>CM029651.1:21982142-22582142 GCA_017311315.1 Dendrocalamus latiflorus
ATTAAAAACCTACTTAAAATTCGATACTATTGTCTCATACCATTCCACCTCCGAACTTGGTCATCTAGTCCAATGATATGCATATCTTGGTGCAAGTTGGACTGTGGCGTACGTGGACATCTAGCTTATCGCCCGACAATCTAGCATAGGGTTGCCCAACTAATCAAATAGAAAAGCTCAAGGAGAGTCATGAGTGCAGCTTACTAATAGTTTTTGGAACATTTAGTAACTACTTGGAATACACACACCAATAACAGTCTATCTCTGTTTACATAATGGTTAATTGTAACATACGTAGGGTGATTATCTCATCAAATGCTCGAATTAAAATGGCAGTCGGTGAAGGGAGCTATGTTAGAATTAGAAGCGCATGTAGTAGTAATTTGCTTACATAAAATAAAATCACAATGGGGGTGAGCTATGTTGTCAAATTATAATATATGTTAGAATATGTTGATTTGATTGATCTTCTTCTCCAGCAGTCTAGCCCTACGATTTTACACAAAGAAGCAAGAAAGCCGTGAGGATGCGACTTAGGGTTCGGTGGTGGTGACCTAAGGAGGAGCAACATTGGAAATACTCATTATTTTTCTATGATGATGTTTCTTAAGAAAGAACAATAAAACACACCTTATATCACAAGTGCAAAAATGAACTCGGCCTAAATCACAGCATATCTCAGTCACTTTTTCATTCATTAGATTAAGATCCAACCATCCTCATCTTTCTCCTCGTCTTATACATATACATACATCACACATTCACATCTCCAAAACCTAGCTCAATCTTCAAATTTGGCATTCTAAGGAATGTTCCATACAGATATACATGTAATAACGGATGTATAGGATCTTTTCGTGATGAAATTAGAATTTACGAGGGCTAGAATAGAAGAAATCAAAATAGACAAAACCTATTCGTAGATTTCAGAAAACCTGAAGGACTAAATCGCAAAAATATCTAAAACCCTAACCCTCCTTCGCCGCCGCCTAGTTCATTTCTCCCCTGATCTCCAGCGCCTCCCTCGGTCCCTTCTCCCCACGATCTCCCTGCCACCCCTCCTCCCCAGATCTCCCCGCCGCCCCTTCCTCGCCCGGCCGCCCCTTCCCTGCCGCCGCCCCCTCCTCCCCCACCGCCCCCTCCTTCCCCTCATCCTCCCCCGCCGCCCCCTCCTCCTCAGATCTCCCTCGCCGCCCCTCCTCCCCAGACCTCCCTCGCTGCCCCCCCCTCGCCCGGCCACCCCTTCCCCGCCGCCCCCCTCCTCCCCCACCGCCCCCTCCTTCCCCTCCTCCCCCGCGGCCCCCTCCTCCCTAGATCTCCCTCGCCGCCCCCTCCTCGCAGCCGCCCCCTCCTCGCAGCTACCCCCTCCTCCTCCGCGCCCCTCCTCCCCCGCCGCCCCACTCCTCCCTCGGTCGCCCCTCCTTCCCCCGCCCCCGCCTTCCCCCACCGCCCCCTCCTCCTCCGCGCCCCTTTCTCCACCGCCGACCCACTCCTCCCCCCGTCGCCCCACTCCTCCCCCGGTCGCCCCCTTCTTCCCCCGTCGCCCCCTCCTTTCCCCGTCGCCCCTCCTCCGACCCCTGGCTCCGGCGATGGCGACGACGACCTCAACTACAGCCACCAGCGGCGAATGGCTGGCGGCGACTGGGGCACCGACGACGAGTTCGTCATCATGCGGGATGTTGCCCTCAGCTCCGGCTACACCGCTCCTCCTCTTGCGGCGAGCTCCGGTGACCGGTGTGCCTCCTTCCCCTTTACTCTCTCTCTCTCTGGTCTGCTCTGTGATGATGGATTGTGCTTGTGGGGATTGGGGAATCTGGGGATGTCGACGGGAGGGGGGACTGGGGGAGGCGAGGTTGAGAGACCATGTGGGGGTCATCCCTTGTGTGTGATGAGTAATTGACATCGGTTTAGGGAAGTCGAGTTTAATTTGGTTGGTTCGGACCTTGACGTTGCGTGGTGCAATCGGGCTTGGTCGGACTTGGTTAAACCTGGTCAAAATGGTTAGGATGCATATTATGTCGACTTGTCAGGTTTGGGCTATTTCATGCTTAATGTGATTTCATTAATGCGTTTATGCTTACATGTATCGAGCGGTGTTATTTGATGTGTTTCTTGTCTGTGTTGGCTGCAGGACGTCGAGGCGGAGTCGTGGCGAGACACGAGGTGACCGGACTAGACACGGGCGGTGTCAAGGTCAGAACGGTCAAGATGTGTCGAAGACGGCGGAGACTCGAGGTGGTTGTGAGGCTTGGACGACAAGGAGCGCGGAAGTTTCCCGGAAGGTGCAGGAGGGCGAAATGGTAATTTCGCGAGGCTGCAAAAGTGGGAGCGGGCTCCGTTCGGGTTTAGCGGGCGTAACGGGTTGGTGACCCGTTAGCCAAGGGCTATAAATAGGAGGGAGTGGCTGCATGCCCCCTCATGGTTTTGGGAGAGAATTAGGGTTTGCTAGAGTCAAAAGAGGCTTTGTGAGTTTATTTTGGCTTTAGGCTTTAGTTGGTGAGGCTTTAGTTGGTAGGAGAGGCAGAGGTTCTGTTATTGCTTCTTGTCTCCTTCGATGTGTTCTTGGTGAGAGCCTCTTCCTTCCAAGCATGTAGTGTGTGTTCTTGAGGTTTAGGGAGAGGGAGAGGATGAGTCGAGAATCCATGTAATCATTCCTCTTGTTCTAATGTCCATGCGTATGAGGACTCCTCTATAATTGTTTGATTGGGAATGAAATTTCTGAAGTTTTCTCTCGTGCAGCCTCTCTGTTCTTCGATCCTCTTTTTGCCTGATTTTTGAGTTTTTGCTCGTTTCTTGATAGGGAGTGCCAAAATGGGTTGCTCTGTGATGGGATGATGCCTCAAGGTCATTTGATCGACTTTTTCCAAGAGCAAATCAAGTTTAATCTCAGTTCTTGCACTTTGGCCTCCCCTGTTCAACTTTCTCATTTCTAGGGTTTGAGGTGGTTTTTGTTTCCCTTCGTGAGATGGCATGAACCTTGGCATCTAGAGTCCTGAGGCTATTATTTAGCTATCCCCAAAGTTTCATGGCCAAAGGATCAAAGGTTGGGAAGTAATTTGGTTTTTGGCTCAGTTCTTGCAAGTTTTCAGATTTTTACCATAATCTGAAAATCTTGTTTTCTGTTGCAATTCCTTCGTTACCCAAGTCTCTCTTGGTGTTTGGTTAGTTGTTGTGATGCTCTGTGTCTAAAAGATTGGAAGATTTCCCTTGTTTTCTCAGATTTCAGAGGGTATGCAGTAGTTTCAATGGTTCTGAATTTTCTGTTTTCAACCTTTCCTGTGCTCAGTCCCGAAGTCCGGTCAGACCGGAGAGGGGATGGCGGTCAGACCGGTTTCAGGGGACCGGTCAGACCGGCGGTATGCGGGCGGTCTAACCGGCCTCTACACACCGGTCTGACCGGCCTATAGGGTTTGGCTGCCATTTTTGTTGGCTCTTCTTGGTTCTTTTTCTCAGTTTATTTGTCTTGTCCTTATTCGTCTGAGTTTTTGAGTTCCAGTGAGCTTTAGCAATTTCTTCTCTTAGCTTCACGTAGCTTTGGAAGAAGAAATTCCAAGTGGTACTTTTGAGGGGTCGTTTTTATAAGTCAACATTCACCCCCCTCTGTCGCCATTTCGGTACAATAGAGGTAGAGGCCGAGGAGGCCGGCCGCTGGCGCCGGCGTGCCTACCGTGCCGCCCGTGCCCACGCGTGCTTCCCGTGCCGTGCCGCCCACCGTGCCGGTTTGCCAGGCCCGGCCCGGCCCACCGTTCGTGCCAGGCCGGCACGGCCCGCCACGTGTCGAGCCGTGCCGTGCTTGGGCTGTGCCGGGCCGGCCGTGCTTCGGGCTGGCCCAAAAAAGCACGGCCCAAGTCCCAGCTCTATACGTGGGGCACATTGGTCTTGAGGAGGCCAGGAGCCTGCGATAGGCCCCTAAGTGGTCTTAGATGGCTGAGACATGTGACCAATCATAACAGAAGTGTCGGTCTCTATCCTCATCACTAGAAAAAAATTAACTAAGTCCATTAATTAAGACACACACACACAATTTTTATGAATGTAAATCGGTTTAGAAAGTGTGTAATCAAACATTTTGTATTTCAGATATTAAAATAACTAAAAATATATAGATTGGACAAAATGGAAAAAAATACTAATCAACTGGAGATTAAAAATACTTTCATAGTGTTGCAACTTTTATGGATTTTTGCCAACTAGTATAAACATAAATAATGTCAAAAACAGTGTAAGTTTATAAACAGACAAAGCATCATGTAGTGATATATTTAACCACAAAAGTTTCTTTATCTTTACTAGTGGTAGTGGTGGTAATCCTTTGTGCGCCGACAAGTGGGGCCAATGGCCAATAAGCTGGATTTGCTGGCTTCACTTGCCTCCGCTCCTATGCAGCCATGGTGCCATGCCACCAGGGAGAGAAAGAGAGAGCGTGATCTTGTGACGACCCTATTTATGAGGCTGTCGGATTTCTCCGTAACTGCTTAGGAAGTTCAGTTGCAGAGTAAAAAAAATGAGTACATCAAGTCTGCTCAAACTTTAATCATAAATACCAAACTATTATTACAAGGGAGTATGACTTAGCAGTCGAGTTTTACATTATAAAGGGTGTCCAAGGCCAAAATTTATTATACAACACAAAAGATCTTCTAAAACTAAGAGCACACTTTGATGTGACCACGCCACCAACACGTACGACCATAGCGGCCAATATCAAGAATGAACTAAAGGTGAATTCGTTTCTTCAACTTCAACATATTTTAAATGAGAATATTATGCTACCTAATGTTGAAAATATATATATTTGTAGCACCACATCACTTTGGAACCAATTGAAGCAAGGGTTCAACTTGGACAGGTTTTGGAATCCAATTCGGCCTCCAGATCAATTCGGATTCAGCTTGACACGTCAACTTCAAATGGCCATAACTTTTGATCCAGAAGGCTTCTCGGGGCCCGTGAGTACTCGTTGGAAAGATCTTGGAGTCTACTTTCAGATGGATCTGGTCTCACCTCCAAACTCCACTCGAGCAGATCAGAAACTGCGAAACAAGTCACGTCACTTTTCCAGTCCGACTCAAAGTGGGCCGAGGGCCTTGTAACTTGGGCTATTTGGGCCGGTACTGTTCACATGAACAGTACACGCGCGTGAACAGTAACTAGGAATAGTACCACATCCCTTTTCATTAGATAAGTGTGGCTTCCCCCTCCCCTATTTAAGGAGGCCACACCCCTTTAGTTTTCCTCGGGTTTTTCTTAAGAGTTTATTCTGCTTAGCAGTTTCGCCGCATGTTCGGTTTGAGGAACCCCAACTTGTGAACTTAAACATTATTCGCAATTTCAGATTGCATCTTTTACTCTCTTGCTTGTGTTCTCGATTCGCTTGCAGGAGATAGCCTTCTTGGCGAGGTCAATCGTGTTCGGCACGGTTGATAACCAATGGAGCAGTGGTGTAGTGATTGCGAGGGGTTCGATCTGTTTTGGTCGGAGCCTTTGGATCATCAACGTCGAGATCTCCACAATCGACTTATCAGTACCTCTCGGAAGATCGGGCCATCGTCACATCAGTTGGTATCAGAGCAACGGTTGCCCGTGAGGTAATTCTTGTATCCCTAGTTAGTAGATTGGTTTTTTATTTCCTATAGTCCAGAAAAAAAAATTGTCCCACAAAAAGAGTTAATTTCCGCTGTCCAAACCTCGTTGTGCCTTTCAATCTGTTAGTTTTGGTTTGCTAAATTGAATTTGTGTCCGTCATAGTATTGTCTAGTTGCTGGTCATATCTTTGTTCCATTGAAAATCCAAACAAAAAAAAAATTCCCCACCCCAAACCCTAATTTCCAATTTCGGCTGATTTTTCCTTCCTCTGCAGCCTCCACCAAAAACATCATATCTTTTGATTCCGAGATTATTTTTGAGTGGGACCACCTCCATTAGATTCAAAAATTCCTTATTCATCTATCTGTAAAATTTCACGTCATTCCAGCCAGGCAGTTAAGAGATATGTGCGGTGAAAGTTGACCCAATTATCTGTTCTGAATCTGCAACAGTCAGCAGTTGTGATTTTTGTGCGAATTTCTGTGTTGGGATTCAGAAGTTGTCCCCAAAACAAAATCTGTAGAAAAAGCCGTCAGAAAACAGTAAAAAAAAAGAATCAGTGAAAAATAGGCATCTGACAAAAAGTTACGGCCGAATTACCAACGTGCTGTCCAGTGGACAGAAATCTGAAGTTTTCAGTTTTGGGTCAATCCTTGTGTTCTTCAATTCCAGATTGAATTGGATTGAATTATCTTGTATTTACCACTCCTACACTTTGCCATACACTTATTCTTAGCCTTCTTCCATTCTTGGTTGATCAGCAACATAGGCTAAGTGCTAGATACGAACTATAATTCAATTCTATGCAATTCTGAAATGAACTGATTGTTCTCCATTGCTACCATATTGTGCCTTCCAAGCTACACCTACTCTTGATCAGAACAGGTTCCCTCTTGCAATCGTACCCACGCTCGATACGGTGTCACGAACCAGCCACCGGTTGTACCACCTGCTACATTGGTAAGAACACTTGTAAGAGTGTGATAAGACGCTTGAGAGTGTGTGATTCTACTTCTCGCCACCTAGTAGTTGATAGGGATAATACCTTTGTGTTGTCTTTTGTTTGCTACTAACCATGGCAGGTGAGACGTCTGATGCGCAAGAGTGTGTTTTAAAGGGAGAGCTCATGACGCTTTTGGATGAACAACGTGCTGCCATTACTGATGACATCGATAGGAAGATGGATACAATGCAACTTTCCATCAATGAGAGCATTGCAACACTCACTACACGCCTTGAAAGAATGGTGAATCGGCCACCAAACAATGGAGGCCAAGATCATGAGGAGGGAGATGATAATGAGAGACAAAACCGTGACGCCGGTGCTGCACGGCCACGACACCATCCTCATCAGAACCGTCATGGTATGGGAGGTAACAATAATTTTCAGTATCACAATGCTCATGTTCATGATGACCCGTTTGCTAAAGTTAAATTTTCCATACCATCTTTTGCGGGTACCTATGATGCTGAAACTTATCTAGATTGGGAGATGACAGTTGAACAAAAATTTAATGCCCATCTAGTTCCTGAAGTGCATAGAGTCAGACAAGCTACTAGTGAATTTAAAGATTTTGCTATCATTTGGTGGACTCAAGTAGTTAATTCTGGCTTAGCCCCTGATACATGGGATAGATTGAAGGTAGCTATGCGTGCTAGATTTGTTCCTCCTGCTTTTAAACGTGAAATGCGTAAGAAATTGCAGCGCTTAGACCAAGGTAATAGATCTGTTGAGGAATATTATCAAGAACTGCAAATAGGCATGCTGCGTTGTAATGTTGAAGAGGATGAGGAAGATAAGATGGCTCGTTTTTATGGGGGATTAAGGCGTGAAATTCAGGACATAATTGATTACAAAGAGTATAATGATATCAATAGATTGTTCCAGCTTACTTGTTTGGCAGAGAAAGAATTGCAGGGTAGACAACAAAGGACAAGGAGCAATTTTGGAGGTACGTCTACATCGAGACCAACACAGGAGCAACCCAAGACAGCCCCACCTCCTATTTTTCGAGCTGCTGCCCCCTCTGTGAGTAGGGCGCGTTCAGCAGCACTGCCACCACCATCACGAGCACCCGAGGCGAGCAAATCTACTAGTGTGCAAGCACCAGCAAAGAGCTCTTCATCGGTTGCTTCCACGGGCCGTACGACGGGCATTGTGTGCCACCGTTGTAAAGGGATGGGCCACGTCATGAGAGATTGCCCAAGTCAGCGGGCGTACATTGCGACAGAAGATGGTGGTTATGTAAGTGCTAGTGATGTTGAGGATGAATATGCTCTTGCAGCTAACCTTGCAGGTAGTGGTGATGAACATGAGAACAAACATGTGTTTGTGCCATTTTCTGTGACTAACAACTTGCAGGTAGTTGAGAACCATGCCAAAGAAGAGCATGAGCTGATTGAATCACTGACCCCATTGGTTGAGAATGAAGATAAGGAGATGGATGCACTTACATCATCTGAGGAGACCCAAAAAGGTAAAGAACATGGTACTATCATCGCTCACGGTATTGATTTGGTGCTACAACAAGACATAGAGCAACCTTGTGAGTATATACCTGTTGTAGTGCAATCTTTTGATATTCCTTGTGTTGACTTAAATAAACCATGTGCTGATCTAAATTCTCATAATTTTGCACATGTTAAATTAATAACACATAAAGAAGTTTTGACTAGAATTTCTCCTGCTAATTCATTGTGTTACATCATGTTGGATCTACCTATGAAATTGTCACATGCTATGGAGAAAGTTTCTGAACTTGCATGTTCGAAATTCTTATTTAGTACCTACACCCCTGGATATAAGTTTAATTTGATTGGAGATTATGATGTGGGAACTCAATTTCTTGTATATCGAATATGCATAACTTGCGATCACATGGATGAATTGAAACTTGCTATTTGGAACAACAATTCTTGTATGCTGAATCATGTTCAAAGTGAGAGGGAAGTAAAATTTAGTACTCATCCAATGCCTATGTATTCAACTCTTTTTACACCATCTAGTATAGACAATCTGAATAAAGATGATGAATTATGGCAGAACATACAAATCTTTTCACCCTGGCTAGATGAATTTGCTATTGTTCGATTGAGATATGATTATATAGCTGGATTGTTCCTCACTTACATTTGCAAAACAAGTTGCAACAATTACTGTGTGACAAATTTTGAATTGCTCATTAACTTATATGATTACTCTTGGGTTAATAATACAATTAGCTTTTATGATTGCTGCTGTTTTATAACCTTAATTGTGCAACAACGAAAAACTGTTAAAATGGATGACATATACATATACCATGCATACACCTTGGCTTCTTTGTTATCATATTTTCAGCTTATCAAGAGCCGAGGACGGCTTTGTTTGCAAGAAGGGGAGGATGATAAGAACATGAACCCTATGGATACAACCATATTTGCTCTACTTGTTGTTACAATTACAAGAGCTCCTACGCATCCCTTAAATTATGAGGTGAGCTCGTTTCAAAGAGATTTTACTTTATTTGATAAAGAACTTATGATATTACATAATGAGAGTTTGTTGCGTTTGTTATCATACACCAATATTTATGATCAAGATCATGCAATACGTGACACTACACATATGTTAAAACCGAGGACGGTTTTCCATCAAGAAGGGGAGGATGATGTGACCACGCCACCAACACGTACGACCATAGCGGCCAATATCAAGAATGAACTAAAGGTGAATTCGTTTCTTCAACTTCAACATATTTTAAATGAGAATATGATGCTACCTAATGATGAAAATATATATATTTGTAGCACCACATCACTTTGGAACCAATTGAAGCAAGGGTTCAACTTGGACAGGTTTTGGAATCCAATTCGGCCTCCAGATCAATTCGGATTCAGCTTGACACGCCAACTTCAAACGGCCATAACTTTTGATCCAGAAGGCTTCTCGGGGCCCGTGAGTACTCGTTGGAAAGATCTTGGAGTCTACTTTCAGATGGATCTGGTCTCACCTCCAAACTCCACTCGAGCAGATCAGAAACTGCGAAACAAGTCACGTCACTTTTCCAGTCCGACTCAAAGTGGGCCGAGGGCCTTGTAACTTGGGCTATTTGGGCCGGTACTGTTCACATGAACAGTACACGTGCGTGAACAGTAACTAGGAATAGTACCACATCCCTTTTCATTAGATAAGTGTGGCTTCCCCCTCCCCTATTTAAGGAGGCCACACCCCTTTAGTTTTCCTCGGGTTTTTCTTAAGAGTTTATTCTGCTTAGCAGTTTCGCCGCATGTTCGGTTTGAGGAACCCCAACTTGTGAACTTAAACATTATTCGCAATTTCAGATTGCATCTTTTACTCTCTTGCTTGTGTTCTCGATTCGCTTGCAGGAGATAGCCTTCTTGGCGAGGTCAATCGTGTTCGGCACGGTTGATAACCAACGGAGCAGTGGTGTAGTGATTGCGAGGGGTTCGATCTGTTTTGGTCGGAGCCTTTGGATCATCAACGTCGAGATCTCCACAATCGACTTATCAGTACCTCTCGGAAGATCGGGCCATCGTCACATCACACTTGAGCTAACTACTGTTACCTATAAATATAGCATTAGTGAAACATACATGTATGCATAATATTCTTTGTAAATAATATACAATAATTGAAATAATAGGATCAACATGGTCAAAGGGGTGCTTGCCTTGCTTTAAATGCTTAGAGAATTGCTCGGGGATGTTCTCGTAGATTTCTGGCGCGACAATATCTAATCGGTAAAGCCAAATGAGCACAAGTAAGAGGCAATAAATTCAAACAGAGATCAAATTTAAATATTTTTGTATAGTAAAAAAGCATGATTTTATAAAAATATAGAGACAAAAATTATTAAATTTGGAGTTCATATACAAAAGTTACATGCATTTGAATTTGGTTCGATTGAAAAATGCTAAAATAGAAAAAGGAAAAATACTATGCTTGGGGTGATGTCAAAGGTGTATTTTCTAGAAATACGCTTTCCTACTGTGAAAGTGAACTTTCACACGACAAAAAAGTGGCTTTTCCCATTTTATTTATTTTTCTAAAATTTCTTACAGGTGAGCCATGCATGTCAGTCTCACATGATATAAATCATGTTTTATTTGTTAAATTACTGAGTGGATCCCATATGTTAGTGACGCATTTTAAATTTTAGTTTAATTAAAATTTCTTAACTAATTTCGGTTGCACCCACTTTTCCTAGACTCATTATGTTTAAACATATCATTAGCGCTAATTACTTTTCTTACATGTGGGGTCCACTGTCAGTGAGAGACATAGAGAAAGTGAGAGGCAGTGAGCAACTACTGCTTTCGTGAGCTTGCCAGCGGCGAGGGAGGCGATGGCATAATCTTGAGAAGGCCAAAATGGAATGGTAGGCTCCCGTCAAAGCAATGGGTGGTGGCAGTGGCCAGAGAGGTGTTCGAAGGTGATGGCGTGATGGTGAAAGGTGGCGGTGCTCCTTGGTTGAACCACATCAATGGAGAGGCCACAGTTAAAGGTCTCAATTGAGCATGGAATCAACTTTAGGAGGTCAGACTCGTGGACCTATGGTCATCAAAATAGTGCTGGTGGTGCCATGGTCGACCATGGCAATGGCCTAGAAAGCTATGGCCATTGGCCAAATTGACTAGTGCGTGAGCACTAGTGGGTCTCTAGGGTGCTTATCGAGAGTTTGGATGGGGTTGAGGTAGTCGGAGATGTCTCATCGATGGTGAGTAGCGGTGGTGGAGAGGAGGTCCATAGCATTGGCTAGTTTTGGTGATGGAGATGCTACAAGAAGGTGTGCATGAGCTTGCATGCAAGCACAGGATGGTAAAAATGGGAGGAATTGAGCTAGGGCTCACCAAAGCAATGGAGAACACCAAAAAATGGTGATGGCAGTAGAAAACAGAGAAGAGGCTTGGTGTTGACCGCTCACTACAGGGAAGAGCAATTAAATGAGCACGAAGCTTAGAGAGAGTGTAAGGCACATTACGACATGGTGGGGGGAGAATCTCACTAGAGATACGAGAATACAGGCGGTGCCTTCTCGGAGATGAGGAAGGTTGACCTTGGCTCGATTCTATCTAGCTCCAACTATGACAAAACCCAAAGAAATAGGCTTAGCGAGGAAGGGGGAAAGCTTTGATGCAAGCGTCGAGCTTAGAAACTCACCAGAGAAGGGATGGCATGGTGGCGTGTTCACCGGTGGTAGGGAAGACAGCCATGTTCTTCGTGAACCAAGGGGCGAAATACTCTGGTTCTTGGGTAATAGCGAGTGGCGTGCTGAGGGAGAAGAGTGACATGCACAGATGTGGCGATCAAGGAGAGAGGTCAAAAGCGAGCATGCTCATGGTGCGTCTCATCGTGCAGAGAGGGGGACAGAGGGGAGAGAGGCATGCTGATGGGGATGGCTCACTGCTCACGGTTGTCACGACATGGCAAGTGCAAAGTAGCTCGGTCGGGATGGTGACGGTGATACGGTGAAAGCATCTAGGCCCTTAAAAATGATTTTGGTAATCAATGACATTATGTGAATATGAGACTAACATATTTGTTGAGTGTTTGAAAGGTTTTATAACATCTGGAAATTTTGAATTTTGGAAAATATGTAGTCCCTGAATTATTTTGAAATATATCTTCTCGATATTTTGATTTTAGTGGATTTGTTTTGAATTTTTTGTTGAGGTTCCAACAAATGAAGAAAATCATGAAAAATGAAACAAACAGAAAATCATGAAGGAAATGTGAAAATAATAGAAAATTTTAATTTGAAATAAAATCTGAAAAGATGATCCATCAAAAAGGGAAAGAGTATAATTTGAATCAAAATTTAAAATTCACTTTGGGCCTAGTAATAATAAAAATAAACAAAGGTAAGTGAATAAAATATGTATATATATATATATATAAACATATACCATAATAACAAATGAATAAATAAATGCAATGATCATCTAGTAGTAAAATAAACAAATATATGTAATTATATATGTATATATATGTAAATGTATAAATATATACATATAAATAAATAAACAAAAGGGGGGCAAATTTTGGCCTGGCCTAACCGGCCCAGGCTGGCCCACTTCTTCTCTCTTCTCCCTCCATTCGCTTCGGCAAAGCTGAAGCCTCCCCTCACCTCGCCCGTTTCATCGCTGCTCGCCTCCTCGCCGCAACCTCGCAAGCTCCGCCAGTCGTCGCCTGGCACCGCACCCGTGCCGCGTCATGCACAGTGCCGCCATCGCGTCGCCCCGACCACCTCGCCGGACGCGCCGTTTCTCCCGTCACACAGAGTGCCCTGCCCTGTTGCATCCGCCTCGGCTCGTGCATCGTCAAATGTGCTGACATTGCCGCTGTGCAATCACGCCCATACTAGCCGCAGTCTCGTCCCAAACGCTATAGCAGCGCCGTTGCCATGCCACCACGATGACCTGCCAACCGTTCCCTGTTGCCCACCGCTTTTCCATGGCTATAAAAGCTCGCCCTTGCGTCCGACAGCTTTGCCACACTTTGCTCCATCTTCCACTCGAGGTAATTGGTCTCCCATGCACCGCAGCTTGCCGGCGACGCCTTCTTCCCCAAATCTAGCCGGTGAGCAATCTGCCGATTGGCACCGCCGTGGTCCAATTATTCCTCACCGAAGCACCCCTAGAGCACCACGATGTCGTTCCCCTCCTCTATCGGACCTCCCGTCGCCTGTACTTCGCCTGCATTGTGCGCCTCCTCCGCCCGTCGCCGTCGCACGCCGCCAGCTCGCCACCGCCAACCCAAGCCACACCGACCCCCGAGGTAGACTCTCGAGTTCACCTAGATGCTCCCCTCTCATTTAATGGAGCTCCGGTGCCATGCGCCACCATAGCCACCACTCCCCTGTTCCGTCGCTACCCACGGTCGCCGCCGGCCGACACCCCGGCCAAATTTGTCGGCGAGGCATCGCCTACGGGTAGGCGCAGGCGTGAGCAACCCATTTTTGGGATGCTTAGCTCTGGCTGCCGTCTCCTCCGCCGGCGGTGAGCTCGCCGAGCATCGGCCGGAGGAAGAAGACGCACTATAGTTGACGATTAAGACAGTTAGTTAATGAGTAATTAATGCTAATGATGAGTAGTTAAAAACGATTGCTCACTGACATGTGGGCCATGCCCTTTAAACTAAACAGTAACTGGTCCCACCTGTCATAGGTACAGAGAAGGAAAAATAAAAATAAAAGAAAAATTAAAATTCTGCTGTGGGCCCCACCTATCAGATTTTATTTATTTTCGGATTTATTTAAACTGAGAACTTCAAAAAGGCATAACTTATTTATTTTAACTCCAAATTGAGTGAAACAAAATTTTAAATTCATCTAAATTCAATATCTATCCAATGGAAGCAAAACCATAATTTTTAAAGCTAATTTCAATTTTTGGTGAGAGTTTGTTTAGTTTACTGATTTTTTATCCAAAGTTTCGCGCAATGTAAAAATAGCGTACGAGGCTCAAGAAGAAGAAGCTGAGGCTGAAGCAACTCTCGGTGATTAAGACCAAGTCAACTGTGACCAAGACGAGTCAATACTTTGATCATATTGAACCTACATTTTCTACAAATTAATTCAGTTTTAAATTATCAAATGCATGCTGTTATTTTATGTACAAGTATATGATTGACTTCTGGTTGCTAGTTATATACCCATTAATGAACTTGCTAGTATTACACTCATTTGAAACACTTGAATATCTGAGCCTTGTCACCTTAGCAAAAGTTAGAATGGTAAAACTTTCAAAAATAAGTCCGTAATTATACGCCACTACTTAGAATTGCTTAGATGATCGGGGCACCAAAATGCCCTAAGTATTACTTTCAATTATAAGAAATTGGTTTGGTAAGTCATGGTGAAAATGACTAGTGTATTTTGATATGACTATTTTATGTTCCAAAAATCCCCAACTTGCTTAAATATCTGAGCGGATGGTTCAGGGGCTGGTGCAGTGGTGCACGAGAGTGTGGTTAGTGGTAGTGTGGGTAGTCGAGCTGCGAGCCGCATAAGGGTAGAACATCCCACACAACTTATGAGACCCACCGCAAATGGGAGAAGCCCATATGGAAGGGCGAGGTATTTTGAAAAGTTACTATGATGGTCTACTCAACCGCATGACTAAGGAATCATGTGGGGCAACGAGCGGATCGTCTCTTGTGGGTAAAGTGTGCAAACTCTGCAGAGTCCAAACTATTCAAATAGCCTTGCCCACGGTCAAGGGTGGACATAGAAACTTAACTAGATATAGTTCTATTTCCAAAAACTTTATGGGTGGGATTGGAAGAAAATGGAGGGCAATGGAAAGCCCTGATTTGTGTTGCCCTGGGTGTCGTCCCAGTTATAAGGTAAGTGGTTATGATGCTGAAAAGTTAACATATGATGCAGAGACTATGTAATGGTGGATGATATCTGAATCGCTATTATTATTGCATTCCTTAATACTTTATATACTTTAGTTCAAACTGTAGGTCTTAGGAAATTTCTAAGTAACATATTCTAAAAGCAATTGATGGCAAATAAAATAAGCCATGCATGTTATTTACTGCATCCTGTGTGTTGGCTCGCGGAGCACGATGGATTTATGCTCATCCTCGCATTACCAAAACAGAAACAGAGAGCCAAGACCACTATGCCTATGAAGATACCCCTGCCATGGATGGAGGAAACAATGAAGGAAACTAGGACGACTTCTTTGATTTCGGGTCCTAGACAAGTAGACTTAATGGAGATTGTGTGCACCTATATTATATAAGTCTAGATAATATATGTTGTACACATTTACCCCTCAGTCGCTTGCCTATGGATTATGGTCTTACTTCTGCTTTTGCTTCCGCCGTTGTCTTTTATAATGTAGACATTTGGCCTGTTCGGCCCTTATGTAAACTGTAACCCAACGCGGTGTATTTTAAACTCTGATATGTAATATTATGGTTTAGTATGTTTCATGCGATGTATGAGTTAATGCAGTAATGTACCTATGAGCACTATCTACTGATCCAGGGAATAGCGTGGTGGAATCACAGGGGAAAAATCTGGGTCCGACAGGTTTAGTCTTGATGACAAATATGAGATGCATGCTAAGGGTCAACATGAAGATTAATGTGGCTCAAGACCAAGTATAAGTAGCCTAGGATCCCTTTCATGATTTTGCTAGTCTTGGGAGAAAGATTGAAAGATCAGATTATAGGTTAAATGTCGTACTATTAAGAGGGATCATGGCTAATAACTTGATAGCACATTCTTGTGCCATTTAGATCAATTTAGGATCATGCATGTACTTAAAACTAAAATTGAAAACCAAACTGTGCACTGTTAGGATAATCGGAAGTATCAGCGTGTACATAGTGGTACTTCTGCAAACCGAAAGTTCGAAATTTTGGGCGATACATTTTTCCAGAGAGCACCCACTGAAAACACTTCATCTCCTAGAAATCGGAAGTACCGAGTTTTGAGCGACGAAACTTTTGCTAGGACAAAACTTCTGACATCCAAAAGCACCAGACAAATTAGGCGGTACATTTTTTTCCAGAGAGCAACCCTTGAAAAACTTGATCTCGTGGAAATCAGAAGTACCGCATCAAAACTTTGGAACTACCAAAAAATCAGAACTACCGCAATTTCAACGGCAGTAGTACTGCACCAACTTTGAACAGCTACCTCTGATGTTCTGACATAGCCGTTATTGTTGCTATAGTAGAGGTGCAGAAGTACCGTGAATTGTACAGAGGTACTACTACTCGTCCTGATTTTTCAAGATAGTTTTATGCAATAGCTATATTTGGTTGGTGGAAGTATAAATACTTCCCCACCTACTCAAGGACAAAAAAAAGAAACTCCATTGAACATTCTTGAGCGTTGAGCATTCACTCTATACCTCAAATTTCACACTGTGCATCCGTTTGAGGTAGCTGAGTCAAATTGTCACATCCCAAAATTTAGCTTTTTGAAAAATTTAAATTCAAATTAATTATTTTAAGGTAATTGGATTTTACTTGGCTTTTATTTGCCTTTCTGGATTTTCTGGAATTTTAAAAAACTATTTTTTTGAATTTAAAAAGTAATTCAAAATATGAAAATTAAATATCAACAATAGTTGGAAATAATTTTATTAAATCCAAAATATCTCCAGGAGCTTCTGTGAATTTTTCTGGAATTTTTGGAAGTATTTTCATATTTTTCTGAGGCCTAAATAATTTTCTAGCCTTTTCTGAAAATCTAAATCGAATTTGGAAAATAAAAATTCCTCCCTGCCCCTCCGACCGACGCGTGGACGGCCCAGGTCCGCCCACGTCGCCGCTCGGCCAATCCAGGCCGCACCTCCCCTCTCCCTCGCTGTCTAGCGGGCCCGGCCCGTCAGCCGGCGGCCCCGCCTTCCCCTCCTCCTCGCCCGACGCGTGGACGGCTCGGATGAGCCGAGTCTCCGCGCAGGCCATCCAGCCGCCCGCTCTCACTTCCTCCCTCACCTCGCTGACCTGCGGGCCCCGCCCGTCAGCCGTGCGCACTCCGCTCCCGCTGCCATCCCGGCCCCGCATGTCAGATCCGTCGTCTCCCCCGCGGAGACGCTTTCCTTCTTCCCCCCTCTTTCCTTTCTCGCCGGCCGACCGAGACCGCGCCGGATCCGGCCTTGCCTTCCCTGCCTCTCCCCGGTTTTGGAATCCCTGAGCCCCGGCGGGAAGCAAATCCCCAACGCCCGCTCCTCCCTCCTTCTCTGCCCCTGATTTCCTTTCGCCCCCGCTCCCTTCCTTTTTCCGGCCGACACACCGGCGAGCAATCCCGCGCCCGTGTCCCCTCCTCCGCCCCTATAAATACCTTCCTCGGCTTCCTCTCTCCCCGCACCACCTCCCAGAGCGCTCCACCTCTCTCCCTAAGCCCCGAGCGCCGTCGCACCGAGAGTTCCCCGTGCGCCCACGGTAAGTACTCCGGCGAGCCTTCGCCGCCGCCTCGGTCATCCCCGGAGCTCGCCATCACTTCCCCGAGCTCCCTCTCGCCCGTGCGATCCTCCCCGACACCTCAGCCGCCCCTCCCCGCCGCCGGAGCGCCGTCGCACCGGAGGACCCGAGCCAGCTCCGCCATCCCCTCGTCGCCGGCCACCTCCGCCCGTCCCCGAGCCCTGCCGACCTCTTCGTTGGACTCGTCTCCACTCCGGGTTTGCATTTCACGCGTCATCCGCACCCCTCCGCCACTCCCTCGCCGCCGACGACCCTGCCTCCGGCCACCTTCCCCGGCCTCCCCTCCGGCAGGTAACTCAAAAGGATTGATTGCCCTATATGGGTAGGCAAAGCCTCCCCGCCCATCTGGTTATCAGCGCGATCTCCTCCCTCCCCTCGGCTCCCTCGGCGCGCGTTCGAGCCCCCGGCTCCGCACGCTGAGGTCGAGCCATTCTTTTAAAAAACTCGCACTGACAAGTGGGCCCCACACGTCAGCGGCCGCCGGTCTGCGCTGGCCACTGCCGCCTGGGCCCCACCCCTCTGTGCTGGTCTCTGACAAGTGGGCCCGGAGTCCAGTGGGTCCCATGTGTCAGAGGCTGAGCCAATGGGCTCACTGTCCAGTGGGTCCCACACGTCAGGGACAGCTCTCTGTGGACTCACTGACCAGTGGACCCCACCTGTCAGTCTCTCAGAATAAAAATAGAAATTAAAATCTAATATTCCAGTGGACCCCACCTGTCAGAAATTTGGGAATTTCTAGATTTATTCAAATCTGAGATTTTCAAATGAACATAACTTTCTCATTTTAACTCCAAATCCAGCCATTCAAATTTCTAAATTCATCTAAAATCATAATCTTTCCAACTATGGCCTCTGTTGAATTTTTGGATTTTATTTGAATTTTCGTTTGTATTTATTTGCTTTGTTCGCTTCGTCTTTCCTCGTATAGATTCCAACGTTGTCGACGATCCCTCTTCACAGCAACAAGAAGACCCAGAAACCCTGCAAGAAGGCAAGTCTCCTTTGATCATCTTGAACCTATGGTTTTGAAATGTTTTAATTATTTTAAATTATGTGCATTGCTATTTACATAAAACATTAGTTCAAATATTAAGGTATTAGTTACCCCAATTTTGTTATACCCTCAATTGAATTTGAATGCCATGTACCTTTGCAACCCTAGAAAATCCTTTGACTCAGTAATGAGAGTAATATATTTAATTGTTGAAATTAGAATGATAGAACAATGCTTAGCCATGCTATTGAATACCTCGTAAATCTTGCAAATGGGAAATTATGAATTATTGTAATACCCTTGTGTTTATAAATGTAGTGGTAATTGGAGTTGCCACTGATCCTTCAAAATAAAATAAAAATGTGAAAGTTGGTTTAGATTAGGGTGGATGGCTGTTTGGGTTGGTGCAGTAAGCACAAGAACTTGTTAAGTGTATGTTCCACCCTAGTCAATTAAGGACCGACGCTTGTGTTTGTCCAAACTGAGCATTAACCGCACAACCACAAGTCTATATGGGTACGACCTAGCTGACTAACTTATGATAGTCTAGTTTAGGTGCCACCAGTGGAAAGTGGGTGCCAGGGATGGACTGGTTATTCACAGTGAGGGACAGGGATTTACTGTACTCATATGGCGCAAGAGGGGGCTTCGGTTCGGGCGGTTAGCCTACCTGCAGTGAAACCTCAGCGGGTGGTATCTAGCTAGATTAGAGTAAGGTAAAGGCTTTGTGGTATTTTATCTGGGTCTCATGCCAAAGGAAGCGTGTTGACTTTTAGGATAATTTATCTCTTGTGGGTAAAGTTGTACAACCTCTGCAGAGTGTAAAACTATTCGAATAGCCGTGCCCACGGTCAAGGGCGGGCAAGGAATGCATTCACATGGTAGATTTCTGGCTTTGGTTTTAAAATCAAAAGTTTTGTATTCCGAGAGTGGAGGGAACTCACGGAAGGGAATCCTGGCGGATGGAGCCAGAGAGGGTGGATGGAACCCGCAGTTTAAAACTTGACCAATGGTAATTGGTTAGCTAGTGTTGTTAGTTGGAACCTTCACTAGAAAGTTAATTCTGTTAAAACATTTACTTTATTAATTTGATGCCTTCGAAAATAATTAGAAGTAATTGAATGAAAATGTTGCTTTGTGCAAAAGAACCATATAGCCTTCCTTTGTCAAGCCTTGCATCTATGCATTTTTCCCAAGACTTGCGGAGTACTTTATGTACTCACATGCTACACTTAAAAATAAAATCTCAGAGGAAGTTGAAGCTCAAGAAGGTGACTACGACTACTGCTTCGCTTGTGGCTGCGACGGATTCTTCCCGGAGGACTAGGTCGCGCTTCCCCAGTCAATTGCCTGTGGCGAATTGATGGGTCGTCCTCGAGTTATTTTTGCTTCCGCTTTACTTCTTGTGTGCGAGGTCTTAAACCTCCAATGTAATAATGAGACCATGTGGTCAGTACTCTTATTTATTGTAATAAATCGTTGATGGTGATGTTTTCCATTCTGTTTGACTGTGTGCACTAGCTTTGATCTGAGACTAGTACTGTAATACACAGAGGGTCCGGGTTTGGTAATCCGGGGGCCCGACACAAATCAAGTGCATTTCATCTCTAGATTGATCCTTAGCACTTAATCGCTGTCAAGCGAAGCTGTGGTTTATTACTCTTGGTGCTTGTCGGCACCTAGATGGCTTGGCAGGAGATTGTGAGGTGACCTCTTCAAAAAGATTGTGAAGAGGCCTGACATTGACTTGTGAGTGGTTTGGTGTCCACCATTTTTGGAGTAGAGGAAGGACAACCACTAGTGGATCGAAGAGTTGAGGCTTAATTCATGGAGTCGGTACAAGTCGCTTGAGTTTTCCTCAACATGAATTAGGGGAAACCGGCAAGTTTTCGAACTCCACAGTAAAACATCGTGTGCCAATTGGTTATTTCTTTGTCGGTTCATTCTGCACTTGTATTTCTAGTATATTATGATTATTGTGATTGTCATATTTATTTGTGCTAGAGATATACTTATAGAGGCTTGTACTTGTAGTGCCTTAAACATACTAGTATTGTGTAAGTTAAATATACTAGTATTGTGTAAGTTTGAATTGCTTTAAAATCTTGCTAGACTAATTTGTGGTAATTGTTTTTAGAAGGCAAAACAAATTTTGAATCTCCTATTCACCCCCTCTAGTCAGTTATCCTTAATCCTACATACGACGTAGCTCCTACTTGCACGCGGGTTGGTGGAGGAGGGCGGCGGTGAGCTGAGGTGGCATCGGGATCCATAGGGTAGCAAGGGAGTCATGGGTGAGTGTGCTAGTGCAAGGTACCCACAGTGGCGCTCGACGCAGCCAGTGGTGGAAGAAAGCTTCTGATGTGTGGGCTTAGTGCATCGGCGAGAGAGGGAAAAGAGTCCTAATGGGTGGGGTCTAGCCCCACTCATCAGCAACGGAAGTTAAGTAGATAGTGTTGGACCGAAATGGCGACAGAGGGGGGTGAATGTCGGCTTTTAAAAATCGCCCCCAACTCGTATCTTCTTCTCCAATAGCTATGGGAGCTATGAAGGTAGAAGACCAGTGCTCACAAGATACCCCAGCAGCAGGAAAAACACAAATACAGAGACCAGCAAGCGAGAAAAATCAAATCGGGAAAATTCTGGCCTCAAGCGGTAGTACCGCTTGGTCAAGCGGTAGTACCGCTGAGCGGTAGTACCGCTGGTCAGAGCGGTAGTACCTTTAAGCGGTAGTACCGCTCCCCGAGCGGTAGTACCTCTCGAGAAAAACAGCAAACAGGAAATTCAGAAAATTGAGAGATTCGCACCGATTCTTGGATTCTTGGCTTGAGAAACTTTGAGGATAGCTAGGGAATACTCCCAGAAGACTAAGCCAAGAACCAATAACAAGAAATCCACTCCAAGAATCAAGAATTTCAGATTTGGGTAAAAATCTGAATTCTTGCACGACCCGAGCCAAAAATCAAATTGCTCCCAAACGGTTGATCCTTTGGCTATGAAATTTTGAGGATAGCTATAAGATAGCCTCTGGATCCTCCATGCCAAATTTCAAGCCATTACAACAAGGGGAACACTGAGAGCACCAAAACCCTAGAAATGCAAAGCTTGAACAGGGGAGGTCAAAAAGGCAAAACTGAGATTAAAACCCTGTCTCTGGGATTTTAATTGATCAAATGATCTTGAAGCACTATCCCATCATGGAGCAACCCATTTTACACCTCCACAGCAAGCAAGAACTCGAAAATCAAAATCTCAAGAAATCCACCAAAAGAGCATCGAAGGAAGAACAGAGAGCACGGGAATAAAACTTCAGATTTTCATTGCTTGAATCACAGCGAATACAGGCGAGACCCGATACCCCGTCTTGATACAAAGGAAGGATTACAATCTCTCAACTCATCCTCTCCCTCACCTCAACTCAAGAACACACACACACATCCATGGAGGGAGGAAGAACACACACTCTGTTCTACCACCTAGAACACATCGTAGGGGACAGAGGGAGCACCAAACCCTGCCTCTCCAACCACTAAAGACTAAAGAAGAAACCAACTCCTAAAGCCTCTTTTGACTAGAGCTAACCCTAATTCCACTCAAATGCTCAAGGAGGGCATGCAGCCCCTCCTCTCCTTTTATAGCGCCTGGCTAACGGGTCTCCGCCCCGTTACGCCCGCTACGTCCAACGGAGCCCGCTCCCGCTTGTGCAGCCTTGCGAATTTCCCGATTCGCCCCTTCTGCACCTTCCGGGAAGCTTCCGACGCTCCTTGCCTCGCACGCCTCGCAACCACCTCGAGTCCACGTCGTCTTCGACACATCCCGACCGTTCTGACCTCAGCACCACCTGCGCCTAGTCCGGTCCACCGTGTCTCGCCACGACTCCAACTCGACGTCCTGCAGTCACACAGACAAGAAACACGTCAAATAGCACCGCTCGACACATGAAAGCATAAATACCATTACACTTACCACAAATGAAGTCAAAACCTGTCAAAACATTAGAATATGCATCCTAAACCCAAATGACCAGATTTGACCAAAGTCTGACCGAGCCCGATTGCGCCACGCAACGACTCGACTCCGAACCACTCAAACCAAACTCGACTGACCTAAACCTTTGTCAATTACTCATCACTCTCATGGAGCATGACCACATGGTCTCTCAATCTCCCCCTTGATGAGTATATTGACAAACTCAGAAAAAGCATGAAGTTGAGTTTGAGTTTGAAGAATCTAACATGGTCCAAAGAAGGGAATAAAGCTAATGACCATGTCGACAGAAAGAACACTAGAGCAACTACTGAAAGAGCAAATTGATCTCCAAAGCTCTAAACTGTTCCCAACAGACTTTTTCTTCTCTATTCTCCCCCTTTTGGCAATAAACGCATCAAGATGCAATAGAGAGAATATGACATGTTAATGGATGAAAATGGCTGAAATGGCTGAAGTTTGTTTATTTAAGCATTTTGAGCCATGAGAATTATCCATAATGACCAACATGTAATACACCAAGCCATAACTCAATAAAACGCTATCTAGATCATGACAACATATATATAAACCAGCTAGAGCACAAAAATGACAATCTGAAATGTAATGCATTAAGTGAGAATGCCAAGTCATCAAGAGGTAAAGTCTAACTAGAGATACCCAAGGATGATGCCGGCCATGTCAAGTAAGCTAAGCGGAACCAAGAAGCTAATATTGAGACCAACTAGAGTGCTATGCTCAAGAATGAAACATTGGCGCAAGTACTTGGTTCTTTTTGTAGCTTAAGCAATTTGAGCACATAAGACATTGTCTTTGTAAAGCTCATGGTCGTTTCTAACCCAAATTTTGTTTATGTGCTAGATCTCAAGCCTTATGCGACTACTCCAAGCAAAAAGCTTAAGAAGATAGTCTAGGTCATCCAAAACTCCCCCTGAGTTCATGCCTAGTGCAATGGCAAGCCGTCTCATGAGAAAGAATTGGTGAAATCAGTTTTTTCGCACAAGAGAGATCTTTTTTTTAACATATTGTACTACCTCATGTTACATCAAGAGACTAAAATAGCTCAATCTAAGGCTCAATAAAAGATTCAACGCTCAGCTAAGCCTAGTTGACATGGCATGAATCATAAAGAGATAACTCCAGAAAGACTGAACTCAAATGCTAGCATGACAAGTTTTACTTCAAGTTGGGCAATTTTAATTAACTTATCATGGTAAAAGCTAGTCTACACATATGAAGTCATGATCAATCTAGCATATAAGGCACAAATCATGGCAAGGTGTAAAGCATTGTAAACATGTCATAACAGGATAATAATCAAGGCTCAATGTAGTTATATTACAATGCGAAATGCTAAAATGCAGAAAAAATCCAGCTCCCCCTCAACATGACATGCAACTTTTAGTTCAAGTTGAGTTAAGTCACAATTAAGCTCCAGAAGCTCCCAAATGAACTCTCCCTGAACCAAAGCAATAAATCGAGAAGCTGGCAAATAAAACCAAAACAGGCAGTCCTTAAAGCATAGATAAGATATAGAGACAACTATGGCTCAGACTGACTCTCATCTACCCCATATGACTCCAGGACAATCATCTAACAGTAAATCACACACTAGAGAGCAAACACGTACCCTGTCTACCCGAGGGTGGCCCAACCCTCGCTAGAACCTACAAGAAGTGAGTGAGCTCGACCTAGTGAGATAAGAAGCAGCTAATCCTGGAAGCACAAGATAAGAGTTAGAAGTCTAAGCATCTCGGCAAGAGAAACACTCTAACCTATGCTGGAAGGACTAAACCCAAATGCACCCCGAGTGCAATGCAACAGAAATGAGACAGAAGCATAATCAATATAGTAAAGCAGTAAAGCCCAAGCTCCCCCTCACTACAGTCCGTAAGGACAAACCACCCCAAGCTCTCCCCGCAGAGCTGAAAACCTCGAACTGTCCAAAGGCTTGGTGAAGATATCAGCCAACTGGTAGTCACTCTCCACAAACTGGAGCACTATGTCACCTTTCTCTACATGGTCTCTAAGGAAGTGGAAGCGAATATCAATATGCTTGGTCCGAGAGTGCTGCATTGGGTTCTTAGCAATGTTAATCGCAGAAGTGTTATCACAAAAGAGTGGAACACTGTCGATAACTAACCCAAAGTCCCGCAGGGTCGAAGCCATCCAGAGTATCTGACTGCAGCAGCTGGCTGCAGCAACATACTCGGCCTCTGCGGTGGACTGTGCAACACCGGACTGCTTCCTAGACGACCAAGAGATGAGAGAAGTGCCAATGAATTGGCAGGTGCCGGAAGTGCTCTTCCTATCTATCCTACAGCCAGCAAAGTCTGCATCCGAAAAGGCTCTCAAGGAAAGACAGGATGAGGAAGAGTACCAGATACCATAGTCAATGGTAGCTCGAAGGTACCGAAAGATGCGCTTCACCGCCTGACGGTGAGATACGCGAGGAGAAGCCTGAAAACGAGCACACAGACACACGGAGAAGTGTATGTCTGGTCTCGAGGCAGTGAGGTAAAGAAGGGAGCCGATCATACTTCTGAACTCTTTCTGATCAACTGGCTCGCCGTCCTCATCTGGGTCAAGATAGGCTGTAGAAGCCATGGGAGTTGACACAGGCTTACCATCACTCATGTCGAAGCGTCTCAGGAGGTCACGAGTGTACTTTCCCTGATGAAGAAATGTACCCTCCCGAGTCTGCTTAATTTGGAAGCCAAGGAAGAAGGTCAACTCACCCATCATACTCATTTCAAACTCGGTGCTCATGACATCCGAGAACTGGGAAACCAGAGTATGGGAAGAGCCGCCAAAGATGATGTCATCGACATAGATTTGGACGAGCAGAAGGTCATTGCCATGACGGCGGATGAACAAGGTCTTATCTACTTTACCCATCTCAAACCCATGACTCAACAAGTAGGACTTAAGCCTCTCATACCATGCTCTGGAGGCCTGCTTAAGTCCATACAACGCTTTCGAAAGCTTGAAGACATGGTGTGGGTATTTGGGGTTCTCGAAACCTGGAGGCTGTCTGACGTAAACTTCTTCCTCAATGACTCCATTAAGGAAGGCACTCTTGACGTCCATCTGGTAGAGCTTGAAACCCTTAGAAGCTGCAAAGGCAAGCAGGATTCTAATGGCCTCAAGTCGAGCTACAGGGGCAAAGGTCTCCTCGAAATCTAGACCCTCAACCTGGGAGAACCCCTGAGCTACCAGTCTAGCCTTGTTCCGAATAACCACTCCATCCTCGCTCTGCTTGTTCTTGAACACCCACTTAGTCCCAATAATATTGTGACCTCGCGGGGGCTCGACAAGCGACCAGACCTTGTTCCTCTCGAAATTTTCTAGCTCCTCATGCATGGCATTGACCCAAGACTCATCAGATAAAGCATGAGAGACATCTTTGGGCTCAAAGGAGGCAATGAAAGCAGAATGGAGACAGAATTGAGATAAGCCAGATTTTGAGCGGGTTACACGCTCGAAAAGGTCTCCAATGATCTGCTCTGAAGGATGAGCTTTCTGGATATGTCTAGGAGGTCCAGGATGAGATGAAGAAGTGGCCTCTACCTCGTGAGCTGACGAGGTAGGAACAGAGCCACCAGCTCCAGAAGAAGCAGAAGGCATGGGCTGATCACCTCGAGGTGCGGTGGAAGACGGCACCTCAAGGGGTGGATGAGGGACAGGATCAGGTAGACAACCGTCGTCTCCATCATCCTCATCATCCACAAAGATGGTCTCGGACTGCTCTAAAGAACCTGAGATATCGGGCCTAGTCCCCGGACTGGCCTCGTCAAAGGTCACCTCACAGGTCTCTACCATTTTATTAGACTCGCAGTTCCAGACCCTATAAGCCCGCGAAGAAGGCGAGTAACCTAGAAAGATTCCATCACAAGAACGTGACTCGAACTTGTCTAGGTTCCCGGACTTCAAAACAAAGCACTTGCAACCAAACACACGAAAATGAGAGACGCTAGGCTTTCGCCCATACCTCAGCTCATAAGAAGTGCGATGCAAGTGTGCCCGAAGAAAAACTCGATTTGAGACATGGCACGCGGTGGCTATAGCCTCAGCCCAAAACTTCCGCGGTGTAGAGTACTCATCAAGCATCGTCCTGGCCATCTCGACCAAGGTACGGTTCTTCCTCTCCACAACGCCATTCTGCTGAGGGACGTATGGAGAAGAGAACTGGTGCTCTACACCTGTCTCACCACAGAAACTCTCAAAGTAGGAATTCTTGAACTCCGTGCCATTGTCACTGCGGATCGCTCGTAAGGCACCTGGGAGCTCAACAGAAAGCCTACTGAAAAGACATCGGAAATGCGAAAACGTCTCATCCTTCGAGGCTAAGAAAAACACCCAAGAATACCTCGAGAAGTCATCGACCACAACAAGAACATACCACTTCCCTCCTGCTGACTGCACTCGAGCTGGTCCAACTGTGTCCATGTGGAGCAGCTGTCCCGGTGCATCGGTCATAGTAACTGTGACCGGAGGGTGAGAAGCGGCAACCATCTTGCCGTGCCGGCATGGAGAGCAAACAAGGTCTTTGACCATCTTGAGTTTCGGCAGACCACGAATGAGATCGTGGCCGCTAACTCGGGTCAAATGGTCAAATCCAATATGACCAAGTCTCCTATGCCAGAAAGAAAGGTCGCGGGACTCAGAAGCAACTAAACACCTGAGAGGATCACCAGAAGACTCAGAAAAATCAGCACGAAAGATCCTCCCATAACGAGAAATCCCGCAAACCAGACTACCCGAAGAATCAAGAATTTTGCAATTGTTTTTCTTAAAGCTTACCTCGAAACCGTCATCGGTAAGCTGAGAGACTGAAAGCAAATTGTACTGCAGCTTACTAACGAAGGCAACAACTTTCAAAATGAAAGAATCATTAATGCGCACAGTACCTTTGGCGATGACGCGCCCAGATGAAGCATCTCCGAAGGTGATCGTCTCATCACCTGGAGCACGGGCAAGGGAAGAAAACCAACGGGAATCTCCGGTCATGTGTCGTGAACACCCGGAGTCTACGAGCCAAACCTTTCCCTTCCCTGCCCGGCGAACCTGAGTCAAACAGAGAGTAAAGTATCAGTACTGGGGTAAATCAGGAGTGATTTTGGCACCCAATACTGAACAACACGTCGAGCAGATGAAGTCGTCAAGCACGACTGACCTCTATCTACCCTACGCTCTCTGTGACTCAAAGAAGCAGAAGGTCTGTGAGCAGACCTGGAGCTGTTGCGGGGTCCGACTGCTACGGGAGAGCGAGTCGGAACACCGGCAACATGCTGATCACGCCGCGGATAGCTATCTCGACGGGGAAAACGAGATCTACCCTCAGGACGGCGGTAGTCACGACCAGAGGCAGCATGAGGACGAAAAACAGAAAACTCGGAAAAACCAAGTCCTCTATGCTGCCTAAACTCCGTAACAGGAGCAAACTTAGACCTCGTGCTGGTCCTGGGTACACTCAGGATCTGGGGCTGACCCTGAATACGCCTAGGTGCCTCAGCACGGTCTCTACGCGCAATCTTGGCGCGCCTGAAGCATCTCTCGATCGAGTGCCCATCCTTCTGACAGAAGGTGCAGTGGTACTTCACCTTCTGAGAGGTGGAAGTAGCACGAAGAGGCTTCGCCTTCTGAGAGGCCGAAGCAACAGGTGAAATCACCTTGCTGTCAGAGATCCCTTGGACAAAGCCCGCTGATTTGAATTTGACCTCATCAGATCTGGGCTCGACCTCGATCACACCTCCTAAGATAGGACGGAGAATAGCAGGAGGATGCTTCCTCATATCCTCATAGAAATCATACCCTAGACCTTGATTGAACTTGCAAATCTTGGATTGGTCTAGAATAAGATTGAGCTTCTTCTTGCCACCTACAAACCTCTCGAGAGTGTTCATAAGATACTGACACTCCCGAAAGAGAGAGGTGCAAGAGGAGCAGGGGGAAGAAGAGACAGCAGAAGGTAAGGGAGCAGAAGGAGAACCAACAGTAGAGGAAAGAATGGCTTGTGCACGCACAGCCGACCCTGGAGGAACAATCCTACTACTAGCCAGTTGGTTTACGTTCCTAGACGTCTCCACCTTACCCTGGGGCTTCTCCCCCTTCTCAGCACAAACAATACAAGCTGATGGTTGCTTCTCTAGTAAGTCCTTAGTTAGCTTCACACATTTCTCATCCAATGCAATCAAGTCAGATTTTAGTTTGTTACAATTAATGCATGGTGAGCTAACAGGGTCCTTAGAAGCAAACTGAGCCAACTTCCTATCATGATCAATCATTTCTTGAAACTGTTTGGAGACAGCTTCAAGTTCAACAGTTAACTTAGGACAGTTCAAGCACGAATCAATCGGCTCAAGTAAAGAAGCTTGCAGTTCAGCAATTTTATGATCTGCCCGTTTTAAGTTCATCTTCAAGTTAGTGCAATTTTTACAAGAATCGGGCAGATCAAGGAGCATGGCATAAGGTCCTCTAGCAGCAATGTCCTTATCCTCACATGAGGTGGGAGAAGTAGTCTCATCAGTAGTAAGTAGGGTAACAGCCATCCTAATCAACTCTAACTCAGCAAGCAGACTAACATTCTCCACCTTAACAATATCAAGCTCAGAGGACACACTATCATGCGAGGTCCTTAATTTCTCCATATCACCCAGCAAGGCACAGCATGTATCACAGTCGTCACGGGAGGGAGCAGATGTAAGAGAAGTAAGCTCCCGTGACAGTCTATCTACTTCCTTCTCTAACTCGGTACACCTAGTCCTAGCTCTAGCATGAAAACCTCCTAGCTTAAGGAAAGCTTCATTAAGTTGGTCATAGGAGGGACATACCTCGTCCGAGTCGGAGTACAGCTCGCTGTCGCTAAGTTCGCCCTCGAGGGCCATGAAGCACATGCCGGAGAAGTCGTCGCCGCTCTTGGGATCTTGGTCACCCGTCCCGTCGTCGTCGCTCCATCCCTCCACCTCGCTGAGGTCGAGGTCGTCGAAGGCGGTGAGGACACGGTGAAACAGCTTCTTGGCCTTCCCGAAGTCGCGGAACTTCTTCTTTCCCGGCGTCTGAGCTGGAGGCTTCTTGTTGCGGTTCTTGTCGGTGTAGTCGTTCTTGCCTGAACCGCCGTAGTCGTTCTTGCCCTTCTCCAGCTTGGGACAGTTTGCTCGAATGTGGTTGGGGCCACCACACTCGAAGCAGATGACTGGTCCGCCTCTCTTTCTGTCCCTCCTCCTCTTGTAAGCATGGGAGAACTTCCGAGCTAGGAGGGCCAGCTGTTCATCCTCTAGCTGCTCTAACTGATCATCAGTTACGTCACATAGAGCAGCTAGGGAGAACCCACAAAGCGAATCGGCGGAAAAACCAGAAGCCGGACTGGGATCGGTGACCAAAGCCATCGACTGTGACTTCGACCGACGAGAGACAACGTCAATCTCGTGAGTCTTGAGGCGCGAGTACAGCGCGTCAAGAGTCAGGGTCGAGAGGTCTGTCGTGTCTTTGATGGTGGTCACCTTCATCTCCCACACGCGCAGATCGAGTGCCGCGAGCATCTGACGAGCGTTGTCCGAGTCGGGGTATGTGAGACCGACCGCTCGGAGGTTGCTCAAGATTTTGTGAAATCGCGAAAAGCACTCGTCCAGGGACTCACCAGCAAGCATCTCGAATTTGTTGTATTCGCGCTTGAACTGGTCCTGTCGAACCGTCTTGATCTGGGTGGTGCCCTCATGGTATGCGTCGAGGGTCACCCAGATGTCGTAGGCGGACGACAGGTGAGATATACGGTCAAACTCGCTACGACTCAACCCCTGGATGATGATGTTCCTTGCCTTTGCATTCGCCTCAACATCAGCCATGTTCCCGGCATTGATGTTCTCATCGACAGGAACAGCGAATCGTACCTTGACCTTCCGCCAGATGGCATACCCCTGGGCCTGGATGTATGTCTCCATTCGGCTCTTCCAGAAGGGGTAATCGATGCCATCGAACACGGGCGGCTTGGTCGAGTACTTGTCCGTCGCCATGGCTCTTGAGACCGGTTAAGATCTATGAATTAGAGCTAACCGGCTCTGATACCAATTGTTGGACCGAAATGGCGACAGAGGGGGGTGAATGTCGGCTTTTAAAAATCGCCCCCAACTCGTATCTTCTTCTCCAATAGCTATGGGAGCTATGAAGGTAGAAGACCAGTGCTCACAAGATACCCCAGCAGCAGGAAAAACACAAATACAGAGACCAGCAAGCGAGAAAAATCAAATCGGGAAAATTCTGGCCTCAAGCGGTAGTACCGCTTGGTCAAGCGGTAGTACCGCTGAGCGGTAGTACCGCTGGTCAGAGCGGTAGTACCTTTAAGCGGTAGTACCGCTCCCCGAGCGGTAGTACCTCTCGAGAAAAACAGCAAACAGGAAATTCAGAAAATTGAGAGATTCGCACCGATTCTTGGATTCTTGGCTTGAGAAACTTTGAGGATAGCTAGGGAATACTCCCAGAAGACTAAGCCAAGAACCAATAACAAGAAATCCACTCCAAGAATCAAGAATTTCAGATTTGGGTAAAAATCTGAATTCTTGCACGACCCGAGCCAAAAATCAAATTGCTCCCAAACGGTTGATCCTTTGGCTATGAAATTTTGAGGATAGCTATAAGATAGCCTCTGGATCCTCCATGCCAAATTTCAAGCCATTACAACAAGGGGAACACTGAGAGCACCAAAACCCTAGAAATGCAAAGCTTGAACAGGGGAGGTCAAAAAGGCAAAACTGAGATTAAAACCCTGTCTCTGGGATTTTAATTGATCAAATGATCTTGAAGCACTATCCCATCATGGAGCAACCCATTTTACACCTCCACAGCAAGCAAGAACTCGAAAATCAAAATCTCAAGAAATCCACCAAAAGAGCATCGAAGGAAGAACAGAGAGCACGGGAATAAAACTTCAGATTTTCATTGCTTGAATCACAGCGAATACAGGCGAGACCCGATACCCCGTCTTGATACAAAGGAAGGATTACAATCTCTCAACTCATCCTCTCCCTCACCTCAACTCAAGAACACACACACACATCCATGGAGGGAGGAAGAACACACACTCTGTTCTACCACCTAGAACACATCGTAGGGGACAGAGGGAGCACCAAACCCTGCCTCTCCAACCACTAAAGACTAAAGAAGAAACCAACTCCTAAAGCCTCTTTTGACTAGAGCTAACCCTAATTCCACTCAAATGCTCAAGGAGGGCATGCAGCCCCTCCTCTCCTTTTATAGCGCCTGGCTAACGGGTCTCCGCCCCGTTACGCCCGCTACGTCCAACGGAGCCCGCTTCCGCTTGTGCAGCCTTGCGAATTTCCCGATTCGCCCCTTCTGCACCTTCCGGGAAGCTTCCGACGCTCCTTGCCTCGCACGCCTCGCAACCACCTCGAGTCCACGTCGTCTTCGACACATCCCGACCGTTCTGACCTCAGCACCACCTGCGCCTAGTCCGGTCCACCGTGTCTCGCCACGACTCCAACTCGACGTCCTGCAGTCACACAGACAAGAAACACGTCAAATAGCACCGCTCGACACATGAAAGCATAAATACCATTACACTTACCACAAATGAAGTCAAAACCTGTCAAAACATTAGAATATGCATCCTAAACCCAAATGACCAGATTTGACCAAAGTCTGACCGAGCCCGATTGCGCCACGCAACGACTCGACTCCGAACCACTCAAACCAAACTCGACTGACCTAAACCTTTGTCAATTACTCATCACTCTCATGGAGCATGACCACATGGTCTCTCAGATAGAGAGAATATGCATTCCAAGAGAATACATCTTCGCAAAGCTGAAGGCGGAAAGACTAGGAGATGAAGGTGGTTTGGCTCGGTTGATCAGTTTATGAAATTTTTAATCATAGTAAATGGGTTGTAAAAATTATAAAAAATTTTGTGAAGACTCCTGACACAGTGTAGAATATTTAAAATTTTCTAGAATTTTACCTTTTTAAACTTTCTTGGAAAACTCTTTGAAAGTCACTATTTTATTAAAAAGGTGCTATTTTGATTTGGAAAATTTTAGAAACATGCTCAACAATGTTCCAACTTTTATTTCCAGCACCATGAACTTATATTTGAGTCTTCGGGATGATATATTAGTGAAGTTTCAAGGAATGGTTTTTTACTATATATTCTCCTATGCCATTTTATGGATCATCTTTTCATATTCGATTTTTGATTCAATTTGGATTCCATCAGTTGTATATTCCTTTTCAAAAATTAGTGTTTACAAGTTAATATTTTTCCAAAGAAACATTGTACTGCCTAGCCTTGCTTGAGCTTCCGTCTGGTGCATCCATGAAACATGTGGCTACAACACATAATTTGAGAATTCGTATTAGGCACATGCATGTGGTCACATTTTGACTCACCCACTACAATTTATGTTTGCATACAATGTGGTTAGATGCTACCATTGAATGAATAGCTGGCTACTAATGTGGTGTTACACCTCATTCTTTTGCAGATGGATCCTATGCTGGCTAATGCGAAGATTTAGGACAACAAAGCTCATTTGGTGTTCCTTGAGATATGCTATGAAGAGGTCCTTGCCAACAACCAAAATACCACTTGTTGAACTGACGAGGCTACATTAACCTCATGACGAAGTTCAAGGCGTGCATTGGTAGGTGCTACATGCACAAGTAGTTTAAGAACCACTGGGACAACCACAAGGCTCTGTATGCTAAGTGGCACACACTAAAGCATAACACCTCAGGTTCGGGCATCGATCCGGTGACCAGCTGCATCATTACAGACTCTACTTGGTGGGCAAGATAGGAGTTGGTAAGGAAAATGCTACTTCTTTGTAGTGCCATCTGGTTGAGTTGGATGTGGCTTAACTACATCGAACACTTAATTTGCAGGCCCTTGGTTCACTTAGACGGTTCCAAGCTACGCCACTACCGCACGAGGCCCTGATGGCAGATGTGTTCGAAGGTGCTATCTGCACAAACAAGCATGTCGTAAGATAGCTCCGAGGAAGAGGACGAGCCAACGTTCGCATCCCCCAGGTCTGTCAGCAGAAGGGCCAGCAAGTAGCCTGCTCGAGCGTAGTCCAAAGACACAAACTCTAGCAAGCGCTCCAAGAGTGACCACATGTCGGACTGCATGGAGCACGTCTGCAACTACTACGAGGCTCAATTGACGACCATGGTAGCGAAGAAGGACAGCGTGCGCAACAAGTTCAAGGAGCTCCTTCACACAGTCATCGCCGATGGCTACCCCGTGGGCTCAGAGGAGTGGTTCACCGCCATAATGCTACTGTGCGACAAGGGCAACTGTGAAATATTCAAGGTGATAGGTAGCTCATAGCTCCAAGGTGAGTGATGCACCGTGCATCGATGTTCGTCAGTCGAAGTAGTCCGCACGTAAGAGGAAATGCCCTACACCGAGCTGGTGAGTTCCCTTCCATCTTGTTTATTTCATGGTGTAATCCAATAATTTGGGACTACTATTGTGCAGCTTGCACATTGATTTTGCTGCATTGTGGCTTCGTTCCCATCATCTAGTGAGCATTTTCGATCTTGGATACATCCTCAATCATGTCGGCCTGTGTCATTTCATTCATGAACTATTCATTACTATTGTGCTATTTATTACATTGTCAAGTAGCTACAATGTGACATTGCTTGACTATTTGTTGTGTTCCAACTTTAGTAGCAAACATTAACCTGCTGCTATTGTGAGGTTTGCATATGGACCTCTGCAATGCTGCTAATATTGTGAGGCTCTAGTGAATGACCATCATGCTTAGTTTTAGGAATTGCCAATCCCTTGTGATCTGGATGAACTTCAGTCTTTGTTCAGTACGTGAGTATGAGCTCCTATCGGCTTGAGCTGAATTGCAATGTGAGAGACTGAGACCAGGGATGTTTGTCGGCTTGGGGAAACCAGTTTGCATCACATTTCACATATTTTTTACCACACTACATGAACCTTCATTTCTGTTTATAGAAATCCATGTCTGTGATACTATGCGACAAATGTGTCTTGTGTATACTGACATCGATCCTGTTGTGCGTATCAATTATTGGTTCATGCTATCAGTTCATGCTCTCAGTTGGTCATGCTAATGCATTGATTTTGCCATCTTCAGGCTCATTTTGAGCATCGATTATTAATGCCTGCCATGCGGCCTTGTAGAGGATATGACACAGTTTGGAATCCATGCATGATCTAGATGAACTTCATTCATTCTTTATTGCATGAGTATGAGCTCTTGTCGGCTTGAGTTGAAATGCATGTCTGCAGTACTGTGTGATATATGTTTGCAGTCTATGTGAGAAAGCTGCCAGTCCACGGTTGTAAAGCTGTGAATCTCTGTATCTACAAGTCTGTATTTGTATTATGGTGTTGTCATTTTGTACACTGTTATGCATGAGAATGCTATGCAGTGCTTTCACGATCGCTTAGTGGTGCAAGCGATAATCGAGAAGCACATCTTGGCCTAACATTTTGTACACTGTCATTTTGTGTACTGTTATGCATGGGATGTTGGGAAAGTGATGAGGTACGATTATTGGTGCACACTGCAATTCCATGCTATCATGAACAGATTTGTCTCATCCTGCACACTCTTCTCTACAAATGGTTGATCACGCAAAACATGCCTACATTTTGTAATGGCCCAGTCGAGCTCCCGTTAGAAGGCCACAGCAGGTTTGTTCCGAGCTCCCCTTGCAAGGTTGTAGCCGATAAGTTTCAAGCCTCGTTAGAGTTTGATGCTGATTATGCTTGTCCCCTAACTCTTTTTGCATGTGCAATCACCATGTTAGACCACGACAGCTTTGACTCTTCTCTTCTCTCTTCTCACTTCTCCACTCCTCCTCTCCTCTTCTCTCTTCTCACTTCTCCTCCATTTCTCACCAAATTTTCTCTTGAAAATAGAAGGCTCAGTCGGCTATTCTTCTCCTCTTCTCTCTTCTTACTTCTCCTCCTCTCCTTCCCCACATCTTCTTCAATCCTATCCATCTGATTTTGCTATAACTTGGATGTCCAAAATTTGGCTAAATCTAGATTTTTACCTAGCTTGGATGCCTAAAATTTCGCTAAGTTTTCATTTTTACAGTGGCTTGGATGCCCAAAAATTTGGCTAAATCTGTATTTTTTACCGTGGCTTGGATGTCCAAATTTTGGCTAATTCTATATTTTTACTTTTGCTTAGATGCTAAAAAATTAGCCACTTTTTTAGGTCTAGTACAATTATCACAGACGGTTTTTACCAAGAACCATCTATGATAATTGACTATTACAAACGATTCTAGTTTCGAACCATCTATGATAACAAACGATCACATACAGTTTTAGTTCCGAACTATCTGTGATACGGTTTTCACAGACAGTTAAAAAACCATCTGTGAATAACCCCTATTATCACTAACACATGAAGTTAGATGATTCAATGAACCATTTGTGATGAACTTTTATGTGGTAGTAAACGGTAGTACCGTGCCTCCACCACCAATTGAATTAGTGTTTCTCAAAATGCTGAGGAGGCAAGCACGGAGGGAATCACAAAGGGCCTATAAAGAACCTGTCTAGATTGGTCTGGAGTGGCCGATGAGTAGCTAGCCCAGCCAAACATCTGTCACAAAATGTTCGAGATGGAGACAGCTTGTTTTGAGAGCTTGCACGCCCCAATTGTGGCCCATAATGGCTTGAGGTCCACTGCGGAGGTTTCCTCCAAAGAGGCTTTAGGGATGTTTTTCTGGATAGTGGCGAGACCTCAGAGCAATAGCCAGGTGAGAAATCACTTCACGAGGTCCTCGTCAACTGTAAGCACCAAGTTCGGCAAAGTTCTGGCTCGTTGCAACATTAAGTCATGGGATCCGCATTTCACCAATGTACATACATCTTTGCTATCGTCCCTCTTTTTCCCGCACTTTGTAGGGGCCATCGACGCAATAGATGGCACTCACATTCCTGTAGTTGTTCTAGGAGGCATCCGAGGCTATGTACACCAACCGACATAGGTACACTAGTCAGAACGTGCTAGCCATGTGCGACTTCGATAAGAGGTTCACTTGAGTCACCATCGGATGGCCAGGCTTAGCCCACAACATGTGCATCCTGATGGATACGTTGGTGGGCTTCGGGCATTTGTTCCCAAAGCCTCCCCAGGTACACGACATTTGTCCCAAAATATGCGCTATTCTATCAACCTCACCAATTTTCTGGCCTGATGGTTTTTGTAGGTAAATACAACCTAATCGACTCCGACTATTTGAACCGTATGGGGTACTTGTCACATACAAGAACACTAGGTACCATGTGTCAAAATTTGCCAATGGGCTAGCGCTGCATTGCTGAAAGGAGACGTTCAACTACCACTATTCATCGCTCCATAACATTATCGAACAGCTGTTGGACATGTGGAAGAGGATGTGGAGCGTATTATAGAACATAGCTGCATATTCTATAGAGCGGCAGATGAAGATAATTGCTGCCACTATGTCCCTGCACAATTTTATCATTGACTAACAGTTGGGTGATCTGGATTTCGAGGACCCTATGCTAGGGCCTGGTTACAGGTCAGACAAACCCGACAACACAACGATGCCGATAGAGGCAGAGGTCAATAAGGAGGTACAAATGGATTACACACAGGATATCATCTCTTACAATCTTATTATAGGGTCTACGTAGGAGTGTAGGACGTAATAGTTTCCATTTTGGTGCCGCGAATAGGTCATGTACATTCAACTTGCAAGATGCATGAGTTCATAAGTACGTGGTAATGAACCATTCAACCACTTCTACCTTTGCTTGTACGTAACAGGTTTACCACGGACTTCCACATGTCACAAAACATACGTACTTACGATAGAAACGCTTTGTGGTGTACCAATTCGAGCCCATATTTTACATGACAAAATCAGTAATAAGCCATCGGTCTATAAGAGTACAACAGTTTCAGCCATAAACCATCAGCCTAAAAAAAATATAATAGCTTCAGCTAAAAATTATAAACTACATCCAAAAATCGTAAACACAGTGAATATATTCTACCTCTATGCATGGAATTAAACATAACCGCGTGGTCAACCACTCAGCATGCATGACACATGCACCTCATCAGTGTCCTTGTCCAGGCGGTCGCTGTCAAGCCGTCTCCAACATCAGAGCCCAACCGATTAAGACAGACAAAGCGACCCCTTCCAGAAACAGTACTGGCCTATATAAATCCAGCGAACCGGAGGGATCAACCCGCAAAAGCATCCGTCCACTCTAGGGGCCAAAATAAAAAACCGAGAAAAAACTCGCCCTTCCTCTCGTCTCCCTCCGGCCCCTCGAACCCGACGCGAAGGCGACGTCCGCGAGAACGCGAGGCGATTCGGCGGCGATATGAAGGTCTCCGTGAAGACGCTCAAGGGCTCCAGCTTCCAGATCGAAGTGGAGCCTGCCGACAAGGTATCGCCGCTTTCGCCTCCGCCCACCGCCCCCCGGTCGGTCTGTCACGAGGGTTAACCTTTTTTCTTTTTTCTTTTTGCCGGGGGGGGGGGGGGGGGGTTCGGTGTTGGGCTGCTGTGTTGCTCGCGAGGTTGGATTGTTGGATGGGTTTGTTGCGCTGAGGGGTTGGTAGATTGCGTGCGGGAGTGAACCGAGTGATGAGGTGCGTCTGGTGCGTGTTGTGTGAGGCGCGAACGATGTTCTTGTGAATCCAATCTTTGGTTTGATGGTTGAGTTCTGCTGTGAGTGGAGCAGAGAGCAGTTGCTGAGTTTGCCTATGTTACGGTCGCTTGTATACTTAGGTTATGGGTGTTTGGCGATTACAGGGATCATGGCGTGGAGAATTTCTTTGGTTAAACTGATTGGTGTGTTACCAGATGCGCAACCAACTTGGGTCCTGAGCAAATTGCAAAAGTTAAAGAGTCGTTCCGTTGGGACCTTTTCCCTACAGGTGGTACCAATTGATGACAGTTTTGATTCACTAATGCTTAGCTGCCACCTTTATGAATATGAGCTGTGTCCATAATTGTAGAGATTTGTTTTGTGTAACTTTTAGAATGTAATGCTGGTCGATTTTGCCTGTCCGATAATGTGGTTGGAATGGAATTATTGAAGCTTTAAAAATACATGCATGAGTTGGCTGTTGTAAAAGAAAGCTTTAAATTGTGTGAGCTTGTTTATTCGTATCATTTGGTTTTGTTGCCAACATAGATGAGATCTGTGTGACTAGTGGTAATCATTCTTTTCAGAATAGTTTATATCGGGCGGAAGGAATAGTATGCTGGCAACAATCTGGGAAGAAGGAAAAATTCATCTCAAAGAAAAAAAAGAAATAACAGAAAGTGCAGGGAACAACCTGTAGTGTCATCAACATGCTGCTACTTAACATGGCATTACTCATTTTTGTAATAATATTGGGGTGGATGTTAGCCATTTCGTTGCATGGCACTAGATAATGTGACCGTAGATTTTATCAATTGGAATTCCTGATTCCTTTGATTCTGTGTAATGGGAAAAAAATTGCTACTGATTACTTCAAGCAGGTTGCTAATGTGAAGAAGCTCATTGAGAGTACACAAGGGCAGAATGTCTACCCTGCTGACCAACAAATGCTCATACACCAGGGGAAGGTGCTCAAGGATACCACAACATTGGAGGAAAATAAAGTTCTTGAAAACAACTTCCTTGTTATAATGCTTAGTAAGGTAAGCTACCTGTTTGATATTCTGGTTAGTACATGACAGAAAATCATGGATAGCATAGTAATGCCTTGAATAGTATTTGTTTAGGATATCAAGATCTCTAACTCTCAGGATATAGTGAACTTCTGTATATTTAGAATTGCTTTGAAAGATGTAATGGCTCATTTGCTATGACTGTTGACTAGTCAGCATGGTTGTCACGGCGTCGCCTAGGCGACGCCAAGTCGGCCTGGCGCCGGGGAGGAGACGCCGGGGAGGATCTCCTCGCCTTGCCCGAACCCTAGCTTCAACGCCAGCCCAGGTACGCCGTCCGCCCCTCTACTCCGGCCGCGCTCCGCCCGCGCCGCCTCCCTCCCTCCCGCTGCACCGCCTCCCTCCCTCCCGCCGCGCCGCCTTCCTCCCTCTCGCCGCCGGCGGCGTCGGGGAGAGAGCGGGAGGCAACGGCGGCTAGGGTTAGGGGAGGCGGTGGGGGGAGGAGGCGAGGGGAGAAGGTGCCGGGGAGACGATGCGGCGGACGGGGAGGGCGGCGGACGGGGGAAGCGGCGGCAGGGAGAGGAGGCGGAGAGGTCGGGAGAGAGAGCGAGACGGGAGAGACGGGAGAGAGCGAGACAGAGAGCGAGACGGGAGAGACGGGAGAGAGCGAGAATGTATGAGCGAAACGGCCGAGGGGGTATGAGAATATGTATGAGACGGGCAGACGGCTGACTCGTTGGCTTCTCATCCTGTTTCTGGCTGGATACGGCGCTCGCCCGGCGTTGCCTGGACGTCGCCTGGACGTCGCCTAGGCGTCCAGGCGCCTCTCACTCGCCGTGGTCGCCGACTTCGCCGTGACAACCATGCTAGTCAGAAGCAAAAGCTCCTAGTTAGGTAGTTTTTGTTTCTCTTTTTTGATAAGTACTCTGAAATTATCTATAAACCTCTATCTGGAATGGCTACAATTGCTTCAACAATGTTTTATATTACTCATCATAAAATTGTTCTTTGTTATTATCGTTTTCTGATCTGACCTTTCACAGAGTAAGGGATCATCGAGTGCAGCTCCAGCTACATCTAAGGCACCCTCAAATCAGGTGGGATGGAATTTAGAATGATCACATTGATACTATTTTCTCCTATCACAGATACATGTGGTTTTGGGATGTGTGCAATCAACCTTTTGAAATTTTGACTATCGATATATTTATATATATTTAGATTGGATACATGAAAATCATATGTATAGATTTGTCTCGAAAAGTATTTTCATAATATTATGATTTTGTTGGGTTTTATAAATTTATTATAATATAAAGTAGTAGTCAAAGTTGCGTTTTGGGGACCGTGTCGGATGTCCAAAATGATATGGATTTGTGATTGGAGGGCGTAATTACTCATCACTATTGTATCTTCATTTTTTTCTGTACTTGACTTTCCTTTACCTGTAACATATTCCAAAATTCCTGTCATAATTAATTTCTATTGTACTTATCTGCAAACAGTACCTCTCCATATATTGTTACACTGTATGAATCTATTGTATAGTTTAGTTTATTACTTTATTTTATGGGCAAACCATAGCTAAGGTACCTGAAAGCTAGAATTTCATCCTGAATATCTGGCTCTTTACTATTGCTGCTAGAGATGAACGTTTCATTCAATCAATATTTGCCGGGTTAAGTTCTGAGCCAACTATTGTAGCCCTAGAATGAAAGGTTTTACAAAGTTCTGAGCTATGAGCTCTTAACTCAATGTATTCCTGTCATCTGTTTGCGTTTGTTTTCTTGTAGAATGATTACTTCCCTCATCCAAAAATTTATGCTCGAGGGTGTAATGCTACCGTGCTTCCCGAGAATATGTTCTTTTGCTGCTGTTGAGATTATAGATTTTAACTTATATTTCTTTCACAGGCACCCCCTACTCAGACTGTGCCTGCTATTCTTGCTTCTCAAGCACCAGCTGCACTAGCACCTACGTGAGTTGCTAACTCATCTTAGGGAAAAAAGTAGACCTAATTTGTGTGAGTTATGGTTGTGCAGGTCCTGTTCAGTTGTGTTGTGTTGTCTTCTTTTGTTCCTTTTTAAGATTATTTTCAACATAGCAAATGCAAATATGGTTTGAAAAGATGACTTTGATATTATTTTTTAGGCATTTAGCCAAACAAAGGCAGTTGTGGTGAGTATGAATACTGCTTTGCCATTTTAGTTTGACATGCCATCAGATGCACAAGTTCATGCTGGGTCTAATTTTTATGTTAACTATGGAAGAAATGATATTTTTCATCTTTATCGTAGCTTTTGTTAACTTGGAAACAATTCAAAAGTTGTTGGAATGTTTTGCTAACTGTAATATCATCATTGATTTGTACTACTACTGTTATGGCTAGTGTTTATTGCGAGCTAACTCTATTCTTCTTATGTTTACTGAAGTAGTGTACCTGTCAGTGCTCCCGCTCCAACTGCCACAGCTTCCCCAGCTCCTGCTGTGGCTATATCGTGAGTTCCTGATGTTTCTTCCTTTCATCTTAATTTAATTGATCTAATAAAAATGTAATTCCTTTTTGAGGACATGCCAATATTTCCTGTTAAAAATACCTGCTATTATTAGTTCCTGAGTGCATTTGACATGATCTTTTTGTGTTGTCATTTGAACAGCACTGAAGCAGATCCTTACGGTCAGGCTGCCTCAAACCTTGTTGCTGGCAGCAACCTAGATGCAACAATTCAATCAATTCTTGAAATGGGTGGTGGAACATGGGATAGAGACACTGTGCTACGTGCTCTACAGGCTGCATTCAACAACCCTGAGCGGGCTGTTGAATATTTATATTCTGTAAGAACATCATTCTTTTTCCTCCCTTACTAGTTGCTAGGTCTTCCTTGATGATGACTCCAAAATTACATAAATAACTGTAGCTAGTGAACACATCATGTGTAGCTTACAGTAGATTGCATGAAGCTACATAGTGACTAAACTACATGCTTATTTGTTTAATTGGAATCTCTTTTAGGGTGATTTCATATCCTCTTGAAGTTTTGCTGTCTTTCGAATCCATGCTAAGTATTTTACAGAATATACATGTTGACACAACTTTGGATTGCATTTTTTGGCGGCACAGTAATATCCTTCCGTCTTTAACGTAGGGTGTTCCCGAGCAGCTGGAGATTCCTGCACAACCTCCAAGTGCCCAGCCAGCTAATCCAGTCCAGGCTTCACAACCAACTCAACCTGCAGTTCCTTCATCTGGACCGAATGCTAGTCCCTTGAACCTCTTTCCTCAAGTACTCTGTCATGCCTGTGCCCCTGCTGTTTCCACTTTTGCATAATAGTTTAATTTAGTTCTGATGTTTGTCCTTTTTTACTTTCAGGCCCTTCCAAACGCTTCCACAAATGCTGCTGCTGCAGGAAATCTTGATGTTTTGCGTAATAATGCACAGTTCCAAAGCTTGCTTTCTTTGGTGCAGGCTAACCCTCATATTTTACAGGTTCTTTTTTGTTCTGCTGCCCTTTATTTTTTTTCCCCTCAAGCAATCTGCTCCTTATAACAGCTCATTGACCCACGAATCATTTATTTGCAGCCACTGCTTCAAGAATTGGGAAAACAAAATCCCCAGATTTTGCAGCTGATTCAGGAAAACCAAGCTGAGTTCCTTCGTTTAATCAATGAACCAGCTGAGGGAGATGAAGAAGAGTATGATTTTTTTTTGGATTTCTCGACACTACTTGTGCTTCGCATGTCGTTTGACAATCTGGTACTTCCTGAACCAGGAATTTGCTAGACCAGTTTGCAGAGGGAATGCCTCAGACAATAGCGGTTACTCCGGAGGAGAATGAAGCTATACTTCGAGTAAGTCAATAGATCTTTGGAAGTTCTCCACATGTGCCTTCATCCGCATGTTTGTGGAATTGTTGGGGTGATTTCAGTTTATTTATCGCATCACGGTGTAACACCATTGCATTTCACATGTGCAGCTTGAAGGAATGGGATTTGATCGGGCACTTGTTCTGGAGGTGTACTTTGCCTGCAACAAGGATGAGACTTTGGCCGCAAACTACCTCTTGGACCACATGAACGAATTCGATGACGAAGCACCGCAATAAGGCCGCACAGTTCCCAAGCTGCATGCAGAAGCAAGGGTCTCGCATTCGTAGGGCAGGCTTATGAAATCTTTTTGGGATTTGTCTCGTTTATTTTGCTTTACTTTTAGTACATACTCCAGGCTATCTTTACGTGTTAATTGCAGACTTACAACGGGGTATAATATATGAAATGGTTGTCTCTTCAGCAATTCTTTCTGAACTCTTTGCTTCTGATCAAGCGCGTCCATGCCAACAGAATATTCACAGGCTTCCTTGCTACTCCAGAGCATCTCTCTCTATGCACTCATATAGATACAGAGTATCATTAAACCGGAAGAGAATGGCGTGAGCGTGATTAGGGGCAATCCGTGCCGTGTGGCCTGTTCCGGCAACGTTTTGCGCTGGACGCCCTGCACCTCAAGGCCGTGTGATCACCATGCGGCCAGTGCATTTCTGTTTGTTCTCTCCAGTTACATGTGCATAGCTATCGACCTCATTTTCATGTGCCAATCGCCTTGTTCCCTTTTCTTCGGGGTGATGAGGCAGGTGCCCACTGAAATTTCAGGCTGATTTGAGCTGCCTTCCATCTACTACACCTTGTGCTGTCTGTACGTGACTATGGGTAAATAAAAATGGCGTGTCTACAAAAAAAACTAGAATGAAAATAGAACTGCAGCTAGCAATAGGTGTTTTGCTACCATGGCCAGTGACCTGGATCTGTTTTGCCACATGGTTATGACATGGAGCTTTGCAAGCCAAATCATGGAATCGAATCAAAATATATTGAAAAAAATCCACCCTCTCTCTCCCCTCTCTATTCCCATGCTGGCATGCTGCCACTTCATAGGCATGGGGTTAAATAGACTATTTGAAAAGTTTGAGGGTAAGACGGACTTATTAAAAAACAAACTACGGGGCTATGTAGAGTTGACTGTCCGCACAATATCCTCGGCAATATTTTGATGGGTGACTGGTTAACACTCCGTCGTATGAAAAAACATGGGGAAAAAATCTAGCTGAGATGATGGAAATGCAAACTGCAAAATAGACAAAATTTACCTGCTAAGTTATTTTCGTAAAAGAAAAAACTACACTTGTACTTCCGAACGAACACAGTACTTGGGTTCGGTCAATAGAAAGACAATGGCACCCAAAAAAAAAAAAAAATTACATTTCACTCTACGAATGGCCCTCATATAATTGGAAACTGTACAGAAAACCATGGTATTCACATTGCGAAGATGTTGGCATTCATCTCTTCGTTGGAGAGCACGTACGTGCACTCAGTGTCTCAGTTGGCCTACTTCAGACTGCATCATCGCTAATATCATCGTCATCAGCAGCCATTCGGCTTGACTGTCCACCACTTAGCATTCCATCATAGATGTCATCCTCATCTTCATCTTCACTGAAAACCTCAAAATCATCCTCGCTATCGTCCCTTAGTGCATCGAGAGCCTCTTGATCATAACTTGCATCATCAGATTCTTGTAACTAAAGAAACAAATCAATCAATGTAAAGGAAACAAGTTAACACAAAAAATGCACACCTAGAAATATGCTCACTCTTAATTTAGAGACATCAAGGGAGCTTTACCTGATCTTCTTGTGCCATTTGAGCTTGCTGCCACTCAGCCCATTCCTGCAACTGAGGACAATTTGTGACAGTAGATCGCTGAAGCTTTTGTGGAAGCGGCTGTAAAGACAGCTGCAGGTTTGGGCAATCTTTTATTTCCAGAAGCTTGAGGGATTCAAGGCTGCATAGTCCTGCTACAGAAAGCAGCCGTCGGCATCCACCGATATCTAGTGCCTCGAGCATTGGCAGGTTCCTGTTGTCAAGTTCAATGCACTGGACTTTTCGCGCGAAACACACTTTTAATATCTTGAGCAGTGGAAAATGCAGACAATTGAGTGTTTCTTCATTAAGATAGCCCTTCAAGACTAAGCTAGTGAGGTTAGGGCAGGCTGGCAGCCAAGACAGCTTCTCGCACTTGTTGATAACCAATGTCTTCAAAGAGGACGATAGTTTCTGTGGAAGGATCCTCAATTCCTTGCTGTCCTTGATTTTCAGCTCACGTAGCGAAGGGAAGTCGCTGTCAGCAACTCCAGACCACTCCACCCATTTCGGCATGTTTTCAAACTCTAGTTCCTCCAATGCTGGGAACCGATGCATACGATCGTGGCCAAGAAACTCTTGCCCGATTCGCTCTACACCTTCCATGCGTATGGCTACAAGTTTACGGAGCTGAGGCAATTGACCAAGTGTAGGAAGGAACTTGCAGCTTTGCTTCCATAGAGTTACCTTGGTCAACTGCGAGAAAGCAGCATCCCCTAACCAGCTTGGATATTTGTAGCCACTATACTCAGCTACCTCCAACTCCTCAAGGTTCCTCTGTGGCTTTAAGCTCTCAAATATCTCTTCCGCCAACTCTGGTGTTAATGCAGCATAATTTTGATTGGAAGTGTGATCACACTCGCCAGAGTAGAATCCACCAGACCAGTCCAGTCTAAGAATTTGTAGGTGTTGTTTACTGATCAGATTGGCTGTTTGAGCATCATCAACGTTGGTTATTCTACCTAGTCCTGTAATGGACAGTTCTCCATGGATATTCACCAGATGATGTAGTTCAGCAATGTTGCAATGCCAACTGCCTCTTCCAACACTAAACCTTGTCAATGTTTGTAGTTTTGTTAGCTTCCCTATTCCTCTTGGCATGCACAGGGGAGACCAGAGGTCTAAATTGAGGTGCTGGAGGCTAACCAGCTTCTGAAAATCTTGTGGAAGCTCTCCAAGTATGTTAGTTCTTGCATCTAAAATCTTCAGATTGTAAAGGCCACAGATAGATTCAGGGAGCTTGGCAATTCGTGTTTGGAAAAGACCGAGATACCTGAGAAGCTTCAGTTCTCCAATTGAATCTGGCAATGTTGTCATAGAGCTGCGACTTAAATCCAAAGCTCGCAAGTGTCGAAAACTCTTCCATAGGTCATCAGGAACTGTAATGTTGATATGATGGGAGAACAACTTTGAGAAGCATCTCCTGTTATTTTTTGAAAGAGAAGAATAATATCTCCTATTGTCGTCCATAGCATTTACAACTTGAAGTATCCTGAGACCTCCAGTAACTGGTAAGGTATGAAAGTCCAAATTTGTATAATCAGAAGAACTCACAACCAAAGATAAATACCTAAGGTTTGCTGATGCTTCATCTAAGGACTGCATGAACTGAGTGTTTATCCTCAAAATATCTTCACCCGAGACAAATACTGCAAGATCATGTACAAGATCATGCATGGTGAATAAGTTGGGTCCTCCATCAAATAGTACTTTCTGAACCATAGTCCTCTGCATCAAGTCATCAAAGTACCATTTGCCAACATTCTCGAGGTTTCTATGGCTGGTCCGCTTAAGGATGCCCAAAGATATCCAGAGATATATCACATTTTCCTTCTGGAAAACATGTCCCTTAGGGAACAGTGTGAATAAAATGAAGCACCGCTTGAGGTGGATTGGCATTCGATCATAGCTCAATTTCAAGGCCGGCAACACAGTATCCTCCCCTGTTGGTAACTCCCACTGTTCACTATCCAGTATATCATTCCATTTGTCCTCATTTTCCTCAAAGCGAAGAGCACTTCCAATAGCCTTGACTGCCAAAGGCAGGCCTCCACATTTCTTAATAATTTTTCTGCCAATATCTTCAAAGACTGTTTTCGTATTTTCATGTAGGTGCCCAAAGGCCATCTGTTTAAATAGTTGCCAAGACTCTTCAAATGGTAGGCAGCTCACAGGATAGGGAGGCAATGTCTGGATCATTGTTGATGCATTTGTATTGCGGGTAGTTATTAGTATTGTTCCTGTTTGTGCAGTTGACATGGGTGATAGCAATGCTTCCCAAAGGTCCTTCCATTCATTCCACACATCGTCGAGAACCAGCAAGAACTTTCTTCCAGCAACTTGTTCCATTAGCATATACTGGAGCTGATCCATTTCTGTTATTTGACACGGTTTTCTCGTAAATGACATGATAATTTTGCTTATCATGCTTTTAAGATCAAAATTCTCTAAGACATGGACCCATCCCAACAAGTCAAATTTCTTCAAGATCCTTCGGTCATTGTACACTAGTTTAGCAAGTGTTGTCTTCCCTACTCCCCCCATTCCAATGATGGGAAGAATTGACACATGTTCTCCATTGGCTCTATCCACTGATAGCAACAACTTGACTATGTTTTCCTTATCTTCATCTCTACCGATGACAGTAGGCTCATCTAAGTGCGGGGTAGTAGGCAGTGGTAGCATGTCATGTTCCTCATCCCGCAATGGTGCATCTGTCTCGTCCAGATGGAGATCATCCCATGCTTGTGTGATCTCCTTGAATCTCTTTAGGATTTTTCTTACTCGGACAGCCAATTCATCAGGAACTGGAACTTCCTCAGGGTCTGTTTCAGGTTCCTGGAGTTGAAATACTTTAATCAAACTGGAAAATGATATTTCTTTGCATATACATAATTTACTCAATAACTAGTAAAGTGGCTCGTACTGCTACTAATTAGTACCATTGAACATTGCACTGGGCTTCATCTGTTTTATCTGGCTGACTGGCTCACTTATTACAGTTAACTTGGCAACAGCAGCAGCCTTTTTATCCATGGTTTTGGTGTTATGGAGATATTGAAAATTACTGCAGGACACTAGTTTCTATAGATGTTGTATTGTAAGTGATTTGAAATCATCTACATCCATCCGGTTTTCTCACAAAATAAACCAACAAAATTCTTCTGATAAACCAAATGAAATGAAAGTGTCAAGACGGCGGAACTGGTGGTACCTTCTAGTCGACCTTGCGCTTGCGTTTACGGTTACTGCTGCCTTCCCCATGATTGTTCGGATCGTCCATCCTACGACGCAGCAGCTCAAACTTGTACTCGTCGATAGCATCTTGGGCATCATAGGCAAACTGCTGAAGCTCCCTCAGGCGGAGCCTCTCAGATTCACCTCTAATGTTGCGCTCATCTGCTGCACCGAGTGTGCGTTGGATCCTCGTCATCGTCCTCTGCAGCATCCTCAGATCTCTGAGTGCAGAACTCTGCTCATTGGATGGTGATGATCCAATCGGTCCAGAAACCAGTGAAGAAAGCTTGCTTGCTGTCCACCTGATGATTCCAGATGCAATCAATCCAGCCATCTCTCCTCTACTGCTCCTTTCTGCTAGCTGCAAGAGATGGAGTTGATCAAGACAAAAGATGGCTTGCAACCAAAATCATATTAAAAGTTACCTAGTTATGAGTTGAGTATGTTGACTTTGTTGTGTGAAGCAATAGAATTTCCAACGCAGCCAGTTGGTTTTGATGCCTTTGCACATGGATACTCATGCAGTCGTTGAGCACGCTTGTCTGTTCTTTTAGTAGCCCAAGGCCAACTATTGTTGTGCTCTTATTATTGTCCTTGCTTGGTGGATTATGGTATTGCTGTCTCCACTTTAATCTGACATGACATTACATCACTAGAACTTTCCTAGATTCAATTATTTGCATCCCTATAGTCTAAAATTCCGCAAATTAATCAGAGAAAAAAAGAAATATTACACCACTTATTTTAGTGGGTTCATATTGTAGCGATATAGATTAACCATATACATATTAGAGCTGTTATAGTTATATAAGAAGTACAATTACAATCATAAGTATTAGAGTTGTACAGCAAATACAACTCCATTTTAAATATAAATGTAATGTAATATGTAGCTACGTAGTTGCGTGAAAAATTCCAGTTAATTCATCCTGGTAACACCGCTACCTATTTATATCTAACTGTGGTGGTACCAGTTGAAGTCGATCGGTGGAATGGGGGAATAGTTTCCTTGATATTTTCTCCTCTCTCATACGGAATACATATAAGTGTACATAGGCCCAAATGGGCTGAAACTCACATTTAGTCCAACACTCCCCCTTAAGATGGTTGATAGATATCTATTATTCCCATCTTGTTACATACTAATATACACTCTCTAGCACTTAAACCTTTTGTTAGACAATCGGCTACTTATTCTCTAGATATTACAAAGCCCAACTTTAGTGTTCCTTCATCCAATCTCTCTTTGATAAAGAAGCGATATATCTCTACATGTTTTGTCCGATCATGTTGGACTAGATAATTAGCAATGTTTATTGCTGACTTGTTATCGCACCATAACTTCATGGGAGTATCCTTCAACAACTTCAACTCAGATAGAAGATTTCTCATCTATAACATCTCACTCCAACTTATCGACATTGCCCTGTATTCTGCTTCAGCAGTAGAGCGAGATTCTACTGGTTGCTTCTTACTCATCTAGGATACCAAATTACCACCTATAAACACACAATAGCTTGAAGTTAACCTCCTGTCATCAGGACAACTAGCCCAATCTACATCACAATATCCTTCCACATTTAGGTGTCCATTCTTCTTGACCATAATCCGTTTCCCAGGCTTCCCTTCAAGTATCTCAGGATTCTAAGTGCATCTTCCAAATGACCACTTCTAGGATCATGCATGTATCGACTTACCACACTCATAGTGTAGGCTATATTTGGCCTAGTGTGACATAAATAAATTAGCCATCCCACAAGCCTCTAAATTCTCTCTTTATGTATTGGATATCATGACTAGGCACATAACTTGTGGTTCGGTTCAATAGGAGTTGAAGCTGGGCAACATCCAAGCATACCTGTGTCATTAAGTAGATCTAATACATATTTTTGCTGTGAAAGAACTATCCCCCAAGGGGATCTTGCAATCTAAATTCCCAAAAAATATCTGAGTTGGCCTAGATCCTTGACTTCAAACTCCTTGCTTAGATTCTCTTTCAGTTGAGCTATTTCTTGAGCATCATCCCCTGTAATAATCATATCATCCACATACACAACAAGAGTAGTTATACGCCTTTCAGAATAGTGGTAAAACATTGTATGATCTCCATTACATTGCCCATACCCCAAGCCACACATTGCATATCTAATCAATCAAACCATGCCGTTGGTGACCATTTGAGACCATACAAAGATTTCTTTAAACTGACTACTTTTCCCTTAGTTTGTGAGGTGGCAAACCCAGGTTGAATTTCCATATACACTTCCTCATAGAGGTCTCCATGCAGAAACACACTCTTAACATCTAGTTGATGTAATGGCCAATCAAAGTTAGCTGCAGAAGATACTAATGTCCTCACTGTGCTCATCTTTGCCACCGGTGCAAAGGTTTCATCGTAATCAATTCAATATGTTTGACTATACCCCTTTGCCAGAAGACTCGCTTTGTACCTCTCTACCTTCCCATTAGAATTTTGCTTCACATTGAACACCCACTTGCAGAAGATCCTAGGTCTTGTTTTTCTCAAGAGCTGCCAATTCCGCCAACATGGCCTCGTAACACTTTGGATCCTATTTTGCTTCTGTCCAATCCTTCGGAATTACTACTGATTGTAATGATGCAATAAAGGCCTTGTAGGCAAGTGATAGAGACACATATGAGACATAGTTAGCTATGTCCTTCTCATTACCATCCTTGGTAGTGATATCTTCAATGCCATATCTTGATGGAGGTTTTCCTACGGAACTTCTCTTTCCCTTTCTTATAGCAATAGGCAAGTCAGATTTCTCTCCCCCTATTTTAGACTCTTCTCCCCCTATATTAAAGGACAGTTGCATAGGGTTTAAAAAGCCAAATGACTGATCTCCCACCTCAACAATAGCTTAAGATCATTTTTGCTCCACTGGCTGCACTACTGAAGTTTTTGACTTTCTCCTTGTGTAAACCTACAAATTTCCTTCTTTGTCCAATCTTCTCCACTTTTGCCCACATGTGGATTCACTCATAGTACATGGGATTGAGCCAATCACCACCTTTAATTGATTATCCTCTTCAGTGTCTAGCATCTCATCATCCTTCTCTTGATAATCATCACATACATCAATGGGGTCAAGCTCAATAAATAAAGTACTCACATCGGTCTACTTTCCATAAAATGGGATGGACTCTCTGAAAGGCACATCCTTGCTCACAAATGTTTGCCTTTCAGATGGACTCCAACATTGGTACCCCTTTTGTCCAGATGAATAGCCTATAAAGATGCACTTGATAGCTTGAGGATCTAGTTTTCCTACTGTAGGCCTATGATTTCTAACAAAACAAGTGCATCTAAAAACCTTTGGAGGAACAATAAATTCATTCTTCCCAAACACCATTTCACATGGAGCTTTCATCCCAAGTACACATGATGGCATGCGATGAATAAGATATGTATCAGTCATAATTGCTTTACTCTCCATAGGAATATTGGCAAATTCATTGTATACATAAGTGATAGAGCTACCTCCAAGAGATGACGATTCTTTCTTTTAGCCACTCCATTTTGAGATCCATCAGGACACAAAGTTTGTTGTAGTATTCCTTTTGTTGAGAGGAAACAACCAAATTCATTGTCCATATACTCTGTCCCATTATCAGTTCTAATAATGTGAACACGTGTATTGAATCGGTTTTTAATGTAAGTACATAATTATTGAAAGCATTTAAGCACCTCATTCTTATGTTTCATAAGATATATCCAAGTCATATGAGAATAGCAGTCAATGAAAATCATAAAGTACTTCATTATACTCACAGATATACCAGGTGAGGTCCACACATCATAGTAAATTAATACAAAGGGTCTTCAAAACCCCCTACTTACATATGATGCCCTTGTATGTTTTCCAAACTCGCATGCATCACATACTAATTTATGTTTATCTACCTTACCCATTTCATTAGAAAATATTTTGCTCATAGTCTCAAAAGATATATGTCCCAATTGACAATATAAAAGTATTACCCTAGCCTCCTCCTCACTTGCAACAGTTATCGATGCAAGATACACTACTTTACTTGTTCCCCTTCGATCTAAGTACTAGAGTCCATCACGCTGACTCCAATCCGAAGTCTCTTTTTCTCCTGAATTAAACAATTATCATGTTCAAGGGAAACCCGATAGTCCATATGATCAACTAAAGCACTTTTTCAGATTAAATTAACTGGAAAGGAGGGAACATATAACACTAATGATAATATGATAGAAGGGGTGCATTGTACTATACAAACACCTCTGATGGGGCAAGATGTTCCATCAGCAGTTTGGATTGTTTTATTGTGTTTATATGGGTATGGTGTATATGATTTAAATTCACTGGACATATCAGTGACATATTGAGATGCACCTGAATCCAGTATCCAGTTTGAATGAGAATCTAAATGAGCAAGATTAGCAACATTGTCGATAGTAGTTGTCGCCTCTTTGTCTTTATTCCTTAAATCTTCTAATTCAGCCACTACAGCATTAGCTCTGTAATTACTCCTATATCCATGGCCTCTACCTCCCTCTCTTGGTTCATCTCTGTCACTGTCTCTTCCCCTTCCATGGTTAGTCTTACATGGGGCACGACAATCGCGAATCAAGTGTCCTTTTTCACTGCAGTTGAAACACTCCTTAGTTTCAACTACTGCAAAAGTAGGACGGATTGGTGGCTCTGATGTTTTTGAACTAGACAACACCTTCAATCTAGTCTCCTCTTTTGCAATTGCTACAATAGCTTCCTCTAAAGAAAGAAGTGAAGGCTGATGAAACATAGTAGCCCACCTTCCATCGAATTCTAGGTTTAGCCCCTTTAGGAATTCAATCACCCTTCCGCGTTCAATCCACTTCTTAAGAGTTGTCACATATTCTGAATGTGTCAACCCGAGAGGATCATAGTGATCTAGGTTAGCCCATAACCTTTGTAATTCTGCAACATACTCCATCACTGAACGCTCCCCCTGTTTCAGATCACTAATTCTCTCCTGTGTTTTCACCATCAGTATCACATTAACCTCTCTTGAGTACAATTTTGATGAAGTTTTCCATACCTTAGCGGTGCTTGAGATGGTCTCTACCATTGTAGCAATGGTCGGAGACAAAGAGCTCAACAATCAGGGCACTACCAGTGAATTGGTAGTGCTCCATATCTTCATAACACTCGACTTGTCGACTGGCTCCGCTACCTTCCCTTCCACAAAGCCTTCCAATCCCTTTGTCTTCAAGATTAGCAATGCCCTCTGAGACCAACTTAAATAATTTTTGATACTCTCCAATTTGATGTCATTTGACAATAATTCCACCTTTTGGATTGGCTCCACATGTGCAACAATGGCTTTGCTCGATGTTATCTCACTCGCCTTCACAGTGAGCAATTGAGCCAACTTCTTGAGCACCTACTCAATACCGTGACTTTCCCCCATTGTGTGTAGAGGTTTCACTAACCTGAGCTTCACTTCAAGAAGTCTCCTCACCGCCACGCATGCCCGCAAACACATTGCCAAAGCCGCCACGCCGCCACTGGAGCCACTGAACGGGGTGCCTTTTCCTCCACCGCTGAGCTAGCTAAACAAGGTACCACATGAACGGCTAAATCCACTACCTGAATGGCTAAATCCTGAATCACTAAAGCCACCAACCAAAACTTTGTGAGTGCCCATACTTGCTAAGAAGTCACCGAAACCACCACCACCACACATAGTACTCCTCACCTACACCTCGCTGGCACCGTCACTCAGTGTCGTTTTCGTCCGCCCTCCTGTCGCCCGGTCACCGGAATGGCCCCTCGACACCTTCACCGTGTGCTCCTCCTCGCCACCCAGCTAGACGGTGCCGTGCCCCACTGCACCCTCAATAGCCGGTCCTTCTCTGTTGCCTGCTCCTCTACGGCGCCAACTACCGTCGCTTCCCCTGTCACTAGCTTCGGTTCCTCCTTCACTCCCGCCCAAATGGGGCCAAAACTTACGTTCTGTCCAACACTAGCAAATCAGCAAGCACAGGTTCTGATTAATATTCCCTCTGATTACAAATGTTTGTCACGTGCATACCGTCAAGCATCCAACTTTGACCATTGATAAATACAAATAGAACTATCTAGATTTGCCACATAGAAATGATTTAGTATATTCACCTTAAAAATGCTTCCATAGTACCATAGTTTACAATATTTTTTTTGATATATGTGTTGTAGGGGTGGCCCCCACCTAAGCCCAGCCGGCCTGTTAGAAGGTTGTAAGGCCCAAAATGGGACATGCATAAGGACATAAATGCCCCTGAGAAGGATACTTGAGTGTAAGGGCATAATTGTAAAACACTCCTCATGTGAATTTAAATACACCATCTAGGCCAGGGGGAATGCCCTAAGCATTGCTCACCTAACTCTCCACTACCATACCACTCTCTCTCTGTTTGGTCTGTAACCACAACAGTTGGCGCCGTCCGTGGGGACGACAAGAGCAAGATCCAAGATCTGAAGAAGGATGGCACCAAAGAAAGCTTCATCATCGGCGGTGGGGAAGAAGAAGAAGGGCGCGACGGAGCCCCGCGTCAGCACCAAAGCTTCAGTGTCGGCAATCGCGAGCGCGGAGGGGGGCATGGCCGCGGCAGCTGCGGACATCGACGCTTATGGCGCGACGATCAACCCCACCGCTGGCGTGACGATCTACCTCGCTCCGCGCAAGACGATCGACCCCACCGCTGGCGCGACGGTCGACACCAGTAGCACCGACTGGGTTGTCGGGAGCGGTAACGCCGGCGCCCATGCTGGCACGGCCACCATCCCTACCCCCGGTGCGGGAGCAGTGAGTGGCTCCGGTGGCAATGTCGTCCTCATCACCGACCTTGAAGCCCACCACACCGGTGCATCGGGCAACCCAAGAGCGTAGGCCGTGGTCGCTGCGGCTCCGATGGTGCAACCGGGTGCACTAACAGCCCCAGCCGCAGTAACGGTAGAGAGCGCTCTGCTGACGGCTATCGGTACGCTCCAGCGGGAGCTAGTGGACCTCCGCAGAGCCGTGCGGGACATACAAGAGGCTCGGAGCCAGCAGACCCCGCCGGTGGTTGCGCCGGAGCCCACGCTGGAACGGGCGGACAACTGTGAGGCCCCTACGTTTAGCCGTGTCCCGCTACGACGTGTGGACCCGGAGTCCCCCCTCTCCGCGGGCCTACAGTAGTCGGCATGGCCGGAGGGCTTCAAGTTCCCCAGTGCCATCGAGCCATACAAGGGCGACGCAGACCCTCGGGAGTTCGTGAAGACCGCCATCGAAGCTACAAGTGAAGATGACACCACCAAGGAGAAGGGGCTTGCCCTCGCGCTACAGGGAGTGGCGATTTCTTGGATTTTTACCATAGCGCCGAACTCCATCTATGCGTGGGAGCAGATCCGTGACCGCCTTTACAACAACTTCCAAGGGAACTACGTCGAGCGCATCGACGTGGATCAGCTCTTCGCCATCAAGCAAAAACCTTCGGAGAAACTGCGGGGAGTACTTCAAACGCTTTGCTAAGGTACGTTGCCAAGTTAAGGATGTCAACGAGACAACCATTATCAATGCAGCTGTACGGAGCCTCCGCCCAGGGCCGTTGGCCGAGTACAATGCGCGCAAGCCAATTAAGATAGTCGCGAAGCTCTTCGACAAGATGGAAGAGTATGCGTGGGCGGAGGAGGATGCGCGGTGGTGCAAGGGCGACGACTCCGACACCAGTCAGGTGGAGGACTCGTCGCAAAAAGGAGACCCGCTGACAGGGGACCACTCCCCGAAAGGCAAGCGCAAGCAAGGGTCCCCGACAGATGCCAAGCACAACCAGGGCGCACCGAGTGGCAAGCCCAAGCCCAAGCGCAGCCAGCGCAGGCCCTAGAAGGCTCGGCACATCTTCGACATAGAAGGCGCCTCCGATGACGCCACCCCTGCTCCTTGTGAGCAGGGCTGTGGACGCTGGGGGCGGGGATGCGCCCGCGCCCGTGATGATAGGTCCTACGCAGAGCAGGAGAACCAGGGCCGCGACATATGGTGTGAGGTGCATGGCTGTGGCGACCACTCCACGCGGGTGTGCACCGCCATCGCGGCGCTGCGTCAGCACACCGACAGGGACAGAACCCTGGCAGCAGCGTCCCTCGCTATAGCCCACCTGCAGCTACCCCGAGAAGGCCCCCTGCGAATTCAAGACCCGGAGGAAGCCCAGCGGCGGATCATAAACGTCATCTTCGGGGGCTCCGCGTAGGCGCCGCCGGGTTGGATGCAGCGCGAGATTACCTTCAGGTCTGCTGACGCCGAGGGCATGGAGTTTCCTCACCAGGACCCCCTGGTCATCAAGGCCACCATCGTAGGATACGGCGTCAAACGCGTCCTGGTCGATGGAGGTAGCTCCGCGAAATCTTATTCGCGGTGGCCTTCGACCAGATGGAGATCCCCCAGACTCGGGTGGCCCCCCAGGGACCCTGTTGTAGGGCTTCGGGGGACAGCCGCTAAATGCATTGGGCCAGGTACGCCTCCAAATCTTCTTTGGCCAGGGCAACAATGCGAGGAGCGAAGATGTCACCTTCGACGTTGTCGATGTCCCGCACCCATACAACGCCATATTAGGGCGTCCAGCCCTCAATTCTCTTGGGGCGGTACCGCACCACAGCTTCTTGTGTATGAAGCTCCCCAGCCCGCAAGGTGTCATCACCACCTTTGGAGACCAGGACCTCGCCCAGCGTGTGGAATCCATGGCCAGGGGCTCGCACCGCAAGGTGCACGTCCTCACCGACAAGCTACAGGCGGACACTCCATCCGCACCGGGATGGACGCCTAAGCCCCGGCCAGAGGGCGGGGTTAAGAGAGTGCCTCTTCAAGCTGAAGGTTGGTTCATATCCATTGGCGAGGGCCTTCCCTCGGAGGTCGAGCGAGATTTGCTCCGGATTCTCCTGGACAACGCGGACGTCTTCGCGTGGTCCCCGGAAGACATTAAGGGTGTGGACTGCACCCTCATCGAGCACAACCTAACGGTCCGCCCCGACGCCAAACTGGTTAAGCAGAGGCTTCGGCGCATGTCCATGGACCGGAAGTAAGTGGCCAAGGCGGAGGTAGCGAAGCTTCTCTAGGCTGAAGTCATTCGCGAGATCCAGCACCCCGATTGGCTTGCCAACCCAGTGCTGCTAAAAAGGCTAGCAGCGCCTGGCGTATGTGCATCGACTTCACCGCCCTCAACAAGGCATGCTCGAAGGATGACTACCCCTTGCCGCGCATAGACCAGCTGGTGGATGCTACGGCGGGGTGCGAGCTCCTGAACTTCTTCGATGCATACTCCGGCTACCACCAGATCTACATGGCTAAGAACGACGAGGACAAGACCAGCTTCATCACGCTGATTGGGACATTCTGCTTCGTCAGGATGCCCTTCAGCCTGAAGAATGCAGTGGCAACATTCACCCGCCTCATTGCACTAGCGCTTGTTTCCCAGCTTGGGAGGAACGTGGAGGCCTATGTCGACGATGTGGTCATCAAAACCAGGCAACTCGCCTCCCATGGTTAGGATCTTCAAGAGACCTTCGACAACCTCATGCGAGTAGGCATCAAGCTCAATTCGGACAAGTGCGTCTTCGGCGTGCAAGTAGACAAGCTCCTGGGCTTCCTCGTGTCCGGACGTGGCATCCAGGCGAACCCTGACAAAGTCGACGCAATCCTCGCCATGGAGCCGCCCAAGACGACACGGGAGGTCCAGAGGCTAGTCGACCACATGGCTGCCCTGAGCCGCTTCCTGTCTAGGGTGGCGGAGTGGGGCCTGCCATTCTTCAAGACACATCGTGGCTGCGATGGGTTCCACTGGGGCGACAACTGCGTAAAGGCTTTCGACGACCTCAAAAAGCACCTCGCAAGCCTCCCCACATTGGTCGCCTCGGCACCAGAGGCTCCCCTCCAGCTTTACCTCGCTGCTACAACAATGGCGGTCAACGCCGTCCTTGTCCTCGAGGAGGGCGCCCTCTAGCACCCCATATACTTTGTCTCCGAAGCCCTTCAGGGCACTAAGACACGGTATACGGAGTTGGAGAAGCTGGCGTACGCATTGGTCATGGCCTCAAGAAAGCTTCGGCATTATTTTTTGACCCATCCAATCACGGTGCCATCCTCATTCCCTTTGGTGGAGATGCTACACAATAAGGAGTCCACGGGGCGCATCGGTAATTGGGTGGCCGAGCTCGCGCCATTCTCCCTGACATACGCCTCGCGGACGGCAATCAAATCCCAGATCCTTACGGACTTCCTCGCGGAATGGACCCCGACGGCCCAGCATGTCCAATAGGCAGAGGACCCGGTGTTGATGCTCAACACCGACGGACCTTATGGCGCTTCTGGCGCTGGCGCAGTAGTCACTACTCCAGAGGGGCATTGCTTGCTGTACTCGGCGCGCCTCGGATTTTTGGCCACCAATAATACGAACGAATACGAGGCACTGCTCTTCAGCCTCGCGAAGCTCAAGGCCCTTGGAGCACGACGGGTCCTTGTCCGCACCAACTCGCGGTTGGTGGCGGGCCACGTCGACAAATCCTACCAGGCTAAGGACCCTGAGCTGGCCAAGTACCTGGCAGTCGTAAGAGCAAAGGAGCGACACTTCCTAGGCGTCACGGTTAAGGCCATCCCTCGCGCGGATAATGAACAGGCCGACGTCCTCGCGAAGGCCGCCAGCCAACAGATGTTGTTCCCACGCACTCTACGGAGTATAAATAAGATACGCGGGGGGACGCCCCTGCGCGCACTCTACAGAGTATAAAATAAGACGTGGATGTTGTTCCCACACACTCTACGGATTATAAATTAGACGTGGATGTTGTTCCCACGCACTCTACGGAGTATAAATAAGACATGGATGTTGTCCCTACGCACTCTACGGAGTATAAATAAGACGCGGATGTTCCCGCACACGCGTGGATGTTGTCCCTACGCGTACTCTCTGGAGTATAAATAAGATGTGGATGTTGTTCCTATGCACTCTACGGAGTATAAATAAGATGCTGATGTTGTCCCTGCGCACTCTATGGAGTATAAATAAGACACGGATGTTCCCGTGCATGTGTGGATGTTGTCCCTACACGTACTCTCCGGAGCATAAATAAGACGTGGATGATGTTCCCACGCACTCTACAGAGTATAAATACCACATGCAAAGTGGAGCGTCTACCTCGACTAGGCGCCAGCTCCGCTGCCACCACTTCGAAGGGTAGGGGACGGAGCGCTCGAGCGTCTACTTCGACTAGGCGCCAGCTCTGCTGCCACCACTTTGAAGGGTAGAGGACGGAGCACTTGAGCGTCTACTTTGACTAGGCACGAGCTCCGCTGCCACCACTTCGAAGGGTAGGAGGCAGAGCGCTCAAGCGTCTACTTCGACTAGGCTCCAGCTCCGCTGCCACCACTTCGAAGGGTAGGGGACGGAGTGCTCGAGCGTCTACTTCGACTAGGCGCCAGCTCCGCTGCCACCACTTCGAAGGGTAGGGGACGGAGCGCTCGAGCGTCTACTTTGACTAGGCGCCAACTCCACCGCCACCACTTCGAATGGTAGGGGACGGAGCACTCGAGCGTCTACTTCGACTAGGCGCCAGCTCCGCCACCACTTCGAAAGGTAGGGGACGGAGCGCTTGAGCGTTTACTTCAACTAGGCGCCGGCTTTACTGTCACCACTTCGAATGGTAGGGGACGGAGCTTGCCTTCGAGTGCCTAAGGTCGCTACTCGTCCGGCTCCACCTTGACATACTCCTGCGTCGAAGTGTCACATGTTGAAGTCCGGGTTGCCCAGAAATTCTGGGCCTCTCCCACCCATGCCCAACGCCGAAGATGCCGTTGGATCGAGCGGTCAAAAAAAACACTACTCGGCCCCTATCGGGCATCTGCCCGGAGCAGAAAAGGTACACATCATCAGAAGGCTTAGGTCAGGCACATCGACGATGAGGTCTGTGAGGGCCTTCTCCAAGGACTCCATCGCACCCCACGCCGCCATCGACGCGTCTTCCAGCGTTCGGTTCCTCTCGTTAAGGGACGTGGCGAGCTGGGCCCTCTCCTCCTCCAGCATTGCAATCTGCTGGAGCAGGCCATCGCGCTCCACCGCCGCCACACATTGAGCCTCCGTCGCCGTGCAATGCGCCTCCACAGCGAGGGCCTGCGCGTCGGAGACAGCTCTTGCGCTTTCCACCTCTAGCAACCAGATGCGCTCGTCCTTGACGGCGTGAGCCTCTTCGGCAGCTCGGAGCTGGCTTTCCAGCACCCTCTACTCACGGATGCGCGCCTCCTCCAGGGCTCGGCCGAGAACAAGGGTTTGCAAAAAGTGTCCATATCTATATAGCCCTCGACAGCGGTGTAGGTCGGGAACCTAAGCACCTACCCTCGTCTCTAAGGCCTCCAGCGCACCCGCCAGGAGCTCGGCCCCGCACCTCGACAACGCCCGCCGATCTAGGTTCGAGTCGGCGCACTCCGCGACCTCGTGAAGGACCCAAAGCATCTCTAGCCGAGGAATAAAGTCGGAGACAAGCGGCTGTCGAGCCTCCACGATAGAGACTTCGACAGCACCAGGCGTGGACATCACGTCTTGGGCAGGAAGATCGAGGACTTCATGGCCGTCTCCGTTGCTCGATCCTTGGCCGCGTCTAGGAGACCCTAGTCTCGCCTGATGTCGATGACGGAATGAGTGAGCAAATTGGAGGGAGTTTCACGAAGTCGTGGGGGGAGAAAGAATAGCGCCTACCTTCGATACCATCAACCGACACATGGGAAGGTGTCTGCCCCACCTCCACCTGGTCCACAAGGGCTTCATCTGCGTCGGGGACTGTGAGTTCCCCCTCGGTCTAGAGGGCTTCCCCATCGGACTCCGAGTCCTCGGTGACGCTGCCCGCCATGTTGAACCCCTTATTCGAAGGGGCGGTGGTTGTATCCAGGGGCGCTTCTCCCTTGGGGATTTTGGCGACGTCTCCTTGGCCGCCTCCGCGGTCGCTACGACCGGAGCTGGCAGCAAGCCCCCGTCGGCCGGTATAGGCGATGAGGCCTCGTCCTCCGAAGCGTCGGCGCCGTGGCCCGTCTCCTCGGTGCCGCCCGACTCCTCCGATCCGGTGGGTTCGGACCCGGCGTCGATCGTACCCTCGGTCTCGATGGTACCCACCGGAGATACGGTCGACGGGCTGGATGCGGCGGCATCAGACCGAGCTTTGCGCTGGGAAAGGGACGCCCCCACCCCACCCTGCCGTCGCCATCGCGGTGACGAGCTCGAACCGGTGCCGGCGTCGCGCACTCTGGCACGGGGATGTTCAGGTCTTCGCATACCCGGTTTATTCGCCCCAGCTTCGCCGAGGCGGTCACGGCTTCGCGTAGCTCGTGCTCCTTGGCCATGTATGGCCCAAGGAATGCAACTACTACATGCTCCTCATCCTCCAATCGGGGCCCAACACGCAAAAAGTGAGGCATTCTTCATAAAAGGTCGCATGCATACATGTATGCATACGCAACCTATGGCCCAAGAACTTACAAGGAGCGGAGGGCTTCGGAAGGGAAGATACTGTCGGGTGAACGCCGTCTCGCTGGGTGCGACCTCGCTCGTACTTCCAACGGCCAAAAAGTGGCGCCACCCCGTACATGGTAAACTCCTCGGTGAGGTCGTGCATGCTGAACCGGAGGGTGATACCGGCAAGCCTCCGCGCCTTCTGTTCATCGTCGCCCTTCGGCCTCACCCCCGACGAGCTGTTGAAAGATATTGGCTGTCCTCGGCACCGAAGACCGCTGGTACTCGTCACGCGGTGGTAGAACCACCCTTGCATCTAGCTAGACTCCCACTTCCCTCGCGTCGCCAGCGAGGGGAAGAGCTTCGTGCACTGTGACCTCAGCATGAAGTTGACACTGTCGAAGATCGATAGCACCCCCCTTCGCCCTTCTTCGACTGGCAGCGCGCGTCATGAAGAAGGGCGAATAGGTTCGCACTGGGGTGGACACCTTCTGTTCGTGCTGCCCAAACATAAGCAGCCAGGCGAACTATCGTGTTCAGGGTCAGCTGCGCCAGCTCCAACCCATAAGGCCGCAGGACCTCGCCGATGAAGAGCGTTGCGGGCATCCGAAGTCCGTTCTCAAAAAACACGACGAAGACAATCGCCTCCGACTCCTCCGGGTGTGGCTCTGTCTCGTCGCGGCTAGGCAGGTGAACCCCGGCACGGTCCTCTAGTTTTTTCTCCCAAAGGAGAGTCTGGATCATCTCCTCTGTAGCGAGACTTCGCCCTAGCACACGGGAGCAGCGGCCTCCCGACTTCTCCACGGCATCCCACCGCTTGTCGACCTGCGGGAGCTCGCGAACTACCAGAGCATATTCCGCTGGTGGCGGCGACAAACCGTGATGGCTAGACGAGGCGCTCCCACTAAGCCGGCGAGTGAGATCTTTGCGGCAAGCCATTCTCCTCCAAAGTAGAAGGCTAAAGGAGCAGGAGCAGGGGAAGATTGCGCCAGTAGGTGAGGAGAAAAGAGAGCAAAGCAACGGCAAACGAGCAACCGAGAAGAATGCTCGCATGCCGGTGGCAACGCTTTATAAAGCCCCCTCACTTCCCTCATGATCGAAAATGCAACCGGCGGGAGCCCAGCAGTTCGGCTCCCCACGATCAGGAAGCGCAACCACTGGCAGCCGGGGGCACGCAGTCGCAGGCCACCTGACAGCACACGACGCGCCAGTAGCATCCCGCCACGCGTCCCGCCTTCTCTCGGGAAGGGGCCGCGACCACGGTCGTGCGACCACTGACAGCCCACGAAGCGTCAATCGCGTCCCGCCGCGTCTACCTTTCCATCGGGACAGCGCGTACGACTGCAGCAGCCCGCCCCTGACATTTCAGGGTCGACGCGATTCTCGCCACCATTAAGACGTCATCTCCAAACCACGAAGCTGTCGGGCCACGTGTCGACTCCACCTCTTTACCGTGACCTCGAAAAGTACCTCCGTGACGAGCTCGCTTCGGACCCGTCTCCGTGCGGAGACCCCCGCACTCGGCTCTCCGGCACTATGCACGGGATCTAGACCTGCCCCGCGCCTCGGCGTGTCCGCAGCATGAGCCCGTCTCCACTTCGACTTTGCTACCGAAGGGCCCCGTGGTCAAGGACGGCTTCGGCAACCCGCTCAACGCTGTATCCTCGGCGCGGGGCGGAGACTACACCAAACAATGAGGCTCCATCCAACAATACAGAAGTTCACAGGCCATGGGGATGGAGGGGGCCAAATGGCTCGGCAACATGGCTTCAGCCCGTGAAGCCCTTCACCATGAGAGGCTCCTATTGTAGGGGTGGCCCCCACCTAAGCCCAACCGGCCTATTAGAAGGTTGTAAGGCCCAAAATAGGACATGTATAAGGACATACATGCCCTTGAGAGGGATACTTGAGTGTAAGGGCATAATTGTAAAACTCTCCATGTGAATATAAATACGCCATCCAGGCCAGGGGAAGGCCACAAGCATTGCTCACCTAACTCTCCACTACCATACCACTCTCTCTCTGTTTGGTCTGTAACCACAACAATATGTAATTAAAGGGACTGCCTATGTATCACTTGACCTTTTATATTTTTTTTAAAAAAAATAACGGTCTGAGGGTAAAGGAGGGAGTAACTGAGCATCAGAGTGCAACAAATTAAGCAGAAACCGATGTGTAGAAGTAAACAGCTGAAGCAAAGGAACAAAGGGCTATACTTCAGCAAACAGTAAATGCTCGCGTAAAATTATGAACACCAGAAACATGTTTACATGTTTACTCTGAAGATGGAAGCAACAAGAACTTACCGTCGACTTCCAGTTGTCACGAGAAAGACGGATGAGCTCAAAGGTCGAAGATCAGATATTTCTAAACGAAAAAAGGGGTTGGATCATATCTTCCTGGACAGGTGCAAAGTAGATTTTTTTGTGCTAAGCTAGTGTTTGCTCGCCAAACTCTTTCTGTAGTACCTCGTAATCATTGCTCATGCTTCATTCTTCATTTCTATTCAGTCCAAAATCTGCAGCTAAATATTCTTGCTCTTTCCATCGTTTGGTCCGTCATTTGAATTGTATTTTCCCAAAGGACAAAATGAAGGCCTTCGAGCTGCCACTCAGACGATGACAATCTTCTTTGGGCATTTCAAAGGAGTCGGTAGAATATTTGGTCCGTTTAAACATGACATGATAAAACCTGTAGGACCGGCAATGAAAACAAAGGAGGAGAGTTGAATGGTGCCTTGGCAAAATTTCCCCAAGTACAATAAACCTTTCGCCCTAAAGATAGAGAGATAAGAAGATTAAATTTTACAGCCTACAACCAAGCAACAATCCAAAACACCAAAGATGCACAACACTGCACCTAGCCAGTTTTACTGGAGGTAAGCCGACAGTTTGACTGGCAACCGGTCTAACCAGGTCCTATTCATAGAATAGAAAATCATCCCAAGTCCAAAATACTTTTGGTGCAATCTTGAAAATCCATGATCAAATAAGATCAAACTTTACATACATATTACCGAGGGTCTCCGAAACCTATTATATCCAAAGATCGGGATGATCTTAGCCAAAGTCCCAACCTTTTCTCAAAACATGCAAGGTTGCACCAAAACCAGACAAATCTCAAAATATTGAGATACAATTTGCTTTGGTTGAAAATCAGCTAAGATGGCTCCAGATGTTTTCCCACACATCACAGTAAGTAAAAACAACTGACGAATCAAAGCCAAAACTCTCATATCAAGAATTCTCAAGAATGGCTCTAAATCAAGCAAAATCGGGCAATTTCAAGAACATGTAAACCACAGTGCATAGATAGATGAGATTCGATCTACATGAGTCATCTCTATCACTTATACATCCTTGACACCAGCAATACCAAGAACGAGGGAGAAAAGGCAAAGAACTAATAAGAACAAAAGCAAATCAATCAAAGACAAATAGGATTCATGAGAGAGGAACAAACATAATTATATTGCTACTTGAAGATGAATGTATTATAGCCACTCCATGAGGAGAACAAGAGAGCACACCACAATACTCACTTTTCTCTCTCAAACCCTAACCCAACTCAAGAATGGTTGGAATGCTAAGCATGCAAGCCTCCGCCCCATCCACTAATGAGGTAAGCAGCCCACATCTAATTCTCATAAATACTATCCACTAGCATAATTGGGAAAATTTCATTAACCCCACACCACATGTTGTATACTTACACTTAACACATGTACGCTTTTCAAAGCATGTGAACTCGAACTAGCTAAATCTTTAGCCTTTGATCCATTTGATCTTCTTATCATCTCTTTGATCTAAACCACTTTTCCAAGCGTCACTCAAGTGCTGTCGTATTGATCCAACAAAGTTTCCAGTATTTGGCAAACTACCGAAATATCCTTACCTTGACCTAGTATTCATTTTCCTTACAAGCAATTGTCATACTTGCCACGTGTAGATGTACTAATGACTTGCCATATATCTGTAACTCTCTCCTGTTCTAGTTCCATCAGACCATGTCTCATTTGGACCGACCAAGCCACTTGGTGCAACCTGTCATTTGAACCTTTCTTCAACATTTCTTGTCTTCCCTGTGCCATGTTTGAGCTCAACCATCTCATCTAACATTCTTGATCTGTAACATCCCAAAATTCGGGTGCTCAGAAAATATGAAATTTAAGAAATTTTCTTGCAATTTTTCGGGTGTTCAAGTTCCTTCTGAATTTTTTTTACTTTACTTGAAATATTCTGATTTTCGTGCTATGCAAATTAACAACCTGAGAATAGTCCAAGTGCAAATAATAATCATGACAACCTTGAAAATTTAAAATGGCAAAATAGATCATGACTTCAAATTCAAATCAATAAAATGAATCCAAAAAGAATATTATAATATATCCCTAAATAATTAAATCAAAAATCCCTTCTTTTAATTCAATTAGCAAACCAAAACTCCAAAAAATGAATACAAAGCTTAAGTAAAAAGTCAAGATTTAAAGGTCACGCAAAAATTTAACTCAGCAAACCCGAATGCAAATTAAGAGTTAAATCTAAAATTTCAAATCTAGCTTCAACAATTTATTCTCTCCTTCATTTTCTTTCTTCCACTGCATAGGGGGCCATTTCTTTTCTCTTTTCTTCCTTCTCCCTTCCATTCCCTGTCTGCCAGTGGCCCCTCCCGAATCCCTCTCTGCCAGCGGGCCGTCGCTGCAGCCCGCGCCCCCGACGCACGCCTTGGACCGGTGGTCGCCGGCGCCACTCCGCCTGCGTCGCCGTGGCCCCACCGCCGTTCCGTTGCACGCCGCTCCCGCGTCAGCTTCTGCCGCCACCGGTGCCCGTCCACTCCCCATTATTGCCCGTCTCCGCCCACACTGAAGACAGCTCCGGTCAACAGCGAGCGTCGACCACAGTGCGCCCGGACCACGGCCCTGCGCGCGCGTCTCTCTTCCTCCCCCACCCCGTAGCGTCATCGGTCAGTCGGCCATTTCCTCCCCTGTAGCCACACCGGGCATTGCGTCACCGCCATGCCTAGCCGCCTGCCCACCTCGTTGCGTACCATTTTTCCCTTCTATAAAGCCCCGGCCGAGACGCCCATTCGCACCGCCCGAGCTCCCTCTTCCTCCCCTAGGCTTCAATTGACTCCCTGACCATCCTCCTCGCCGGCGCCCTTCCTCCCCTCCACCGCCGGCCACCGAGAAAATCCCCCAAGCCGAGCCGCCATTTTCCAATTCCCAGCTCCCACACCTTCCTAGGCACCCCGCGAAGTCAACCGAGCGCTTGCCCGAGCCTCCCCGGGCCTGCAGCTCGCCGGCGACGACCCTTTCCTTGGACCGCCGCCGTGGCACGCTGCCGGCCCTACTCCGGCACCCCCCGTCCGCCGTCGACCCCACCGGCAGACTCCTCGTGACACCGGAAACCCATTTTGGGCCACCACCCCGACCCTTCGGCAGCCACCGTCCGCCGCACCACCGAGGTTTTCTCGCCTTCGGCCTCCTCTGCCCCGGTCTCTGCTACTGGATAGGATAACTGCTACGTGCGCCTTACATAATCAGGTAACACCCGGTAGCTCAGTTGGTCAGCCCGCTCGCTCCTTAGCTCGCCTGGCCGCACGCGTTCGAGCCTTTGGCTCCGCAGCGCCGGGTTGAGCTTTGGGGTTTTGTTTTTTTGGGATGGTTGGTTTTAGCAGCAGCACAGTAGAGTGCTAGGTAGGTAACAAGGGAAAATTTGGGGAAAAATTTGTAAAGGCAAAACTTCAGGTGGTGCAGAAAATTGATAGTGTATAGGGGTATTATCATGTGCTAGCAGATTTCAAACCTATATGTGTGTATATATATATATATATATATATATATATATATATATATATATATATGTATGTATATACATGTCCATAGATGTATATATGTGTGTATATATAATGGATAACCCTTTTTAAATCCTTAGCAACTAAAAAGAAGTTATTAAGTAAAATGAGTTAACCCGTGGTATCCAACAGCCGGCTAAACCAAGCCATCCTCAAATCCGAGGTAAGAATACCGACATCAATATCCCTGTATCATGAGCCCTCCTTAGCCTCTGCTTCATCGAATTCCCTTCTACCAATCATCACTTCGTCCCAGCCCGGTGTGACCTCGTCAGTTCCCTGCACCCAACCAACCTTATCTCGAACCACCTGTTTAATTATAATAAAAATTAATCTAGTTCATTTGGGTTTATTTGGATTTATTTGGACTCTTGAGTTATTTGTATTTATTTTGATTCAGTTTCTTAGCACGTAATTAGAAATTGGAAGTTGTGAGGAATCAAGGGATCAGGCGAGATCAAGATCAAGGTGAAGATAAAGACCAACGACAAGAAGCTTGAGTGAGCTCAAGACCGCGGTAACCCGCACAAGGCGAGTCAATACTTTGATCATGTTGAACCTACATTTTCTGTAAATTACTTTTGTTTAAAATATCAAATTGCATGCTGTTATTTTATATGCAAATACATGTTTAATTTAATATTCTAGTTATATGCCCATTATTAACTTGATTAATATTACACCTCCTTTGGGATATTTGAATATGTGAACCTTGTCGCCCTAGCAAAATTTTAATAGTAACCTTTCAAAAATAAGTCCGTAATTATACGCCATGCTTAGCACTACATAGATAGTCAGGGGCGCTGAAATGCCCCAAGCATCATTATCATTTTGAATCATGAGAAACTGGTTTGGGAAGTCATGGTGGTAATGACTGGTATATGTTGGTATGATTATTTTATGTTCCCAAAAACCCCAACTTGCTTAAATATCTGGGCGGATGGTTCGAGTGTATGTGTATGTGGTGCAGTGGAAGCACAAAGTGGGTAGTGGTAGATCCGCCCAGATACCACTAAGAACTGAATCTTGTCATGACCTCCTGTGTAAAACAAGTACAACCACAGGTTTGTAAAGTACAACTTGGCTTAGTAAATTTACCGGACCCTGAAAGTCATCATCATGGCAGTAGTGCAAGGGGCTGTCTGGGTGGCGGACTTGAATGGGACACCGCAAGTGGCTGTCTAGGTGGCGGGCTTGAGGGTGAAGTTCTTCTGCGGTGTGCTAGCAGTGTGGGTAGCCAGCTGCTAGGCGCATAGGAGGGGAACATCCCGCACAACCTATGAGACCTGCCGCAAGTGAGACAAGCTCATAGGGGTGAGATGACGGAAGGGGCGAGGTACTTTGAATGGTTACTGTGATGGTTGGCTCAACTGTACGACTAACGAATCGTGTGGGGCAACGAGTGAACTGTCTCTTGTGGGTAAAGTGTGCAAACTCTGCAGAGTCAAAACTATTCGAATAGCCGTGCCCACGGTCATGGGCGGACATAGGAACTTAACCAGATATAGTTCTATTTCAAAAACTTTGTGGGTGGAAATGGAAAAGTGGAGGGCAGTGGGAAGCCCTGATTTGTGTTGCCCTGGGTGTCGTCCTAGTGATAATGTAAGCGGCTATAACGCTTAAAGTCTAGCATATGGTGCAGAGACCATGTAATGGTGGATGGAATCTGGATCGATGTTATTATTGCATTCTCTTACACATTATATTTTTGTTTAAAACTGCTAGGTCTTAGGAAATTTTTATGTATCATATTTCAAAAATAAAATGTTTTCCCTTCTTACAAAATAAAATGTCAGGAATAATAAATAGAGTCGTAAGAAAAGAAGATGGATGTTTGTGGTAAATACATAAAGTTGTCGGTAGATTTATGTCGATCTTAAAAAGGTAACGATAGTGTGGATTCTGAGAGAAATAAGTTAGCAGAGTCCAAAGGAATAGATAGATTAGATGATTTAAATGATTTTTTTTGGAGAATTAGGGAGTGTGAAAGTAATTGCTGGATTACAACACGGATAACTATTATAAATTTTTGGAAGATGATGATAATATTGGGATTAATAGAATCGATTACTAGATGAGTCAATTGAATTTTGGAGGTATGATAACAACTCTTGGAAGTATAAACTTGATCAATGATATTCTTGGTGGATGTATACTAGTGAATCGTAGATTTGATCAATGATATTCTTGGTGGAAGTATATTAGTGAATTAGTTAGAGATAGATAATGGAAAATGAGGTTGATTATTGGAAGAGCAAATTGTGGTTGTGGATCAATAGCAAAATGAATGGGTTGTTAGGAATTTGGAATACAAAAGATATTGGTGGATTGTATAATTGATGATATACGTTGTTGGAGTTTTAGACAGCACTCAATATAGAAAGTGTGTGTTCGGTGGATTAATCAAATGATATTAGATAGATGATGTCACTAGCTGTTTGGAGTTTTAGGCAACAATTGATCGGTGGATTATATAAATTATGATACTCGTTGTTTGGGGATTTAGAAAACAATTGATTGGTAGATTGTATAATTGATGTTATCCGCTGTTTGTAGTTTTAGACAGCAGTCAATATAGAAAGTATACGATCGGTGGATTAATTAAATGATGTCACTCGCTGTTTGGAGTTTTAGACAGCAATCAATAAGAAAGTATATGATCGGTGGATTAATTAAATGATGTCACTCGTTGTTTGGAGTTTTAGACAGCAATCAATATAGAAAGTATATGATTGGTGGATTGTATAAATGATGTCACTCGCTGTTTGGAGTCTTAGACAGCAATCAATTGGAAAGAGTAAATTCGGTGGATTAAGTAATGATGACACTCGCTGTTTGGAGTCTTAGACAGCAATCAGTAAGGAAAAAGGGTGTCTTTGGTGGATTAAGTCAATTATGGCAATCGCCGTGTGGAGTTTAGGTAGAATTAATAACACTATGATTTAATAATAATATTGCTACTAAAAGCGATTTTTGGCAAATAAAATGACCCGAGCCTCTCCTTTGATAAGCCATACATACTATTTATTTACATCCTGTGTATTGGCTTGTGGAGCACGATGGTTAGTGTGCTCACACTCGCTCTCATAACAAATCCAGAAGCAGGAATCAGAACACTACGCTTCAGCAACACTTTTGGTTATGATGGTGGCAAAGAAGATGAAGATGACAAGGGCTAGGTCGCGAACCTCCAGTTGGCTGCCTGTGGGCATGTCCTGAAGGTCCCACCTGTGTGCTTCGTTCTTCCGCTGCTGCAATTTAATGATTTCGGCCTAATCGGCTCATGAGTAAGTCTACTTTTGTATTTATGCTTCCGCATGATATGCACTTTGATATTCAGAACTGTAATCTGTGAGCACTACCTACTGATCCAGGGAATAGTGCGGTGGAATCACAGAGGAATCCGGATTGTAAAATCTGGATCCCTACATGATCGTTCTGGACCTTGGCTCCTCCATGAGCATAGTCCCGGTTCTCGACATTGACCATAGTTGACTCGAAACTTTGCTGCACATCCAAAGACAAAGAAATCATTTTTGAACATAAGTTCTTTATAATTTAACCCATGTTAGCTCACACATGATTCATATAAGATGAATGCACTGACCTAGGCCCAAACTATCCAATCCATAACCAAATTCCCCAAAACAAACCTTAGTACCGAAAATCGCACAACCCCCGGTTAGATGGTTATGTCTAGCTATCTGACCACTGAACATGGCTGATCAGACCGCTAGGCACAACCTGTTTGATCGGTTCCATTGGTTTAATCGCTCTGCTAAGCTGGTCAGTCTGCCAAGAGCTGAAATTGACAGAAAATTCAAAATCTTTTTGCAAATTTAAAATTCAACTTCACAAACAATGACAATGGTTCATCACAAATAAACCCGAACCTTCTTACATGATCTCTCAGAACCACTAAGACCAAACAACATGAAGAAAATATTTTTATCAGTTGATTATTGCTCAAACAGGATGAACGCTGAGGAGCAGATGCAACCAAACACTGTTTCTATGTTTATGGACCAAGCAATGACCATATCACACCTCATGCAAGTAATAGGAAAGACAAATGTCTGCTTCTGGTAAAAAAATAATAATAATGTCTGCTCCATTTTGGGACCAAGAAAGCTTACACTTAACTGTAACAGCTTGTTTCTCTTTAGAGCAGTTTTCCTATCCTTGAGGAGGTACCAAGAGGTACAAGGTACCAAGAGGTATCAAATTAGATCCAGCCGTTCAATCAGTGTGATCAACGGCTCAAAATTTGATACCTCTTGGTACCTCGCGTTCGGTACCACTAGGTACTGCCAAATCTCAGCCGTTTGATCAGTGTGATCAACGGCTCAAATTTGGTACCTCTTCCCCCTCAAGGATGGTAAAATTTCCCTTCTCTTTAAGAGTGAATTGGTGGGCGGGGGTGCAGAACCAGCCAACCAGAAAAACCAAAGGGTTAATGTCTGCCCTGAATCCTGATGAATGTCAGCTGGGGAGATAGGCTGACGCCGTATCTGTCTTGCATTACATCCAACTTATTTCAGTTAATTTGGTAAAAAATACTATGGCTGGCACACTAAGAAGTATTCTTTGAAGCAAAGCCTCAGATCTCCAATCGTCTCATCTGTAGATATGTAATAAGCCTTGTTGTGTTGTCTTCTTGTTAGACATGGCTTCTTTTGTAAACCCAGCCTCATTTGACGGAATCAATGAAAATTACGAGCATGACGTATCAGTCGTTGCATGGGCGAAAAATAATAATCAGGGAGTAGTCGATGGTTGTCAGTAGTTACTAAGATAATTACGAGCTTTTATTGTTAATACAGGCAATTCGAGCATATCATTAAGCATTTTTTTTACCAATGCCATCAAGCATGTTATGTGCACTGTAGATAAAAGGCCTAAAATCAATAAGAGGAAAGAAGAAAATTAGAATGCAGTTTACGTGATCTCGTCAAGAAAGGGCATTGCCTAGTACCTGCATTCTAAAGAGACACGGCCAAGAGAGGCTCTATATATGCTGGAATAAAATTCTGCCGATTTGTTAATATCATAATGCTTAGTGTCAGATATATTTGAACATAGAGAGGACTAATTTTTCATATATTAGTGGTCAAAAGTTAGTAAAGTTTAATTGTATGCATATATTGGTACACAGAGGGAGTAAGTTCCTAGTGAGGACACTTAAAGCTCCAAGTATTCCCATTGTATCTTTTCACATCCGTTAAGCCGTTATTTAACAGTGTGTTCTGATGTACAGGTGGACTCAAAAACACATGGTAAAGCCCACTTAGCCGAGTTGCTGAACAAATTGTCAACATTGGGCGGAGACTTCACCAAGACAACACACAGCATAATGCAATTTTTTTTAGCGAAAATACTAATTTCGAAAGCACATTTAACATTAGAAGTTATAATTCTCAAATTGGATGGAAAGGAAATAAAATATGGGAGCAAGTCCATTTGACTCAAACACATGGGAACAAAGGGCTACCATCTTGCCATTCATATACATGTAAATATTCAATGAATATAAACATAAATCTGCTGAAAACAACATGTAAGCAGTCCTTTAAGCAGTAAAGCAATTAAATCTAGCATATGACAAAGTAATTGCTTTAATTTTGCTCTCAGAACAGAGTTGCTCAAGATTTCTAAACTTGGCCTTCTCATGTCAGTGTCGAATCTCTTCACAAATGATCTGAAAGCTAGTGATCAAGTTTTGAGCTCTAAATTATGTTTCCACTATCATAAACTAGCATATCTAGTGAACAGCAATTTAAAGACTTTCGGAACAAATGTTCATAGGCAATGAACTAACTAGTAGTAACCTGACAGTAGATCTAGATGACAAAATGCAGTCTCAAAAGACAAACAGAGAATAACAATCACTTCTGGACCAAACTACTCAAGAACACTTACTGCACAGAAAACAATTTTTATTGCTAGTCAATAAGTATAATCAGCCGAAAGAATAAGCCATGGTCCAGACAGTGAAAAGCAACCTTATAGAGCTCAAACCTAATTCAGATAGCTAGATCAATCTCAGCATTCGACTAGTTCATCACAGAGCACATGTTCTTAGCCCACAAGCAAACATATCATCTAACAGTTCTTAATCTTAAGCAGAACTTAAAGAACAAATACTGCCGACTATGTTTGCAGAGAATCAATAATACTCACAGTGCAGACGGCACTCAAAACCGTCCAGAAGCAAACCAAGCCGAAGAAGAATACGAAGAACAGGACAAGGCACACTCAAAAGTGCTGTCCCAGAAAACCTAGCTCCCCTCTTTGCCGATGCAGAAGAAGGATGTGGTTGACGGAGATACAGTGCCCTCTCCAACCTCGGGAAGCCGACGCCAGAGTCGAGGGTCAGGGTAGTGCCGCACAAGACCTCAACAACGCACCAGCCAAGTGTGCTCAAAAGCAACAGGGAGCTGTCACCGCCTCCGTCCTCCCTCGGTCAGCCTTCAACCTTCGAGTTTCCCCTCACACCAAAGTAGGGTTCACGGGAAATCGAATGCAAAAGGCTTCAATCGGAGATAGCGCCGAAGCCCCAATACCCCGCACAGACCGAAGAACTGAGAGGAAGAAGACTCAAGAGGAGCAAATCGGGATCGGAAGAGATCTATCTCACCCGATGGAAGAGCTCGGCAATATGAAGAGGAGGCGGGAGGTGGCAGCGAGATGACGCGAGCGGCCGGCTCCGAGGAACCTGGGCCAGCTCGTGCCTCCGTCGCTGCCACGCAGTCACCGCTTCCCCCATGCGCCGCCGAATCCGCCCCGCCGTTGCGCCAGATCTGGCGAAGAAGACGAAACGGCTGCAACGCCCGCGCAAACGCTTGGGGATGCCCTCAGACAAAGTCTCCTCCCTTATCTCTTCGCGCGGCTCACCGACAGGTGGGCCCCGCATGCAGCTCCTTTTTTTTCCTCTTTTCTCAATTGGGAAATTCCCAAAATGCCCCTGCATAACAACACTTGGAAACTGTGTGCTACGACAACAAGAGATTAAACTCACAAGATCTAAGATGGGTTTGTATTTACAAAACACAGAAATATCTATGGCTAAGGATGTAAGGATATTGACCCTGCTGCAACTTGCAATTTGTATGTACTTCTGGCTAGCTTCTCACAAGGAGGGACCACAAGGTAGCTGACTTCAAATGTGGGTTTCTGGCTATTGAGTTGTATACATCAATCAATTCACCTAAAACTTAAGTTGATGAGGAATTATGGACAATTCACATATATTTTAACACTTTCTCTCACATATAAGCTCCTCAAGACTAAGACGTGTAATAGAAGTGGACTGTAGTTATTGTTTTAATTGCGCCAACCTGGTCTTGAACTCAAGACCTCTTAGTTTTGATACTATATTTAGTTGCATGTACTAACTAGTTTATCCAAATACTTAAACTAATGAGTAAAGAAGGACAATTCACTTATAATTCAACACTGGCTACCTTGTATCCAAGCTATCCTTGTTTCAGTATTCCGTCCTCGGACATTACAAGAAAAATTTTGTAATATTTGCATTTATTTTTTCAGCTCATTAGGTCACTTTCGCCTTGTTCATTGTATAAACAAAATTTAGACCTTCCAGCTGCCATGTACACCATGACAAACTTCTTCGGGCATTCCAATTTTGCATGTAAAATTTGATAATATTTGCATTTATTGTTCCAATTCATTAGGTCACTCTCCTTGTTCATTGTGTGAAAAAACATAGACATTCCAGCTGCCATATTCGGATCCCCTGCATTGAGACTTGCTAATGCAGAGATGGCATTGAGACTTGCTATTAGCCCATCCAAAATGGACTGCTCAGAATTTTTTCCCATGATTTTCTCAGATGGAGGGACCTCCAAGTTGTTGAGTAGTTGGCTTCAGATGTGTGTTTTTGGCTACCTTTTGTCCGAGCTATCATTGTTTCAGTCTTCATTCCTCACACATTGTAAGAAAATTTTTGTAATATTTGCATTGATTTTTCAATTCATTAGGTCACTTTCGCCTTGTTCGTTGTATCACAAAATTTAGACCCTCCAGCTGCCATGTACACCATGACAAAACTTCTTTCGGCATTCCAATGATGCATGTAGAATGCCCGGTCAGTTTTTAGACAAGAAAAACCTACCTTATGCCTGGTCGGTTTAAACTTCTGATGGATGCAAAAGACAAATATTTCAATCAAACTGTAGACCATGTTGCTAGGTCTAGAATATTTATTATGATGAATAATTGACAATGTTATTTATTGATGTTATTGAGGCATGTGGTGTGTGTGGACTCAAGTAGATCAAGTTGAAAACAATTGTGTTAGGAAAAATGTTGGTTTGATCTTTGCACGTGCAGGATAACTCGGAGGCGATCGTGGTCTACAGTGAGGACCAGGAGATGGCTTCGTGTGAAGTCATAGCCTAGAGGGTTATGGATGCTGGAGGAGACGGTCATGCTTGAGTTGGGGTGCATAGAGATCAAAGATAAATGATGCATGTTGGAGTTACGGTGGTGCGGTCCGAAGGCTACGATATGTGACGAAAGTGAAAAGCCGTGTTATGTAAGGGTTTCGAGCCCTTGAAAAGTAGTGGACCAAAAAAATGGATAAAGGAAAAGGTCCGACCTGGCCTGATTGTCGGCCAATTAGATTGGTATTCGGTGAGAGTCTCCAGATTGTATTGGAGGCGATGCCGTTTTTGTGTTGGACAATGCGTGGGGCGGTTGGATATTTTGGGATGTGCCCTTGCCGAGAGTTGGTAGTAGAGCTGGGAGTTGGGCCGTGCCGTGCTGGCCGGCTCCGCCCAGTCATCTCACTGTGCTTCGGGCCGCTTCGTGTCGTGCCAGCTCAACCCAATCATCCCGCCATGATGTACCGTGACGGCCCGCCTCACCTTCGGTTAGGCCTAAGCACAGCCCAAAGCTCGCCGTGCCGACGTTCATGCAGTGCCAGCCCAAGCCAAACCTAAAGTAACTAAACACGATGAATGCAGTAGCGATGATGGTGGCAGCGACTGCCATCTACCTTTCTCTCATACCCGCCTCGTTAAAAACTAGTTAAAATTGAATTAGTTGCATAAATACATGGGCAAAAAATTAAAAAGGCACTCGGTGAAGGGAGCTATGTTAGTAATTTGCTTACATAAAATAAAATCATAATAGGGTGAGCTATGTTGTAAAAATTATAAATATATCTTAGAATATGTTGATTTGTTTGATCTTCTTCTCCAGCAGTCCAACCCTACTGGTTTTATGCGAAGAAGCATGCGACCTAGGGTTCGATGGTGGTGACGTAAGGAGAGCAACGTTGAAAATACTTATTATTTTTGTATGATGATGTTTCTTAAGAAAGAACAACAATAGACACCTTATATCACAATTCACAAGTGCAAAAATGAAGAACAACAAAAGACACCTCATATCGCAAGTGCAAAAATATATGCCTCTCAACCTTATAGCTTGGCATATGCAATAGAATTCGCCACTTCATCTTTAGCACGCCAAACGCACGTTCAATCACATTACGAAGAGAGGAGTGAGCATGATTGAAGACCTCCTTTTGGCCACTTGGGCGGCCTCCCCGTTGAAACTCCGGTAAGTGATACTTTTGCCCTTTGTACGGAGCGAGGTATCCCTTTCTATTAGGATAACCGGCATTAACTAGATAAAATTTCCCTACAAGAATCAAATCGGATTAATGACAATGTATAAAATGAGAGATAGAAATTGATAATTGTATTATAGAAATAGATAATTGTATTACCATCTTCAGGGTGTGGGAAATATTCCGAGTACCGAGATAGAGTGTCATTGAATATATGAGAGTCATGGGCAGATCCAGGCCATCCAACAACAACAAAAATGAACCTCATATCAAAGTCGCAAATCACTATAACATTTTGAGTAGGATACCCATGACGACCAATGTGTGCAATTAGATCCTTGGCTGGCACTACAACTGGTGTCTTCCCTTTCTCCATCTAGTTTCATACATACCACAGCATAACATTAGAACACAAAAATGATGGTTTGCCAACCTATTGTATAACAACCTATTTGCAGCAAAAAGTAGTAGTAACTTAACAAGAGATACCCACAGAGAATATATTAATTGTCAAGTGGATTTACAAGTTACTCTCTTTTCTCCCCCTTTATTACATAAAAGAATTGTCAAGTGGATTTACAAGTTCAATGCATTTTAATTATTGACTAGTAATTTCACCTCATTTCTTTTCAGTTTATCTGGGCATATGGGGTGTGAAACCGTACTACACATAGGAACACAAAAGGGTTTGCATGAGCAAGCGTGTCTGCTTCTATGAGAAATATAGAAATATGACATGAAAACACCATAGAATGAAAATTGCCGTAACATTCAAGCACAGCTCTATAACAGTATATTTGGGAGGATACTTGGGAAGGGCCATCTCAAGTAAGGTACTGTTTTTGGTTTTTCATTCCTTTTGTGTTACTGCGAACAAACATTCCTAGATTCCTAGATTGTCCTGTGGCAATAGCTTTCACCCAATCACCAATTGTAATAGTAGCCAATAAGAGTACAACAAGTGCAACCAAAATTGGCCAAATACCCAATGTGCATTTTGCAGTTTGACAGCATCCAACACAAACACCGGCTGCTGTGCATCAGAGCATACCAAGCAAACCAATGAGAAGAATAAATGTAAGCAAGAACGTTGACATGGATGTTTGATTTCTGTCACAGATTGAAAATTATATGTACATTGTTCATTTATCAACGATGTCATTTAACACAACATGACACTGATCAAACATAGAAATCAAGGCACCAAGCACTCAGATCTGGAGGATGAAGGGAGTACCTCACAGTAGAGGGGAAGGGGGATCTGGGAGGGGGCACCGGTGGGCGCCGGGGTGGCGGGGGCCGACGGGATGCGCTGGGGGAGGGGGGATCTGCGAGGGGGCACCGTGGGGGAGGGGGCCGGGGTGGGTGGCCGCGGGGAGGGGGGAGGAGAGAGGCGTGGGGGAGGAGAGGTAGGAGGGGGCGTGGGGGATCTGGGGAGGGGGCCGGGGGGGTGGGGAGGGGGAGTTTTATCCAGTGGTATTTGCGGGTAAACACTTTAACTTTTAGTGGTATTTTAGTGGTATTAGCCCGCAGAATCTGTGAGAAGCTGGGCTATTGCAGCTACTCGATCCCAGTACAATTGTGACTTCCCAGATTTTCAGATTCTCAGTAGCTGGACTGTTTTGGAGAGCTTTTGGCTACTAGAAGTAGCTAGCTTGCCTAGAATCCGAAACAAACAGGCCCATAGTGAAAAAAAACAAGGAGCATTCAAATCATTAACTCAGGTGATGTACTCCTACTTCATACCATGCCACTGGAGCTTCTCAGAGCACCAACCACAGAAGCAGCACAAAATGCATTAGTGTGTGCATGTGGAAAAATCAAAACTTGAACCAGCTGGCATGTCCAAGAATCACAGTTTATACAGAATAAATTTATCAGATATTGTCAAAGAGACAAAAAAAACAAGAAAGAGGGTCAGTATTGCAATGCTTCTAGTCTTAATCCTCATGTCATAGAGATATTTAAGGAAAAACATCATGAACTAAATGATGCTCTAAACATCATAAAATTTAATCCCAAATGAGCTATGTATTAGTTGGTTCAAGTTATTCAAGCATTAAATCAGTGTCTTAACACAAATAGAAGAGAGCAACCTGAATTGTGCAAACCATTCCATGGCACATACCAATTCCCCAATACTACAATTCTAACTGAAATAAATACATACGGCAACGAAAGGTGGAGTAGGACTGTGTGAAAGCTTGGCATTAGCTAACAAAACCCAATTCAACTACTATTTCATGCAACTACCAAATTGACCAGTTGATTACACCAGTGCAGTACAGAATCCTGCAAAATGAATCAGAAGAACAGAACTTACTTGATACTAGTTGACAAGCTCGGTCATAACCTCTATGGCCACATCAAACAAGAAGGACATCTTCATTTGCCACACAAGAACGAAACAACAAGTCAGCACGTGTATGCACAACTAATCCCTCAAAGTACACTTTTACGAGCTTATAAAGAATCGATGGGTGCATTGTTCGCACCTGTAGGAAGTTGAATGAAAAAGTGAGAAGTGGGTGCAAGGCGAGTGCAGCCGCTGGCATCTCCGAGAAGCATCCGGTGCGGACCTACAATGTTGTCGCTTCTCTTAGCGTAAAGCGAGCATGAAACAAAGCAAAGGAAGGCACATATGTACATAGCTTAGAAGACTTCATAGGATTTTGTGGTTGCGCTTGTGGAGGGGGACCGCATCGTCCGCGGGCGCCTTCTCGAACTGGGCGAGAAGGAACTTGAGCACAACGGGCACATGTGTGAGGAGCTCGCGCGTGAACCTACACCACTGAAAGCATCTAGGCCCTTAAAATTGATTTTGGTAATTAATGAATTTATGCGAATATGAGACTAACTTGTTTAATGAGCATGTGAAGGTTCATATGTGAACAACAAGATGCAAGCCAAAGGATATATGTGAAGACCCAAAGTGGCTCAAGGCAAAGGTATACTTAGAATATGATCCTTTTTGTTTTTACCGGTCTTAAGAAGAAAAGGTGGAAGACCGGGTTATAGGGTAGATAATCGTACCATAAAGGGGGTCATGGCAAGTAGCTTGATAGCAAAGTTTATGTGCCATTTGGACCAAATTAGAAGCATGCATTCATCAAAAATCTATTTTAAAATCAATTCTGTGCTCTGTCTGGAAGAGCGGTATACCCCAGATTTGAACGTCGGAACTACCAGAGAGCGGTAGTTCCGCACCTAGAAGCGGTAGTACCGGCAACCGGAAGCTCCGATTTTCGAGCGGAGCCTTTTTTCAGAGAGCACCCCCGGATGCATCTGAGTTCTTGTGGGAACGGAAGTACCGGTGCTTTCAACGCCGGAACTACCGTAGGGAGCGGTAGTTTCGCATTTTGGAGCGGTACGTCCGGAGCCCGGAAGCTCCGAAGGACGAGCGGAACGTTTTTTCCAGAGAGCTCCTCCGGATGAATTTTGGATTTTCACGGAGCGGAAGTACCAGTAGTTTCAACGCCGGAACTACCACAGGTTGCGGTAGTTCCGCTATCCAGAGCGGTACTTCCGAAGTCCGGAAGCTCCGGTTTCAGAGCGGAGCCTTTTTTCCAAAGAGCGCCAAACTTTGGATTTTTGGATTTTGGCTCAAGCGGTAGTACCGCGCTGACTTTGCGGAACTACCGAAAAGTGGTAGTACCGCAAATTACAACGGCGATAGTACCGCGCCGCCAAATCCAACGGTCACTACAGAGCTCTGACATAACCGTTCTGTCGCGAAGATTTGGTAGCGGTAGTACCGGCCCCATAAGGGCGGTAGTACCGCTCATCCTGATTTTTCAGGAAATTGTGCCAAACAGCTAGTTCTGGTTGGTGGAGGCTATAAATACCCCCACCACTACTCAAGGACTAAGGTTAGAGATCCATTGAACATTTTTTTTGAGCCCTAGAGCATTCATTCCACCATCATACTCACTTGTGCATTAAATTTGAGGTGGTTGAGCAAATAGTGCTAGAATTCATTAGTTGATAAATTTGGCACTCTTTTGCATTCAAGTGAAGCCCAGGTCTATTACTCTTAGTGCTTACCGACACTTGGACGATTGGGCGGAGGTTCGATTGGTGATCTTCTCAAGGAGCTTGTGAGAAGACCCGGTAGTCTTGTGAAGGTCGGAGCTCACCTACCCCGAGTGGGGAAGAGCTACCACTAGTGATCGAGGTGTTTCGGCATAATTCGTGGAGCCGGTCCGATTCGTTCGGGCTAACCTCAACGTTGACTAGGGGAAACCGGCAAGTTTCTAAACACCACGGTAAAAACATCGGTTTTGTTCATTTCTCTCTTAGCTCTTGTTTATTTACTCCATTGTGATCATTTGCTTGCTTAGAGCTAGGATTGCTATATACTTGACTAGAATTGTGTAGGATTAATTGCTTTACATTCTTGCCATTTAAATTGTGAAGAATTAATCAGGTAAACAAGAAAAATTTAAAAACCTCCTATTCACCCCCCTCTAGTCGGTATCCTTGATCCTACAAGTGGTATCAGAGCTTGGTCTCTCATTTTTAGACTTAACCGTCTAGAGAGAAAAGGATGGCTAGCGAGGGGTTTTCGATAGGTAAGGCACCACTCTTTGATGGCTCTAATTATGCTTATTGGAAAATTAGAATGTCAATTTATTTAAAGGCCATGAGTCCTCATATTTGGAAAATTGTAAATGAGGGTTACGTCATGCCGCTTGATCCATTGCATTTAACGGAACATGACGGGTGTAACGCTCATTTAGACGCCCAAGCCATGAATGCTCTCTTTGGAGCCTTAAATGCGGACGAGTTCAATAGAGTGAGTAATCTTGAGACGGCTCACGCTATTTGGACTACCCTTTTCGAAATACATGAAGGTACGTCCACGGTTAAGGAGGCTAAATTGCATCGGCTTAGGATCAAATATGAGACATTCGTAATGTTGCCCAATGAGGACATCAATGAGATGTACACAAGGCTCAACAACATTGTGAATGAGCTCAAAGGCCTTCGAACTAACCTTTCCGATCTTGATATTGTGAGAAAGATGCTTAGGGCCTTACCGGAGAAGTACGAGATGTTGGTGACTCTCTTCCTCAACTCACCGGAGTTGGCAAGGATGACGCCAACACAACTCTTGGGTAATCTAATTACCAATGAGTTATACAAGAAGGATAAGGAGGAGCTTTTGGAGCAATCCACCTCCAAAGGGAAGAAGATCACCGCCTTCAAAGCAAATACGGTGGCAAGTGAGGAATCCGAAGATGAAGAAGAGGATTCCGAAGAGGAGCTTGCCCTTCTAGTAAGAAGGATGAACAAATTCATGAGAAGGCGCTCAAACCGAAACACAAGTCATGAAAAGGGAAAGAAGTGGCACTCCTCCTCCAACAAGAAGTATAGCAACATCCGTTGCTATGAATGCGACAAGAAGGGGCACATTGCTTCACAATGCCCAACCAAGAAAGATGACAAGGAGAAGTCATCTAAGAAGAAGGGCTATCACGGCAAGAACGATGCCCACATTGGTGAGTGGGATTCCGAGGCGGAGTACTCCGACTTCGACTCAAGCGAGGACGAGTCTCTCAAGAAGAAGGGGCTCATGGGCATCGCCATCAAAGAGGCTTCATCATTATTCTCCACTCCTACATGTCTTATGGCTAAAGGAGAGAAGGTAAAATTGCTTGACGATGATGAGCCCTCTTATGATGATTTAATGGATGTGCTAATAGAGTTGAATGAGTTTCTTGGAAAAGAGAAATCAAACTTCAAGGTCTTGAAGAGAGAGCACATATCTCTTCAAGAATCCTGTGAGGAGCTAAAGGAAGCTCATGATTTACTCATCCAAGAAAATCAAAAGAAGTCTAATACTAGCATTGGAATTACATGTGATATCCTAAATGAAATGCCAAGTATAGAAATTCAAAAATCTAGCATGTCTACATCTTGTGATGATCTTCTTGCCATGCCATGCTCTTCAAATATTGATTCCATAAATGCTTCAACTCTTGCACATGATCATGCACTTGTTAATGAAAATAAGAATTTAAAAGAACAAGTGCTAAAATTAAACAAGAGTTTAGAAAGAGCATACAAGGGAAAGGCTACCCTTGATAAATTACGAAGTGATCAAAGATGCTTTTTTTAATAAAGAAGGACTTGGGTTTATTCCCAAGAAAGGTAAGAAGCCGGCATACAAACCTCGAAGGTTTGTAAAAGAAAATAGAAAATATTGCACCAAATGTAGGAATGTAGGTCATATGCAAAATGATTGTTCCAAAGATAAAATTCATTCCATTGGTTTATATGATTCATGTTATATGCTTAAAAAAATCTAAAAATTGAAATGTTATTGCTCATTTCATTGGCACCTCGACTTTGGGTGCTAAAAAGAAATCCATTTGGGTGCCCAAAACCTTGGTTACTAACCTCCAAGGACCCAAACAAATTTGGGTACCTAAAAGAACTTGATTTTCTTTTGTAGGTGAACTACAAAACTGGTGGAAGGCATTGGTTGTTGGATAGTGGATATACTCAACACATGACCGGAGACCGAAAAATGTTTACCACCTTTGAGAGCGGGAGCAATGAGAAAATCACCTTTGGGGGCAATAGCAAAGGAAAGCTACTTGGTTTGGGTAAAATCGCTATCTCAAATGACATTTCTATTTCTAATGTGTTTTTAGTGGAAACATTAAATTTCAACTTGCTATCCGTTGCTCAATTATGTGATTTAGGCTTAACTTGCTCATTCTCAAAAGAAAATGTAATTATTTCAAAAGAAAATAATAATGAACTTGTTTTCAAAGGTTTTAGATTTGGAAATCTATATTTAGTAGATTTTACTTCAAATGATTCTTGTTTAAAACTTGTTTAATTGCAAAAACTTCTTTGGGTTGGTTATGGCATAGGAGGCTAGGTCATGTGGGTATGGTTCAACTTAAAAAGCTTTTCAAACATGACTTAGTTGTTGACTTGAAAGATGCGAAGTTTGAGAAAAATAGACTTTGTAGTGCTTGTCAAGCTAGGAAACAAGTCGTTAATTCTCATCCTTCCAAAAGTATCATATCAATATCTAGGCCATTAGAGCTCTTACATATGGATTTGTTTGGGCCAACAACCTATAAGAGCATTGGAGGTAATAACTATTGTTTTGTCATTATAGATGATTACTCTAGATATACATGAGTATTTTTCTTAAATGACAAAAGTGAAACCTCCGGAATTTTCAAAAGTTTTGCAAAAAGGGCCCAAAATGAATTTGATTTCAAAATAAAGAAAATTAGGAGTGACAATGGTTCCGAGTTCAAAAACACTAAAATTGAAGATTTTTGTGATGAACTTGGAATAAAGCATGAACTTTCCACAACCTACACTCCGGAGCAAAATGGAGTTGTAAAAAAGAAAAATCGTACATTAATTGAAATGGCTAGGACAATGCTTGATGAATATAATACTTCAGATAAACTTTGGGCGGAGCTATTAACACCGCTTGTCATGCCATAAATTGCCTTTATTTGCATCATCTTTTGAAAAAGACTTCCTATGAGCTTCTCATTGGAAGAAAACCGAACATTTCCTACTTTAGAGTATTTTGTTTCAAATACTATATCTTAAGAAAGGGTGTTCGACTTTCTAAATTTCAAAGTCGATGTGATGAAGGATTTTTATTAGGTTATTTTTCAAATAGCAAAGCTTATAGAGTTTATAATAAAAACTCGGGTTTAGTAGAAGAATCATGTGATGTTCAATTTGATGAGACTAATGGCTTTCAAGAAGAGCAAGAAAATTTAGATGATGTAGGGGATGAAGGACTACGCAAGGCAATGGAGAATATGCAAATTGGTGATATCAAGCCAAAGGAAGATCCAACTTCACCTAGCTTGTCAAGACAAGTGGAGCCACCTACCTCATCTACAACAAGCAATGTTCAAGTCATAGAAGATGAAGAAAAGGATCAACAACCAAATACCTTCAAGATTCACAATGCAATCGCCAAAGATCATCCAATAGACCAAATATTGGGTGACGTGAGTAAGGGTGTTCAAACTCGCTCTAGAGTAGCTTCATTTTGTGAACATTATTCTTTTGTGTCTTCACTTGAACCTAAGCTTGTAGACGAAGCTCTAGATGACCTGGATTGGGTTAATGTCATGCATGAAGAGTTGAACAACTTTGCACAAAATAAAGTATGGACCTTGCTGGAAAGACCTGAAGAGCACAATGTAATTGGCACAAAATGGGTCTTTCGAAATAAACAAGATGAAAATGGAGTTGTGGTACAAAATAAAGCAATGTTAGTTGCTCAAGGTTATACTCAAGTCGAGGGTTTAGACTATGATGAAACATTTGCACCCGTTGCTTGACTCAAGTCAATTAGAATCTTGCTTGCTTTTGCATCTAGCTTTGATATTAAATTATTTCAAATGGATGTCAAAAGTGCATTTCTTAATGGAACAATCTCCGAATTTGTATTTGTTGAACAACCACCGGGGTTCGAAGATCCTAAATACCCTAATCATGTTTATAAACTTTTAAAGGTGCTATATGGTTTAAAACAAGCTCTTAGAGCATGGTATGAGCGCCTTAGAAATTTCCTTGTTTCAAAAGGATTTAAAATTGGTAAAGTAGATACAACATTATTCACAAAAATCATTGGTGATGATTTCTTTGTATGCCAAATTTATGTTGATAGCATTATATTTGGTTCTACTAACCAAGATTTTTGCGAAGAATTTGGTAATATTATGTCTAGGAAATTTGAGATGTCCATGATAGGAGAATTGAGCTACTTCCTTGGACTCCAAATCAAACAACTCAAAGATGGGACTTTCTTAAGGTAAACGGAGTACGTTAAAGATCTTTTCAAGAAGTTTGGAATGGAAGATGCAAAGCCCATCAAGACACCAATGGCAACAAACGAGCATCTAGACCTCGACGAAGGAGGTAAGTCAGTAGATTCAAAGCTTTATAGATCCATAATTGGTAGATTGCTTTATCTTACTGCATCTAGGCCCGATATCATGTTGAGTGTATGCATGTGTGCTCGCTTTCAAGCTTCACCAAAAGAGTGTCATTTAAAAACCGTAAATTTTTTTTGAGATATTTAAAACATTCCCAAAACATAGGGCTTTGGTATCATAAGGTGCTAAATTTGAATTAATTGGATATTCGGATTCTGATTATGCGGGTTGCAAATTGTATAGAAAAATCACCTCGGGAAGCTATCAATTTTTAGGTAGATCCTTAGTGTCTTGGTTCTCAAAGAAATAAAATTCCGTAGCACTTTCAACCGCCGAAGTCGTGTTTCCGCCAGGAGTTGTTGTGCTCAATTATTATGGATGAGGCAAACCTTGATGGATTATGGAATAAATTTTGACAAAGTGCCTCTTTTGTGTGACAATGATAGTGCCGTTAAAATATCCAATAATCCTGTCCAACACTCAAGAACGAAGCATATAGATATACGCCACCACTTCTTGAGGGACCATGTTAGCAAAGGAGATATTTGCATTAGCCACATACGGACCGAAGACCAATTAGCAGATATCTTCACCAAACCCTTAGATGAAAACCGTTTTTGCAAATTGAGGAATGAATTAAATATCATAGATTACTCTAATGTTGCATAAGTTTACAACTCAATTAAATGTATGCTCAATTGATAAAGCTTGAGAGTTTGTGTGCAAAAGTTTTTTATGCAAAAAGGTTTTGATTTAAGACAAATGCAAAAATTATTTAAAGATAATATTTTGAGATATTTAATGCATAATGATCCTTAAAGATTTTAGTTGAGTGCAAAAATTAGGGATCATTTGCATCTACTCTCTTTCCAATCAAATTCTCTCTAAGTCCCAGAACAATCGGAACTACCGCTGTCTCCTGTGGTACTTCCGAGCAGCGGAACTACCGGCCGTGGAAGCGGTACTTCCGCAGAGCGGAACTACCGCCCATATCGGCGGTACTACCGCAAGTGACTTGAGAGGGGTAACCACCCATGCCCGAGGGTTCTCTTGAGGGACCCCCACTTCCTTCTACGGTTATTCCGCCCATACCTCCGCCCTAACCCGTACGCCTCCTCTCCTCTCTCTCTCTCTCTCCCTCCACAAATCTCTAAAACCGCCCTCTAGATCCTTGAATCTAGTGGGATTTTCTTCAAGTCTTCAAGTCAAATCTTCTTCAAAGGGTTCAACTCCTCCGATCCTCAAGGTATCTCAGATCAAAACCTCTTCTTGATCTTTCTTTTGAACCCTAGGTCAAGTTTTAGATTGGTTGAAATGTAGATGTTTTTGCTATTTGATTCTAGGTCAAATGAGTAGATTTGGTGTTTAAGGGTATTTGCACACATATTCCATGGATTCAATCCAAGAGAACACCAAAAATCTATGTACATTGTCATAAACCTAGAATATGCCAGGAAGCGGAACTACGGCCCGACAAGTGCGGTACTACTGCTGAGCGGTACTACCGGCCCAGAACGGCGGTACTTCCGATTTTCCTGACAGTGCAGCAAATTCATTCTAGTATTTTTCTATCCAAATTGATCTATTCTTCCTTGATTCTCATGAGTTATTTTCCTTGTCACTAGATGCCTAGAACAAGAGCCGCGAGTAGGAAGATGTACTCCTCCATTTCTAGGGATTCTTCGGGCACCCCAACTCTCCCTTCCCCCAAGGCAGCTCAAAAGGCAGCCCAAGACAAAGGGAAGGCCCCGGCACCTCAGTCTGACTCAGACACCGAGTCAGAGCCTGAACAACGGGCAAGCTCTCCCATGGAATCATCTGAGGAGGATCTGACTGAGCGGGAGAGTTCTGAGATTGATCTCAAGAAGATTACCGCTGATGAGTATGCAAGACTACGACACAGAAATCAATTTGAGCTTCCTTGCAACTCCATCAATCCCAAGTTCCAAGAGCAGGTCTTTGATCAATTGTATGGACAGGACAGACAGTTTGCTGACCACAAGTATGTCGATTGAGATCATCTGGATTCCATCGACAAATATGAGGGGACATATAGGCTATTTCAGAGAGCAGGACTTCATCAGCTTGTGGCATTACCATGCAACTACAATGAAGAGATGATTCGCCAGTTCTATGCCACAGTGTATGTCTCTCTTGATTTTCAGTATCTCACTTGGATGATTGTGTGCACAAAACTGGAGGCCACAAAACATGACTTTGAGCTAGCATTGAGGGCGGAGCTAAGTGCTTATGAGAAGGTCTACGACAAGCCCGCTTTTGATATTCATGAGATGTCCATCTACTACAACACCACTGAGAGGTTTATCCCAGGGAAGTTGGTTGGTCTACTGCCCATTCGCAGTCTGGTTAATAGGATTATTAACCATACCATCTTTCCCAAGAGCGGGACCTTCGATGCCATTAGAGGTCATGCTTGGAACCTCATTGATTACATCATGAAGGGACAAAAGTTTGATGTTGTAGATGTAATCATCAGAGAAATAGCTGCATCCAAGAATGACAGGATTAAGCGCACTTAAATATGCGCCTTATATAATGGCATTGATCAGGACTAAGTTCGAGTTTAGGGGCGGATGTGGAGGAGTCCACAAGCCCTACAAGCCCCGTCCTGAGCCTCCCATTCCCACAGCTGCTAGAGCTCGTCAGTCAGACCCGGCAGCACCGGGGTCCTCAGTAGCAGCAGCAGGTGCAGGAGCAGCAGAGCCAAAGGAGCCTGGACAGCCTTCCCTCTCACAGATCTACTCGGCCATTCTGGAGGGTTTCACAACCCTGAATTCCAGAATGGACACTTTGGACGAGAGGATGACTACTCTAGATGGCAGAGTCGCAGCCATAGAGCAGTCTTTGTCCCAGCCGCCTCCGTCGCCCCAGCGCTACACCTGTCGCCGCCGTCGCGGTCCTTCTCCCTCCGGACCTCAGGAGTGACTCTTTTTGGTATTTGATGCCAAAGGGGGAGAAGTGTGGGTAGTCGGGTAGTTTTGGGTAGTTGGGCTAGCTATCTATCTTTTTTATTTGCTCTTGGGTGTAATGAACTATTTATGCTTTGGGGTGTAATGAACTTCTTGTTATGTCTATCTTTATGGTTGCTTGGATGTAATGAACCTTATGGTCATGGATGCTTATCTTAATATCTTTTGCTTAAATGTCAATTTACTTTCATATTATGATATCTCTTTGTCTTGTGCATCTTGTCTCAAATGTCATATTTTTATTCATGCACATGTTTAGGGGGAGTTCTCTCCTCTCTCGAACTTTAAAATGAAAATAGTTCATCTTATGCCAATACAAAAATTTGTTGCAAAGAACTACTCTCATTTAAAGTCAAAATAGAATATACAACTAGTTGCCAAACAAGTAGTATATTCAAAAACATTATTCTCACATAAAATTGGGTTGTCATCAATTATCAAAAAGGGGGAGATTGAAAGCATCTAGGCCCTTAAAATTGGTTTTGGTAATTAATAAATTTATGCGAAAATGGGACTAACTTGTTTAATGAGCATGCGAAGGTTTAGTCCATATGTGAGCAACAAGATACAAGCCAAAGGATATACGTGAAGACCCAAAGTGGCTCAAGGCAAAGGTATACTTAGAATAGGATCCCTTTTGTTTTTACCGGTCTTAATGAGAAAAGGTGGAAGACCGGGTTATAGGGTAGATAATCGTACCATAAAGGGGGATCATGGCAAGTAGCTTGATAGCAAAGTATATGTGCCATTTGGATCAAATTAGAAGCATGCATTCATCAAAAATCTATTTTAAAATCAATTCTGTGCTCTGTTTGGAAGAGCGGTAGTCCCGTAGATTTGAACGTCGAAACTACCGGAGAGCGGTAGTTCCGCACCTAGAAGCGGTAGTACCGGCAACCGGAAGCTCCGATTTTTGAGCGGAGCTTTTTTTCCAGAGAGCACCCCAGGATGCATCTGAGTTCTTGCGGGAACGGAAGTACCGGTGTTTTCAACGCCGGAACAACCGCAGAGAGCAGTAGTTCCACATTTTGGAGCGGTACTTTTGGAGCCCGGAAGCTCCGGAGGACGAGCGGAACTTTTTTCTAGAGAACTCCTCCGGATGAATTCTGGATTTTCGCGGAGCGGAAGTACTGGCAGTTTCAACGCCGGAACTACCGCAAGTTGCGGTAGTTCCGCTATCCAGAGCGGTACTTCCAAAGTCCAGAAGCTCCGGTTTCAGAGCGGAGCCTTTTCTCCAGAGAGCGCCAAATTTTGGATTTTTGGATTTCGGCTCAAGCGGTAGTACCGCGCCGACTTTGCGGAACTACCGGAAAGCGGTAGTACCGCAAATTACAATGGCGGTAGTGTCGTGCCACCAAATCCAACAGTCACTGCAGAGCTCTGACATAGTCATTCTGTCGCGAAGATTTGGTAGCGGTAGTACCGGCCCCATAAGGGCAGTAGTACCGCTCATCCTGAATTTTTCAGGAAATTGTGCCAAACGGCTAGTTCTGGTTGGTGGAGGCTATAAATACCCCCACCACTGCTCAAGGACTAATGTTAGAGACCCATTGAACATTTTTTGAGCCCTAGAGCATTCATTCCACCCTCACACTCACTTTGTGCATTAATTTTGAGGTGGTTGAGCAAATAGTGCTAGAATTCATTAGTTGATCCATTTGGCACTCTTTTGCATTCAAGTGAAGCCTAGGTCTATTACTCTTAGTGCTTGCCGACACTTGGACGATTGAGCAGAGGTTCGATCGGTGATCTTCTCAAGGATCTTATGAGAAGACCCGGTAGTCTTGTGAAGGTCGGAGCTCACCTACCCGGAGCGGGGAAGAGCTACCACTAGTGATCAAGGTGTTTCGGCTTAATTCGTGGAGCCGGTCTGATTTGTTCAGGCTAACCTCAACGTGGACTAGGGGAAACCAACAAGTTTCCGAACACCACGGTAAAAACATCGGTTGTGTTCATTTCTCTCTTATCTCTTGTTTATTTACTCCATTGTGATCATTTGCTTGCTTAGAGCTAGGATTGCTATATACTTGACTAGAATTGTGTAGGATTAATTGCTTTACATTCTTGCCATTTAAATTGTGAAGAATTAATCAGGTAAACAAGAAAAATTTAAAAACCTCCTATTCACTACTCCTCTAGTCGGTATCCTTGATCCTACAACCACGCAGTGGTGTCGACCCCCGTGTTGCCGCTCTGGTCCTACTCCACCTCTTCGGGGAACACGGTGAGCAGCTCCAACACGGCAGGGTTGGCAGGTGCCGCATCCGGGCGAAGAGCACGTCCACGCCTCCCTCAACGCAGAGCGCAAGCGCCGCGAAGGCCAAGAAGATCTGTGTGAACAACCGTAGGGCCCTAGGTAGAACCAGCGTGCGGCTAAAAGCGCGTCGAGGAGTAGCGCGCCGGGGTAGGGGAGCGACGCGTCAAGGAGCGGCGCGCTGGGAGACTGATCATTTGGCGAAGCATCTGGGCGGTGAAGAAGAGGGGGTCAGCGGGCAGGGCGGGATCTGGGGATGCGAGCAGCGAGGTTGCTAGCGCCCATGCCTACGGCAAGCGCTGCAGGCCGAGGAGCCACTGGTTAGCGGTGAGGTGGGCGAAGGGGTGTGCGCCATGGTTGAGCGTGTGCACGGCCACGGCAAGCCGCGCCTGGAGGTTTAACACCTCAGCGGCATCCATCGCGGTGGTAGGTAGAGTGGGGAGGTGGGTGGATTCGGGTGGGGAGGCGAGGGGACGGAGGGGATTGGGCCGAGTGGCACACACGGACGAGTGGGAAGGTGATTTTTTTTTCACTTTTCTTTTTCGGGAGTGCGCCGGTTGTTAGGGTGACTGCAACATTAGAGAGCAAGCGACAGAGAGAGAAGGGTGGCCAGAATGCGCGAGGAGATGGGGAAAGTGGAGGGGATGTGCGGTTGGATCCTGAGAGAGAGAGAGAGAGAGAGGAGGAGGAGATAGACGAATGGTCCAGATCAAATCAGATGGATGTAGAGAGGGGAGAGGAGAATACACCGATGACCACCAACTCCTCTTTATATAATAGTAAAGATAATCTACTACTGTACCTAGGAGAGAGAAAATATTTTTTATTTTTTCTTTGCTATCTTTTGTTTTCGTTGCTGGTTTTTTACCATGTCGGTAGGTGTAAGATCGAGGAGGCCGACTAGAGGGGGGGGGAATAGGCGGTTTTAAAATTTTCGTCTAATTTCAATTGACAATTTTAAACTTAATGAATTGACTAGAGCAAGTCGACAATGGTACACCTAAACAACCTAGAAAGGCTCAAGATAACACTAGCACAAGTAATTGACCAATAGCAAAATCAAGTAGTCTAGGTCTAAGGTTGCTACTCTAACTAAACAAGCAATCAATTAATATGAATTAAGAACGTTGCTTGAATGAAAGTAAATACAAGAGAGCAAACCACAATTTGACACAATTACTTTTTACCGTGGTGATCGGAGACTTGCCGGTCTCCCCTAGTCCACGTTGAGGTAAGCCCGACCGAATCGGACCGGCTCCACGAATTGAGCCTAATCACCTCGATCACTAGCGGTAGCCCTTTCCCTCTCCGGGTAGGCGAGCTCCGAGCCTTCACAATCTTCCGGGCCTTCTCACAATCTTCTTGAGAAGATCACCGGAACCTCCTCCAAGCCGTCTAGGTGCCGGCAAGCACCAAGAGAATGAACCACGATGACTTGATCACACCCAAGTGCCAATTGGATCAACCTAATATGCAAATGCACTTGAATTGGACTCAACAACCTCTATTGAATGCACAAGAGAGAAAGAGAGGTGTGAGAAGTTGCTCTAGGCTCAAAGATGTTCAATATGGGTTCAACAACATCTACAAGTTCTGGTGGGGATGTATTTATACCCCCACCAACCTCAAATAGCCGTTGCAATAAACAATTCTGAATTTTCAGGAAAACCGGAACTACCGCCGTTATATGGGCGGTACTACCGGATTTCCGCCGTCGCAACAGAACGGCTATGTCAGGCAGTCAGAAGTAACCGTTGAACAATGAGTGCGGTACTACCGCCATTAAAATCGCGGTACTTCCGGAAAACTGGAAGTTCCGCTCCTTTCCCCGGTACTTCCGATTTCAGCGCGGTTAACTCCAACTCAGGGCGTTCTCTGGAAATGAAGTTCCGCTCTTAAGTCTGGAACTACCGGCCTGCGGTAGTTCCGCAGTTCAAACCGCGGTACTTCTGTTTTCTGAGAGGCTAAGTTTAACTCCGGGCGCTCTCTGGAATTGAAGTTCCTCTCGGGACCCCGGAACTTCCGCACATGCGGTAGTTCCGCAGTTGAACTTGCGGTACTACCGATTTCCGAGAGACTAACTCAACCTCCGGGCGCTTTCTGGAATAAACGATCCGCTCAGAGGCCCGATACTTCCGGCCATGCGGTAGTTCCGCCCGTAGAACGCCGATACTACCGGATTTTCTAACAAAGCACATTTTTGATTGAATTTTAATTTCTATGTGCATGCATGATCCTAGATTGATCCATAGGGCATATTAGCATATGATCAAGCAAATGACCGTGATCCCTCTTAATAGTACGGCGTCTATCCTATAATCCGGTCTTCCAACCTATCTCCAAGACTGGTAAAAATAAAATAGATCCCTAAACTATTTACCTTCTTCTTTGCCCTTGAGACTAATTCTTGCAAACACTCAATACACAAATTAGTCCCATGATCACATAATGTCATTAATTACCAAAACTAATATTTTTAGGGGCCTAGATGCTTTCAGTAGGTTGGACCATAGATTGAGGAAAAAACTTCTGTTGTGAACTACAATTATTCTTCTCTCTGATTGTCATCAATGATCCTATAGAAACCAAACATTTTGTTTATCAATCCAATTTAAACAAACTTTATCAATTGTCATGTACTGCAAATTAGTTGCATGCTGTGGTGGCAAGGTTTGTTGGGACATAACTGTTTTCTTATGGAGCTACTATTCAATCAATAAACTTAATCAACAGTTGTAACCTATGAATTCGGTTACAAGTTATAACTGCTTCCTGTTCAGTTAGAGAAGCAATTGGTCCACTCCAGCCATTCTAATCCTCAATTTGCTCCATTTCTACTCTAATGTTTTTCTTTGAGAGCCTAAAATCCCTGCTCCATCCCTGTGAATGGGCCAATTAATCCTGGCTATTGTGGCTGTTGACCAAATAGTAAAGTGAGAAAGTAGTGCAGTAGAGATGATGGATGAACAATGCTTGCCCCTTCCCTATGTCCAGGGCCTGTATATGTATTTCCATGAAGTGTATTTTACAATCCTATCCTTACACTCATGTGCCCTCCATAGGGGTATTTATGTCATTACACACATCCATTTTGGGCTTTACAACCCTTTAGCAGGCCGGATGGGCTTAGGTGGGGGCCACCCCTGCAACAGGAGCCTCTCATGGTGAAGGGCTTCACGGGCCAAAGCCATGTCGCCGAGCCATTTGGCCCCCTCCGTCCCTGCGGCCTATGATCTTTTGTGTTGTTGGGCAGAGATGATTTTGTCAGTGTAGTCTAGCCGCATGCCACGGACGCTGACTTCGAAGTGTAGCCCGGTGGCGTGTGGCCCATAATGGTATTTGATGGTGCTGAGAACCGCACCGGCCACTAGCGCGCGATGGGAGTTGCACCGTGCGCTGGCGCGGAATGGGACACGCGGCAGGATGGGATTGGCGCGTTGTGGGATGTCAGGTGGTCGCACGACCGTGGTCGTGCGTTCCTTCCCGAGGTTGCGGGACATGTGGCGGAACGGGATTGGTGCGTTGTGGGATGTTAGGCAGCCGCGTGACTACAGTCGTGCGTTCATTCCCGAGGTTGTGGGACACGTGTGCGTGCGCGATCGGGCGACCGTGCGGCTTCGGCTTTCGCCGATTGTGCTTCCCGATCGTGGGAGAGGCGGAGGGGCTTTACAAGCGCGGTCGCCGCCATACCATTGCTTTTCCACACTCACTGACTGCCACTAGACTGGTTTAATCCTTCCTTGCGCCCTACTCCCGCATCACCATTCTTGGCACCATTCGCCACCACCCCACACGCCTCACTGTGCATTTTGAGAAGACAATGGCTCGCTGTGAAGACCATTCTCGCTGGCCCAGCGGTGGCGCCTTGTCCAGCCACAACGCTTCCTCCCACTGGTGTGGCTCGTCGATGACGGAGGTGGAGTACGCCCTGGTGGGGCACGACCCATTGCTGGCGAACAAACGGTGGAGTGTCAAGAAAAAGCTCAATGGCATCTTCTTGAACGTGTTAGGGCAAAGCCTCGCGACGGAGGACACCATCCAGTCTCCTCTGCGCAAAGGGAAGTTGATGGACCGTAGCGCAGTTTGTCTGCCTGCCGAAGACGAGACAGAGCCGCACCTGGAGGAGTCGGAGGCGATCATCTTCGTCGCATATTTTGAAGCCGGGCTCTGAATCCCGTCGGCCATGCTCGTTGGTGACGTTCTTCAGGCACACGGGCTAGAGTTAGCGCAGCTGACTCCGAACACGCTAGTGCGCCTGGCTGTGTACAGCTAGGCATCGTGGACAGAGGGTGCCTGGGCCAGCGCCTCTCTGTTCACCTTCCTCCACGACGCGCGATGTCAGCCGAAGAAGCTTGAAGGAGGGGAGTACTCAACCTTTGGCAGCGTCAACTTCGTGCTGCGGTCGCTGAGCATGAAGATCTTCCCCGCAAATTTGACTCAAGCCAAGTGGGAGTCGAATTGGATACGGCGCTGGTTCTACCATCGCATGGTGAGCGGCAGCAATCTTCGATGGACGAGTTGGCCCATGTCATTCAACATGTCACCCACAATACCCCTTGACCGTGATGACGAGCACCGGGCACGGAGGCTTGTGGGAATCACCCTCCACTTCAACATGCGAGACCTCGCGGAGGAGTACATCATGTACGGTGTGGCCCCGCTTGCTAGACAATGGCACATGCAGCCTGGCCCCATCCGCCCTGACGGGGTTCGCCCGTCCGTATCTTCGCTGCCGAAGCCCTCCAATCCTCGTAAGTTCTTTAGCCGCACACTTTGCACAAGATTATCTTCATACTTTGCTGTAACCTTGTCTCCTTGTTCTATGGTTAGAATTCCTCCTTGAGGACGCGGAGCGTGCGGTGGTGGTGTTCGTTGGACCGTACGTGGCCAAGGAGCATAGCCTTCACAAGTCCATGACAGCGAATCTCGGGCGAATAAACCGAGTGTGCGAGGCTCTAGGCATTCCTGTGCTGGAGCGCGCCATGCCGCTCATTAGCCGGGCTCGTGATAAGAACATGTACCCTATGGATACAACCATATTTGCTATGCTTGTTGTTCCAATTACAAGAGCCCCTACGCATCACTTAAATTATCAGGCGAGTTCGTTTCAAACAGGTTTCACTTTGTTTGACAATGAACTTATGATATTACATAATGAGAGTTTGTTGTGTCTATTGTTATATACTGAAATTTATGATCAAGATCATGCAATACGTGAGGCTACACATTTGTTAAAACCGAGGACGATTTTTTGTCAAAAAGGGGAGGATGATGTGACCATGCCACAAACGCATATGACCATAGCACCCAACATCAAGATTGAACAAAAAGTGAATTCATTTCTATCTATTACTACCCATGTTATTTATGAGAATAGAATACTACCTCATATCACTACTTTGTTTATTCTCAGTTTTGACAAATGGAATATTTTCGAACCGAGAGGGAGGCTGGCGCCAAAGCAATGGAGAAAAACAGGGAAGAATAAAGCTAAGGAGAAGTCATGCAATGGGAGAGCAAAAGGGGAGATGTCCAGTAACTTAAAGCTCATGTTTTGGATGAGGTTTCCAAGCCCAATTTGGAATTTCCTCAAGCCCAACTGAAACCAAACTCGAAATCAACTAAGAAGTCAATTCAGATTCGGTTCGGGACAGCCCGATAGGCCTATAATAAAATGACCATAACTTTCACAAACGGAGTCTAATTTAGGTGTTATTGTGCTTGTTGGAAAGCTTATTCCATGTCCCATCCAATGGGTAAGGCCTCAGCTTCAGAAACCTTTTGGTCGCATCGCAATCGTCAAAACAATCTGACGCTGATTCAGCCTGACAGGACCGATTTCCAGCATGCATAGAATTCACATCCGGAGTCTGTTTGGGATGGGTGAGTACTTGATGGAAATCTTATCTTATCCTCTATCCAATGGATCTGGCTTCACCTCAAAATTCCTTCTATGCAGAAAGATATCACTGAAACAAGTCAGGACTATTTCTGAATCCGAGTCTAAAGGTGCTACGCCACCTCCAATTGGGCCCAAGGGCTTTGTAATTTTTTAGGGTGGGTCTCTAATCCTAGGATGACCCTTGGCTGCCCCTCTCTCTTCTCCAACTCATATATTCACCCTCTACCCCCTTCGAACTCTTTGGGTTTCGTTGGGTTTAGGTTTAGCCATTATGCAAACTTCTGTTCTTCAGTTGTGTCGGACGACCACCTATCAAGACAGCCTTCGGAATCCCTTCTTTTGAAATCAATATAAATATTTGCAATTTCAGATTGCTTGTTATCTTGTTCTTGCGTGTTCTTCGGTTGCATGCAGGAATAGACCTTCGTGGTCAGGTCAACCGCGTTCTTGGCACGGTTGATAACAACTTGGAGTGTGGTTCAGTGTTTTCTAAGGCGCAAGCGACATCGTGCGGTTGTAGTCGGTTCGCAAGGGTCACCTCCACCTAAATCGAAGTTATCATCCTATCAGAAGATCGGACCCCATTGCCTCATCAGCTCGCCCCCACAACGGCGACGACAAGGGGAGGCCTCCCCCTCGTCGGAGGGCCCAGTCACCTGCTATCGGATCTAGCCCGGTGGTCACTCCCCTTGGAGATCCCGTCGGTGCCAAAGGTACGATGGTCACCGGCTCCGATTTGGCGGAGTACGCCAACTCGGACCTGGAGGTGGAGGCGGATCGCCCAGTTCCTAGCGAAGAGTCCTTGGGCAGCATGAAGGACAAGGGGCACGGCACGAACATCCTAGAGGGTGAAGCTTCATCGCCCGTGCCGGCCCCGGAGGCTGAGGAGGCCTCGCCCAAGGCACCGAGCGTGAAGCGCGCTCGGACACGCTCGCCTGCGAGGCTGGAGGAGGAGGCGTTCGAACTGGCAGTTGGGGCCATGTCAGAGTCGAACTCCGACACGGAGGCTGCCAGGCCCAAAGAGGACCCCACCACCCCAGACGCAGGCGGTGCCACCGCGGTCCGGTCAGAGGCAGAGCAGACACCCCGACGGACTTCACCAGTCCACGACGAAGGTAGGCGCAACTCCTTTTCTCCCCGCGACTTCGCGAAGCTCTCTCTGATATGCTCCCTGATACCATCGTTGACATCAACCGAAACACAGTCTCTTGGGTGTGGACAATGTTTGAGCAACGGGAGCAGATGCGAAGTCTCTGGCGCACCCGCCCCGGATGTGACGATGACCCCCACCGCCATAGAAGTCGCCGGTGCAGAGACTCAGCACCTAACCATCTCTGACTTTGTCCCTGGACCGGAGACGCTGCGAGCTCTGCAAGTGGCCACTGACTGTGCGGACGCCGGACTGGACCGGCGAGCGCTGGTGTCATGTGGCTCGAAACTGCTAGAGGGCGCGCTCGAGGACACGGAGATAAGGGTAAGTGTTCCTACCTCCAAATTACATTTACGTTTGCATTTGAGGCCTGGCTGACAACTGCGTTGTGTAGGCTCTTGCCCTTGCTCGCGCTCTGTAGGCGGCCCGCACTCGCGAGAGGGGGTCATTGGAGGACCGACTTCGTGCCACCAAAGAGGCCAACGCTGCCACTGAAGAGGCCAACGCTGCCACCGAAGAGGCCAACGCCACCAAGGACGAGCGCATCCGCTTCCTAGAGACGAAGGATGCAAAGGTGATCGTGGAGGCTTGGGCACTCGTGGAGCAGACGCAGCAGGTGACCACCGAGGAGCGCCACGGGCTGCTCCAGCAGATTGCGATGCTGGAGGAGGAGAAGGCCTGGTTGACTGCGTCGCTCAAGGAGAAGGACCAGGCACTGGGCCTCCGTGGCAGCGTGGAGCTCAATGGAGGCTCTGGAGAATGCCCTCTCTGACATCTCCGTGATCGTGCCACCTCGCACCTTTGGCCCTGAAGAACTATCGCACACCCTCCGGCGTATTGGGGAAGCTTCTGGCCTTGCCCTCAGTGTCGCGCGGTCCTTCAGCAAACACTGCTCGATGGTGATGACGCGCATCGTCCTCGCCCTCCTCCATCATCGGGGGTGCTTGCACATGGGCGAACTGGCCAACCCCCGGCTAGAGATGCCACCGGAGCCGGGGTTATATCGGGCACCGTGCACACCATTCGCCAGTCCGCCCGGGCCTTCCACCAAAGGATCTGGGACTACATCGGCGAAGCTGCAGCGAAGGTGGCGATGCAGGGCGTGGCTTGACGAAGTCCCACGACGCGACAAAGATGGCACCGCCAGCTTGGAGCATGGCGTCGACCCACTGGTGTGACGCCGATGTCTTAGGGTTGTAGGTGTGCGTTGCCATGTATCCGCTAACTATGTAAAACGGCGCCACATGACCCCTCCTTTTATGAATGAAATGAAAATTGCTCCAAGTGTTTTGATCATGTGTGTTGTTTTACTGCGGGCAGGTGCTTGATAGGGGCCACTTTCTAGTTTTGGACCTCATGGTCCGGCAGCGCCTTCGGCATTGGAGGTGGACGGAGGACTCCTTGTGCTTCTGGGAGACCCGGGGTTCGACGGGGGAGATTTCGGCATGAGAGTATGTTAAGATAGAAGAGCCGGACGAGTAGTAATCTTGATTACTTGAACGTATTTGTAAACATTACTCCTCGCAAATGTAATAACCGAATGTCTCTATAAACGTTACTCTTCGCAAATGCAATAAAAGCAATGGTCGAAGCAAATATGTGCCATTGTCGTTCTTCCGTGATTGCACTTGTCTTCCATTGTTGGGAGATCATTTCCTGTTGAAATCCAAAGTTTCAGGTTGAAAAGATGAGTCTCTTTTGCTCCTGTCAGGACTGAACTTCTCAATTCTCAGGTTTAGTCCAACATTTATGTCTTTTTGGGTGTGTTTTGTTGTTTGATTTGTTGTCCTAATGGTTTGACCGGAGAAGAGTAGCACACCTTAGTGAATTCCCTAGTTTTTCTGTTGGCCTCAGTATTTTCTGTTCAGTTTTTCGGCTGCGCAGTTGTCTACCTTTTCTGCGAGGCGGAGTCCACTCGGCGAGGAAGTCCGCGAGGACTTGGAATTTTATTGCCGTGCGCGAAGCGTGCATTAAGGAAAAAGGTGCGAGCTCAGCTGCCCACTTGCCGATACGTCCCGTGGACTCCTTGTTGTGCAACATCTCCGCCAGGGGGAACGATGACGGCACGGTGATAGGGTGAGCGAGGAAGTAGTGCCGAAGCTTCCTCGAGGCCATGACCAATGCATAGGCCAGCTTCTCGAGTTCAGTGTACCGCGTCTTGGCACCCTGGAGAGCCTCGGAGACGAAGTACACAAGACGCTGGAGGGAGCCTTCCTCGAGGATGACGACTGCGCTGCATGCTGTTGCGGTGGCGGCGAAGTACAGCAGGAGGGGAGCCTCTAGTGCTGGGGCGACTAAAGTGGGAAGGCCTGCGAGGTGCTTCTTGAGGTTGTCGAAAGCCTTCACACAGTCATCATCCTAATGGAACCCATCACAACCACACAAGGTCTTGAAGAATGGCAGGCCTCGTTCAGCCGCCCTAGATAGGAAGCGGCTCAACGCAGCCATGCGCCCGATGAGCCTCTAGACCTCCCTCGTCATCTTGGGTGGCTCCATGGAGAGGATCACGTCGACCTTGTCAGGGTTTGCCTGGATGTCGCGCCCAGACACCAGGAAACCCAGGAGCTTCCCAACTTGCACACCGAAGATGCACTTGTCAGGGTTGAGTTTGATGCCCGCTCGCCTGAGGTTGTCAAAGGTCTCCTAAAGATCTTGACTGTGGGAGGCAAGCTGCCTAGTCTTTACAACCACGTCGTCGACATAGGCTTCGACATTCCTCCAAAGCTGGGAGGCCAGTGCGAGCGTGACAAGATGCGTGAAGGTGGCGCCTGTGTTTTCTAGGCTGAAGGGCATCCTAACAAAGCAGTATGTCCCTATCATCGTTATGAAGCTGGTCTTGTCTTCATTGTCATTGGCCATGTGAATCTGATGGTAGCCAGAGTATGCGTCCAAGAAGCTCATAAGTTCACATCCTACCGTGGCGTCCACCAGCTAATCTATGCGTGGAAACGGGTAGTTATCCTTCGGACACGCCTTATTGAGGGCGATGAAGTCGATACACATGCGCCAGGCCCCGCTAGCCTTCTTTACTAGCACCGGGTTAGCGAGCCAATCCAGGTGCTGGACTTCGCAGATGACTCTAGACTGAAGGAGCTTCACCACCTCTGCCTTAGCCGCCTGTTGCCGCTCTATTGACATGTGCCGGAATCTTTGCCTGACCAGCTTAGCATCAGGGCGGACCGCCAAAGTTTGTTCAATGAGGGTGCGGTCCACGCCCTTTATGTCGTCTAGGGACCACGCGAAGATGTCCGCGTTGTCCCGGAGTACCTGGAGTAGATCTTGCTCAACTTCTAAGGGAAGGTCCTTGCCGATGGACACGCGCTGACCGTTGGCCTGTAGGGGCACCCTCTTCACCCCACCGTCCGGTTGAGGCTTGGGTGTCCATTCCGAGGCGAAAGGCGTGTCTGCCCTGGGAGTGTCAGTGAGCACATGCACCTTCTTATGCGGGCCCTGAGTACCAAGCTCTATATGCCGGGCAAGGTCTTAGTCACTGAAAGTGGTGATGATACCCTGCGGGCCCGGGAGCTTCATGCACAAGAAGCTGTGGTGCAGGACTGCTCCAAAGGAGTTGAGGGTCGGGCGTCCCAATATGGCGTTGTACGGGTATGGGAGATCGACGACGTCGAAGGTGATGTCTTCGCTCCTTAAGTTGTCGCCCTGGCCAAAAGACACATGTAACCGTATCTGGCCCAAGGCCTTTAACGGCTGACCCCCGAAGCCTTATAATGGGATTCCCGAGGCGCCCAACCGGCTTTGAGGGAATCCCATCTGGTCGAAGGCTGCCGCGAACAGAATGTCGACGGAGCTGCCTTCGTCAACCAGGACACGCTTAACATCGCAGCCTGCGATGGCAACCTGGATGACCAGGGGATCTTGGTGAGGGAAGTCCACACCTCTGCGTCGGCGGGCGTGAAGGTAATGTCGTGTTGCGCCCACATCGGTGGTGTCTGTGCTGGATATGCCGCCACATGGTGCAGTCGGCGCGCGTAAGCTTTCTGCTGTCGCACCGACAAAAACTCCAGCAAAGAGCCCCTGGAGATGATATTTATGACCCAGCGCTGGGCTCCCTCCAGGGCTTGTATCCGCAGGGGGCCCTCTTGAGGCTGCTGCACATGGGCCACCACTAGTGGGCCAGCTTCCAGGGCTCTGTCCCTAGCAACGCTTTGGCAAAGTGTCACAATGGTGGGACATGTCTGTGTGAGGTGGTCACCGCGGCCATGTCCTTTGCACCATAGGCAGTACTCTGGCCGTCTCCTTCAGCGCGGGGCCTATCATCTCGGCCCTGGCCACGCCCGCGCCCCTGGCCTCTGCGACCCCGTCCTCGGCCAGCAGGGGCGCTATCATCAGAGCTGCCCTCGATGTCGACGATGTAGTGGGCCTTCTGAGACCTACGCTGGTTGCACTTGGGCTTGTTATTTGACGAATCCTGTTTACGCTTGGAGGTATCCTTCGAGGGGTCCTGTTTGTCATTGGAGGTGTCTTTCGAGGATTCCTGCTTGCGCTTGGAGGCGCTCTTCGGTGAGTCCTCCGCTTGATTGGTGTCGGAGTCACCGCCCCTGCGCCGCTGTGCATCCTCTTCCGCCCTCGCGACTCTTCCATCTTGTCGAAGAGTTTGGCCACCGTCTTTATCGGCTTACACGTATTGTACTCGGCCAGCAGCCCTGGGCAGAGGCCTTGGATCGCTACGTTGGTGATGGTGGTCTTGTTGACATCCTTGACCTGGCAGCGAACCTTGGCGAAGCGCTTGAAATATTCTCAGAGCTTTTCCGAGGGCTTCTGTTTGATGGCGAAGAGCTAATCCGCATCGATGCGCTCGATATAGTTTCCTTGGAAGTTGTTGTATAGGCGATCACTCCTTGCAACGTGAGGGGTAGCTCCTTTGTCTTGGTGGAATCGTCCCCGCCAGCAGCTTCGATGGCGGTTTCATACACACGCACGAACTCTCTAGGGTCCGAGTCACCTTTGTACGCCACCCCTACAACACTGGCCCATCCACGGAAATGCTTCCAAACAAAGCCTAAGAGCTTAATTAACAGAGATTATCTTAATTAGGACAAGTAGCCTGTAATGCCGTATCATATAGTGTTTTTAAATATTTCAGATTTAAGTGTGAAGTGTATTAAAAAAACAAGCAGTTAGCAGTTGATCGTGTTGATTGTTGACTTTGGGGCTACGATGCAATCCAATTTTTAATATGCTTACACATCGTTTTTCAAGCCTGTGCACATGGAGTCCAATGTTATTCCTAGTAACATGTGTGTTTTTTTAATATCACAAGACTAATTTGATTAAATGCATACAAAATCAGTTCCAAAACAAGGATCTTGATCCTGTGGGGTCAAATTACTGATTACACAAGCCCACGGCTCTCTTTATAGTTCCACATAGATCTTTATCTTTGTAGTCTTTTGACAAAGAAACCCAGAAATCTGTGGGGTATTTGGTCTACCACTGAACAGAATGCCACTTACAATTCCATGATTTGGGGCAATTCATTATTCACAGTTATATTCAAATTTTAGTCTCCATTTCGTGCTCATTCCTGTCCTTGCATGGCAGAGTGCAGTATTCCTGTCTCCACTTTAATCTGACATTACATAACTAACTGTTCTTACTATTTAATGTAAGAAAGAAATACATGTGTGGACGTACAAACCTGATATGGAGGAACTAAGAGCAGCATTTCAGCAGACAGCGTTTAGTCATGTAAAACTCTCTGAACACGAAAGTATGTTAGTTTTGTGTAGAGTAAAACTCAGAAAATAGAAGCAGCAAACAGCGTATTATCTACTAATAGGTGTTAAGAGAAAAACGAATGAACTCAAAAGTAACACAGATTAGAACTTACCACCTATCATGTCTTCATGGATAGTAGTGTCACGAGAAAAACGAACGAAATCAAAAGTAACACAACAAAATTTACCTACTGTCATGTCTTCATGGATGGATGCATAGTGGATTTCATCGAAGTATATTAACCACCTTTTCTAAACAGTTTAAACTTTTGGATGAAATAGTTGGTGTATAAAATTCAAAATGATACTAGAGCCATAGATCATGAGTGTGAGATCTAGTTGGCATGATTAAAACAAAACATCTTCAACTCACTTCAGATTATAACGTATGTTTGATGGATCCTAGACCTGAGGAGTGTTGAGTATACCTTTCCTCAACAGCTCAAGATTTTTGAAACTCAATAGATTTGTAGCACTAAAATAGCATTTTCTCCGTGCCAAACATTGCTCCAGACTTTATTTACATTCCTCTTCAGACAAAAATTTGCAACAGCTAATACTGTATACCCTTCTGTCTGTTGGTCAATCATTTGAAATGTATGTCAATTTACATAAACGAACAATATCGAGGATTTCTGGTTGTCATTCAGATTTGAGAACCATGAGAAACTTGTTCGGCTGGACATCCTGAGTAGTGGTGTTAATGGTCCGTTGGATTTAAATGGGTTGGGTCTTTGATTGGGTTGGCTTTGATTGAGTGAAAATGGGTTGGGTCAGATTAGGTTGCCTTGTAGAAAGGATTGGATAGGATTGGAATGTGTTCTAAAATTTAGAGTTGAAATTAAGTTGAGAACAGATTCAACTCATTGTATTATAATATGGCTTACCCATAGGTTAGATCCGTCCATAGGGTCCATATGGGTATTTAGGCCTAATAATTTGCACAAAATAGTGTTTCTCTACTCGAAATTATTTATAATAAATTTCAAAAAATTTGTGAAACTTTTATGCTGTGAATGCGAGTTTTAAATTTTAAATATCGATTTTTTTCAAAAGTTTTCTATAAAATTTTGTTGGTACCACCTATGTATTTGGAAATAACAATTTGCATAAAGTAGTGTCTCCATACCCTAAATATCAATAGTAAATTCCAGATAATTTTGTGAAACTTTTATAATGTGAATGTGAGTTAGAAATTGCAAATACCGAACCTTTTTTAAAAAATTTCTATAAAAACCTATTGGTTCCACTATGTGTCTAGGCCTAATAATTTGCACAAAATAGTATCTCTATACTCAAAAATTATATGTAGTAAATTTCAAAAAATTTCATGAAACTTTTATGGTGTGAACACGAGTTATAAATTTTAAATACTGAACTTTTTCAAAAGTTTTAAAATAGTGTCTCTATACCCTAAATTATCTATAGTAAATTCTAGATAATTTTGTAAAACTTTTATAGTATGAACGCGAGTCTGAAATTTCAAATATCGAACCTTTTTAAAAAATTTCTATAAAAGCCTCTTGGTTCCACCTATATGTCTAGACCTAATAATTTGCATAAAATAGTGTCTCTATACCCTAAATTATCTATAGTAAATTCTAGATAATTTTGTAAAACTTTTATAGTATGAACGCGAGTTAGAAATTTCAAATATCGAACCTTTTTAAAAAATTTCTATAAAAGCCTGTTGGTTCCACATATGTACCTAGGCCTAATAAATTGCATAAAGTAGCATCTCTATACTCAAAATAATCTATAGTAAATTTAAAAAAATTTCATGTAACTTTTATGGTGTGAACGCAAGTCATAAATTTTAAATACCGAACTTTTTCAAAAGTTTCCTTTAAAAGCTTGTTAGTCCAACTTTGTGTCTGGGCATAAAAATTTGCACAAAGTAACGTCTCTACACCCAAATCATCTATAGTAAATTTCAGGCAATTTCATGAAATTTTTATGGTGTGAACATGAGTTAGAAATTCTAAATACCGAATTTTTTCAAAAGTTTCCTATAAATGCACTTGCACTTGTATGTAGTAGATTAGTAAAAAATAGGTTGGTAATGGATTTGAAATGGGTTTCAACTCATTTCAACCATTTGGGTTAGGTTGGATTGGGTGGAAATGTCATATGGATTGGATTGGGTTGGATTGTGGAAGGTGCTCTTTAGATTAGGTTAGGTGAGGTTTTAAACTTCTTTAAGTGAGGGTCGGGTTGTATTTGTGTTGGGTTTTAATTCATTACCACTCTTAATCCTGAGTGAGTAACAAGTGGAATATTTGGTCAGTTTAGGCTTGACAGTATGGTACCACCAAAACCAGAAAAAAGAGGAGACAAATTAATGCGGTCCGCAGTTCATTAAATATTGAATGGATGAAACGCAGGTTTAGGAGAAGATGTAAGCGATGCTTTCTTCTGTGACTCTGAAGCAAGAACTGCACATGCCACACCTGCAAGTATTCGCCTCCGCCACCAACACTTCTTCCTAGCTAGGCCCGTGTCTACCAGAGCTAGCAGCTCATCACGCCCCTCCTCGCCTCTTCTTCGTCAGTGCTCAGTTAGCGGCCTGACCCACGAAACTGACTGATTGAGATGGGCCATTTATGTTGTGGTTTTGGTGAACCCGCAAAACACATTTGCGCCAACGTGGGCCGATGCGGTCTGCCACAAGACCATCCTGTCGCCAACCGCCTCCACCGCGAGGCCACCGGAGCCGTCGTGGGCAGCAGCAGACATGAACCTTCCCACTCCACTCTTCTCTGGTTCTCGCCTGCGTTGCGTTTCTGCGGACCTATTTATTTCCAACGTGGTTAGAGAATTTTTCTATTCAAACTTTTTTTTAGAGATGGTTTTGTTCTTGTCCAGCCATTTCTCAGTCCGATTCCCATTATTACGTATATTCTACACAACTTACTCACCTGGATGACAACGATGATAACGTACCTGGATGACTACGTCGAAGATTGACAACAGACTAAAGTCTCCAAACAGTGGTCTAAAGTTAGATCTAAACTTTAGCTAACCCCTAAAAAACACTTTAGACCATTAGTCCACCAAAGTGAACTAAAGTGGTCTAAAGTTTTGGGTTCTTAGGCACAAAGACGTGTTTACCCATGCATGTTGGTCTCTCACCTCCTATTTAATGGCTGACGCATGAAACGAGGAGAGGTAGGGCCTGTTTGGTTGGTGCCTAAGTTTGCCATGCCTAAACTTAGGCAATGTGTGGCTGCCACAGAAAGTGTGGCTAACAAAATCGAAGCCACACTTGTGGCAAAGTTTGGCAAGAAACTGAGTCTATGACGTGTGGGGCCGGGTGCTAAGAAAGTGTGGCATGCCACAGTTACGTCAATGAACCAAACAGCTACCAAAAAACTGTGGCACGCCTAACTTATGGCTAGGCAACTTCTGGTCATGAACCAAACAGGCCCGTAGTATGGTCTTTTTAAAACTTTAGTCCTATCCATTAGTACAGGATCCAAACAGGACCTTCGACTAAAGTTTAGTGGCTAAAGTTTAGCCAACTAAAGTTTAGTCCAAAACTTTAGACAACTAAACTTTAGACCATGGGATCCAAACAGGGCCTATATCTAAGAGCAAAAAAATATAAGCGTTTTTTTAAGACTCAGGGTTTATTCATATTAGTAAGATGCCTGAGGGTTGCAATACAAACTTAAAACTTTACATCAAATATTATTAGTAGAGATATATGACAACAGAATAAAAATAAAGCTAACTTTTTGTCTGTTAAGCAATGCAACTAATTATCTTTCGTCAGTAAATCTAGAAAACAATCATCAAGAAGCAAATAACATATTAAAGAACACTTCGAAACCACAATGATATGTCATACTCAACAAATTGGAGCAATCTGAAGCGGAAAGCATTATTTCATAGATTTTCTTAACAAAATATTTCATAGATTAAACTATGTATATAACACGACAACATCTTATCAACTAAGGAGTAAGAATATTATCCTAAACAAACCATACCCCAAGCCCAAATATCACATCACAAAGTATAAACGTTGCTTCCAACAATTTCCCATAAAACAGAAAGCACTATACAAAATCACACCACAAATCTAACTCCATTCTCTGATCCAGAAGAACCAACGTGATTATGGGCTAAACATGCTAGCTATCACCGGAAGAAAGTAAAAGATGGGAACTTCTGAAAGTTCATCCCATTTACAGCTTCACCATGGCATCGATCACCACTCGCAAGATAGGCATTTTAATTGGGAATCAAATTAGATTGCACAAGTATGTCCCGATCTTAGCAATCATATGCATGTCTTAGTCTTAGCAACCCAGTGAAATTAAGAAACAAATCATATTTATTTGTTAATTGTTAGTTTGATTCAAGGAATAAATCAGTAAAAATTCTTAAAGTACTAAAGGATACTAAAAAACTATAAGAATTATCCGGTCAGAGACATAATTGACAGTAGTCATACTCTCCTTTACTTACATCTAGCACATGGCTTCACAAAATGTACAACCCTGGGAATTGGCTTTATTTTATACTCTAAAAGGAGTTATATGTTTAGGATGGAACATAATAGTAAGTAGTAACTGGTAAGCATGCTACTAGCTAAAGCAATTCAACGGTGTAAGATAATAGCCTACATAACACAAGTGATAAGTAATTGCAAGAGCCAATTCCCATTGAAATTAATACAATTGACCCAACAAGCTCTAGACTTGCAACACATAGCTGGGAAATCCATAGGCCAAAATGTTAGACCCGAATTTTATAATCCAGAGTCCTCTGTAATTCCACCGCACTATTCATTGTATTAGTAGATAGTGCTCATAGATATATTGTTGAATCATTTCATACCAGTGATAGTGCTTACAGATATATTGTTGAAAAAGGATTAACATTGTTAAGGTAAATTAAGAGTTAAGGAAATAAATTATTGACAATATTCCTAAGCTAAAATGGAGAAAGAATGGAAACAAAAACAAGAGTCAAATAAATGAAATTCTAAATACAATCCAATAGGAAAATCAAGATCAATTGTATTTAACTAGGAAACCAATTGGAGATCTTGTCCCATTGCTAGTTAGAGACCCAAGAAGGTACCTTAGAAGATGCAAGCTCGAGGTAGATCTGAGTTAGGACCAAATTCAAATGCAATTAAGTCTCCATTTGAATTGGCAATTTAAGATTTAAAATTTTGATTAAAAATTCATTGAAAATTCAAAACAAGTAAGGAATAGCTTGGGACTAGCCCACTAGGCCATAGACTAATTTTCCCTGGCCCACTGGGCCTATAAACTAGCCTTGCTTGGACCAATCCAACCTAGCCATGCCAGGGTGAGCTTAGCACACTGTGCTGTGCTGTGCGGCGTGCCATGCCGCTCGTTGTGCCATCGCACCACCTGGTTGGCCTCGCTTGTGCTCACCTCTACCTCGGCTCACGCATGCACCCACCTTCTCCCCTGGCCCCTCCTTTTTCTTCTCACTTCCACTTGCCCACGCATGTGCCATGCGCCGTGTCAATGTGCACACCATGTGCAGCTGCTCCGTGCATCACCGTACCCTAAGTGCCATTGCCTTGCCCATGCTGTGCATCCTTCGCATCGCCTCATGCCCACTGTGCCACATCGCGCACGTCGTCGCCTTTAGCCCTCTCGCCGCAATCAGTATTAGTACACAACACTTAAATGTCATACCACAACCTTGACAGCAGTAGCTCATGCTCCTTTGGTGTAGTAAGGTGTTAATGGTGGCACTGTGGCTAGCTAAGGTGGCACTACTCTCAGGGTGACCATACCTAGGTTGAGACCAAGAAGAGAGCACGTGTGGACCAAGGGGATCAAGATTAGGAATGTGGAATGATTTACATTATCTCATCATTGACAATTGGAAGCTTAGCCTAAGGTGAACTCATCATCAAATTTGGGTGGAACATTCGAATGGTTAAGGGGAGAACCACTGGAGGCGCTAGCGATGGGTGATGCGAAGGTCGGCACAAGACCACGATGGCAACCAGTAGGGGCATAGTGAGGTGGTCTAGGCACTTTGAGGTGGAGGAAAACTAGTGGTGGTGGAGCTTGTGTGTCAGAAATGGCTATGGCAATGATGGATTTGGGCGGAGCGTTGGTGATGGATTGGCGCTGGGATGGGATGGAGGCAGCGGCACAGCCGTGGCAGAGCGGTGGGTGCGGAGTTTTGAGGGCCATGGTGGCTGAGTCTTGGGGCTTCTCCTTCTTCGGCGATGGTTATGCGGGTGAGGAGGAGGGGAGAAGGAGGTGGACACAGAGGCGGAGGCAACGTTCTTGGAGAAGCGGAGGAGGTGTATGCTGGGGGTGGCGGTGGAGCAAGAGAATTGGGAGGGGGAGGTAGCAAGATTTGAGAGGGCGGGCTGTATGAATTGGGATAAGGGCCATGAGAATTTTGGTGATGGGTTCGGGATTAGGAGTGAGGGTGTCGTGATCGTGGGTGTGTGTGTGGGTTAGGGTAGTTATTCTGGTTCAACCTACTTAGAGTTGTTTTCTAGGCTTTTAGGGTTTTTTGGCTGGATTTTTTAGGGTGGGGTAGAAGATTATTGGAGGGGATGGGACGATGAATAAACTTCACTTTTATATTAGTAGACATAGAATCAGAATACATGGTTGTGCATCCTAGTGCACAGGTACATATCATGATTAGTAGAATTACAACACATAGCAGCTGGTACTACAGGAAGTTCTTCACACAACCATGAGGAAATAGCAAAACCTAATAGCAGCAGATGCCTTCTCGATGGTCAAACAGATTGTCCATGTAAAACCCTAGGCTCAAAATTTTCTCAATGTTCAGCCCACTGCAGGGCGGACCCACACACATACTGCACCCACTTACACTTTCGTCCTTCGTTCATACAAAAAGGTTAACCCGAAGATGCTATGTACCCAGTAAGCATTTTCATAATAATATTGTCGAGACCTAAATATACAAATCCGGACCTCTCTATGTATTCTGCACTAGTCCGGATCACGCTAGTGTACACAGTGTAAACATAGATGAAATATCAACCATACACATGATTAACCAAGAGAAAGACTCAAATATCAACTAATTATCAGAGTCTCGATCTTATGGCCAAGCTTAGAGATAAGAGCTTGAAGGGCTTAAGAAACTAGCAGTGAAAAACAGAAATAAGCATAGTAGTCATTCGATATGCCCATAGGCAATCGACTGGTAAGAGAAATCCTATTATGAGAAGTCGTCGAAGTACCCCCCCCCTTCACATACCTTTGGCTGGTATGGTTCTTCTTCAACTGAGCAAATATAGATAAAGCCATGAGCATATAGAGTACTCAGTAAGTCATTTGTAACAAAGATGCAATATAGAGTACTTAGTAAGTCATTTGGTAAGCCTTACATACTGACTTACTGACTCAGTAAGTCAGTATGTAAGGCTTACCAAATGATAGCTGAGTGGTTATTTTGCAGAAAACAACAATTTGGAGTAAATACAATAATAGATTGAAAGTACATTCTTTGGAAACGGAGTAAATAAATAATTAATAAAACAATGGATTGAATAAACCACAAGTGAACTACCCATTCACTTCGTAATCAAATTTCTTCCCAACCAACTAAGATTTTGTAAAAAACCTAACCCTCGTGTGAAATCACTAAGCATTGTCCATGACCGGGGACACGACTATTCAAATTATTTTATACTTTACAGAGATTGCACAACTTTACCCACATGCTATGATCATCTTGTAATGTCACTGGTATAACATGCTTCCTTTCTCATGTCGACCAAGAAGATCACAATAAGGCTGTTACAAAGTTCAATCTCAACCCAGTTTCACCCACTTAAGATTTCACGATCGAGTAGACTGACCATCTAGTCGAAGAGATCCCTCTTATTCCCCAAGAAAAAAAATGCTTGACCAGCACCCCATCACAAACTGATGGTGAAATCGATATTGAAACATCACAAATTAATTAGCCAGATCCATCCTATATTGGACATGTGGTTGTACGATAGGGCTCAGATCAATGGAACACAAAGTTAAGTTTTAGACATTACCCAGGTGAAATATCCACATCTCAAAAATGCTAACAACACTTACCTCTTTATTGCACGATCATTCGTCCAAGTGAAAATTATTTTGTATAACCACCACCAATGACACTATCCATGTCATGGCACTCAAATTTTATAACTGTGGCTGATCACCATGATTCAATATCTCATTAAGTCAAGGTTAATTAATTAATCAACATGTGATGATGAACCCAACGTACTACAAGCATGGCTAAGCAATTTAAACATACAATCCATATGACAACTAGTACTATATAACTAGATAAATTCCTATCCTATGGTGACAATGGAATCATGCCATTCAAATTACTGAAGAGGGATTCCCGCTGTGAAAAGCCAATTCCGTTCACCCACACCATCTCTGGAGCGCCGCCAACCTATTCCCGGTCTCCCCCAAGCTTCCCGTGGTCCGTACCTCGCCGGCGCCGGAGCTCCCTCCCAAACCACCACCACTGCACGCCACCATGCCCCTCGGCCCCTACCGACCCCACCGCCGGCATCCTATTCGCACCGAGGACGCATTTTCACGCTTCCCCGCACTTCACCGACCACCACTCGCCACTGGCACCACCGCCCCCGAGCTCCTCTGCCTCTGCACCACACGCCCAAGTCAATTGCTTTCTTTCTTCCCCTCTGTCAGGTAACACCGAGTATCAGAATGGTTGACGTTGTGCGATCTCACCCGTCGGCCTGAGTTCGAGTCCCCGTTCGGCGGTATTTAGGGGCGGTTTTTAGTCTTTTTAATCAAAAGCAAGGGGGTGCTTAGGGTACTAATCAAGGATTAATTAGGGGCGTTTACTGTACACCATGATTAAGTAGACACTGATTAGTGGTAAAACAAATGCTAATGTCTAATTAAATCAGAGATTCTCGCTGACACGTGAGCCATGCCCAATCATTTAAATAATAGCTGGGCCCACCTGTCATGGACACAGTGTATAGAAAATAAAAATAAAAATAAAAAATAGGAAGTGGGACCCACCTGTCAGGATTTTAATAATTTTGGATTTAATTAAACTGAAAATTTTAAATGGACATAACTTCTTCATTTTAACTTCCAGATGAATGAAACAAATCTCTAAATTCATCTAAATTCAAGATCTATCTAATGTAACTGAAACCATAATTTTTAGAGTTCATTTGAATTTCTGGTGATATTTTGTTTGAATTGCTGCTGTTCTTTTTCTATGAATTTTTGCGCACGATAAATAGCGTACAAGGCTCAAGAGGAAGAGGCTGAGGCAGCCACTCTAGAAGCTCAAGAAAATCAAGACCCAGAACACTGTGACCAAGGCTAGTCAATACTTTGATCATGTTGAACCTACATTTTTTGTAAATTTACTTTTATTTAAAATATCAAATTGCATGTTGTTATTTCATATGCAAATATATGTTTGTTTGAAGAATTTAGTTACATACCCATTAATCAACTTGCTAGTATTATACCTCTTTTGGAAACAATTGAATATCTGAGCCTTGTCACCATAGCAAAAATTATAATAGTAACCTTTCAAAAATAAGTCCATAGCTGTACGTCATGCTTAGTACTACTTAGATAATTAGGGGCACAAAAAAAATGTATCAAAACATCACTTTGAATCATGAGAAATTGGTTTGAGCAGTCATGGTGGAAATGACTGGTATATTTGGTTATGGATATTTTATGCTCTCAAAAACCTCAAGTTGCTTAATTATCTGGGCGGATGGTTCGAGGGTGTGAGTGTGGTGCAGTGGAAGCACAAAGTGGTTAGTGATAGAACTGCCTAGATATTCCTAAGGACTGAATCTCATGATGACCTCCCAGTGTACAACAGTACAACCACAAGTTGGCAAAGTGTAGGAAGGGTTTACTAATTTGTGTGGCTCTAAGGTGGTTACGTGAAGGTATGACCACGAGCAAAGGGATGGATGGTCTCATCCCCGCCTTTGCCCGTGATGGCTCACGAGGGACCCTTCCCGAGGGATGTGCGCATCCTACGGAAGATAGACCTTAGCGGGCGTAACCACAGTAGGACTACGCATTGTAAAGGCTCTGTGATAGTCTACTCAACCGCATGGCTAAGGAATCATGTGGGGCAACGAGTATATTTATCTCTTGTGGGTAAAGTGTGCAAACTCTGCAGAGTCAAAAACTATTCGAATAGCCGTGCCCACGGTTAAGGGCGGACATGGGAACTTAACTGGATATAGTTCTATTTAAAAATTTATGGAAGATGGGATTGGTGAAGTGAAGGGCAGAGAAAGACCCTAATTTGAATTGTCCTGGGTGTCGTCCCAGTGGTAAGTTAAGCGGCTATAACGCTGAAAGATGCTATATGGTGCAGATGCCATGTAAGGGTGGATGGTATCTGTGTCTTTATTATGTTGGTCTACTTCACAAAATCTAAGTCAAGAATTTTGAACTACTAGGTCTTAGGGATTTTTATGTAATTGTATTCAAAAGCACTCTACACAAAATAAAATAAGCCCAAGCCTTCCTTTGATAAGCTAAGCATGTTAAATACTGCATTATGTGTATTGGCTTGCTGAGCACGGTGGATTTGTGCTCACACTCGCATTACCCAAAACAAAGACACAGGATCACTATGCCCATGAAGACACCCCTGCAACTAAAGGGAGAAGCAACGAAGGAAACTAGGGCGTAGCCCGCACTTTTCTTGAGCCTAGACAAGTGGACCTAAGGCATTGTGTGCTCATATATTATCGAAGCCTCGGTAATATATAATGCACACATTACCCATCAGTCGCTTGCCTGTGATTGTGGTTCCACTTTTGCTTTCGTTCTTCGCTGCTTACTTGTAATGATCACATTTGGCCTGAATAGCCCCTTTTGTAAAACTCTCACCCAATGTAATCTTAGGGGTTTATATACATGAGTAGTACATTGGTACATTCCTCTATACTATTAGGTCTATTACATATTAGGCCAGTTGTGAGGCCCAGTCACAGGGGGTTAGGCCATCCCCACAACACTAGTTATTATAGAAAATCCAAAATATAATTTTTAAAAGCTGAAAAGAAGAGACCCACAAGTTGGTAGGTTATTTGTATAAATTTTTCACACTAAATTTTCTAGAATTTGAACCTACGTCCAGTGAGTTATAACCCTTAATATAACTGCGCAGGCCGATTGTTCCAACCCTCTAAAAGCTAGAATTCTCCTTTTCTACAGCAGTGACTTATCTTAAATCGGTATGCCCTTCCTTTAGTGGCATAACAACATACAACAGGTTTATACCGAATCCGTATATAGGCGTGCTCCAGATCCAAACAACATTATTATATCTGAATCCTCGTCATGTACATATCTCTATAACGAATCACGCTATTATTTACTGTGAAATTCCTGCTATGCAAACATGTCCTAAAGGATTATTAAGAAGTGTAACATCTTAAATTTGGGAGATGTCCAAAATGAGAATAATTTAAAACTCCTTATTGCATTTAGGTGTTATTCAAAATTTTCGGCGTTTATTTAAGAATCTTGAATTGGATTTTGTCAAATAAATTCAAATAGTAAATAATAAATAATAAAATCTGAGAATAAGAGCCAAGTAATTGGCAATTAAATTGAACCAGATTTTAAATTGAAATTCAAATCAAAAATCAAAATCTGAAATCTAATTAAATAAAACCAAAAGTAAAACAATATTAAAATTCACATCTGAATATTTGAGCCAAGAATTCAAATTTGAATTCAAAGACAAATTCAAAAATAGAAGTTCAAATCAGAAACCAAAATCCCAAATTTTGCTAGCCTTTCTTCTTTCTTTCTCCCTCCATCATTTGGCCCCACCCTTTTTCTTGTCTCTTTCCCTCCCTCTTCCTCTCTGCTTCTGCTTCCCGGCACTGTGCCCGCGCCAAGGGCACACTGTCAACGGCTCGTGCTGTGCACCGTCACTGCTACACCACAGCACCCATGCCGCACGCCGCGCCACATGCCCGACTGGCAGCTGCGCCGCCCGTACACTGGCGCCATGCCACACCATCCCCGCTACGCCGCCCTCCACTATGGAGCAACAGCGTTGCGCCACGCCCCTTGCCCCCGACCATTGCTTCCTCCTCCCTCCATTTTTGAGCACCACCGTGCCCATGCGCCCGCCACCGCCTCCTTGCCGTTCCGGTCACTCTGGTGACCTTCTCCCAAAAGTGCTCACGTTAGATTATGTTCCACAACCCTAATTTTGTTTCCCCCAAATCAATTCCAAGGTTCTGTCGTCGCAGCCTGCCGCGCCGTCTCCGTCTCCAAATCTGGCCAAACATTTTCGCCGTCGTCGCCGTTCCTACTTCGGTGAACATCCCTTCAATTCCACCCTCCTGAAGCATCTCCACACCACTGCCATCCTTTCCCGGTTGTTGAATTAGGCTTCCCCTCGCTTGGGCGCTGCCCCCACGCCGGCCTCCCCGTGCCGATTGGCCTCACGTCTCTCGCCTTCTCCGATGCTCCTCCACCGACCTGGCTTGCTTGGTAAGCTTCCTACAACTCTCCTCTAGCTCGTGCTATTCTCCTTTTCTCCCTCTCCTTCTCCCTCTCCCTCTCCCTCTCTGGCCGTCGCCGCCATGTATGGCCCTAGCTCCTAGCCACTCCAAGACACCGCCCGCTTCCTTTGGTGCCGCTCCGGCCCGTGTCGCCGCCTCCCCTCTCGGGGGTTCCATTTTGCCGGTCGATGTTGCCTCTCCGGCCACCCATTGCTGACGCCGCCGCCGCCCGGGCGTCACCCACTCCCATCTCCTCTGTTTGGCCGACTCCCTCCTGTTTCTCTCATTGTCCCTCAGTCCCTCTCTCTTGCATATGACAGGTAGGCCCAACCTTAATAGGGGTATCTTGAGGCAGTTAAATCAATTAAATTGAAGTATGAAAATTTAATGAAGACTATGTAAATATAGCTATTTATGTATTTCAAATATCATTTGCACACTAGGATTAGTTTAAACATTGTATCCCTAGTACTTAATTAGCAACTCAAAAATAATTATTTAAAATTATCCTTAGATGCAACAAGATAATTGGTATGCCATCGGTCCTATGGACAGAGGGAAGAGTTTTACCCAGGGCACTGGGTATCATTTGTTGAGTGATAACATTTAAGGATTATGGTGCGCGTTCTACATGTGGTGTATATAATTTTAATTTATTGAATTAATCTTAGAGTTCATGTTGCTAGTAATTAAAAATGTAATATTATCTGAGGTTCTAATCGCTAACATTCTGAATAATTAACTCAAAAAGTGGAGTTTGTTATCTAACCAAATTGCTATTGTACACATAGTTTATCATGTTGCCGATTAGTAGAATTGTTATTAATGACCAAAGGTCCACGTGTTACTGAAACAAAGATTTATATTTCAATAGGGTTCTCTTTTAAGGTTGCACCTTGAATTATTAGTACATTTAATTATTCTTAATTATCATTGGTGATTTTAAACTCATAAATAATGACCGGATGATTATTATTTAGGCAAGATCGTATTTTCCTTGATTTTTGTTTGCATTTACAAAATTATATTTTTACCATCACTTCTAATTTAGATTTGTATTCTATTTTAAGTGGCAAAGATATATTGGTTAATTACCTTTTGTTTAACTTAATTATCATTTACAGAAAGTTATATATATCAATAATGTCTTTGATTAGTATTTGGATTAGAGATAAATATTAATGACACCCTATTTATTTTTTAGAATTTCCTAATCATATACAAGGTAATCTTTAATTTAAATCTCGGTGTTTACAGTTTAATATTAGTGACCTAATATTCAAATTAGTTACCGGAATTACTTAAGTTTTATTTGAAAAAGGGATCCTACTTATTTTCGAGACATGAAGATAACATTAATTATGTTTGCCTGGCTTATTCTTACACTAATTATTCTTATCTTGCTAACTTTGTTGACATGCACTTAACCAAGATTTAATCTTCAACATTCACAATTTGCATAAACTTTTTATCTAATTCCCTAATTCAATTCAATTTTATTCTCATTTTATTTATACAAACTTGTACATCTAGTAGTGACCCTATTAACGGTTGGATTTCCAAAAGATAGTTTGTTGATGATGGCTATTGATGTACCTATACCTTTATAGCGATGTTATTCCTCGGGGGAAAAAAATCAAAAGAGACTTATTTGTACTAAACTTCGTTACTTGATAGCTTACTTTTTTTACCAATAATAATAAAATTTTAATTGCTCACTTAGATATAATCGTTAGTGGATCGCAAGAGGTTGTACGGCGGCTCTTTTTAGAACTACGCCTCCCTGTGCCTTCTACAGTATATTCCGTCGTCCATCCCAACCCATCCTGACGGATTGTTGTTTCTGGCCCCGTCGCCGGCGGAGTTCTCACCGACCAACTCGGTTTGACCGGTTTTCGGTATTCGGTTCGGTAGCTAAAAAAGTGGCATTTCTCTACTTCGGTTTTTTCGGTAAAAACCGAGAAAAAACCGAATTTCCCGAACAAACTGAACAGCCCACTCCGTCTCCCTCTGCGACTGCGAGCTCGCCTTCCCGAATCCCCATCCCACTGCCGCTCTGGCGCTCTGCGCACCTCCCCACAGCTATTCCTCCTCCGCCTCGCCCTCTCCCCGCCCCCCGCCGTCCGCCCCTCCGCCTTCCGCCACGTCCTCGACACCGCCGTCGTCCGCCCCTCCGCCTTCCGGCCCGTCCTCGACACCGCCGCTGTCCGCCCCTCCGCCTTCCGCCCCGCCGCCGTCCGCCCCTCCGCCTTCCGGCCCGTCCTCGACACCGCCGCCATCCGCCCCTCCGCCTTCCGCCCCGTCCTCGACACCGCCGCCGTCCGCCCCTCCGCCTTCCGGCCTGTCCTCGACACCGGCGCCATCCGCCCCTCCGCCTTCCGCCCCGCCGCTGTCCGCCCCTCCGCCTTCTGCCCCCCGCCGTCCGCCCCTCCGCCTTCCGCCCTGTCCTCGGCACCCCCCCGTCCGCCCCTCTGCCTGCGCCGCCGCGCGCGCCTGCCCAGGAACGTCCTCTCCATCCGCTCCATCACCGTGCTACTGCTATCCCTCGAAACCTGCGCCGTGCCGCGCTGGTCCGCCGTCGCGTGCGCCCGCCTCCACACACTCAAGCTCCACCGCGTCGCCGTCCACCAGGAGATCATCACCGCCGTCCTTGCTGCCGCGCCCCGGCTGGAGATGGTGTACTGCACGGGATTCGGCACCGGCGTCGTCGGCAGCTGCACGGTGGAGTTCAGGATCCGGCCGTTCTTGGATGCTGGGGCTACATTGCTACTTAATGTCTTAATAGTTAATACCACTGGACACTGGTGTCTGAGTGTCTCCGTGTCTATGCGCCTGCGCCAGACGGCCATTCTACTTGTGCAATGGTCCACGGAGAATTGGAGATGAGATTAACGTTTATCAATTCGCGCAAACTTTGGTAAAATTGGTATTTACTGATACCGTACCGAAATAAGACGGTATTTACCGATACCGTACCGTATTATATTAATTACCGTATTTCCCGAATTACTAACACCGTATAAACCGAAAAACCCGTATTTACCGAACCAAAAAAACCGAAAAAACCGAACGAACAGTCCTAGGAGTACGTGGCTTCGACTCAGCCTTGCCTCCAAAAAGTTTTTTTGTACGAATAATCTATTTTTTATTCAAAAATACAGAAATATACCTGTAAATTTTTTTTACAAAAATAGGCTCCAGTCGCTTCCCCATAGAGTGACTGGAGCTAATCGTCCAACCAAACACCGACAGAATTTCTGTCGCTGTACTCTCGGGCGACTGCAATTAGTCGCCTTCCTATTGAGCGACTTGCATGCAGTCGCCCAATGGGGGGGCGACTTTACTCAGTCCCCCGTGATTTTGTAGAGTTTTGTCAATTTTGTAGTTTTAAACTGGGAAAAAATCTGGTGCAGTTGTAATAAAAGTTTATGTTCACTATATGTTATAGGTGCATAAAAAATTTTGGAAATTTTTTTTAAAAACGATTGACCGTAGAACGATCGATACATACAGTGGTAAGTGATATTTTGATGTTACTGAGAATTAGTGTACGGAGAGAACCGGTATGTTAATATTGTTAAATGACTTGCTATCTGAATCGTTGAATGCGAACAGACGAGATAATAAGCTTATGTGAATAGAAATAAACTTCATAATACAGTTGGGAATAACATGCCGCGTACATTTTTTATTACATGCATAACATATAGCATGATATGCGACTAACCCACCCAACTGCTCGTACGACCTACTGTGTGGACCGGGGCCACTTTCCTTTCCTTGCCTGCTCGGCGTTGAACTCCTCTGCGGTCTCTTTTGCCTTAGCCGCCATTTCCCTCTTTCTCTCGCGCTCCCTCTCGTGAGCCTCCCGCTCCCTACGGGTGCACGCTTCAAGATGAGTTTGCGTCTCGCGTTTTGTATGTAGGGTTTGCTCGTTCTTGCGACGCTCCTCCTCCAGCAACTCCTTATCCCGTGTGACATTCCACTCCTCGAAGTCGAGGGTCCATTGGTCCGCAGGGTGGATCTCAAGATCGATCCATTTGCGGTAGCCACATAGGGGCTCTGGAGACTGTAAATACAGGGGACAGATTGTTAGTGCGTGCTGTGAAGGAGAAAAGGTAGGGAAAATGGTGCATGTGGTCGTTATCGGCTGCCGATAGGTTGCGGTGTCAAAATGGCGGTCGGGGTAGTCACTGGAGTAGTTTGCGCAATCTCCTGTGTATTGCTGCACTATTTGCTGGATCAGTAGATAGTGCACACAGGTACATTGCTGAATCATTTCATACATCGCATTAACATTAATAATATTACTGAATTAACATTGGCAGTGGCGAAGCTAGAGCAAATCAGAGGGGGGGGTGCGCCTGCTTTATAGATCGGTAGACTTGAGCCGTAGCTATGGTGAAAAATTGATCTACTCAATGGTATTTTATTTTTTCGTGGGTGCATCCGCATCCACAATGTTGTATATAGCTTCGCCACTGGTGCCAACCATCGACCCATGGGCGAGCAAGGTGAGGCAAGCTCTCCCTTTGTCCTCCTACCATCTTTTCTTTTCTTTTTTTGTACTTGTCTCTGTTGTTCTTTTCAGACAATTGCATCAGGTCTCTGAACTTGTGCGATACATTTTGCTAGAAACTTATTTGAACATCGTATGATCCCTAAACTTGCACATGGAACATCCATCGGAATGATCCACACCACTTTCACGCCTCCATTCTATCGTTGCCATCTGCTTTAGCTAATTAAAAGCTAAATGACGTAAGTGCCACTTTTTAAGTCTGGACCTAAGAAAATAATTTTCGAGTTTACAGACTTAAGTGACTTTAGCATACAAATTTAAGAACCAAATTAACTTTGGGAAAAAATTTATGTTTTCTTCGTTGCGGCAGGGGAAGTTACAAATAGCTAAGCATTTTATTTTAATGGGCTGCGGCTTAGTTTCAACTTTTTTTTAAGGTTATTTAGATACATCTCACTGCAAAGTTTCTTCTTCAAAATATGCTACTGCTAACATGTGAAAATGGGAAATACGGCATTATAAAATTTTTAGGCCTATAATGCCCCTCCTTCCTCCTCCCACCATTTTCCACCTCCTACCCACCTCCAATGGTGTCCTCCTCCGACCATGGGATCCATCATGACCCCCACTGCACAAAACCCCACTGATCCCCAACCCTGTTGCCACTGCCACCTCCCACGATGCACATCTCCCCCGTCAAGCGCCTCAAATATCAGCCATGACGAGCAACAACGGCGATCAATGGTGGCCAGAGCTCGAGGGAGGCAACTGGCCATGATAAGCGACTGTGATGAGTAGAGTAGTGGTGGTTAGAGCTCAGTGAGGGGCGGGTCATGGTGAGCGGCAGTGACCAGTAGAGGAGGAGCGCATGCACCATAGGAGAGGAGAAGCTGGTTAGCGGTGGTCATAGTCTTCACCTCCATGGAGGCAGTGGCCATTGGAGGTTGGATAAGAGGAGGAAGTTGATATGGAGGAAGGAGGGGGCAATTTGGGCCAGAAAAGTTCACAATGGCATATCTCAAAGCATTACAACTCTAGAGTGACATAAATCTAAGGATGAACTTTACACTGGCCAATTTTAAAACATGTAACTCTAGAGTGACATGTATGTAAATAACCCTTTTTGAATAAAAAACAATAGGAGAGATCTCTACAATATATATTTTATAAATAATAAAATAAGTTTATGTACTAGCAAGTTGAGAATGAGAATATGAAAGATCATGTGGAGGTCACCACCATGGGTTTCCTAAATTGAGGTGATGAATAATTGACAACCTATGTTTGTGTTTATGGAGTTTTCCTTTAGAAAGGTTGTAAGTTCTGAAATTTCCTATGTTTGTCGAATTGTCTACCACTGGATGGTGGACAGTCTGTGGATGGCAAACCAAGAGGCAGTCTGGACCAATGGTCTGTGGCTTGAGGGAATTACAGCGAGCGGCATCCTCCATTAGGCGACAGACCATTCGTGGATTTGTTAGGGGTATCCTATACATGTCTGAGGCATCTAGGGAGAATTTCACTTGGGTAGGTTAGGGTTCGTGGACTGTCTACCATGGTGTGGGGGACCGTCCGTGGATCATGTTTGGGGTTTTTGAAGAAGGTTTGGCCAAGGCTTAGGGGCTTTGGTAGACCGTCCGCCATTGCAAAATCGTGATTGAGAGAGGAAGTGTGAAATTGAGCTGTGACTTGGGCCTAGGTCATTTGGGTTGTTGCATATGGGTTGCATAATTCATGTTTTTGTTAACGTGAATCAAGTGCATAGAACTTGTACTAAAAAATGGTTGATTTGTCTTTGAATGTGTAGGTTGCTTAGAGAACGTTGGAGGTTAACAAGGAGGAAGATTAAGACTAGACTAGGAGAGCTGAGGTCCAAACAGTCGTGGAAGCCGGATGAAGCCACATGTCTCAAGCGAGGCACGAAGGAAGAGAAGGACCATGGAAAGACAAGTTGGTGTATGTGTTGCACTAAGTGACTCGAACCGGTTGAAATGTGGTAGCGATTCAGTGACATCTGGAAGCAAGAGAGACGTGTGGTAAGTTATTGGGCATCATGAGCTACGTATTAAAGCATGAGAATGCTTAGATGTGAATCCAATTATGGAGATGCTTCAAGAGAAGAAACAAAGGCAGAGAGGAAAGCAATTTAGGTCAAGAAAGATGAAATATCAAGTGGATTTGGATGACACAGCTTTATGTTATAATTAACTTTGAGAAGTGTGTATGATAGAGTTAACTGTATAGGACCCATTTGTGTGTGGGCTTAACGGGTGCCTATCAGTTTTAGGGTTCATATGTGAGTGGGTGGCTTGGCCTCCGCTATATACGGAAGATTGGAGGTATGCCTTCATCTCAAGCCTTATAAGAAAGATTAGCCCTTGCTTAGGTTAGACAGAAAGATATATCATGAGTGGGTTTACCTAGTGGCTCTTCCTTGAGGGAGTGGTTGTAAGAAAACATCTCCTAGTAGCAATACTAAGTTCAAATTTTGTTCAAGACACTATTGCTATTGTTCTTTGTGTTGCTTCTTTGGTTTGGTAGGTTTTTCTTTCTCTTTCTCTTTTCCTGATCTTGTTCTTGTACCAAGGACATGTAAGAGATGGTTTTATCATAAAGTGCTTAGATGTCATTGATCTAGGTATGATAGGAACAATTTCTTGAAGTTGCTTAGTTTTGTTTTGAGAAGGGTGAAATCTCAGATTTCTTGTTCCAAGAAGTTTTTGCTACATTCTTGCTATGATTTAGAGAGCTATGACATGTGGAAAATCATCCTTGGTCATATTGACTTGAACCCTTTCACAAACTACTCGAAATCATAGTTTTCACTTTGATCCATTCTTGGTGCATCTAGGCTTTGGAAAAAAAGGTCTTAACTTTGTTTTGATCTTTAAAAAAGTCTTAACTTTATTTTGATCTTGCTAGACCCTTCTGTGTTTTAGATTCCTTAGGTTTTGATCTTAATCTTGTCCTAGTTTTATGTCATTTGGAGGCTCGGTTTGAAAGTTGTGCTTGTTTTTGTCTCAGGCTGTCGTGCTGATTTTCAGTTTTGTCTAAGGGCCATGGATCGCCCGCCATTCATGTGAATTTTGTTCTAGAGATTTCCTGCAGACCTTTGAGAGACCATGTGGAGGTGTCCCCATGTTTGTGATGAGTAATTGACTCGTGTTCTGGAGTGTTTGAGTTTGATTTGGTTGGTTCGCGCCAAGTCGGTGCATGGCGCAGTCTGGTTCGGTTGGACCTGGTCGAACGCGGTCGGACGTGCTTAGGACGCTTGCTCTTTTTCTCGATCGGTCATTTGGGCTATTTTGTGTTTGAGTATGTTTCACTGATGCTAATGTTGGTTATACTGTTTCGAGCGGTGCTATGTGATGGTTTCTTGTCTGTGATGGCTGCAGAACTTTGAGGTGGAGTCGTGGCGAGGCATGGATGGCCGAACTAGGCACAGGCGGTGCTGAGGTCAAATTGGTCGGGAGATGCCAAAGACGGCGAGGACTCGAAGTGGTTGCGAGACGTCGACAGCAAGAAAGGAGGAAGCTTCCAGGAAGGTGCGGCAGGGGCATTTCGGTAAAATGCGCAAGGCTGCAAAATGGAAGCGGATTCAGTTGAAGATAACGGGTTGGAGACCCGTTAGTAGAGGCTATAAAAGGAGAGGTTTAGGGTTTGGAGTGTATGAATCCTGGTTCCCTTCTTTTGTTGTAAGGCTTTTGGCTCCTTGCCTCATGGGTGTGTGAGTCTGGAAGTGAGTTATGGCTGCCACTTCTTGATTTTCCTCTTTGGTGCTTGAGTTGGCCAGCATGTGAGAAGTAGGCAGGTCTTGTGTTTCCTGCGTTTGTGTTGGTCTTAGGATGTGAGACTTGGGTTGAGATGGCTGTAGAAAACTCTCATTGTAATCATTCATCTCTATGAATCCATTTGAGAAGGCTTGTGTCTGAGATGTTTGCATTTCTTGAGTCTCTCTGTGTTTTATCTTTGTTTTCAAGATGTTTCTGCTCTGTTCTCTGATCTCTTTCGCTGTTTATATTCTGAGTTGAATTCGTGTTGAGAAGCTGCAAGATTGGTTTGCTCAGAACTGAGAATCTTCTCAAAAGCTTCTTGGCTAGCTCATTCCCGAGAGCAAAGGTGCAAACAACCGGATTCTCTTCAAGAATTGAATCGCTGCACACTTTCTCTATTTCAGCTTATCTAGGGTTTGATGGCAGGGGAGCCTTGTTCTCATTGATTTGGGAGAAGGTTTGTTTCAGATTTGTGTGTTTTCTTGACCTAAGATCATTTCCTTGCACAAGCTATGCAGAATTTGGTCTATCTTCTGTTGGGAACTCAATTTTCAAGTTCAGATTCTCGTGATTGTGATTTTCTTGGTGAGAAATGATTTGGCTTGTGTTTTCTTGTTGTGAGGTGATTACATGTTGTTATCAAAGCCTCATGTGCAAAAGATTCAAGAATTACAAGCAATTGGGATTTCAATCTCATTCTATGTTCTGCACTTCAATTTTCGGTTTTCATGGCCTGACTGTGCTCTTTTTTAGCAAATTTTATTCTGGTCTGCATTCTCTCTTTCCCTAGTTGGTTTAGCTATTTATTTTAAAGTCTTGTTCAAAGATCCTGAGAAGAGCACCGAAAATATAATGGTTTCTTTGTTTTCCTTTTGCCTTCAGCAATTACTGTTCCAGCAGTGTATTTTCAGTCAATTGCTTCTTGTCGGCAGACAATCTCTATCCTGTTCACTTCTGTTTTCTGCTAGCAGCTGGTTGTACACAGGTTTCGACTAAGTTTGTTTCTTCAGAAAAGTGCTGTCGGTTTCTGCTAGTTTGAGCATCAGTCTGTTTGCTGCTTTGTGCTCGCCCCTGCCTACAAGTCCACGGTCGAACCGGAGTTAACTCAACAGTTCAACCGCTTTGCATGTGTCGGTCTGACCGGCTGTAGTATTGCAGTTAGGCCGACAGCTTCTTGGTAGAGCGGCTGTATATTTTTTTATGCAGTCAGACCGGCTCTTAATTCCCGGTCAAACCGTCATACCTCCTGCGGTCAGACCGTCATTTTCTCTAGGGTTCAGCTGTTGCATTCTGAACTGTTTCTTGCTCTGTTTGCTGTCAGTTGATTTCTTTGTTTAGTTTCGGTCAGCTTTGTGTGTTTCGTCTTGAACTTTTTATTTTCAGTTTCTCTGCATTTCCTTTTTCTGTTCGGTTTGTCAGCTCTGGTTTGCTCTCAATCGAGAAGTCTGCTTTTCTGCTTTATGGTCTTTTCTTTATTTCCTGTAAGCTCTCAGACTTCTCGCTTAGTAGCTTTATGGCCGAGACTGCTTCACTTCTTTTGACGGACTAGGTTTTGGTTCTCCTATCTCCAGTGAGCATGAATTATTCTTCTTCGTAGCTTCTATAGCTATTGGAGAATAAATTGGTGAATACTTAGGGGCGGATTTTAAAGGCACCATTCCACCCCCTCTGTTGCCATTTCCGATCCTACAACCTTGGACACTTGTTGTTTTGAGGTTTTGGTTGGATTTTTTAGGCCGTTTCAGCTATGTATGTGTCTATGCTATGATTTTGGTAGCTCTCTATACCTACTAGAGTGAAGAACCTTGGAATACTTGGGCAAAAATGTTTTTGGCTCGCTTCACCTCGTCTGCTTTGTTCGCCAGCCATGATCCTACAGAATGTACATCCCTTCTAAGGCGGGTAATCAACTAACTGTATATGTCCAATTGAAAAGCAGTTGCTGGTGACTCTCCTTCACTCTATGCACCCTTACACTAGGGAGGTATAGTTTGTGATAATCTATATATTTTCATTGATTTTGACATAAAGAATGTAGAAATCGTTTTGAATTTCCTATTTAAGAAAAAACAGTTCGTGTCATTTGACCCATTGGTATGATGTACTAGACCCGCTACTGCTTGAGTCCATTGCATTTTAATTGATCCATTCTCACCCATACACTTGTGCTATACACAAGAGTGAGTGCTCTGTTTCTCCAAAAAGGGATGCTTAATGGACAAAGATTTATACCTGATAGATCTCTCACATTTGAATAGATAAGCTCCAAATGCAAAGATTATCTATATCTAATGAGGTACAAAATTATATGTTGAGATAGACTGAACAAAGCATTTCTTAAGCTAATAAAACCTGTATCCATTAAAGACAAATTGCACTATAAACTCTCAAACAATTGCAGTAATAATCTTAAACAAAATCAAATAGTAGCGGGGACTCAAAAAACAAATGGATTTGCTATAGATCAGTGTACTAATTTTTTTAGTGAAATCACTCAAATTTCTCACCTTTTGATATGAATCTAGGTTCATGCGGTCTCCCCTACTCCTTTAGCTCCGATGAAGCCGAGCTTGCACGCGAGTTCGGTTGCCGCCACTGGAAAAACTGACTCGCCGTCAACGATGTTGAGTGCCCCTTTTCTTTTTTGTTACACTATAGAGATGCGCCAGAGGCATCAAGAAGGAGAAGCACGGGTGGCACGGGAAAGGGTAGCCGGGGTGGTATTTGGGGGGGGGGGGGGGGGGGGGGGGATGAGGAGCAGGGCTGCCACATGAAGAATGGGCAGCGAGACGGGGATGAGGAGCAAGGCTGGCAGTAGAGAAGGGGCGGCATAGGGTTTGGGGTGTAGGGAACCTGTGCATCGATGTGTTTCATGCGAAAAGGGGACAAGAGGAAAAGTTGTGGGCAGGGTTTTGAAAACCGGTTTTAAAATTTTACCGGAGGGTGAGGGGATTGATAACACCGATATGATCGATAATTACGAAATTTTGGAGGATTTTAGACCAAAATTTTGAAATAAAAATTTTGAATAAAAAAATGGCCAAACAATTGTTGAAAATATTGCTGAATTTTTTGAAAACAAATTTCGGCAAAAAATTCTTCTATATTTTACAAAATTCATGTGAAATAATTTTTGGAGTTAGTTTAAAATTTTACCGAGGGAATCGATACGGTCGATAAAATTGATAATCGACCTTTCAGAACCATGGTTGAGGGGAGGGGGGGAAATGACTGATTCATGGAGAGAAATCAATCAACACCAAACATAGACTGTCCTACAAAGTCAAATCTTGTAGTGGTTGATCGTGCAAAACAAAATAGTTTAGGGGCCCAAAACAACAAAAATGGGCTTTGAGGGCTTGATTGTACAAAGTCAAATAATTTGTGTCCTTACAGTGCAATTTTCCATGCCTGGGGTACTAAGCCTTGAACAACCATTAGAAGCTTCTTTTACCCATAGAAAAAAAAGCAGAGAAATTAAAAAGAAAGGGAATCTCCCCGGAACAGAGGAGTAAGGAGTCACAACAAGAGAAACCTCGTCAAGGGAGGAACTTATGGCAGGAAACAAGGAGCAAAGAATGGACAACACGTAGTTAGCATGGAGAGGTGCCCGCTCATGCAAACCAACCGCTCCATGTTCTTTCGATCAACGCTGCATCATGGGAGACCGGAGACAGCAAGCCACCATGTGCATGGTTTGCATCAATTTCACGATAGATTTATGACTATCAACTCCTGCTTCCATTTGGCACTTCGAAAATAAGAACGGCCATGAAAATTAGAGATCAAGAATTAGCATATTTCACCAGGATATCTACCATCCACAGTCGATCGCAAGGATCTAATATTGTAGCTCGCAATCGCATTCTCGTGTTTGAGGAACATGGTAGCCTCCATCTCCCAAATACTGTGGACTTCGAATCTAAAACCGAACATTTCGGACACAATCAAATTTTTCGAAAATTACTGTGCTAATCGTGCGCTCCTAACAGGCCTGGAGCTACGCACTAGCTAGCTAGGTTTGATATGTCAATGCTCTAGCAAGAGCATTTAGTCACATTTGCTGAAATATTTCAGGTGCCAATCTGAGCCTCTTCAACAACAGATTGATCACAACCTGGCAGAGGTATTCCCTTGGCAGGATCCTATTTTCGGACAAGTCACAACAAGTACCAACTGCCAACTTGAAAGAAGGCCCTAGTCAAAGATCACGGGAATCGATGATCTATATAGTCTAGCATGCATGTCGCAACACAATTAAACACGGGCATCTCCAATGGTCTGAATCAGCTAGCTATATGCATGTACATATCAGCATATATCCTATGTGGAGGAAAGAGAGTATGCAAAAAAAATCGAGCCAGCTCTTCCTTAAGCACTAGTCTATAACGCCAAATGAGGCATCCTCTATAAATTCTATGTGTGCATGTAAGCATCAAATAGCTATCCTTATAGATAGTTCTTTAGAATGCTAGCTTTAGTGTGTACTATATAGATGATGTGGAAGTCTTATAGTTAGTTGCTAGCTATAACCATTGGAGATATGTACAGGAAGTTGTAGATACTGATGTAAATTTCGATAGGATTGTACTGCTCAGATTGAGTGATCATTAACAAACGGAAGTCGCAGGGACATGAGAAGATTTTTCCCACGATCGATGTACCTTAAGTCCTTAACAACCAGGTACTTGAAAACATCAAGGAAGGGTCGCAAAGCACTCTTCTTAATCGGTTCTTAGAATCACAGAATGCCTTGAACACAGCATTGGAGACCTGATTCTTATCTGAGGTGGTGGCACCGTTGAACCCAGCATCGATCGATTCTGGTCAGCAGATGCCGGACATGTTGTTCCACTGGCAGGCGCCGTCGAGCTGGCTCCAGTCCTGCTCCGACGAGCCGGCGCCGCCGATGACCGGCAGGTCCATGCCGAGGCCGACGTTGGAGTGGTGGTCCTGGTCGTTGCTGCTGTGCTGCGAGATCGAGCCGGAGCGGTTGGGTGCAGCGGGCGGCACCGTGGGCTCCGGCGTGCGGAACGTCGTCGGTATCATCAGGTCGAACAGTGCGTCGATGTCGTCTTTCAGCCCGCCCTCAGATTTGTTGTTGCTACCTGGAATTGAAGTGATTAGAACAGGCCATGATCCAAATCGTCTAACATAATGCCATCGATTTGTCAAAGTCTGCTCCAGCACAATTCTGAAAAAACTCAAGCTGTTTCATGGAAGTCCTTATCTGCACGCACTTTTCGAACACTTGATTCTGTTCCATGCTAGTTATTTAGAGGAGTCACTAACTTGCATAAATTAATTGTCATCGGATTATATTCTACACTAGCTAGCCAGTTACAAGATCATGAGCCTGTCTAGTTGATCTCCCGAAAGTAGTCCCTAGATACGATCATTTTTCGATTATGTTAAGCTCTGAATGACACGACAGGGATGTGACATGTTGTGATGGGAGCTAATGAGCAATCATGGAAGAGCAAAAAGGAAACACGAATTGGCAGCAGACTAGATTTTAGGTATATGGAAAGCAGTACATGGAGAGAGAGAGGGGGGAGAGAGAGAGAAGAGGAGAGGGAAATAAAGGTGTTAAAAAGTACTTGGCAAGATAAGGAAAAGAAATAATGGAACAGGATCAAAAGCATTAACTGTCTTGCAAGGACAAAAGAAATCCTCTGTAGCCTGTCCCTGCAGTAGTGTACTAACCTTAAAACTATCAAAAAGAAAAAGGAAAGAAGATTCGAACAGTACTGCCCACGCTTCAGATTTTGCCCAGCTCCTAAATAAACAGAGTAGAAAACTATGAATTCTTGTTTTTACTAAGACAGGTTTATCATTCCCCATTTTTACCAGGCAATTTATGAACTCTGGAATAGCCGGTGCGTGTATAGAAATCAGTCTTGTTTTGCTTTTCAAGAAGTCGGTAGAATAGAGCTAGAAAACAAATTGAGATCTTGGGAGCACAAACGAAAAGGTTCATCTGCGTGCTAATGTATCTGTTCACATCGTAATCATGACCATTTGTTCTCTTCTCCAACAAAGCAACAAATTAGAACCCCGGATGCATCCAAGGAATGGAAAATGTGAGAAATGCTTCACGCGCGACATGCACTACTCACCACCACTGACGCCGTGCCGCTCGCCGCCGCCGTGTCCGCCTTCTGTGTTTCCGTTCACCGGTGCCGGCGACTCGATCTTGATGGCGTCATGCAGCTCCTGCAGCATCGCCTCGAGGCTCGCCGTGTTGGGCTGATCCTGCAGCGCTTCTCCGCCCAAGCCGCCGCCGGTGGGAGCGGCGGCGGCGGCTGAGGACAGCGGCACCGCCGGGCGCAATTGGCTTGAAGGGAGCTCCACTCTGGCGCCCGGAGACGGAGAGAGCGGCGTAGTCGGCGACGACTGCGCGAACTGGAAGTACTGCGCGTTCCGTGCGAACGGCTTTGCCCACGGGGAACACGGCGCGGAGAAGGGCGTCGGGGCAAGTAACTGCACCGGCCGGTTCGCCATGGCGAGCTGCCCAACCAAGTCTAGCGGCGGCGGGCGTGCGCTGGTGTAGCCGGCCGAGGCGGCGTCCAGCGACTGGACATTACTCCCCGATTGCTGCGGGGACGACAACGGCGAGAAGCCGTCGGAGCGGCAGCGCTTGGAGAGAGCAATCTGGAGCTGCACCTCCGGCGGGTACACCGGCAGGCCGGCGCGCCGCCGCCGCTTGGTCCTCGTGTTCCAGTAGTTCTTGATCTCGTTGTCCGTCCTCCCCGGCAGCTACGATTGGACGTGCACCAAGAACACACATCGCATCAATAACTTGCAATAATCAAATCGGGATTGAAAAGAAAGACGGAACAGGAGGAGGATTAATTGTGCTGTGTGGTGTGTGCTGCTTACATGGGAGGCCATGCGCGCCCACTTGTTGCCGAGCTGGGCGTGGAGCTGGGCGATGATCAGCTCCTCGTCGGGGCAGAAGGAGCCCTTCTTGAGGTTGGGGCGGAGGTGGTTGGTCCAGCGCAGCCGGCAGCTCTTGCCGCAGCGCAGCAGCCCGGTCATGCGCTGCACCGCGTTCCAGTTGCCCTCGCCGTGCTGCCTCACGTGCTTCATCAGCACGGCGTCCTCCGCCGTCGTCCACGGCCCTTTCTTCAGCTCCACCGGAGTCGCCACCTCCTGCTCCTCCCCGTCCGCCACCTCCTCATGAGGCTCCGCCGCCGCGGCCGCCGCCGCAGCAGCTGCCACCTTCTCCTCCAGCGATGTCGGCGCCGAGTCGGGCTTGCTCTCCATAGGCTGCTCCGGAGAGGGATGGAGGAGAGATAGTTTGTTTGGGGAAGGTGGCAGGGAGGAAGGGAAGGGGGTGCAAGGGGAGATTTAAGGGAAAGGATGCTAAAAATGGAGGGAGGGGAGGGGAGGGGAGGGGAGCTGGCGTTTTCGGTTTGTGTGGTTTGCAAGTGGTTTTTGCAGGTGAAAGGGGGGTGAGGGGCCATGGTGGGGTTATGGACAGGGTATTTAGAGCATCTCCAAGAGATACTCTATATGGTTCTTAATATTTAAATTTTAGAGTTGAAGGGTAAGAAGTAGCTCCAACAGATTCCCAAATAGACTCCCAAAAATAGAACACACCCAAAAAATGGGCTCTCGCTCTCTACTTATAGAGGATGATCTAGGCTCCCAATACTGTTTTTCTGGTTTAGGGTATCTGTTGGAGGGAATGATTATTTTGGGACCTTATATCGTGGTTAGGATCTGTAAAATGAGATTTAGGGTGTGAATTTATTGGGTATCTCTTGGAGATGCTCTTAGCTGTCTCTTTTGTTTGCTGTTCCCTTTTTTTCTTCTGTAAAGGGCTATGTATATATGCACTATATGGACTGGAGCATCTGATGCTTTGAGTTTTGGTGCTACGTTTGCATGTGTTGTAGCTAAGTGGGGGACTTGCGATAAACGAGAGTGTATACTATGGTGTTGGGGGGCAGTGCATGGAAGTGTGACACGGAGGGAGGGGGGGAGATGTGGCAGCAAGAAAGGGGATGAATGTAATTTTTTAAATAATTATTTTTTATTCGGAATTATAAAAATATACCTGTGACTTTTTTTTTGCACTTTTTGCCTCATGTCGTCCAACCATTTGAACGATTTTGACTAGTCGCCCAATAGTTTGGTGACGATTTTGAATAATAATGTAATTATTGTATTATTCCGATAAAAATAATTATGGGGGAGTAAATGGAAATTTTGTAGGTAATACATTTAAGAAATCTTGTTTGTAGTTTTTTTAATAAAACGATAGACAGTGTCATTTGATGCATTTGTGATTTTTGTACATTGTGAATGGTCTGAAACATGTTAGAGTCATAATAACATTTGTTGATTGTCGTATGTTATTATAGTACAACAAATTTCTGAAGAATTTTATGAAAACGATTGAGATAGTGACGATTCGTAAGTAGGAAGGTAAGTGATATTATGATGCAATAGATAATTCGTACATGGAGGAACACAAACAAAAATGCATACACAACCAAAAAAGTACACACAACAGGAGGAAGATCCACTACTCGCCACCAGCTACACCACCCGCAACATCTCCTCCATCGTCGCCATGTACCACCCCTCATTCGTGGCCACCCGTACAGCCCTGTTTGGGCTTCCTCAGCATGGGGTGTCAGGGTTTGGGACCCGGCGGTGTGAAGCGGTCAGGAGGCCTGCTGATCCATGCTCCCAACACCTCGGGAGTCGATTGCACCTGTGGCTGCATGGGAACTGAGGGACTGCCGAGCTACGACGCGGAAAGGACCTCCACCTGGTCCTCCATGAAAAACTCGCTCACGTCCCCTGGGAGATCCTCGTAGGGGGATAGGTAAACTCCTGACCGGTGTGTCGTTCCTGCAGGACAAGTATTGTTTATTCATGCAATATATTGATGTGAAAAAACTTTAAGAGATAAAACGTACCTTCCAAGTGGGTCATGGCCTCCAGCTAATTGCCATGCCCACCAGACTCGCCTTGGCCGTAAAACATGGGCTGCCCTGCCGATGCTAGGTAGGGGTCCACGGACGATGACAGTGGTGGTGTATAGGCACGTGCCCACCCTAAACCTCTGGCCTGACCCAGTGGTGGCGGTGTCGGTACCCAGGAGTAGGCATGTGGCCACGCCAACCCTCCGACCTAGTCAGGCACGGCGAGGCTCGTGCACGTGGCCCTCCAGAGCCTCCTACCTAAGCTACAAGATGTGGTGGCCTTGTTGTGCGTGTCAATGTGGCCACCTCTGAGAGCATCCTGCACAACATGAGGGTGAATACACGCTTGACCCTCTTGTAGACCATATGGGCAAGGACCAGTAGTTTGTCGCATGTCACCTCCAAACCACGTCCTTCCCTGTCCATGGCTGACCTAGTGTCCCCTACAATGTTGGCGGTGATGTCCATCTACAAAAAGTATATAAAAGCGTCAAAAGAGTAATTGTGGTAACCGTACCCTGAAACTTTCAAACATGAGAGTACGTACTGCGAGCGCCAATTTTTGCGCTATGTGTACAGGGTACACACAGTCGGTGCTGGTATGTGAGTGGGGGGAAGTCAACAACATGCACTAGCATGGTGCGTATCTGTGGACCATACCAATGTAGGTACTTGGTGTATGAGCTTGGGTCATATGCTATGTCCTCGTGCACGAAGTCCTAGATTTCCTCCCCCCACTTGTCCACCCACTGCACACCACCTTCGTGGCCAAGACCGTTCTGCTACCACCCCTCTTATTGTTCTTGCGAAATGTACAAATACAATTAGAAGGCATCATAATAGAATTGAGAAAAAATTATATGGACATGTGTTGTGTGTAACTCACGTGTGGACCGACTTAGGCACCCGATGCCCGACGGGGACTAGAACAACCAAACGAAGGCCGAACTGGTGCATCACCCTATGCACCACGTAGTCGATGACGAACACATCAAAGACGAGCTTCTTCCGCGTGAGCTAGTACACCTGGTCGCACAAACACAGTGACAAGAGGCTGTCGGGGGGCGCAGTCCACTATCTCCTAAGCAGAGTATGGCTCCCAACACACATCCTTAACGGTCTGGCGGTCGAGGTGATCGACTAAGTGGTCGTACGCACGGGTGACCTAGAGGTTGCAAATTGTGCCTGCAAGCCAAAACAGTGGTTACAGAGGATGACCTGTAATATACGTATAGTAAAGACTCAAAGAGAATGTACCCATCTATGGCACCAAAGGGACCCTATGGTAGGCCGGTCCACGGTGCCTTGTGGTACATATCCGCGTGGTATGGACCACTGTTGAGCAGCATCAACCGTCCGAGGGGGAAGTGCTCAAATGACCATAGCTGCAATAGGCGGGGGCAGCCTGTCAAGGCAGGGGTTGTCCTCATCCTACTGAAAGCATCGCATAGGCCATGGTACATCATGGCAAGTACGGCTAATCCTCACCTATAGTGTAGCTCACCCCGTCGGCGATGGCCCTCGCATACCACACGAGGTGGGCATCGACAGAGTCACCGTGGCTACTGGTAAAAAGTACCCAGCCGAATAGCCACAACAAGTACGCCTCGAGGTGCCGCGACACCTGGTACTCGTTGGTGTCCGGGTTCATCCGCTTGACCTATGCACAAATGAAAAAATTGTAAGTTCGTCATATATCAAAGATAGTGCATCGCTAAATAGGGCAGGTCAAGCAGCATCGTGATGTCCTATAGAGTGGTAGCCATCTCCCCAAATGGGAGGTGGAAGGTGTGTGTCTTGAGCTGCCACCAGTCCAGCAGAGCTGTCAGCAACGACCAGTCGAATGGGAACCGTCGTGACCGCTCTTGGACCTCCCTGGCCTTCTCAACTAGAGTGATGTCCTCGTTGATGGCCTCTGCCATCCACACGAGAGGTAGAAGGCCAGCATCGCTCAACCTACAAACACACGAGGAAGTTAGTACATAGCACAAATATCATTAAAAGACGTGCAATAGTTTGTACACAAACCTGTCTCTCTAGCACGGATCTAGTCCCCAACCCGTTGGGGTGTCTGCGTAAGGACCACCCCTAACTTGGTCTCCCTGCCCCTTCCCTCGGGATGCATGACACAACATCTCACAAGGTGTTGCGTGTCGTTATGCTAGTCCAGCAAGCCGAAAGACCAATTCGAACCACTAAGTCATGAGCCATATCTACAAATTGATTGTAAGTAAGCAATTATGACACAATTACTTACAGATATAATAGAAAGTGAATCTTAAATATAATAATTAAATAAATTATACTAAATTTTACGGGGCTTCTAAAATTTATAAGCAACTGACAAAATTTTATTTTAGTCGCTTGTTAATTTTTATTGCTCAAACGCTATTTGAATCATCACGTACTATTTTAAATTGGTGTGTCTTATTCTAATCATCATGAATAGTTAAGAATACTAATTATAGGGTTTGTACTATTTATAAGTTACTGACAAAATTTTATTTTAGTCATTTGTGAAATTTTACAACTCAAATGCTATTTAAATCGTTGCGTATAATTTTAGTCGCTACGTGTAATATTAAATCGTCGCGTACTATTTTAAATTAGTGCATCATATTTGTAGGACCGAAATGGCCGACAGAGGGGGGTGAATGTTGGCTATTAAAATTAACCCCGCACAAGTACTCAAAAAAAAACTCAACTCCTAGAGCTATGAGAAGCTATGAAGTTGACAAGAATCGAGCGCTAATGAAAACAAGAGAACTGAGCTCAAAAAGGGACACGGCAAGAGACTGTAGTCACGGCAAGAAAAACGGCTCAGAATCTTGCCACGACAAAGAAATCACACTCAAAATGTTACCACGGCAAGAAATGTTGCCATATGTTACCACAGCAAGAAATGCTGAGACTGCAGAAACTGGGCACGCGAGAAATCAACTGGAATCGGCTGCCACGGCAAGCAAATCGACCGCCACGGCTACCACGGCAGAGAAATGAGGAGCTTTGCTGCCACGGCAGCAGCAGAAACTGAACAGCAAAAGAGACAGTAAAAGGATTCAGTTCACTGCAAAAAATAGCATTGAATCTCTGCCACGGCAAATAAAACAGCTACCATGGTTGCCACGGCAGCAGAAATGAGGAGCTTTGCTGCCACGGCAGCAGCAGAAACTGAACAGCAAAAGAGACAGTAAAAGGATTCAGTTCACTGCAAAAAATAGCATTGAATCTCTGCCACGGCAAATAAAATAGCTACCATGGTTGCCACGGCAGCAGAAATGAGGAGCTTTGCTGCCACCAAGAGACCCTGCTGCAGACTGAAAATAAGACAACAGACAAGCAGATTTTCAGATTTGAAGCAAGGAGATTTTGTCAAAAACAAGTGGAGGAGATAAAAGAAGTAAATCACTTCAAGGGAAAACTTCAAGGATCTATTCCAAACACATTTGAGAGACCAAATAACATGGGAAATCAACTGAAGGCTTAGAAATTCAGATTATGCCTAAAGACTGAAAATTACAGGGAGCTGAAAATAAAAACTCAAATTCCTCCCAAACCCTTGATCCTTTGGCACTGAAAATCTAGGCATATATTAGCAATAGCAAGGGGACCTCCCAGACCAAATATCACCTCAAGCCAAGAAAGGAATCAAGGTTTAACTCAAAACCCTAGAAACATGAAAAACTTCAGAGAGAGCTCACAAAAACCCAATTACTCCTTCCACAGAGATCTTTTGCATATGAGATTTTAGGGATATATTAGCAATATCTAGAGGATCCCTCAGACCAAATCTCAAGCCAGATTGAGGAGTAAAAAAGATTTACCCTAAAACCCTAGAACAGGCAAATGAAGAACAGAGAGGTTCAAAGTGCCAAACCTGAAATTAAAACCATGTCTCTGGGATTTTAATCGATCAAATGACCTTGAAGCACTATCCCATTATAGAGCAACCCATTTTGGTACTCCCCAGCAATCAAGAACTCAAAACCACGAAAACTCAAAAATCACCAAATGGAGGCATCGAAGAACAGAGAGCACAGAGCAGAATAAAAACTTCAGATTTCATTCATTGGATCAAAAGGAAATACAAGGAGTCACGATACGCATGGACATTAGAACAAGATGAAAGATTACATGACTCTCAATCCCTCTCCAACCTCTCAATCCTCAACCATGAATGCTTGAGAAGGGATGAACACACTCTGGACTCTCACCTAGAACCCATCGAAGGGGACAACAGAGGGAGCACACTCTGCCTCCTCCACCCACTCTCAACAACTAAAGCCTAAAGCCAAAACAACCACTAAAGACTCTTTTGACTCTAGCAAATCCTAATTCCTTTTCAAGTGCTCAAGTGGGCATGCAGCCCCTCCACTCCTTTTATAGCCCATGGCTAACGGGTCTCCGCCCCGTTACGCCTGCTATTTCCAACGGAGCCCGCTCCCGCTTGTGCAACCTTGCGAAATTCCCGATTCGCCCCTCTGCACCTTCCGGGAAGCTTCCGCGCTCCTTGCCTCGCACGCCTCGCAACCACCTCGAGTCCACGTCGTCTTCAACACATCCCGACCGTTCTGGCCTCAGCGCCACCTGCGCCTAGTCCGGTCCACCGTGTCTCGCCACGACTCCAACTCGACGTCCTGCAGTCACACAGACAAGAAACACGTCAAATAGCACCGCTCGACACATGAAGGCGTAAATACCATCACACTTACCACAAATGAAGTCCAAACCTGTCGAAACATTAGAATATACATCCTAAGCCCAAATGACCAGGTTTGACCAGACCGACCGAGCCCGTTGCACCAGGCAACGACATGGTCCAAACCACCCAAACCAAACTCAACTGACCTAAACCCTTGTCAATTACTCATCACCCTCATGGGATCACGACCACATGGTCTCTCAATCTCCCCCTTGATGAGTATATTGACAAACCCAGAAAAACATTAAGAAGAGTTTGAGTTTGAAGAATCCAACATGGTCCAAAGAGGGAAGTGAAGATAATGACCATGTCGACAGAAGGAACTCTAGAGCAACAACTGAAAGAGCAAATTGATCTCCAAAGCTCTAAACTGTTCCCAACAGACTTTTTCTTCTCTATTCTCCCCCTTTTGGCAATAAACACATCAAGATGCAATGACAAGTCAAAGGATGAATATGGCTGAAGTTTGTTTATTTAAGCATTTAGAGCCATGAGAATTATCCATATTGACCATAATGTAATACACCAAGCCATAACTCACTAAAACGTTATCTAGATCATGACAACATATATATAAACCAGCTAGAGCACATAGATGACAATCTGAAATGTAATGCATTTAGTGAGCAAGTCAAGTCATCAATGAGCAAAGTCTAACTAGAGATATCCAAGGATGATGCAGGCCATGTCAATAAGCTAAGCGGAACAAGGAAGCTACTATTGCGACCAAATAGAGTGCTATGCTCAAGATTGAAACATTGATTAAGTACTTGATCCTTTTTGAAACTTAGCAAATTGAGCACAAACGATATATTTTCTTTTGAAACTCAAGGTTGTTGACAACCAGTTTTTTTATGTGCTAGACCTCAAGCCTTATGCGACTACTCCAAGCAAGCAGCTTAAGAAGATAGTCTAGGTCATCCAAAACTTCCCCTAAGTTCATGCCAAGTGCAATGGCAAGCCGTCTCATAGGGAGGAATTGGTGAGATCAGTTTTTTCGCACAAAAGAGATCTTTTTGCTTTTTAACACATTGTACTAACTCATGCATCATCAAGAGACTAAAACAGCTCAAACTAAGGCTCAATATAGATTCAACGCCCTACTCAGCCTATTTGACATGGCATGAATCATAAAGGGATAGCTCAAGCAAGACTAATCTCAAGTGCTAACATGACAAGTTTTAATTTAAGTTGAGCAATTTTAATTAACTTATCATGGCAGAAAGCTAGTCTACACATATGAAGTCATGATAAATCTAGCAAGCTAAGCACAAGACATGGCAAGGTGTAAAGCATTGAAGCATGTCATAACAGGATAATAATCAAGGCTCAATGCAGATTGATTATAATGCTAGAATGCTGAAAATGCAAGAAAGTCCAGCTCCCCCTCAACATTAGATGCAACTTTTAGTTCAAGTTGAGTTATGTCAAAATTAAGCTTCAGAAGCTCCCAAATGAACTCCCCCTGAACCAAAGCAATAAAATCGAGAAGCTGGCAAAGAAAACCAAACAGGCAGTCCTTAAAGCATAGAAAAGATATAGAAGCAACTATGGCTTAAACTGACTCTTATCTACCCCAAATGACTCCAGGACTAACAGCTGATCGTCAAACACACACTAGAGAGCAAACACGTACCCTGTCTACCCGAGGGTGGCCCAACCCTCGCTAGAACCTACAAGAAGTGAGTGAGCTCAACCTAGTGAGATAAGAAATAGCTAATCCTGGAAGCACAAGATAAGAGTAAGAAGTCTAAGCAACTCAATACAAGAAACACTCTAACCTATGCTAGAAGGACTTAACCTAATGCACCCGCAAATGCAATGCAACAGAAATGAGACAGAAGCATAATTAATATAATAAAGCAGTAAAGCCCAAGCTCCCCCTCACTACAGTCCATAAGGACAAACCACCCCAAGCTCTCCCCGCAGAGCTGAAAACCTCGAACTATCCAAAGGCTTCAGAGAGAGCTCACAAAAACCCAATTACTCCTTCCACAGAGATCTTTTGCATATGAGATTTTAGAGATATATTAGCAATATCTAGAGGATCCCTCAGACCAAATCTCAAGCCAGATTGAGGAGTAAAAAAGATTTACCCTAAAACCCTAGAACAGGCAAATGAAGAACAGAGAGGTTCAAAGTGCCAAACCTGAAATTAAAACCTTGTCTCTGGGATTTTAATCGATCAAATGACCTTGAAGCACTATCCCATCATAGAGCAACCCATTTTGGTGAAGCAACGCGCGTAGGCTACGATAGCAGAAAATAAAAAAAAAATTCTACCGCGCACACCAGGACATCATGCTAAGGAGGGATCATAGATGGTTACCACTAGACGCGCAGCGCAGCGGAAGAAGAGTTGGAGAAGCCGATCCAACCACGCGCGTCGAGGTAGTAGTGGAAGTAGCCGATCGTCCCGAACAGATCATCTCCTCCACGCGATCAACCACACCATGAGCAGATCCAATCTGTAGATTGTTGATGCCGATCAACGCCGCAACGAGTAGCGCCTCCACCGGTATCCACACGTCCGGGGCTGGAACGCCGATCGCGAGTGTACCGGCACTCGCGAGCGGCTAGGGTTTGGCTCGGGAGGTGGCGGCTAGGGTTTTGCTCGGGAGGAACAGAAGCGTACATCCCTCAGCCCCCCCGCCTCCATATATATAGACCTCCTCACTTGGGCCTCGTGGACCGAGGCCCAATAGGAGTCTATCCGGATCTCTATCCGAATTGAGCCCACATTCGAATCACATTCGAATTAGTGTTCCAACCCGTTAAGTGTGCGACCCTGTAGGTTCACGTATACTTGGTCGCGACCCGGAAATGCCTTTCCGGTCACCCTGTTAATAGCGGCCTCTAGCAAGACATATTAACCCCAAAGTATACGTAAAGATCATATCGGCTGAACCTGTAATGTTCTCATGTACGAATCCCTTTGCCTCACGATATAGATTAAGCTCAAGGCGAGACCTGTGTCATCCTCTTAATAGCTCAATCACTCTCTCGATTCCGTGATGGATTATAAACTCGTGATTGACTCCTCAATCACCTTGGCATGGCCATGCACTTTCATAATCCATTACATCGAGGGGCCCAGAGATATCTCTCCCATAAGGAGGGGCAAATTCTATCTTGATCATTCACATCCCACTACATGTTTCATAGCAAACCCGAAGACTACTTTTATGACTACCCAGTTACGGAGTAGTGTTTAGTAGTCCCAAAATAAGCTACTACGCATGTTGGGAACCATGATGATCTCAAGTCTAAGGATTCCACATAAACACTACTTGAGACCAACTGATGACACATGGAATCTCTGCAGTGTCTCATGGCTGGTCTATCCAACATATGTTCACTAACACATGTCCATATTATTGATTTGGTATCTCCATACCATGATCCATGAGACATGATCATCAATCAATACATATGCTGATCTTTGAATCATATTTGTTCCTCATATGATATATAATCAGGGATCATTTAGAAATAGCAACATTTTGGCATTAAGAGTCTCATGAATAAGTCACATACTCATTGATCAATAATGATAATGTCTATTTCAAGGAACAAACTAATGCATCATAAACATAGTATGTGATATATATAACATTTCCATGTTGCCTCTAGGGCATATCACTAACAGTCTCCCACTTGCACTAGAGTCAACCATGTAGGTATCTAATACCCATTGCCCTAGTGTGAGCCTCATGCTTTGGCTGGGGAAGCGGCTTTGTCAACGGATCTGCAATGTTCAAATCCGTTTGTACTTTGCATATCTTCACATCGCCTCTCTCCACAATCTCGCGGATGAGATGAAATCGCCGTAGAATGTGCTTGGACTTTTGGTGCGATCTAGGCTCCTTGGCTTGCGCAATGGCCCCACTATTGTCACAGTAGAGGTCCATTGGGCTGGAGGCACTAGCCACCACACCAAGCTCAGAAACAAATTTCTTGATCCAACAGCCTCTTTAGCAGCTTTAGAAGCTGCTATGTACTCGGCTTCTGTTGTAGAATCAGCAACCGTCTCCTGCTTGGAACTCTTCCAGCTCACCGCACCACCATTCAGGCAGAACACAAATCCAGATTGCGATCTAAAATCATCTTTGTCAGTTTGGAAGCTAGCATCGGTGTAACCATTTACAATGAGCTCTTCCTCACCCCCATAGACGAGGAACTCATCTTTAGTTCTTCTCAAGTACTTCAAGATGTTCTTTACGGCAATCCAGTGACTTTCACCTGAATCTGACTGGTATCTACTTGTAGCACTTAAAGCATACGAGACATCTGGACGTGTACAAAGCATGGCATACATAATGGACCCCATAGCCGAAGCATATGGAATCGCATTCATTTTATCCCGCTCATCAGGTGTACTAGGACACTGACTCTTGCTAAGATTTATACCATGTGACATAGGTAGGAAGCCTTTCTTGGAATCCTGCATGTTGAACCTTTTCAACACCTTGTCAATGTACATATCTTGGCTTAATCCAATTAGCCTTCTTGATCTATCCCTATAGATCTTGATGCCCAGAATATATGCCGCCTCGCCTAAGTCTTTCATAGAGAAACTATTTTTCAATGAAGACTTAACAGATTCGAGCATAGGAATGTCATTTTCGATCAGTAATATGTCATCCACATATAAGACCAGAAATACGAGTGCGCTCCCACTAGCCTTTTTGTAAACACAAGGCTCTTCTTCGTTCTTGATGAAACCAAACCCTTTGATTACTTCATCAAAATGAATGTTCCAACTCCGAGATGCCTGCTTTAATCCATAAATGGATCTTTGCAGCTTGCATATCTTTCCAGCTGATTGCGGATCGACAAAACCCGTGGGCTGTGTCATGTACACATCCTCACTCAGATTTCCATTAAGGAAAGCTGTTTTGACATCCATTTGCCATATTTCATAGTCGAAATATGCAGCAATCGCTAGAATGATCCGAATAGACTTTAGCATTGCGACGGGCGAAAAAGTTTCATCATAATCAACACCTTGAATTTGTTTGAAACCTTTGGCCACCAATCGCACTTTATAGATGTGAACATTTCCATCTATGTCTATCTTTTTCTTGAAAATCCATTTGCACTCAATGGTTTTAACACCATCAGGTGGATCAACCAAGTTCCAAACTTGATTACTGTGCATGGATTCAATTTCGGATCTCATGGCTTCAAGCCATTTCTCAGAGTCTGGTCCCACCATCGCTTCTTCATAGGTCTTAGGCTCATCGTTGTCTAACAACAATATGTCCCGTTGTTGAGTAGTCAAGAACATGTACCTCTCAGGTGCACGACGTGACCTCTCTGACCTACGTGGTGCCGGTGTGTCCACAACAGGTTCTTCAACAGTTTGTTCATCCTGTTGTGGTTCTGTAGGAGCTGAAACGTTTTCAGGTGTTTCTCGAATTTCTTCAAGTTGCACTGTACTCCCAGTATCCCTTCTTGAGAGAAACTCTTTCTCTAAGAAGACACCATGCCGGGTGACATACACTTTGCCTTCTCCTTGATTATAGAAGTAATATCCTTTTGTTTCCTTAGGATACCCGATAAAGAAGCATTTATCAGATTTAGGAGTGAGCTTATCAGATTGTAAACGTTTTACATAAGCCTCACATCCCCAAATCTTAAGAAAAGACAAGCTAGGACGTTGTCCTGTCCACATCTCATATGGTGTCTTTTCTACTGATTTTGATGGAACCCTGTTTAGTGTGAAAGCGGCTGTTTCAAGAGCGTACCCCCAAAAAGACAACGGAAGATCAGTTTGGCTCATCATGGAGCGCACCATATCTAATAAGGTGCGATTTCTCCGTTCAGATACCCCATTCCATTGAGGTGTTCCTGGCGGAGTCAATTGTGGAACAATTCCACAATCCTTCAGATGATTGCCAAACTCATGGCTCAAATACTCGCCTCCACGATCAGATCGTAGAAACTTGATTGTCTTGCCTAAATGATTTTGCACTTCATTTTGGAATTCTTTGAACTTTTCAAAGGATTCAGACTTATGCTTCATTAGGTAGATATACCCATATCTACTAAAGTCATCAGTAAAAGTTATGAAGTACTGAAAACCACCTCTGGCTGTTGAGCTCATTGGTCCACATACATCAGAATGTACGAGTGCCAATAAGTCACTTGCCCGTTCACCTTGACCGGTGAAAGGTGCCTTTGTCATCTTGCCAAGTAAACAAGATTCGCATGTCTCAAATGATTCAAAATCAAATGAGTGCAGAATACCATCTCTATGGAGCTTCTCCATGTGTTTCTCATTTATGTGACCTAAGCGATAGTGCCAAATAAACGTGGGATTCAAATCATTCGAACGTTGCCTCTTTGCATTAATGTTATAGACCGGTGACTCTTCAGGAGTAAGAATATATAACCCATTCACCAATGGAGTATGACAATAGAACATATCTTTGAAATAAAGAGAACAACCATTGTTCATAGATCTAAAGTCATAACCTTCTGCTTGCAAACATGAAGCAGAAATAATGTTCTTGGAAAGAGATGGAACACAATAACAATTATTCAATTCCAAAACTAATCCTGAAGGTAAAGACAATGGCATGGTGCCAACAGCCACCGCAGCAACTTTTGCTCCATTGCCAACGCGAAGATCCACTTCGCTCCTCCTCAAACTTCTACTTCTTCTTAGCCCCTGCAACGATTTGCAAATGTGAGCAACCGATCCGGTATCAAATACCCAAGAATCAGTGGATGAAGTAGCAAGATTGATCTCTATAACATTTATACCTGGAGAGGAAGTCGTACTTCCCTTCTTCTTCTCAAGATCCTCCAAGTACTTTGGGCAGTTCCTTTTCCAATGACCTGATTGCTTACAGTAGTAACAATTTGCATTAGGAGCAGCGCCCTTCTTGACTTGCTTGGCCTTAGAACTGCTCGCGATCTCATCGGGAGCTAACTTTCTTTTGACCGCGCCTTTCTTGACATTGGGCTTGCCCTTGCCTTTCTGCATCATCATCACATGATTGCTGCTTTTCTTAATGCTTTCCTCGGCAGCTTTTAGCATCCCATGCAACTCTGCCAAGGTCTTATCCATGCTGTTCATGTGATAGTTCAGTATGAATGGCTCAAAGCTCGGGGGGAGCGACTGGAGAATCACATCAGTAGCCAACTCTTGGCTAAGGGGAAAACCAAGCTTTTCCAGACTCTCAATGTAGCCAATCATCTTAATCACATGAGGGCTGACGGGATTCCCTTCTGCAAGCCTGCACGCAAACAAGGACTTTGAAGTGTTGAACCTCTCAGCCCTTGCTTGGTTCTCAAACATACCACGCAACCCCACAATGATATTGTAGGCATCTGTGTTCTCATATTGCTTCTGAAGCTCAGAGGACATTGTGGCAAGCATGAGACAGCTCACATCAAGGCAATCATTCGTTTGCTTCTCATAAGCTCTCCGTGCAGCCGCAGTAGCATTATCAGGCAAGTCATCAGGATAAGGAGACTCAAGGACATACTCCTTGCGCTCTTGCTTGAGAACAATTCTCAAGTTGCGATACCAATCCATAAAGTTCGTTCCATTGAGTTTTTCTTTCTCAAGAATAGATCGCAAATTAAAAGAACTGGATGCGGCATTAGTTGACATGATCTACAACAAAGAATATGCAAAGTTTAGCACTATGTTTTTGTTCATCTTTTATTAAACTATTTAACAAAAGACTCCCACTATGTGTTTTGCAACAAAACTCCCTCTAAGTTACATAGTGGGTCAAGATCCTCATTTCACTAATTCCTAGTGAGCTTTGGCATCACGGCTAGAAAACTAGTGACATGGGTAAGCAACACCTTGCTAATCACATCCCTATGTGACTCTTGCTTGTTGGGTGACATCAATATGCCCCGGCCCCAACCTATGCCCCAAGTCCAAAACTGTTTTGATAACCTTGTTAAGTAAACCAAATGCTTCCGCATGTACATGTCCGACATCTACCCCAAATAATGATGATAACCGACGACACTCTACTTTGGTAGACCTACCATGCGGTGATCATTATCTTTTGGTGCAACATATGGAAGGGCATGAACACCTAATTTTATGAGGGATTCTATCCTACCAAAGCAACATATGACAAAAATCATTGCGTAAGAATAAGATAGATAATATCACAGATAAACACATTTAACTGTGAAGTAGTATGGTCCAAAAATGGTGATCTCCATCTCCATGTAGGTGTAGACGACCTCCATCCTCCACATCACTCCTTTAGGCCACCATGCTTGAAAGCTTGTAACCTCAAAACTAGGCTACTACCTATAATAGCTAGAAATTGAAGATTACAAAGATAGATTCAAGCATTAAGGTCGACACGCAGGTCGTTAAATACAATATAGACAGCTAACAATAGCTGAAATAATCATGACACGCAGGCCATGAACGAATGTTACATGCATCACATACATCTCATACATTCCAATAAGATATAGGGCCATACTATTCACATCATTCCCTGCAAAAACAAGTTAGACGTAGAATCGCATTCTAACTAACGATGTGAACCCAAGACGCTATACAAGGCGGGTACGCACGGCCGGTCAGCGGGCGGGGGATCGAGGGGGGCCGCCCCCTGCGGGTTTCAGGGCAGCGCCCTGAACACCCTACGAAATTTACAGATCCAATCTATGAAATCGCAATGGAAAAACTATTCGGCACAACCACCTTATGCCGATCCGAGACATTCTCTAGGACGCTAGTTTTTCCACTGGGCCGAGGCCATCAGATCCATAACCTACTAGTATTCGGCATAACCACCTTATGCCGATCCGAGACAATCTCTAGGGCACTAGTATTCCCACTGGCCCGAGGCTATCAGATTCATATCCTACTAGTATTCGACATAACCACCTTATGCCGATCCGAGACAATCTCTAGGGCACTAGTAGTGATACAATCTGCGCCTCATCTAACCCCTATTCACCGATTGATCTCATCAACCCGTGCTACCATCGATTCATCACATGAACCGACTGATCTAGACTGTAATAGATCCAATCTACTACAACCGCATATCAACATATGCGCTGATCCAGATCGCAAACTAAGCAAGATGGCTCTGATACCACTGAAGGAACGCGCGTAGGCTACGATAGCAGAAAATAAAAAAAACTCTACCGCGCACACCAGGACAGCATGCTAAGGAGGGATCATAGATCGTTACCACTAGACGCGCAGCGCAGCGGAAGAAGAGTTGGAGAAGCCGATCCAACCACGCGCGTCGAGGTAGTAGTGGAAGTAGCCGATCGTCCCGAACAGATCGTCTCCTCCACGCGATCAACCACACCACGAGCAGATCCAATCTGTAGATTGTTGATGCCGATCAACGCCGCAACGAGCAGCGCCTCCACCGGTATCCACACGTCCGGGGCTGGAACGCCGATCGCGAGTGTACCAGCACTCGCGAGCGGCTAGGGTTTGGCTCGGGAGGTGGCGGCTAGGGTTTTGCTCGGGAGGAACAGAAGCGTACATCCCTCAGCCCCCCCGCCTCCATATATATAGACCTCCTCACTTGGGCCTCGTGGACCGAGGCCCAATAGGAGTCTATCCGGATCTCTATCCGAATTGAGCCCACATCCGAATCACATTCGAATTAGTGTTCCAACCCGTTAAGTGTGCGACCCTGTAGGTTCACGTATACTTGGTCGCGACCCGGAAACGCCTTTCTGGTCACCCTGTTAATAGCGGCCTCTAGCAAGACATATTAACCCCAAAGTATACGTAAAGATCATATCGGCTGAACCTGTAATGTTCTCATGTACGAATCCCTTTGCCTCACGATATAGATTAAGCTCAAGGCGAGACCTGTGTCATCCTCTTAATAGCTCAATCACTCTCTCGATTCCGTGATGGATTATAAACTCGTGATTGACTCCTCAATCACCTTGGCATGGCCATGCACTTTCATAATCCATTACATCGAGGGGCCCAGAGATATCTCTCCCATAAGGAGGGGCAAATTCTATCTTGATCATTCACATCCTACTACATGTTTCATAGCAAACCCGAAGACTACTTTTATGACTACCCAGTTACGGAGTAGTGTTTAGTAGTCCCAAAATAAGCTACTACGCATGTTGGGAACCATGATGATCTCAAGTCTAAGGATTCCACATAAACACTACTTGAGACCAACTGATGACACATGGAATCTCTGCAGTGTCTCATGGCGGGTCTATCCAACATATGTTCACTAACACATATCCATATTATTGATTTGGTATCTCCATACCATGATCCATGAGACATGATCATCAATCAGTACATATGCTGATCTTTGAATCATATTTGTTCCTCATATGATATATAATCAGGGATCATTTAGAAATAGCAACATTTTGGCATTAAGAGTCTCATGAATAAGTCACATACTCATTGATCAATAATGATAATGTCTATTTCAAGGAACAAACTAATGCATCATAAACATAGTATGTGATATATATATAACATCTCCATGTTGCCTCTAGGGCATATCACTAACATTGGTACTCCCCAGCAATCAAGAACTCAAAACCACGAAAACTCAAAAATCACCAAATGGAGGCATCGAAGAACAGAGAGCACAGAGCAGAATAAAAACTTCAGATTTCATTCATTGGATCAAAAGGAAATACAAGGAGTCACGATACGCATGGACATTAGAACAAGATGAAAGATTACATGACTCTCAATCCCTCTCCAACCTCTCAATCCTCAACCATGAATGCTTGAGAAGGGATGAACACACTCTGGACTCTCACCTAGAACCCATCGAAGGGGACAACAGAGGGAGCACACTCTGCCTCCTCCACCCACTCTCAACAACTAAAGCCTAAAGCCAAAACAACCACTAAAGACTCTTTTGACTCTAGCAAACCCTAATTCCTTTTCAAGTGCTGAAGTGGGCATGCAGCCCCTCCACTCCTTTTATAGCCCATGGCTAACGGGTCTCCGCCCCGTTACGCCCGCTATTTCCAACGGAGCCCGCTCCCGCTTGTGCAGCCTTGCGAAATTCCCGATTCGCCCCTCTGCACCTTCCGGGAAGCTTCCGCGCTCCTTGCCTCGCACGCCTCGCAACCACCTCGAGTCCACGTCGTCTTCAACACATCCCGACCGTTCTGACCTCAGCGCCACCTGCGCCTAGTCCGGTCCACCGTGTCTCGCCACGACTCCAACTCGACGTCCTGCAGTCACACAGACAAGAAACACGTCAAATAGCACCGCTCGACACATGAAGGCGTAAATACCATCACACTTACCACAAATGAAGTCCAAACCTGTCGAAACATTAGAATATACATCCTAAGCCCAAATGACCAGGTTTGACCAGACCGACCGAGCCCGTTGCACCAGGCAACGACATGGTCCAAACCACCCAAACCAAACTCAACTGACCTAAACCCTTGTCAATTACTCATCACCCTCATGGGATCACGACCACATGGTCTCTCAATATTCTAATAATCATGAACAGTTTTAAATATTTTAATGCCTATTAAGAGTACTAATTACGAAGTTTATACAATTTACATGCAACAAACAAAATTTTATTTTAGTAATTTGTGAATTTTTACAACTGAAATGCTATTTAAATCATCTCGTACTATTTTAAATTGGCACGTCCATTTCTAATTGTCACGAATAGTTTTAAATCTTTCAATGCCTATTAAGAATACTAATTATGGGGTTTATACAATTTATAAGCGTCTGACAAAAGTTTATTTTAGTCATTTCTGAATTTTTATAACTCAAATGCTATTTAAATCGCCGCGTACAGTTTTAGTTGCTACGCGTAATCTTAAATCATCATGTACTATTTTAAATCAGTGCATCCTATTCTAATCATCACGAACAGTTTTAAATCTTTTGATGCCTTTTAAGAATACTAATTACGGGGCTTTTAGAATTTATAATTGACTGACAAAATTAACTACAACTTCAAATGCACAGTAGAGCGATCTAAATGACAATAGAATTATTATCAATTAAATTACTGTTAGTTTCTAAACTAAAAATTCAATGATTTCAATTACTATCCTACCATGTTTCAAAAATAATTATACAAAAAATACAGAAAACTCACCATCGTCGATGCGCAGATTCCTCCTCCTCTTCCTCCTCTCCTCCTCATATCCGCCTCTTCCTCCTCCCCTCCTCTTTCTTTTCTTTCCTCTCCTTCTCCCCTCTCTTTCTCCTCTTTATTTCTCCCCCTTCTTTCTTGTTTATTGCTCTCGGCCGAATAGGATAGGGGAGGTGCTAGCCGCGCGCGGGGGGGGGGGGGGGTACCCCTAGTCATCCAATGGTTGGGCAACTAGGGGTAAAGTCATCTAATGGTTGGGCAACTAGGCTCCATGTCACCCAACCGTTGGGCGACATGGACTACTCGCCACATGTTGCCCAACAGTTGGGTGACCAGCCAAAATCACCCAACTGTTGGGCGATATGAAGCCAAAAGTGCAAAAAAAATCACAGGTATATTTTTGTAATTCCGAATAAAAAACTATTATTTTAAAAAAATTCAGGATGAATGTGCAAGGAGAAAGGGTATTATTAGTAAAGGGTACTACCGCACAAAGGGTCATCACCAACGGTTTTAAATCCTTATCACAGACAGTTTCTCAACTGTCTAAATTTTTGCGTATGTGATAAGTCATATCACAGATGGTTCATATAAAAAACCATCTATGAAGACCAACTATCACAGACAGTTGGTCACTACAACAGAAAGGCTAATAGTAGACGCCAAATCACAGACGGTTTTGTGAAACTGTCTGTAATGTACACTATTACAGACGGTTTTAATTTGAAAGCCGTCTGTGGTATTTGTGGCGGGAAAAAGGAGTATCACAGACGGTTCTTACTGCTGAACCGTCTGTGATACTGGAATATCACAGACGGTTTGTATTAAAAACCGTCTGTGATAATCTGGGATTATCACAGACGGTTGTTGTTAAGAACCGTCTGTGAATGTTCACAGACGGTTTTTAACAAGAACCGTCTGTGATGTCCCTTTGTCTGTCATATTCTAGATCAGAGGTTAATATATAAGTACACATTGCTTCTAATAACTTAACTACAGAACTACTAAGACAAGAGATCACAAATTAAAGGCAAATTTATTAATTTCAATTAGAGGCAAATTTATTACAAAAGTCGCACAGGTACAGAGTTTCCCAGATTGTAATCTTTTGGGCTTCGTACGCTTCTTCTTTGACTTGGGGACTTGGAGGATCAACCGCTAAATTCTCGAACGCCGTTAAGATTGCCCTTGTCCTCAGCACTTCCTCCTCCAGCCTGGGCAAATGATTAGCAGCATCCATAATGTCGTAGAGGATAGCATGAAAAGATTCCTCAGAATCTGCCGTATTTGCTTGATCGGCAAGGCTATCCATCAGTCTCTCCAATGCGTGTAGAGCTTCTTCCGCTTTGCGCACATTGTGGAGAAGAACCAGGGTGAGGGATGTTTCCCTTTCTTGAGCGGCAGCGAGACGCCTCCGTCGACGGCGGATGATGAGGTCGAGCTGACGGATGCAAGAAAGTCGGGGAAGGAGAGCAGGGCGTGTGCGGAGAAGCTGCTCTAGATGCAAATTGCTGGCCGCCTGTGTAAGGTTCCAGCCGAACAATTCGTGATGAACAGATGAGAGGAAGGAGATGATCACAAGAATAGTAGAATCCATATTGTGCGTACGTAGAAGAGACCTGGATTAGGCGCGCATATTTAACCTTTAGCATCGTATACCCAAACATTAATGATATAGACGCTTCGTATAACGATCGAGAGATGTTAATTAGACGATCGAAACACGAAGCGTTCTGGCAATCGAAACACGAAGCGTTCTGGCAATGGAAACACGCGCGAAGCATTAATGATATAGACGCTTCGTATAACGATCGAGAGACGTTAATTAGACGATCGAAACACGAAGCGTTCTGGCAATGGAAACACGCGCGAAGCGTTCTGGCATGAAGCTTATCACAGACGGTTTTTTATACAAAATCGTCTGTGATAATATTTATCACAGACGGTTTTAATACAAAACCGTCTGTGATAATTCACAGACGGTTTTTAGTTAAAAACCGTCTGTGATAATTCACAGATAGTTTTTAGTTAAAAAACCGTCTGTGATAATGACTAAGGCATTTATTGCGCTGCTCAGACCGCATCTGTCTTCATTTCAATCCAGATCTAGCCACTGCTGCGCACTTTTTCACTCGGGAGGAAGCTAGCTAGGCGATTTCAGGCCAGTTAATTTGGTGGGAAGAGGCAGAGATTGAGCTTTGAATTAAGATTCAGACTTTCCTGGTTGCTGTAGGTATGGTTAGTAATGAAATTTATTTTTTCTTTAATTGCATTACAATTTAGGTCTAAGTAATCCATGAGTGGTACGTTATTGAAGATGGCTAATTTGCAAAATTGTTGGTTATATAATAGCTGTTGTGTTTGCAGTATGAATTGAGCTAGCAAATTAAGTCTCAATATAATAAATGTGGCCGATATATATGTAGTTATAATTAGTTAATCTAGATTTTAATACTAAGTTGTTATATATGTACGTAACATAGGACCGAAGCTGGATGTATGCCACGAGCCGTGTGAGTGAAGAGTACATTAATGGCGTTTCTACTTTTATAAGAGCCGCCGAGGAGGATATGTTGAATAAGGGGGTGGAATATATGTGCTGTCCATGCACTGACTGCGACAATTTGAAGATGTTTAAGAACCGAGGGCAAATTGAAGCGCACTTGATTCGGAGGGGTTTCAAAAAGGATTATACGTGTTGGACCAGTCATGGCGAAGTGAATGATCATATGCCACCGGATGACATCGCCGGTGAAGTGAATGATATGCCCCCGGATGACATCGCCGGTGAAGTGAATGACATGCCGCCGGCTGATGTCGATTGTGGCTCGGATTCGGATAGGTTGCACGATGATAATCTGGATCAGATGCTTCGTGATGTAGAAGAGAACTATGATGAGAGAGAGTATGTTAAATTTCGTGGCTTGATGGAGGACTCAGAGAAACCTTTGTACACGGGCTGCAAGTACACGAGGTTGTCGGCCGTGCTTGAACTGTTGAAATTGAAGGCAAGCAACAGTTGGTCCGACAAGAGTTTCACGGCGCTGCTAGGTCTTTTAGCGGACATGCTTCCGGAGGGAAATGAGTTGCCTAAAACCACGTATAAAGCCAAGAAGGTTCTTTGTCCGTTGGGAATGGAAGTAGAAAGAATACATGCATGCCCGAACGACTGTATCCTCTACCGTAAAGAGTATGCAAACATGCATGTATGTCCGGTGTGCAACGCATCCTGATACAAACGTAACAATCAATCAGATGATGGCGAGGGAACAGAGGCGAAGAAAGGACCTCCTGCTAAGGTGGCATGGTATTTTCCTATAATTCCCCGTTTGAAAAGGTTTTTTGCAAATCCAAAGGAGGCAAAACTGCTGCGTTGGCACTCGGAGGAGCGCAAGAAGGATGGAATGATAAGACACCTTGCTGATTCCGCGCAGTGGAGAAACATCGATAGGAGTTTTGCAGAGTTCGGTGCAGAACCAAGGAATATAAGGTTTGGACTGAGTACAGATGGAATGAGTCCTTTCAGTAGCATGAGCAGCCGACATAGCACATGGCCCGTGACTCTCTGCATCTATAACCTTCCTCCTTGGTTGTGTATGAAGCGAAAGTACATTTTGCTGTTGATACTTATCCAAGGGCCAAAACAACCTAGGAATGATATCGATGTGTTCCTAGCACCGTTGGTGGAAGATCTAAAAGTGATGTGGAACGAAGGGGTACAGGTATGGGATGCATACAACCGAGAGAACTTCACTCTGCGCTCCTTATTATTCTGCACCATAAATGATTATCCTGCCCTTGGTAACCTATCGGACCATAGTACAAAAGGTGCCAAAGCTTGTACTCACTGTTTAGATGGTACCGAGAGTGTGTGGCTGAGACACTCACGCAAAACCGTCTACATGCGTCACCGCCGGTTCCTTCGGAGGGCTCACCCATACCGCAAGATGAAGAAACAATTTGACGGAGAGAAGGAAGACGGTTCAGCTCCAAGGCATTTAAGGGGACACGGGGTTTATGATATGGTTAAGGATTTAGATGTTGTCCTCGGAAAGGGACGTAAATTGAGGGCTCATGAGAAGAACACCTGGAAGAAGAGATCAATATTTTGGGACTTACCTTATTGGGAGTACCTAGATGTTCGACACTGCATCGACGTCATGCACGTAGAAAAGAATGTGTGCGACAGCTTGATTGGTCTCTTACTGAACATCCGTGATAAAACAAAGTACAGTGTCAACGCACGGCTTGACTTGGCTGACATGGACATCAGGCCTGAGTTAGCATCGACAAGCACTGATAATGGACGAACGTACCTTCCCCCTGCGTGTTACACTCTGTCCAAGGCTGAGAAAACAGAACTGTGCCAATGCTTGCATGGTGTCAAAGTTTCGTCTGGTTACTCCGGCAACGTGAAGAAACTTGTTTCGATGCAAGATTTGAAGTTAAATGTCATGAAGTCTCATGATTGTCATGTGCTGATGACACAGATGCTCCCTATTGCAATTAGAAATATTTTGCCGATCAAAGTCCGAGAGACAATCGTGAGGCTATGTTATTTCTTTAACACAATTGCTCAGAAGGTCATCGATCCCGAAGGACTAGAATGGGAAGAGTTCAAGGCGATGAATACCCATTCCTGGAACCACAATGGGAAGAGTTCAAGGCGATGAAGACGTCCGAAGATTTCAAAAGTACAAGTACGGCGCACAAGGCCCTTCAGGCAAAAAACACACACCCCCACAGACTTGGCACAGCTGGGTATGCGGGTAAAATCCCGTAGTGGAGGAAGGAGGATGACCTGGCAGCTGCACAGGACATCGCCCCACCGTTTTCCAATATCCCGGATGACCGCGCTCGAAATTGGATTAGAGCAAGGTCATCTACAACGACATCGGGGGACGCCTCCTTTCGAAACCTTGCAGACCAGCAAGTGTCCCAGCGCCTGGTAAGATATCGATAGAACTACGTAGCTTGTAATTACTCCACAACTTCGTACGAATTGAAATGACATTTTGTGCTCTTGCAGGAAGAGCTGAGTTTTGAATCTACCCTGGGATCATTCCAGGGAACAAGGGAGAATGATATGCTCTCCGTGGCCATGGGAAACAAGGAGCACCCGGGTCGTACGAGAGGCCTTGGGCTTTACGTTCCTTGGAAACATGGTTTCCAAGATGACTCCGGGATGTATCGGCGTAGGAAGAGAAACAAAGCCGAGCGTGACGCACAGCTACGAGAAGAGATCAAGGAATCTCTTAGAGACGAGCTATTAGCTCAGATGGCTGATGTAATCAGAGATGAGGTGCGGAAACAGACAGAAAGTCAGCAGGCCGCTACTGCCGCTCCTGTGCTAGTTAGCCCGCACAACCATCCGAGTAGCTGCGCGTCCAATCCGACGCAAACCCATGCCAAATTTCCTGTGGACGACATCCTGGTAATAATTATTATCTCTCGAATGCTTGCTCCATTGATAGGCCTATTCGAGTAGCTAATTTTGTATCGTTATGTAGGAGCCTACGAAGTGCAGGCTCCAAGTGAGATATGGCTCCATTCCCTTGTACGCTGCTTGGGGCCAGGCATATTCGTCTGGTATCGGGGCCATGGTGCACGGTCAAGCTTTAGCGCCAGGCTTCGCAAAAGTTAATGTGGATGGTGTGTATGTCAATTTTGAGGTGGTCCCGCTACCGAAGCCCCCCAACGACGAGATCGTGACTCTAGGACAGGCCATTGGAACATTCATCCAGTGGCCCAAAAATGACATCTCCATGGAGGCTTCTTCACCGGTGGCAGGACCAGAAGTGCAGTGCGAACCACAGCAACATGCACTGGTGCCATCTCCACACGGGCAGTGCGAAGCAGAGCTACCTGCACCGGTGCTATCTCCACGGGTGCTATTCTCGCCAGAGCAACTTGCACCGTCTGTACCATTACAGGCGACTACCATGAAGTCGACCTGCAGTCGAGGCAGTGGCCATGGAAAATCAAAGCCGAAGGATGATGACGATATCTCGTACCTGCCATTGGCCCGCAAATTCATGCTAGGCGAGCCGATGATATTCCCGAAAGAGCACCTCTTAACCCTAGGACTTGGTTGCCAAAGATTCCACAAATGGTATATGCAACAGTCCAATAGACCAGAGGCAGAACGGCGCTCAGGTGTCATGGTCAAATTCAAGCCGGAACATTTCTTGCACGAAGTTCAGGAATGTGTCTTCCCGGTTACCTTTGACGATATATTTGCTGTTTTCACGCTCAACGCTCTCGACACCTCACTCGTTTGATGCTGGACGCTGTAAGTCTGTACAATCACAGTCTCTGTTCACGTAATACCGATATATGTCACAATTTGTTGCTTTTCTGTATATATATATATATATATATATATATATATATATATATATATATATATATATATATATATATATATATATATATATATAGAGAGAGAGAGAGAGAGAGAGAGAGAGATTCATGCTGATCGAGGCTAGATCATCGAAATCACCAATTGGTTTCCTGGACCCACGCTTGGTCGCCATTGATACCATCAACGAGAATGCATCCTTCGTTGAGGACTATATTACAAAAGCACTGCTGGCTCACCAAGATAAGGAATTTGTTCTTATGCCATACAATGAGAACTTCCATTGGATTTTAATTGTAATTATACCAAAATGGAACAAGGCTATATACCTTGATTCTCTAAGTAAGAACAAATCCAAGTACACAGCTATCGCCGAAATACTCGATAGGTAAGTACATTGTACATTGTACTCTTTCTTTCCTTCCGAATGACTAATCTAACTTTTTCGAATAACGAAGGTCGTTCGTCACATACGTTCAACAAACAAGTGGCTCGACGACAGCTGCCAAGCCCTTGAAACATGATCGCAATTTTCGGTTATTGGCTAGCTACACATTAATTAATCATATACAACACTTAGTAGTAATGCCACTTGATTTAACACATTCTATTTTTTGCAGTGCCACCAGCAGCAGCCGGGCAACACGTGTGGATACTACGTGTGCCACCATATGAGACTACTCCTCGATTCCAGCAAGATCTCCACTCCTAAGGTTTGTCAATCTTTCGACATTTATTTCATACATGTCAAGTTTTATATGTGCGCGCGTTGATATTCCTATCGACAGGCTACGCCCGTCTCTACATCTGCATTGAAACAGCCGGATTTTGCAAAAATTCGAGGAGAGTTCATTTGGTTTTTGTGGAGTAAAGTCGTAAGATCAGATGGAGAGTTCCACTGCCCAGAAGATTTTTTATTGTAATTCTAAGTGCAAATGCAGTGTAGATCTTTTACAATTGTGTATTTGTTAATGGATATTTTATTTCAATTCAATGAAATGGATGCTTTATGTTTGTGAAATGAAGTGCCTTGTCAATTGGATGTTTTATGTCTGTGAAATGAATTGAGATGTGAAATGTATCTGAAATGAAATGAGATGTGTGAATTGTATATGTTTTATGTCTGTGATTATCTGCTTGTTTCAGAGGGCATGGCTAGCATTTCCTGAGGCTAGCCAAGAAACAGAAATATATTTAGGGGTTGAAGGGAATATCACAGACGGTTTTTGAGTAAAAACCGTCTGTGATAGCTGATAATCACAGACGGTTTTCGGACCGTCTGTGATTATGAACTATCACAGACGGTTTTTGAGTAAAACCCGTCTGTGATAGCTGATAATCACAGACGGTTTTGACTCAAAAACCGTCTGTGATAATAAGTATCACAGACGGTTTTTTACTCAAAACCGTCTGTGATTATCAGCTATCACAGACGGTTTTGACTCAAAAACCGTCTGTGATAATAAGTATCACAGACGGTTTTTAACTCAAAATTGTCTGTGATTATCATCTATCACAGACGGGTTTTACTTGAAAACCGTCTGTGATAGCTGATAATCACAGACGGTCCGAAAACCGTCTGTGATGACCTTCGATTATCACTGACCCATAAATACAGACGGTTCACAAAACCGTCTGTGATGACGTTTTCGAACCGTCTGTGATGACCTTTTCTGTAGTAGTGGGTGCACATAACCATCTATGATAGTTCGCGTTCATGGACGGTTCATACAACAAAATTATCTATGATAGTTCGCTCTATATATAGAATTTTTTTCTATTTTCGGCTAGCCTCAGGAAATGCTAGCAATGCCCTCTGAAAACAAGCAAGTAGATCATAGATAATTGCAAATCTTATAGCACACAACAATCATTATATAGATCTCACAAATGAATTACAATTGAATAAGTTACAATTGAACAAATTACAATTGAATCAACTGATTGAATATTTATTAATTGTTGCGCTAGAGTTGAACTCTCCCTTCAGGTCAATGGTGTCCATCATTAAGAAGGTGGAGAGCTATCCTCGAACGTCGTAGAGTTTGTTAAGATCGAATTTACTTGAGTTGATTGTCATACCCTATCGCTAGGAGGAGGAAAGTTGTAAACTAGACAACATAAAGTCACAACTTACAACTTGTTCTTGATTTAGATAAATGATTTCAACATATTTCATCTAACACTAATATAGTTTTGCGCACCCAACAATTTAAATGAGATAGAGACAAAGTCGGATCTCATATCACACTTACAGCTAAAACTCTATCAGTCAGAGTAGTAGTTGTTCTAGAAATAATATATACCAAGATGAGAAAAAGAGAAACAATTATCCACAAATTATTCTAGAAAGTAGTCAGACTGCTCATATTGGTATTTCTCGACAACTACAAGAGGAACATTAAAACACTGTGCACAACAACTTGTTCTTTTTCTCATCTTGGTATATATTATCGCAATAAGATCTCATTAGAAAGGTGTTTTTAAATAACTACTACTCCGACTGACATAGTTTTAGCTGTCAAGTGTGATATGGGATCTGATTTTTGTCTCTAGCTTATTTAAATTGTGGGATGTGCAAGACTATGTTAGTGGTGCCATGAAATATGTGGGCATCATTCATCTAAATCAAAAACAAGTAAACTATTAATTGTGACTTTATGTTGTGTAGTTTACTGCTTCAATATCAAAAGAGAAGTCATTCTCCGATCCCGAAGGACCTCCATGATGGTCATTCGGCTCTCTGGCAAAACTGAATCTGAAGACTGAGCAGACACTACCTCGCGTAGTTGCTATCTATGAAGCATTCAAATTGCATTTCAGTATGGGCTATATAAAACACAAACTGAATATCGTAGACTAAGTATGGTGGACATTACTATTAAATAGTGTTCAAAACCAAATTAATAGACTAACTTCAAACAATTGATACTCTAGAGTCTAGATGACTAACTTCTTTATCCTAAGAAGACTTCTAATATTAATTTATAATTTGCGCTACCTAGCATAATGCACTTGAATGTAAAATTGTGAATTCAATCAAAGAAATAAAAATTCAAGAATGGCCTGACATTCTTAAATGCATATACCTTTTTGTTAAAAAGGTTTTTGTTTTATTCTTTATAAGTTCAACTTAGGTTTTATTTTATATGAACTATGTTACTGGAACCATTTACCATTGCTTCACTATGCTATATTGCATTATTTCAAGAGGTCATACCCGCACAACAGTGACAACAACAGGGAGCCGAGGAGGAGGCGACGGGTCATGGAGGAGGCGACGGTGACGGGGAGCCTAGGAGGAAATAGCTCAATTTATATAAACAAATTTGTAGATTAGATATAATCTAGGATAAAATTGGGGCAAAATTCTAAATTTCTAGTATAGTTATGGAAAGGATCCTCATTGTCATTCCTTTTATATGCATTTAGTTTGATCACACTTGTTTTAAATAAAGAGATTTCCATTTCCTCTAGCAAAAAAGCATATATACTTGAGTAATATCTTACTATCTCACTTGTCATCACAAAAGTTAATTATTCATATATATAGAATGAGCAACTAAGCATTATAGGAGAGAAGTTCATGAATACATTGAACTTCGGTTCCAACACAATCAATAGATATGGATGATTTGGGATCCATACCTTCGGGAGGAGAGGCGACGGGGAGGAGAGAAGTTCATGAACACGTTGAACTTCGGTTCCAACACACATTAACAGACATGGATGGATCTAACACATATGAGGTAAAAAAAGTGGGTTTTGGGATCCATACCTTCGGGGGAGAGGCAATGGGATGGCCGTGTCAGGTGAGGAAGTAGAGGACAAAGGCGTCGGGTTTTATGGTGGTGGTGGCAGAGGGAGGATGAGGAGATGGAGGGGGGTGCGAGTGAGGAGTTTAAGGGCACAAACCCTACTGGCGCCGTATTTATATAAGGAAATATTACAGATGGTACTTTATTAGAACCATCTCTGATAATAAGAGACTTCGCAGATGGTTCTTTATTATAATCATCTATGATAATTCACAAATGATTATTAGTAAGAACCATTTGTGATAATTATGTATCACAGACAGCTCTATCCATTGCTACTAACATAGACAATCACACATGTAAAACTATCTGTGATAATTGCAACACTGAGGATTCGGGGAACCATCTGTGATGAGACGTCTAGTATGGCCTTCTCTGTAGTAGTGGGGCCTAGTGCGCTCCTCCCTTGTTACTATTGTTTTGTATAAACTTAATTTGCTAGGCATTCGGTTTATCAGGTTTATTCTGTCTAAAAAATGGATTTTTGAAATATCACTGCCGAATTAACCAAGCAAGAACTCCATACCAAACCTAATAAAATGAATTTATATCAGTTTGGCATTTTGGTATTACGGTATACCAAAATATTGAAAGCAGGCAAGTTGCCAACTGCACATTGAAATTCAAAGCACAGTTAGCAATGACCACCAAACAAACAAGTGTAGATCTGTTCATTTCTCACCAAAATTCAATCAAATCCAACATACCTAAGAACAAATATGAAGACAAGTACACAATCGGCACCCGCGGATTGGCTTGTGGACCATGAGACACTGCAACATCTCCCCCACCTTCTTGTTGTTTTCTTTTTGTACATTATTATATTTTAATGTAGCACAGTAGGAGTCTCTCCTGCTATTTTCCCTCAAAAAAGCATCTCGGCATCAACAGGAATGGTAGCTGCAGCCTCATCTTTGACCAACTCTATCGCACCGCTCACAGGTCTTACGCTGCCGCACTTGGTGAATGCTTGGAAGGTGGTGGCTGCTAGGGTTAGGTCCCTGCTGGCATTGCTCTCTCCCATCTTTCTCTCTCTCTCTCAGCCTCTCAATGTGGATAGGGTAGGGATGGGGGGACAAGAGGCTGAGAGTAGGTGTGACCATGTGTCCATGTGAGTTGGGCTGGGCCTTTTCAAGATGGTAGATGTGCTGGGACTAAGTACACAATGTTTCCTAGTAATTATGTTTCTTTCGTATTTCTTCCTGATTAGTTTATGAGATGTGACGACCGAGCCAAATACCGATCACCGAAAACCGAACAAACTGAGAATTTTGGGTTTTTTGGGTTTGGTATAAATATGCCCACCCCTATTTGTGTGTATGAAGTATATATGTAGAGCATGTTAGTATAGTGGAGAGAGCATTGCAGAAAAAGAGTTAATAATAGTTTCAATTATACTTTCTGAGTTGTTTCACTTTAAATTTTGACACCATTCAAGCATGTGCATTTATGTCGATGAAAGGGATTTATGATGGATATAGTTATACTAGATATGCATTCAAATACGACATGCATTCTAAAGATTTAAGGTATCCATTCATTGGTGTAATAGGCACGATTAATATCCAACCATCAAACTTGCTAATATAAGATGAATTTCGACATCTAAATAATACTTCTCTGACCATTTCCTAATCATTTTTGTGGGCAACATTTGAATCAAAATTATAATGTAATAATATAACTATCAACATGACTACGTTGAAGGCATTTATATTTTATCCAAACTATAGACAATTTATATTTCTATTCCAACTTCAAAATTCAAGATGCAACATTGTAACATCCTGATTTTCAGAGCCTTTTTGAAGCTTTTAAAATAAAATTCACCATTTGGATTTTTCTGGAATTAATTAAAGCTTAATTGGAATTTTATTAAATTGAAAGGATTTAATATGATTAAGATAAACATTAACATTTGCCAATGTTATTTTATTTGAGTTCCTTGAGCCTCAAGGAATTTTCTGGAATTTTATTGGATTTTTTCTGGATTTATTTGCTATTTTCTAGAGCTCAAAAGGATTTATTTGAATTTCTGGAAAAGAAAAAGAAAAGAAAATCCCAAACCGGCCAGTGGGCCGAAAACCCACCAGCCGGCCCAGCCCAGCAGGCCGCCAGCCCAGCCAGCGCGCGCCCGCTCACGCCACGTGTCGCGCATCGGCGCCCAGTCCGCGCCCGCGCCTCTCGGTTGGATGCCAGCCACGTGTCGCCCATCCGCCGCAGCCGCTTCGCCCGCGCGCCATCCGTGCCGCCCGCTCGCCCGGAGCCACTGACAGGTGGGGCCCACCTGTCAGGGTCCTCGTTCCCGACCGGGACTCTCTTCCCCGTCCCCGTTCCGAACTCTGCCACGCCGCCGCCGTCTCCGCCGCGGACTCTTCGCCGCACCCGACCCGGCCGCCTCAGCGTCCGCGTATAAAAGCGCCCGACCCCTCGGCTTCTTCACCGTCCCGAGCCGCCGCCTCCGCCGCCGCTCATCGCCGGAGCCGCCGGTGCGTCACCGTCGCCCGTACGCCACCGGTCGCTTGGCGTTCGCCGCTCGTCGCCGGAGCTCGCCGCCGAGAGCGCTCGCCGTTTAACGCCGCCGGTGAGTCCCGCCGCCACCTCGGTCGCCGCTGGCCAGACCCCGCCGCCGTCCCAGACCTCGCCGGCCAGCCGCCGCCGCTACCCGCCCGCGCCTCGCCGCCCGCACCTCGGTCCTTGCGCCCGCACCTCGCCGACGCCAGCCGCCCGCCGCTTCGCCTTCCCGTGGATCGAGTCCACCGTGCGCCGAGCCACTGACAAGCCGGGCCCACCGGTCAGTCATGGTTCATAGACCGAGCCACGCAAGCCGAGCCACGTCAGCCCTAGGTTGACCTGTCAGCCACGTCGGCGCCACCTGTCACGCCACGTCAGCCCAGCCGCTTGCGCAAGCAGCCCAGTCAGCCGCACTGTTCCGTGCGCCGCGTGCACCGTAGACCCATTCCACCGAGCACCCGGTCCACAGCACAGTGCCTTTTCCAATTTCCCCGATATTCTTTAGATCCAATTTTTCAAGAGCCCGTTCTCCCTCGTCCTAGCTCCGATTGACCCGATTCTTTTTCCTAAATTCATATAAAATTGAGCTCTACCTTTTGGTTCAGGTTTGAAAGTTTTTGGAGTTCATTGAAAATTTTATTTGAATTTTATTTTGTCTTTTCGTTTCGCTTTCTCTCTCGTTAGATCGCGTGTTCGAGGGAACGGAAGTTGGATTTGAAGACCAAGAGACCTCAGCTGAGCAAGGCCAAGGCAAGTCGTGTCCTTTGATCATGTTGAACCCAGTTTGCAATCTATTATTTAATTATTTTGTTTTAAATTATCTTGCATTGTTATTTTTATTCAAACCCTTGTATTGGTAGTTATCGTCCCAATTGGTTATTTCCCTCCTTGATATTTTGGAACACCTTGATGCCATTGTCACCTTAGGTTGGGAATTTAATTAGTGATGCTATGTTATTTGTCACATTGGGTTGGTACGATTAGAATGCTTAGCCTTGCTTATTTTGCGAAAGGTTTCATCATCATATGTGATTAATTAATTTGACCTAATGAGATATTGAATCGTGGTTGGTGCCACTGTTATAAAATTTGTGCCGTGACGTTGGTGCGTCATTGGCGGTGGTTATACAAAATTGGTTTTCACTCGGGCGAATGATCGTGCAGTAAAGGGGGAAGTGTTGGAGCACTTCGAGGGATGTGGTAGTCTCGCCCGAGAACACTTAAGGACTTAACTTTGTGCGCCATTGATCTGAGTCTTACCGTGCAAACCACATGTCTGGTATGGGACAGACCTGGCTGATTAATTTGTGATGTTTCAATTCTGGTTCCGCCATTGGGATGTCAGTGGGTGTCGTATACATTCCACGGGGCACAAGGGGGGGTGTGATGCGAAACCCTAGCGGGCGGGATTGGGTTGGAATTGAACATTGTAAAGGCCTTGTTGTGATTACCTTAAGCTGAGGCTAATCACATCGTGTGGGTACAGTTGTGCAACCTCTGCAGAGTGTAAAACTATTCGAATAGCCGTGTCCTCGGTCATGGACAATGCTCGGTGATTTCACACGAGGGGTAGAGTCTTTATGAAATCTGGTTGGGTTGAGCTGGGAAGTGAATGGTCAGTTCACTTGTGGTTATATTCAATTCCTTTGATTATTAATTTAACGTCCTTTGTTAAAGATGCTCTTCAATCTATGTATGATATTTACTTCAAATTGTCGCTTTCTGCAAAACTAACCTTTCAGCCATCCATTGTTAAGCCTTGCATACTATATTGCATTCATTTGTTACAAACGACTTGCTGAGTACTCTATGTACTCACGGCTTTATGCCCCTGTTGCTCAGTTGAGGAGGAGGAGTATCACCAGCAGGAGGTTCCAGAAGGAGAGTACTTCGACGACTTCGCGGATTAGGCTTCGTTCTCCACTCGATAGCCTGTGGGCGTGTCGATTGGCTGCTGCGCTTTCTTTTGGATTTCCGCTGCTAGTTTTTGTTAAGCCCTTCGGGCTAGTCTATTGTAAGCTTGACCATAAGGTCGTACTCTGATGATTATTAATAATATTTGAGTCTTTTCTTAGTAAATCGTGATATGTTCAATATTTCATCTTTGTTTATACTGTGTGCACTAGCGTGATCCTGGACTAGTGCAGAATACACAGGAGAGTCCGGATTTGTATATTCGGGTCTCTACAAACATCATGGAGAAATGTGACACCCTAAAATATTAAAATGCAAAACCCACATTACAAAAACGATACACACTAGAACACAAATGCAAAATCCACATAACAAAAAAATGCAACACACCAAAACATTTAATGAAATGACCTAAAATAGCAAAATGCAATATCCAATCACTGTAATTCACCAAACATAAATAATGCACTAATAAAAAAGTACCTTAGAGGTGTCAGATTCGGTAATAGTGTTGGTGGTACCAGCAACATTTGGGGAGTGTTGACAGCACAAAATAGGAGGCAATGGCTAATATGCACATATGTCTAGGATTAGGCTTGTTCAATGGGGTTGTCATTTGACCTTCATGATATAGTATGGGTTAAATGGTTATAGTAGCCAACCGTGACTTTGAACACAAGACCTATCATCGAGATAATTATCCAACCACTGTTTGGACTAATATAGAAAGTAAAGACTAGTAAAACCCACTAGGTTCAGAAATAGAAGGTGATGTACGCAGTTTGTGTTGATACGAAGCTATCCCCCTCATTTTCCTCCTTGGCAGCACCTTCCTTTCCCTTTACTCTTTTATTCCTTGGCTTGGCTTGATGACTACTTGGCTAGTAGAAACCAATTCAAATTGCCATAAAGGGGGCCTAATGCACACAAAATCCATACAACACACAAAAACATATAATATAATGACCTAAAATGCAAAAATAAGACATCAAACATTATAAAATGTAATTCACAAAAACATAAAAAATACAACATCCTAAAATACAAAAAAATCAACACACACAAACATAAATGCACACCATGAAAATGAATGAGTTCTTGTGTCAATGATCAAAGGTTGATGAGAAACTGGTTTGGACTGGCCTTCACAACACAAATACAAGGTAGCTGGTTGTAGATTGATTTTTATGACCTAACAATGAGGAAGCCAACAATGATAGTGAACACACAACATATCAGTGAGATAATCATCAAACCAAAGTTTGGATTGATATGAAAGTAAAAACTTGCAAAATCCATGTGGATCATGTATGGAGTAGGTGCATACAGTTTGGGATGATATGGCGCAACCCCCTCCTTTTCATCCTCAGCCTCACCTTCCTCTCCATTTTCTCTTTTCTCTCTTGGCTTGACTTGGTGGCGGCTTTGTCTAGTGAAAGTGAACTCACCTTTGGAAGTGGGGGCCCCTGGTTTAAACAACTATAAAAGTAGCTAAATCCCCTTCAGAGTTACACTTAGACCCTTGTGGTCTCAAACATGGCCTAGCTTGGGCCTAATTCAGAGTTTGCATCATGATGAGTGGGTCTTGGCTTGGGCTGGTACAATGCTCTCTTCCCCTATCTCGTCCTCATATTGGACTAGCTCCTTAATATAGATATTGGTCTTTAGCCTATGCAGTTGTTTTTGGCCCATCTTTATCATGTTGCCCAAAGTAGCAATTAGGGCACCCATCATCCGCATTTCATTCCACGCCTAATTTATAACAACAAAAGAATTCCAACTTACGATTTATTGGCATACATTTATCATCAATATCATTATTTAACAATGTGATCTTAGATTTCACCTCATCTTGAATTTGTTTAGCCCTCTTTTTGGGTTATACAATCTTGATAATTCTGTTGTATTTTCCATATGTGGACTAGATAAAATATGAGCAGGAGCAACTCTTCCTGTTTCTCTCTCTACGTTACATTGTTGGGGATACATCCATGGTGGTGTTGATGTCCTGATCAATGGTGAGGGAGTTGGGATCAGATGTTCGATGGTAGCATTTGTTTGCCATTCATAATTATGGAAGACTAGTGCTGTTTGCATTGGAATTTGCATTCCGACCCCTATGTGTTTGCCATGCTAGTCCCATGGTCAGTGACTAGTACACACATATTACACACTGTATCACATCCGTACACGCAAGAATAATCAGAGTTGTGTATAATACTAGACATACGAACATAAGCTTATACAACTAAACATTTGATAAAAGGGCCAATTAGGCACATGATTCACATGAAATGTAAATAGTAGCGGAAGTAACAACAAATTGAACGAAAATTTCAAGCAAGCATGCCATTACATCCCACATGCAATTGACTGGAGTTAAATCTTAGCAAATGGCATCGTCTTCGCCAAAAAAAAACCACAGCCTAGATGTAATTGATATAGATATCTTCTTTTTTTTGCTCTAAATAATGTTTAACAAGCAATGATGAGTACAAAAATGTACTCTACAAGACTTTAAAGTTATATAGTATGCAAGATAAGTCAAAGATGTCTATCTATTCTAGTTTTTTTGTGTGCAAAATGCTGCTTTTATATGAGATAATAATAGAATGCAAGCAAAAGTTGTAAATGCAGTTGACATTTGATATAAAGTAACAAGTAAGTAACATAAGCATAATTCACAATTGGCTCTTTCATAGCCATAAGCAACGACTTTCACGTACTCGTGCCTAAGTTTCAAAAGGGGTTCCTCCCATTCCCAACCAAGTTTAGAAATCATAAGTCTAGCCTTAGAGACATCACTAAGATTTGCCCATAATCGGGGCCATGTCTATTCGAATAGATTTTACACTTTGCAGAGGTTGTACAATTTACCAACAAGATACAAATAGTGTGGTCAGCACTAGATCATAACAAGGCATTTACATTGCTCGATTCCAACCTTACCTAGTCCGATGAATTTTCGCCCTTAGGGGTCAATTCACGTTGAAGCCCGAGGAATTTATATTGTGTTGACGGTTTTATCCCCATACACTTACTGTGATGAGAACTAGCTTGAGCCCGTTACTGGTGCTTGCACCACTCTTATCTACCATGTGTGCAAGATCAGACCAAAACAACTTATTACACTAGGGTCTTCCTATAAAAGTGCTTGTGGTTATACGAAAGGCTTAGTTCAACAACACATAAGTTCATAGTCTTTTAACAAAGTTAAGCTAGAGTCTCCAACCATCAACCACCACATACAAGTTTCCTTTTTCACCACAAATCATATCCACATCAATTTTCACAATCCAACCAACACGTGAGATTTTCTCTCGCACCACAAGTTATACACATATCTCACCTAAGTCAAAACCATAGTATTTTAGTTTTGTTTTCTAGGTAAAATATCAAGGGTGACCACTCTAGTCCAGCAACATAACCATCCCATATTTTGAAAGTGTAACATTCCGATCATGTATTATACAAACATCTATGCAATGCTAAGCAACTCTATCTTATACCATTATAAACTTCCACAATTAATCATACTAGCTGTGGATGTCATTAGTATGGCAACAATAGTGAGTATGACAACTTTTCAAGGAAGGGTCAATGCAACAAATCAGCATAATTAACCACACCTTACTAATATAGTGATTTTACTAAAAAAATGTGCATGCATAATAATTTGAGCAAACAAATTACTTAACATTCAAATATAGAATCAACATGGTCAAAGGGGGTGCTAGCCTTACTGTTTAACACTTGCGCTTGCTCTAAATTCTTGAAGTATTGTTAGTACATCAATCTCTAGCGTATAAAGCCAAATAACACAAATAAATACCAAATAAAATCAAACAGAGGCAAAACTCAAATATTTGGCCTTAATATGAGTACTTGTGCAAACACTTTTGGCCATAGTACAGTACTTATGGTTTTGGCTGAGGGTGCCAAATAACACAAATAAATACCAAATAAAATCAATGTTCATAGGACGTCTTATGGCTGTGGCTGAGGACTGTTGGTCTTAGTATGAGTACTTGTGCAAATGAACCGAACACCGATAAGCTGTTTCAAATGGCTATTCGATAAGCTCGCTTTGAAATAACGTTGGAGAAGCCACCCTATTATTTGTTTGGAGAAAGTCATAAGTCGAAAAGAACTTGGACTAACCAGGTTCAATTTTTCGTGCTGTTTTTTTGTTCATCAAGTATAATCCCCTCTTACAAAATCACAGTCAATACCAAAAGACTAGTAATTGCATCTAGTTTATATCCTTTTGCTCAATTCTATAAAAATAAAAATATGATAACTTAAAAAAGAAAATTGACTCATTTTGACTGGATTTTTAGTAGTTTCCTTAAGTAAATGGAACTAGGTCTCATCCGGTTATGGGTTCGGATCCCAGCCCTAGTGGGGATTGCGGGTGATGCAGAGGCATGGGGACCACTATTTGAGCAGCATTTCTCCTGTTACACCTAGCGCCTTGGACTTCATGAGCCAGGTATTATCCACCCAATATGGATCCATATCCATCGCAATGCAAATTGGGGACATGAAATAGGTATCTAGTTGATTGTTTGTGGGGGTTCTAATGCATTCCTCGCTTGCAGCAGTAACATCCTATGAACATTGCTACTGCAATGTACAGGTATATATTTTTAGAAAAGCCCTCTTTTCAATCCTAAATTCTACCCTCGTTTTGGTATTTAACCATGAACTATGAAACTGTCTAGAACACAACCTTGAACTATCACTACAACAAAATGAATATATTAAGACGTTTTGTTTAAGACGCTTTGAATCATGTCTCTCTTTTTAGAACCACAATTGAAATAGAGACGCAGTTTGAGACGCTCTAAAGGGTTGCACGCTATTAAATTCTATTAAAACGGCTGTTGAGACGTTTTGGAGTACGTCTCATGTATAGAGACGAAAATTTAGATGTCTTATTTATCATTTGAGACGTCTTATCTATTATCTCCATATAAGAATATTAAAAAAAACAAAATGGTGTAAGTAACGGTATATATATAAAACATAAAAAAATATCAATCTCAAAGTTCGAACTCACAACCTGAGACTTTTCTTTCGCTTTTGTCCAGTGGCTGAAAACATAAAAAATATCAATCCCAGGGTTCGAACTCTCAAACTAAGGTTTAGAATGTTCACGTATTAACAAGGGCGGAATTGGGCCCCTGGGAAGGTGGGCTTTAGCCCGGGGTATAAAAATGTATGTAGTATATAGCTGACATGCGTCATTTTTGCATATATTTACTCGTTATTTTACCCTCATATTCTTCGCATTTTGGGACCATTTATCATCATTTACATGCTTTTCCATATTTAATTGCTCGAAATGGACCTTTTTACATTTTGCATTATTTTTCTGCAGGCCGGCGCGATCGAGGTGCATAAACGACAAATCTGGACTTTCGAGACTGCTCCATACAAATGTGCGCATCGTCACGGACGCGTAGGATCAAACCGCGCTGAAATCGGACTCCCGGAGGGCAAGAACATAAGAAATAAAATAGGGGAAGGACTGGATTGTGAATGCCAGAAAAATATGTGGACTAAATTGCAAATTGCCGAAATTCCCATTCCATCAAAAACCCTAGCCGCCGCCTGGAATTAATTGAGCCCGGTCTTCTTGATTCTCTCGGCCTCCCCTTTGCTCCTCTTACTCCCCTCTTCTTCTCCACCCACGGCGCCGGCGAGGCCGGGCCATACCTCGCCGGCGGCCACGTTCCCTACTGCGCCACCATCACCTCATCCGCAAGCACCACGGCCGCCAGCCCCTTCCTCTCCTCCCTCGGCACCGCTGCCCGCTTCTTCATCCTCCTCCGCACCCCGGCGCCGCCTTCGCCCGTCCGCATCCACCGCTCCTTCTCCACATCCGGCGCGCCACCGCTCACCTCCCCTCACCAGGCCGCCGCTTCTCCTCTTTTCTCCCATCACCCTTCTCATCTCCGGCCGACATATCTAGATCCCGCGCCGCCTACTCCATTAGCGCCGCCTCCCTTCTCCGCCACTCGCCACCGCCGCTTCTCACCGTCGGTTCCCCCACTTTGCCTCACCTCTGCGCCGCCGCTCATCTCACTTACGGCCGCCGCCCTCCATCTCTCCTTGGCCCCCCTATTGCTTCTTCTCCCTCCTATCTTCCACCACCGGTCAATTACCTCACTTCCGGCCGCCAATCGCTCGACCGGCCGCTCTCCTCTTCATCGCCAGCGTCTCCACCAAGCATCGGCTCAGACGACCTCGACGTTATTGCCAGCCACAGCGCCGCCCCTGTCTCCGCAACCACTTCATCGACGCCGGCGACTTCTTCAACTTCTTCACCCGCCACATCGCCTCCACTGCTCCCTCCGTGCGCCGACACCGACAGCGACCCATTCACCGACCGCCACCTCTTCACCACCGTCGAGCGCCGCTCCTCTGCTTCCTCTACGGGACCGCCGACAACTCCCCTCAGTCTAGCTCAATTCTTCTCCCTCTCTCTTTGTTGTTCATCATACATTGCTCAAATTAACTGTGAATTGATTACTGTGATGGATGTGAACTGTGATGGATCCTACCAGAAATATTTGTGTCTTGTCACTCATATAATATCTATTGCTTCAGGTAAAAAAGCCTAAATGTTCTACTCGCTAGGTATGCCACTTCTAGTTAGCCACTTCTAGTTTAATTAACTGAACTTGTACCGTAATATTTTTGATGATTGCTCATATCTGATATTTTGTTGTTAATATTGCTATGTTTGCAGGATATGGAGGACTATGAAAAGAAATGCAGAGTGGAAGACCTGATGCACAATTTTCTGATTGAAGAAATAGACCTGATGATTTATTATAACAGTTTAAAAAAAGATGTGTGTCAAATTGGAGGATGTTTTACCGACATGTGTTTATCGCATATTAGATTTTTATTTAGTTGTGAACTCTGTTGATTTAAATGGATGCTATAATTATTTGTAAATCTCTCTTATGTAAACTTCTTTGGGGTTTGGAGGGTGCAATGATGATGAATTTGTCAATTGCCAATGGTTTGCCCGGGGTGTGACTTGGTTCCAGTTGTAGTTGGTTTGCTTTTCTTATAACAGTACTATATCTGTTGTGCTACGCCCATTCCTTATATTTTATAAAATATGTACTCAATATTATGGTGCTGCCTATAAAATTATTATATATACATGTATATATAATAAATATATGGAATACTATATTCTCATACGGATACGTATTTGTGTGTATAAAAGAAAATATATACCAATAAAAATAAAAATACATACTACATAGGACATCTTGAGACGGCACATAACGTCTCAACGCACGTGCCTATATTAATTGAGACGTGGTGCAGCCGTTTTTATAAAAGCGTCTCTAGCTTTATAGGGATACAGTGCAGATGTCTCTAATGAACGTCTCAAATAATATAGGCACGCTTTAGAGAGCGTCTCTATATTTTTGAGACGGTTCATGTAGAGACGTTTCTATGATGCTTTATAAAAGCGCCTCAGTTGTCTGTGGAAGACGAAACAGAACGTCTCTAACCTACAAATATGATGTCTCCCCACGGATGTTTTGTTGTAGTGTATTAAAATTGTTCATTTCACCCATTGTAAAATGAAGCCTCGTCACCACTGGGCCCACATGTCAATCCTACCAATCTTCTTCCTCTCCCCCTTTGCAATATATTCTTCCTCTCCGCTCCTTTCATGCCATGTCACTACTACAGAAAGGGTCATCACACAAGGCTCAAAACCATCATTACAGGTAGTTTTTGAACTGTCTGAATTTATGTATTTGTGATAGTAGGTGGTTATCTCAGACGGCTCTCAAATCGTCTATGATAAGTTAAAACATAGATGATTTTTGAAAATAACCATATGTGATATGTCTGGTATCATAGACGGTTATTAAAAATAGCCATCTATGATAAATTACATATCATAGACGACTAACACTAATAACCGTCTGTGATATGTAAGATATTATAGACGAGTAATACCAAAAACTGTCTGTGATAGTAGACATATAACAGATGGTTATTTTTAAAAACCATCTGTAATATTGGATATATCATAGATGGTTTGGTGTTACAAAAGCTACATTATTTCCCCTTTTTTGGCTAACCTCAAGAAATGCTAGTCATGCCCTCTAAAAACAAGCAAGCAGATCACATATATAGCACAAAACAATCATTACACAGATCTCATAAATGAATTAAACAACGCAAGCAGATCACATATATAGCACATGACAATCATTACACATATTTCACAAATGAATTAAACAACTTAATTAAGTACAATTGAATTATTCCACTTTTCTATGAAAACACTAGTGCTATTAGTGTTGCTGAAAATCTTATTCAACATTCTGGAACCAAACAGTTGTCTTGCATTTCGTTGATTCAGATTTTCAAGTTGCTGATATTTTGACAAAACTACTTGATACTTCACATTTTGCTCATTTGCAATGTGAGTTGGGTGTGTTGCATTTTATGGGCTTATTCTAAGGGGGAGCTTGTTGTTCAAAGATGTTTCAGAAGCTTTGTTTATTATACTTATCAAATAATTCATCAAGTCCAAGCCATTGAGATCAAATAAGTTGTAAAGCTCTCTTTAACATATTTACTCATATGCTGTGTAGCTTTGATTATGACTAATTGTAATTAATCTGCTACATTTGAAATAAAGCATGACATAGCGAAATACTTTGACTAGATTTATTATAGATAGTACTTTGTGATGTTCATCTAAACGGATTATCTTGATTGTGAGTTTTATATTAAATTTTGGCTATGAGGCTCGTATGTTTTATATTGCAATCTTTTTATGTTCATTCAATTTGACATGTTAAAAAATGAAAAAGAAAAATTGTAAAGATGTATGCTTTAAGCATGCCATGTGTAGACAAAAAAAACACAAGAAGTGCAAAAATGAAAAGAAGTATGCTTCAAGCATACCATCATTTAAAAGAAGTATGCTACATGTATGCCATCATGAAAAGAAGTATGTTACAAGTATGCAACATGCTTAAGAATTGAATGTGAAATAATAGTTTGTTATATGAGACTGCTAGCTCGTCTAAATTTAAAGTTTGCTTCACATTTAGGCATTGACTTTTCGTTGTAATATCTCATTGTGCTCTTTATAAATTAGTTTGATCGTTGTTGAGATGCCAGTCATGATATAAATTGCTTACTCATATTGAAAAACTTGTCTTGACATTAATATATGATATATGAGTTTCTATGATCTAGATTGCTCTACTAAAAAAGATGGGTTGGTTAAATTATTAAATCAATGCAAAGTGACTTGAATAACCTACAAAGCTTCTTGATGCTTACTCTCATTGCTCCTTCTTAGAATTATTCTTTCTCTGAAGTTCTTGATGATTATATTGCCAAAGGGGAGAAAAATGGGAGAAATTGGAGAGGATTTGATTTTGGAGCAATTGGAGAAATTGGCTAAAATTGCCTCTCTTGTGTTGAGAGGGGACTTTTATGAGTTTTTGTCGAGACTTTGCTACTGTGGTTTGTCAAATTCTTTTTTCTGTAGTTTTGAAACTTTCTTTTCGTAAATTTTGCTTTTCTTTTAATCTACAACTCATTCAAGAGATTTTGAAGTATTGTCAATATATCCATCAAGGGGGAGATTATTAGACCACGTGGATAGGTCGTGAATTTAGTGATGAATAATTGACATTTGGGTGGCATTGAAATTTGTATTTGTAAAAGTTTCGGTCGATGTGCTCTTGTAAAACTAGAATTGCTGGAATATTCAGGTTAAGCGGTTTGATTGCCTTGTATTCGGCATTTTGACCGATAGGCTTTGATCACGGATGGTAGTCGGTAGCTCGATCGGTAGTCAGTGGTCTAATCGACCTTGTGTTGGGCGGTTCGATCAGCCTTGTATTGACCAATCCGATCGGCCTTGTGTTGGGCGGTCCGATCGGTAGGTCGACCACGACAGAATGACCACGGCATGTCGACCATAGCAAATCGAACATGGTAGGTTGAGCATGAAAAACGACCACGGTTGAACGACCGCGCAAAACGGCCACGACTAGTCGACCATGCCTGGTCGATGGTAGGAGCTACAGTGACTGGTCGATGGTCGTTATTATAGTAGTTGGTCGATAGTCAGGGCTATAGTAACCGGTTAATGGTGGTAGCTACAGTATCTGGTCAATGGTCATTGCTACAGTACCTGGTCAGTGGTCAGAGCTACATTGACTAGTACATGGTTGGAAGCTACAGTGCCTGGCCAGTGGTCGATTGTCGTAGGCTTCGTGATCAGTTGTCATAGATTTGGCGATCAGTAGTCGTAGGCTTTGAGTGCTACAATGCTTGTGATTTTCGAGTACCCCGAGTACTCGTAATCTTCGAGTACTCATATTCGGTCAGCAGTGTGACTAGCCTATGCATGGCGGTCAGACCGGTTCTTCTCGGTGGTCTTGGGTTGAATTTTGGAAAACATGGAAATTGAGGCCGTAGATGATTTAGTTCGTATTTATGGATGGACAAGGGTGTGTTATGCGTGTGTGGACTGATGTTAGTCAAGTTAGAGATAACTTGTGTCGAAAAAACGTTCTTTGGTCTTTACATGCGTAGGATGGGTGTGGAGATAGTCATGGTTGATGACGAGGATGACTGAGACTAAGAGGGGGAATCCGAGGTTCGAGTGGTCGAGGATGTCATGAGGTGGTCGGGCTCACGTTGGAGTATGTGGAGATCAAAGTTAGATGACGCATGGATAAGCTACGGGAAGTGCGGTTCTGGAGGCTTCGATACGTGATGAGTTGGAAGGAGTTATGAAAGGTGTCCATAATTGGAAGGTTTAGAGATTTTAGAAAACATGTGTTTGGAAGGGTTTTTGGTCCCTTGATTTTCAGAATCGGATAGTATTTCGTGTCCGTGTTGATAAGGATACGGTTTGGGGCTTTAGCATATCAAAGTAGGGAGAGATTAGGAGTTATGGTGTGGCTTTGAGACGGCTTTTTAGGAGAAGGATTTTGGGACAAGATTGTGGAGGCTTTAGTTTTGACTAGACTTTTAGGGGTGTTTTGAGGGGCACTTTGCAAACCTACAAAAATCCAGCGATAAACATCATCTTGAGTCAATCTTGTTCTTGATTTGCTCGAAGAGTGTTGGTGATTGTAATTTGATCGGAGCTTATGACTACGTGCAAAGGTGTCGAATCGTTGTCAGAAAATAGAGGAAATACGAGTACTAGAAGGCGCTGAATTCTCGAAGGCACAGGTGATCGAGTGAGCCGTCGAAACAATCATCAAAGTTTACGATTGGTCAGAGTTTACGACAGCTGAGTGGTTAAGTACCGAGTGGTCGAAATCTTCAGCAAGCATTAAGAGATACCAAAAAGCGGTGGCAATCATTCACCTCCTTCTGAATGCGGTATTCGATCCTACAGTTATGAAAAAATATTTTCCATAATATAATAATAATATATTTTTACTGAACATATTCATATAAAAAGTAGTGGTGAAAATTGTATGTTGGAGACCGTATCGATATCCAAAATAATATACTTTCTTGAACAAAGAGACTACAAATTTGAGAATAAATCTCGATATCTAGACAATTTTTTTTCTCTATCATGGTTGTACACAAATTTGTGGATGTTATTTGAACAACAATTCGAATATGATTTTAAAATAACGTTACAATTGATGTGACTGGTGAAGATGTATGTATTCTTGTAATTATAATTAGATGCTTTAATGTTTTACTTCAAGTTACAACTTCATAACGTAACATCTTTAAAAAAATGCTGCTTGTACCTAGACCTGAATAACCGCCGAACCAGGCTTACAGTCCCAACCTTTGAGCTCGGGTCCTCTGAGGCTGGCAAGCCAAGGCCGGGCACGAACGAGACAAGGGTGCTAGTGGGAGATGCCTGGTGCAATCCTCTACATAGTCTTTATTTTTACCATGTAAAATAGCCAAACAAATTATATTCTGACACCTTCGATGTCCTGCCCCAATACTTGGTGTACACGTCATATACATTCGAATCTACCATGTAAAAAAATTGAAAAACATTATGATTTGGCCCCCTCATCAATCTGTTGAGGAACCGACGCTGGAGACCAGTCCGAGCGATTCCTCTGCTTAGAACAAGAACGAATCAATCACAGAATCACAGAGAGAATAGATTGAACACAGAGAGGTACAGAGAACTCCTAGTCTTTCTTTATTGCTTTAGATTGCATCGGGGTACATAATGAGGGGGGTCTAGGTCCCTATTTATAGTCTACGGTGGGGTGCCCAATTAGATCAGGACTCTAGATAGAGTCCAGGTTTCCTAACACAATCATCTATTGTATTTGGCCCCTCAATTTAATTTTCTAGTTACACTCCTTATATATGGCCTAGGATAAAAGCCAGAGGCTTGTTGGGCAGTAGACATGGTTTGACTGGTTTCAGCTTCATTGGCAACAGCTATTAGGGCCCCGACCATAGATAAACGTTTTTAGGCTCCGCCCCCAAGGGTTGGGCTTTGGCCCGACCGTCGAGCAGTAGACCAATGATTCTCACCTGGCCGGGGCCCAACAGATCTGGGCTACATTTTCCATGACCGGCCGCGTACTAAACCGAAAATTGGACACTGTTGGACCTATGGACACCCGAATTTCCATTTTTGGCCCCGAAATGAAAAAATTCCAGATTTGGACCCCTCCTCACCGCGCATTTACGCTAGCGCGACACGTGTTCCGGTCGTGCGGACTGGTACCGCACGACCGCACTGTTCACCCGGTCGTGCGGGACCAGTCCGCACGACCCGCGTGGCTCCGCTCCGACCACGGGATTCATCGCCCGAGCGCACGATCGATGGCTCCGACCGCACGACGCTTGCCCGAGCGCGCGACCTGCTGCCCCCCCCCCCCCGCGTGACTGCCGTCCTCACCGCACGACCGCCCCGTCCCGCCCGCGCGACCGAGTCCCGAGCGCGCGATTCCTCTGCCGACCGCGCGATGCCTCTGCTGTCCGCTCGCGTCAAATCGTTCTGCCGAAAGCCGAAAGCGCAGCACGGGTTGGCAGTAGTATGTGTATGGCCCCCCAAATTTTGCATGCAGGTCATACACGCGTCAGTAGTATGTGTATGGCCCCCCAAATTTTGTTGAATGGGTGAGGAGCGTTCGCAATGCGGTGAAGTTTTCTGGTTTGCAGTGGAAGAAAAGACAGAGCGAGAGAGGGAGTGAAGGGAGGAAAAGAAAGAGTGGAAACTCAGATTTTTGAGTTGCTTCTGTTTGGAGTCAGCAGATTTTGCAAATACGAAAGTTGTAGATCGTCTTCTGAGCATCAAGAAGAGGTAATTTTTGGCCCCGTGCAAGTATTTTTCTGTCAATGTCATTAGCCCGTAATTAGGGGAACCGTGTTTCGTTAATGTTCTTATAAGTCAATACGGTGTGTATGTTGTAGGTAAACATGATGCATGATGTATTGTAGTGTAGAAAATGTCGTATTTATTTGTTGAAGTTACGTGGTGTAATGTAGTTATTTTTTGATGAACAAACGTGCTTACATGCGTAGGTGTTGAAAAAGTAAATATTTATGTTAGAGCATTTGTGGTTGATAGCAACAGTAGATAGATTAGAGACAATTTGTATAATTGGTAGGCTTATACAATTTTTGGTGAAGAAAAGTGAGGAGCGAAAGCCGGAAGAGTTGAGTTGTTTTTATTTGGAATCAGCGGATTTGGCAAGTACAAAAGTTGTAGATCATCTCGTGAGCATCAATAAGAGGTAAGTTTTGTGCCCGTGCAACTATAATTTTATGTATGTAATTAGGCTTTAATTAAGGAAACCATCTTGTGTTACTGTTATTTTATGTCAATCTTTTATACGCTATGTATGTATAGCAAATCTTGCATATGTCAGGCATGATGTATTGTAGTGTATATAGTGTTTTCCTTTTTTGTGAACATATGTACTGTAAAGTAGTTTAAGTTAGGTGGAAAATATGAAGTTGTAGTGTGTAGACGTTGAGAAAATACATATTTATGTTAGAGCAATTATAGGTGATAACAATAGTACCAGGATTAGAAGCATATGATTAGTACGCTTAGGGAAGAACTACATACAGTGCGGTAGGTGGTAAAAATAAATTAGAAATAAATTTGGTAGATTAGAATTAACATATAATAGCAGTCATAGAAAGTTATAGTAGAGCTACATAAAGACTATATTAAGTTAAAGTTAGAAAAGATTGTAGTGTAAATTATGTGTAGGTGTTGAAAAAGTAAATATTTATGTTGGAGCATTTGTAGGTGGTAAATTTGTAGTAGTTAGATTAGAGACAATTTGTATAATTAGTATGATTAGTGAATGACCGTAGTATGAAGGTCATTTGATGGAAATAAAAATGTTATGAATATTTAATTTGATGTATGGTACGATTAGATGGTTCGATTGTTAATTAGATGGTACGATTGTTACAAGCTGTGTACTAAAATAGTTGATTATGCACTTATGGTAGGTACGCAATGGCTGGCATTGAACAATTGTTCGTGTTTTGTGGGAGTGGCCTCGTACGTGATGGGCCGTATGGGGCGGACCTGTCAAATTGCGAGTTGACCGTGATCCGGGCACCCGGTCTGAGCGCCATGAGTTTGTCTGAGCTACGGAGGTGTGTCCGTTCAGCGTTCGATCGACAGACCACAAGGAAGAAGTTACGGATCAAGGCAGTCTATGCCTCAATGGTGGATGATGGAAGGGAGAGCACATGGCAACTTCTGAAGGTGACTAATGACGCCTCATGGGCGAACTACATGGAGGTTGTGTGCAACCCTGATGCTGCGATATATGGCAGGCCAATGGTGTATGTTGAGTTCGTGGAGAGGGCAGAATCATCAGCCATGGTTGGTTCAGATGCCGCTGGTGGAGATGTAGTGTCTGGGTTCATCTCCGGCGGTCATGAAGACGCTTCTGCGGGAGAACATGTGGGCGAGGAAGTGGGTGATGAAGACGACAGGAGGCGTGCGGACAATTTCCAGCCCAACGAAGGTGTGGACGAGAGGTGGTGGGCCGCCCGTATTGACTGTCATGAGTATCTTGGGGACCAGGTGGAAGAAGAGGGCAGCGAGGAGGATGAGGAGGTGGAAACAGGCAGTTCTGGAGAGGGCGAGGATGGCGAAGGTGCAACTGGAGGGGTGGTAGGTCGTGTTGTGACGACGGAAGGTTCGTACGTGTCGTCCAGACTGGACGACATCGCAGCGGCAGCCCTAGTTCTGCCACAGGGGGAGGAGGGAGAATGGGGGTTCAGCGAGGGCGCACTCTTTTTGGGGCAGTGCTTCCGTAATAAGAGTGCTGTCCAGCAGGCTATTGCTAGACATGCCATCAACATTAGCTGGACGTATCGGGTCCACAAGTTAAAGCCGGACACGTACGTTGTGAAGTGTGTCGACGGGTCCTGTGGTGGCAAAGTCCATGCACAACAGTACAAGGGCGTTGGCACGGAGTTCCGGATAACGGTGCTGCAAGATCACAGTTGCGAGCTTGCGGGGCCAGTACATAGACACCGCAACATGACATCATCGTATGTTGCGGAGCTGGTCATGCACCTCATCCAGGCGGATGTGTCAATTACCCCGAAGGTTCTAATGGCAGAAGTAGCGAACACGGCGGGCTACGAAGTGAGCTACAAGAAGGTATGGCGCACGAAGCGAAAGGTGCTGCACCGTATGTATGGGACGTACGAGGAGGCGTACGACCTGGTCCCAAGAATGCTGCATCAAATTTCACAATCAAACCCAGGCACGTACATAAACAGGCAGCAGAGGGTCCATCCTACAGAGGGCCCATCCTACAGTGTTCTGGGCCTTCCATCAAGCGATACAAGGGTTCAGGTGGTGCCGTCGAGTGCTAACTGTAGATGGGACGTTCCTATCCGGCAAGTACAAGGGTACTATTCTCACCGCAGTTGCAGCCGATGCAAATGACCAGTTACTCCCAGTTGTATTTGCAATTGTGGAGAACGAGAATATAGATAGCTAGCTTTGGTTCCTTTGCAATTTGAAGCATGCCGTAGTGCAAGAACTCCCTAAAGTGTGCCTTATCTCTGACCGCAATGCAGGCTTGCTGTCTGCGTTGCGAACGTTGCAGAATGGGACGCAACCCCCCTTCCAGTGGACTGATGTGAAGAACCGTTGGTGCATGAGGCATATTGCAGCGAACTTCCACAGAAGGTTCCGTAGCAAGGACCTAATGAAGATGTTCAAGAAGCTATGCATGTAGAACCAGAAGCGGAAGTTCGACACCTTGTGGAGGCAGCTCGATCAGGAGGCTACGAAGCATGTGCATACAGAAGCAGGGGCCGTGGAGGGGGGCTCCACAAGAGTCGGGGTATTATCACAATGGGTTCAGTCCAATGCACCTGACTTGGAAATGTGGTCTTTGTTGCACGACACCGGTGGGGCAAGGTATGGGATCATGACAACCAACATGTCCGAGGTTTACAATGGTGTCTTGAAGGGCGTCAGATCCCTGCCGATCACGGCAATCGTGGCTGAGACTTGGAACCATACCGTCGGGTACTTTGTGAATAGAGCCATGATGGCGCAGAAGCACCTTGACGAAAATAAGCAATACTCTGAGGTCATGCAGGCCTTCATGGACAGGAAGATGGAGAAGGGTCGATCCCACATTGCTCAACCCATTGATGGCTTAAGGAGGAAGTTTGAGGTCCGCCTAAGGCAGAAGTATGTCATGGGTCACATTAGAGGGGAGCGCAAGCAGGTATGCACGATTGGTGATGAAGCATCTTGCACCTGCAACAAGCCCCAACTTCTCCACAAGCCATGCTCCCATGTGTACGCGGCCTGCGCTGTATGGAACCAGGCGTCGACACAGTACATCTCCAAGTACTACGACATGCAGCACTTGTATGCAACCTGGAGTGCAGACTTCCATTCCTACGGGGTAGACATGCACTACAGGGAATTATGGCCGGGGGAGATAAAGTGGATGCCCAACGATGCACTGAAGCATGTCGGTCGTGGAAGACGACAAAGCCGTCGCATCCGCAACGACATGGATGAGAGCCAGCGAAGGGATCGTGTTCGGCGCCCGAAGTGTAGGCTATGCAAGACGATTGGCCACTCCCTCAGTCAGTGCCCAAACAGGCCGGCATCAAGCAACGCTCTGTAGTACCAACCACAATCCATATGTAATGTATTATTCAGGAGGTGTACGCTGAAATGTTGGCTCGATGTAGCTATGTCATGCACATTACCATGTTATGTATGTTTTCGCACATTCCATATGTTTCCTTGTCGTGTGGGTCATATTCATGTGCACATTTTTTTGTATGTTTTGGTACATTCCGTACGTTTTCCAGTCATTACATTTGTTGTTACTTGTTGCACATTTTGTTATAATGTACACTAACTTGTTATTCTTCTTTGGCAGGACATGGCGTTCGAGCTGCTAGACCCCCGTTGGGATGAGCACCACCGATGCCATGTGTGGTTGTCGGGAGACGCACACGGGCCTCCTTGCTTCGTCCTTAGGGGCCCCCGAGAGAACTGGCGTCTCGGCCAGCGGTTCATCCCACTGCTGCGGGACACCGGTCTGCTGCCCATTGCCCGCATGTTGGATCTACCGCATGCGTTCCAGTATGATTCGCCACTGCTGTCCGCTCTCGTTGATCGATGGAGGCCGGAGACTCACACCTTCCACTTCCGGTGGGGGGAGATGACGGTTACTCTGCAGGACGTCACGATGATTACAGGTCTACCCGTCCGTGGTGCTGCTGTGGTGCCACCCCCAAAGGCAGCAGATTGGAAGGTCCGTCTGGGTCACCGGTTCGGTCATCCGATCCCAGACAACGCAGCTGGGGTGCCACATGGATGCCTTCGTCGCTACATGACCTGTCCTGCAGACGCAGATGAGGACGTGGTGCGGACGCACTTCATTGCGTACCTGCTATATCTGTTCGGGTGGGTGTTGTTCCCTAGCACCACTGGAGACTCCGTGCAGCCTAGCTACATACACCTAGCGGAGTCCTTGGCGGATGGCTGGCCTGGTCAGCAGCCACAGTTTAGCTGGGGATCAGCAGTTCTTAGCGCCACGTACCGAGGCTTGTGTGACACCTCGCAGTGTAGCATGGCCAGCGAGCCGGTCCTAGCCGCCTGCTACCTTCTCCTTCAGTTATGGTCGTGGGAACACTTCCCCGTTGGCAGGCCTTCATTTGGTCGTAGGGTGCACCCTTATGACCTCATCCCGCAGTTGTACGGCCTCGATGGTGGCGACGACCCCATTGATGCGCCCACAATGGGTACACGTTGGACGCATGGTCAGTTGAGGTGGGCCAGGGAAAGACCGAGACGTTCGTACACGGATTTCCACCAGAGGTTCGAGCTTCTGCCGTTTGGCGACGTAGTCTGGTGGCCATGGTCTCAACGGTTCATTGCGAACACGGCCCCCCACAGGTTGTCATCTCAGTGCGAGCAGGATCACAGGTACTGGATGACGACCTGCCACTTGGTGTTCGCGCACTGCGTCGAGCCATACAGCCCACACCGAGTCATGTGACAGTTCGGGCTGTACCAGCATGTCCCTCCCATGCTAGGATGCCCTCTTGCGGATATCACCCACCGGTATGTCACTACACTCCAAATTTGATTACTGCATTAGTCTCAATGTCAGTACCCTACTAATTGTGTAATGTCTCAATGAACTTGCAGGCAATCGAGGAGAGGGCGAGCGACAGAAGACTGGAGAGCCACACAGCGGATGTGGACAGACATGTGGCGTGACCATGCGGATACGATGGTTGTGGATGAGACACGGCCGAACGACCCCGCAACGTATAGGGCATACCTTGAGTGGTACGCTCCACGCACCCGCAGTAGGCTTACAGGGGAGCCGCCACATCCTCCACTTCATGCTGTTCACGAGGCCGCTATACAGGAAGGTCCAGACCGTCATCTAGCGGCACGGGTCGACCAGGCGGTAAGAGATTACTATGTCATTACGCAGTGCAGGATTACGTTTGAACTGACTGTTTGTTTCACTGCGGGTGGACCGGCTACATCATATCGAGGACGAGGCTGATGAGGCTATACGACGTAGGAAGTCAAATACCGAATCTCGGTGGGTAGGTTATATGCGCAGCATCATCGATGACGCAAGGGGTGCGATACGGGCCTTGAGTTGTGGTCGCCACCGAGATGACGTTGTTGCTACACGTGGTGGCGGACGTGGCCAGGGACCACCACCTCCCTCCGCGCCGCCGTCAGCACCACCATCAGCACGGCCATCGACGTCGCGTCCATCCCAGTCCGAGAGTCGGCCCAGCTACGCTCGCTCGGCCTCCACGCGCTTCGGACCGGCGGTTCGACAATTGCCAACTATTTTTGATCGGGTTATTTACCATTTATGTCTAACCACATGTTCATCTTGCAGCAATTGCGACAGGATAGCACGCTGCTACGGATGGCGACGTCATCACGGAGGGCGACGGAGGAGCGACCGCGCTCTCCAGGACGACGGGGGCCCACTTCAGACAGCACCCCTGACTCGTCAGACCAACCAGAGGGGGCGATGCCCTCGTTCACCCCTACCGTGCAGTCCAACCTAGATGACCGAGACAGATGGTTTGGGCAGACGTATCAAGGCATGACATCGCAGGAGTACATGCGCGACTACCCGTTGACATCATCATTTCGACAGCCACATACCCCGGTATGCACTAATGTTCTAAGCTAAACATGTGTATTTCAAAGCCATCTAATTGCACTGGCAAAAAATGCAGGTTTACTCCCAGCAACAAGGCCATGACGTCCATGACGTTCACGGTGGGTCATCCGCTTTGCGGAGTACGCAGGTAAATGCCTTGTAATTTTACTACTCATTATGAACAATATTTGTACTTTCCATTGCCTAATTCAGCTGTACCATCTAAGCAGGACGTAGACACCTCCTCCAAATGGCTGAGCTCTATGATTTTTGGCCAGCCGTCTCGGCCGCAGCCCTCGCACTACGATCTTCGCGATGCACCACGCTCCCCTAGTAGGTTCACCTTCTCAGAGGATCATATGCGCCATACGAGGCGGCGACAAGGAGATGATGAATGAATTTTTTTAATTGTGCTTTTGTAATTTTTGTGATGTTTTTCAAGTGTAATTTTTGTGATGTTTTTCAAGTGCTTGATGGTTTCATGTTCAAACATGGTTTCCAGTATAAAAGGGTTGCTCCAATTGTTCTTGAAGCGCTTGATGGTTTGATGTTCAAAGATGGTTTCCTGTATAAAAAGGGTTGCTCTTAGTTCTTTGATTTACTAGGGCATACATCCAACATAGAGATGACAACACGGGACAACCCACATAATAAGAAGGCATCAGGCAATGACAACACGAAACAACACATACATTGCACGTACATGAAATGTAGCAAGTAGTACAACCACCAACACACCAACGAACACAACAACTAAAATACAACACAACCGTACATGAAACATTACCAAAAGGGCTTGACGACAACATAGCATAAAACATTGCCAACATACACGAGGAGAACCTCCAGCACTACAACTTGAGGATAACAATAAACACAAGAAACAAAATAGCACACAACATTAAATTTATCTTCCACTCTAGTCTGTCGAAACGATGCCGCATCCCGACGGGGTCGCAACCCCCCACGACAACTCTCTCACGGCGAACAATGTCTGTCCTATTTCCCATTTCATCCTCCCACACCCAGAATCGGCATCCACCAGGAGCTTCCTGCGATTCCATGACAAGAAGATTTTTAAACATACCACCACGATTTGAATGAACCTGAAACAATCTGACTCACCGAGTGATGGGGGCACTTGTAGTAGTGTCGCCCAGGATTCGCGGCCGTCTGTGATGTCCTACGTCTAACCACCGTGTTGCAATTTGGGCACATCACCGTGGGTGCCCATGAAGACGTGCTGAGCTGACTCATTGCCTAGTCTGGGGGAGTGAGCACGAAAGAAAACTACACAGATTGCGATCAACTAACTCAGGAGGTGACTGATAACATGGCAAGGGAGTATGTGAGGGATGGCTCCGTTTTATAGGCTGTGTGGGGGGGGCAGCCTCACGCACAAAGACCACAGGCAACACAAATCAAACACGCACATGAAGGGGCAGTGAGCAGACAAAAAGGTGCACCTTTGCTCAGTGACATGAAAAAAGAGGGCAGCTTTGCCCAGTGAGATGACAAAAGAGGGCTGCTTTGCCTAGTGACATGACCAAAGAGGCCAGTTTTGCTCAGTGAGATGACAAAAGATAACAGCTTTACCCAGTGACATCATAAAACGGGGCAGCTGTGCTCAGTGAGAAGACAAAAGATGCCAGCTTTGCTCAGTCACAACACGAAACAACACATACATTGCACGTACATAAAATATAGCAAGTACTACAACCATCAACACACCAACGACGGTAAACATGGAGGGTACCAAAAAATGACAACATAGTGCAGCTTTGCTCAGTGACATGACAACAGAGTACAGCTTTGCGCAGAGATGGGACAAAAGAGGGATGTACAGACATGACAAAAGCGTCAGCTTTGCTCAATGAGAGGTCGGCTTTGCTCACTGAGATGACAAATGACAAAAGATGATAAAAGATTCCAGTTTTGTTCCGTGAGATGACAAAAGAGAACAGCTTTGCCCAGTGACATCATAAAATGGGCCAGCTTTGCTCAGTGAGAAGACAAAAGATGCCAGCTTTGCTCAGTGACATGACAACACGAAACAACACATACATTGCCCGTACATAACATATAGCAAGTACTACAGCCATCAACACACCAACGAACACAACAACTGAAACACAACACAACCATACACCTTCTTACCTACATGCCAAACGAGCCTCGTGGCACCCACATGGAGAATTGCTGAGGGAGTCGCCTTGGACGTGGCTTGCCGTCCTGGTAGTGGCACGCACATATGTAGCTCGGATTCGCGCAGCAACATGTGGGATCATAAGAGCTTCCTATGTTCACGACCTCCTCGTTACCCCTCTCGCGTCGTATCTGTTGGCGGAGGTCGTTGTTCGCCTCATTGAGAGTCTCGATTCGGTCCTGCAACTCCAATACTCGATCCCATAATGTATCCACATAACGGCAAATATACCATTCATGAGGAGGGTCGATCCAGCGGGAGAAGTCGCATTTCGCCATCTGCGGGACACGACGGTAAACATAGAGGGTCCATAACCAATAACAAAAAAATGTACTATTAGTAATTTGTACCCCGGAGCGTGGGCATCGGAAGAAACGGCGTCCGCCATCGAACGGGCCATCCAGGGCCTGCACGACCGCGTACTCATTGTGTCTGCATTTCGGCCACACTGGTTGAGCACGCCGGCTTGGTATCAAGCGGTACTGTGGACCAAAGATCTCCCTCCTTTCGAAGGGAAGGTCTTCCTTCGGTGACCCAAAATTGACTGGCCCCTCTGCTTCCGACATGGTTTGTTCCAGCATGAAAGAGAGGGTACTTCTTTGTTCGATTTACACGGTTCTCTGTCTACAAAGTGCTGGGACCCCAACTGTGGTTTTTATACCAAACGAGGGACATGACGAAACGGGCCAGCTTTGCTCAGTGAGATGATAAAAGACGGTAGATTTGCGCAGTGACATGACGAAACGGGGCAGCTTTTCTCAGTGGGATGACAAAATATGCCAGCTTTGGGCAGTGACATTACTAAAGAGGACAGCTGTGCTCCGTGACATGACAAAAAGAGGACAACTTTGCTCAGTGAGATGACAACACAGCACAGCTTTGCTCAGTGACATGTCAAAACGGCGCCATTTTGCAGTAGTCCCGCAGCACTCCCGTCTTTACTCACTGCTACGACCACGCGGACCAGCTTGACACGTACGAGTAGAGATAAAACGGACCCTATACTACACCGAACATTCCATTTCATTTCGCAGTGAACATTGCACATGCAAACCCCATACTACACCGCGCTTCCCTCACCCAACCAGGATGGACAAAGGCAAGAAGAAGCAATGTGACAAGATGGTGAAGGATTGGGAGGAGACCCGTGACATGACCAAAGATGTCAGATTTTGCTCAGTGACATGACCAAAGATGTCAGCTTTTGCTCAGTGAGATGACAAAATAAGCCAGCTTTGCTCAGTGAGATGACAAAATAAGCCAGCTTTGCTCAGTGAAAAGCCTTAATAGGGACTGTTTCCTGCAAACGACTGACAAGGCTACGTTGCACCTAATACATTGAATGGTCCAAGCTCTGAATTTATTACGAGACTACATGCTCTGAAAAGCCTTCGTAGGGACATTTATTGCTACACTGCAAACCTGACTATGCTCAAAACATTCCCATGTTGTCCTCTCCATGGACTATGACCAGTGCACCAGATAACCTGCCTACATAAAGGCCTCATATGTCTTCCATACCGCATCTCATCCTCAAGCCATCACAATACTACTACACAACAATGTCTTCCTAGAGGTCCGACCCATTTGGAGTGCCGGAGTGGCATGAGCGCCTGAAGTGCCATTGCAGCTTTAGGACGATGTTGTGCGTCTGGATGGATCTGTAGGACCGAAATGGCGACAGAGGGGGGGTGAATGTCGATCTCTAAAAATCGCCCCCAACAAATATCTTCTTCTCCAATAGCTATGGGAGCTATGAAGGTAGAAGACAAGTACTTACAGGAAGAACAACAGCAGAGAAAACCAGATCCAAACAGAAGCAGTCAAGATAAATAAAATTAGAGAAAGTCTGACTGCAAGCGGTAGTACCGCTGAGACGAGCGGTAGTACCTCTGAGCGGTAGTACCTCTCGAGGAGCGGTAGTACCTCTGAGCGGTAGTACCTCTCGAGGGGCGGTAGTACCGCACGACGATCGGACTTGTCCGAACGTTCCTACGCTGCCGATCAGACTGGTCCGAACATAACCGGTAGTACCGCTAGGACGAGCGGTAGTACCTCTGAGCGGTAGTACCTCTCCAGGAGCGGTAGTACCTCTCGAGAAAAACAGCAAACAGGAATTTCAGAAAAACTGAGAAAATCGCAAGATTCTTGGATTCTTGGCTTGGGAAACTTTGAGGGAAGCTAGGGAACACTCCCAGAAGACTAAGCCAAGAGCCAATAACAAGAAATCCACTCCAAGAGACAAGAATTTCAGATTTGGGTAAAGATCTGAAATCTTGCAAGAACCGAGCCAAAAACCAAATAACTTCCCAACCGTTGATCCTTTGGCTATGAAATTTTGAGGGAAGCTAATTGATAGCCTCTGGACTCTTCATACCAAATTTCAAGCCATCTTAACAAGGGAATCAAAATCTGGACCAAAACCAAGAAACGAAGAACAAGAACAGAGGAGGCCAAAACTGAAATCTGAGAATCAAACTCGGTTTGCTCTTGGGATTAAATAGCCAAATGGCTTTTGAGCATCACCCATGTCATAGCAACCCATTTTGGCACTCTCCAGCAGGCAAGAACTCAGAACCACGAAAATCAAGAAATCTTGCAAAGAGGAAACTGAAGAACAGAAGCTACGAACAGGGAAAACCAAACTTCAGATTTCATTTCTTGAATCACAGGGAATACAGAGGAGTTCCGATACCCCGACTTGATACAAAAGGAAAGATTACAAACTCCTCAATCCATCCTCTCCCTCTTTACTCAAGAACACCACTCAAGAACACATGAGGGAGGAAGAACACACCTCTGTTCTATCACCTAGAACACATCGTAGGGGACAGAGGGAGCACCAGACTCTGCCTCTCCAACCACTAAAGACTAAAGGAAAACCAACTCCTAAAGCCTCTTTTGACTAGAGCTAACCCTAATTCCCCCCAAAATGCTCAAGGAGGGCATGCAGCCCCTCCTCTCCTTTTATAGCGCTTGGCTAACGGGTCTCCGCCCCGTTACGCCCGCTATATCCAACGGAGCCCGCTCCCGCTTGTGCAGCCTTGCGAATTTCCCGATTCGCCCCTCCTGCACCTTCCGGGAAGCTTCCGACGCTCCTTGCCTCGCACGCCTCGTAACCATATCGAATCTCCGCCGTCTTCGACACATCCGACCGTTCTGACCTCAACGCCACCTGCGTCTAGTCCGGTCACCTCGTGTCTCACCACGACTCCGCTTCGACATCCTGCAGTCACACAGACAAGAAACACGTCAAATAGCACCGCTCGACACATGAAAGCATAAACAACCTCATACTTACCATGTCGAAGACCAAACCTGTCAAATCAAAGAATCAGCGTCCTAATCCCATATGACCAAGTTTGACCACAGTTCGACCGAGCCCGTTGCACCACGCAACGACTATGTCCGAACCACCCAAACCAAACTCGACTTACCCAAACTAATGTCAATTACTCATCACGCACATGTGGTCATCTCCACATGGTTCATCAATCTCCCCCTTGATGAGTATATTGACAAACCCCGAAAAAGCACAAAGTTGAGTTTGAGTTTGAAGAATCCAACATGGTCCATAAGAAGGAAAATGAAGCTAATGACCATGTTGACAGAAGGAACACTAGAGCAACAACTGAAAGAGCAAATTGATCTCCAAAGCTCTAAACTGTTCCCAACAGACTTTTTCTTCTCTATTCTCCCCCTTTTGGCAATAAACACATCAAGATGCAATAGAGAGAATATGACATGTCAATGGATGAATATGGCTGAAGTTTGTTTATTTCTAAGCATTGTGAGCCATGAAAATTATCCATAATGACCATAATGAGATACACCAAGCCATAACTCAATAAAACGCTATCTAGATCATGACAACATATATATAAGCCAGCTAGAACACATGAATGACAATATGAAATATAGTGTTGTTTGTGATCAAGTCAAGTCATCAATGGGTAAAGTCCAACTAAAGATATCCAAAGATGATGCAGGCCATGTCAATAAGCTAAGCGGAAACAAGAAGCTAGTGTTGAGTCAATTAGAGTGCTACAAGCTCAAGAGTTTATCATTTGGTTAAGCACTTTTCATCTTTAGGTGATTAAGCAAATCTTGCACATTTGACAAATGTTCTTTTAAAGCTTATAGCTGTTTCCAACCAAAAATTTTATCATGTGCTAGATCTCAAGCCTTATGCGACTACTCCAAGCGAGAAGCTTAAGAAGATAGTCCAGGTCATCCAAAACTCCCCCTGAGTTCATGCCTAGTGCAATGGCAAGCCGTCTCATGAGAAAGAATTGGTGAAATCAGTTTTTTCGCACATAAAAAGAGATCCTTTTGCTTTTTAACAGATTGTGCTAACTCATGATGTATCAAGATGCTAAAATAGCTCAATCTAAGATTCAACCTAGATTCAAGACTCAACTCAGCCTATTTGACATGGCATGAATCATAAAGGGATAGCTCAAGAAAGACTAGACTCAATTGCTATCATGACAAGTTTTAATGTAAGTTGAGCAAGTTTAATTAACTTATCATGGCAAAAGCTAGTCTATACATATGAAGTCATGATACGTCTAGCATATAAGCACAAATCATGGCAAGGTGTAAAGCATTGTAAACATGTCATAACAGGATAATAATCAAGGCTCAATGCAGTTATATTACAATGCGAGATGCTAACATGCAAGAAAATCCAGCTCCCCCTCAACATGAGATGCAACTTTTAGTTCAAGTTGAGTTATGTCAAAATTAAGCTTCAGAAGCTCCCAAATGAACTCCCCCTGAACCAAAGCAATAAAATCGAGAAGCTGGCAAAGAAAACCAAACAGGCAGTCCTTAAAGCATAGAAAAGATATAGAGACAACTATGGCTCAGACTGACTCTCATCTACCCCATATGACTCCAGGACTAATAGCTGACCGTAAAACACACACTAGAGAGCAAACACGTACCCTGTCTACCCAAGGGTGGCCCGACCCTCGCCAGAACCTACAAGAAGTGAGTGAGCTCAATCTAGTGAGATAAGAAGCAGCCAATAAGAAGCATCCTGGAATCACAAGATAAGAGAAGGAAGTCTAAGCAACTAGGCAAGAGAAGCACTCTAACCTATGCTAGAAGGACTAAACCCAAATACACCCCGTGTGCAAAGCAACAGAAATGAGACAGAAGCATAATCAATATAGTAAAGCAGTAAAGCTCAAAGCTCTCTCTCACTACAATCCGTAAGGACACACCACCCCAAGCTCTCCCCGCAGAGCTGAAAACCTCGAACTATCCAAAGGCTTGGTGAAGATGTCAGCCAACTGGTGGTCACTCTCCACAAACTGGAGCACTATATCACCCTTCTCTACATGGTCTCTAAGGAAGTGGAAACGGATATCAATGTGTTTGGTCCGAGAGTGTTGCACTGGGTTCTTAGCAATGTTAATCGCAGAAGTGTTATCACAAAAGAGTGGAACACTGTCGATAACTAACCCAAAGTCCCGCAGGGTCGAAGCCATCCAAAGTACCTGGCTGCAGCAACTGGCAGCAGCAACGTACTCGGCCTCTGCAGTGGACTGTGCAACACCGGACTGCTTCCTCGAAGACCAGGAAACGAGAGAAGTGCCAATGAACTAGCAGGTGCCGGAAGTGCTCTTCCTATCTATCCTACAGCCAGCGAAGTCTGCATCCGAAAAGGCTCTCAGGGAAAGACAGGATGAGGAAGAGTACCAGATACCATAGTCAATGGTAGCTCGAAGGTACCGAAAGATGCGCTTCACCGCCTGACGGTGAGATACGCGAGGAGAAGCCTGAAAACGAGCACACAGACACACGGACAAGTGTATGTCTGGTATCGAGGCAGTGAGGTAAAGAAGGGAGCCGATCATACTTCTGAACTCTTTCTGATCAACTGGCTCGCCATCCTCATCTGGGTCAAGATAGGCTGTCGAAGCCATGGGAGTTGACACCGGCTTACCATCACTCATATCGAAGCGCTTCAGGAGGTCACGAGTGTACTTTCCTTGATGAAGAAATGTACCCTCCCGAGTCTGCTTAATTTGGAAGCCAAGGAAGAAGGTCAACTCACCCATCATACTCATTTCAAACTCGGTGCTCATGACATCCGAGAACTGGGAAACCAGAGTATGGGAAGAGCCGCCAAAGATAATGTCATCGACATAGATCTGGACGAGCAGAAGGTCAGCGCCAAGCCGGCGGATGAACAAAGTCTTATCAACTTTACCCATTTCAAACCCATGACTCAACAAGTAGGACTTAAGCCTCTCATACCAAGCCCTGGGGGCCTGCTTAAGTCCATACAACGCTTTGGAAAGCTTGAAGACATGGTTTGGGTATTTGGGGTTTTCGAAACCAGGAGGCTGTCGGACGTAGACCTCCTCCTCAATAAGGCCATTGAGAAAGGCACTCTTGACGTCCATCTGGTAAAGCTTGAAACCCTTAGAAGCTGCAAAGGCAAGCAGGATTCTAATGGCTTCAAGTCTAGCTACAGGGGCAAAGGTCTCCTCAAAATCTAGACCTTCAACCTGGGAGAACCCCTGAGCAACCAGTCTAGCCTTGTTTCGAATAACCACTCCATCCTCGCTCTGCTTGTTCTTGAACACCCACTTAGTCCCAATAATATTGTGACCTCGCGGGGGCTCGACAAGCGACCAGACCTTGTTCCTCTCGAAATTTTCTAGCTCCTCATGCATGGCATTGACCCAAGACTCATCAGATAGAGCATGAGAAACATCTTTGGGCTCAAAGGAGGCAATGAAAGCAGAATAGAGACAGAATTGAGATAAGCCAGATTTTGAGCGGGTCACACGCTCGAAAAGGTCTCCAATGATCTGCTCTGAAGGATGAGCTTTCTGGATATGTCTAGGAGGTCCAGGATGAGATGAAGAAGTGGCCTCTACCTCGTGAGCTGACGAGGTAGGAACAGAGCCACTAGCTCCAGAAGAAGCAGAAGGCATGGGCTGATCACCTCGAGGTGCGGTGGAAGACGGCACCTCAAGGGGTGGATGAGGGACAGGATCAGGTAGACAACCGTCGTCTCCATCATCCTCATCATCCACAAAGATGGTCTCGGACTGCTCTAAAGAACCTGAGATATCAGGCCTAGTCCCCGGACTGGCCTCGTCAAAGGTCACCTCACAGGTCTCTACCATTTTGCTAGACTCGCAGTTCCAAACCCTATAAGCCCGCGAAGAAGGCGAGTAACCTAGAAAGATTCCATCACAAGAACGTGACTCGAACTTGTCTAGGTTCCCGGACTTCAAAACAAAGCACTTGCAACCAAACACACGAAAATGAGAGACACTAGGCTTTCGCCCATATCTCAGCTCATAAGAAGTGCGATGCAAGTGTGCCCTAAGAAATACTCGATTTGAGACATGGCACGCGGTGGCTATAGCCTCAGCCCAAAACTTCCGCGGTGTAGAGTACTCATCAAGCATCGTCCTGGCCATCTCGACCAAGGTACGGTTCTTCCTCTCCACAACGCCATTCTGCTAAGGGACGTATGGAGAAGAGAACTGGTGCTCTACACCTGTCTCACCACAGAAACTCTCAAAGTAGGAATTCTTGAACTCCGTGCCATTGTCACTGCGGATCGCTCGTAAGGCACCTGGGAGCTCTACAGAAAGCCTACTGAAAAGACCTCGGAAATGCGAAAACGTCTCATCCTTCGAGGCTAAGAAAACACCCAAGAATACATCGAGAAGTCATCGACCACAACAAGAACATACCACTTCCCTCCTGCTGACTGCACTCGAGCTGGTCCAACTGTGTCCATGTGGAGCAGCTGTCCCGGTGCATCGGTCATAGTAACTGTGACCGGAGGGTGAGAAGCGGCAACCATCTTGCCGTGCCGGCATGGAGAGCAAACAAGGTCTTTGGCCATCTTGAGTTTCGGCAGACCACGAATGAGATCGTGGCCGCTAACTCGGGTCAAATGATCAAATCCGATATGACCAAGTCTCCTATGCCAGAAAGAAAGGTCGCGGGACTCAGAAGCAACTAAACACCTGAGAGGATCACCAGAAGACTCAGAAAAATCAGCACAAAAGATCCTCCCATAACGAGAAATCCCGCAAACCAGACTACCCGAAGAATCAAGAATTTTACAAGCATTTTTCTTAAAGCTCACCTCGAAACAGTCATCGGTAAGCTGAGAAACTGAAAGCAAATTGTACTGCAGCTTACTAACCAAGGCTACATCTTTCAGAATGAAAGAATCATTAATGCGCACAGTACCTTTGGCGATGACGCGCCCAGATGAAGCATCTCCGAAGGTGATCGTCTCATCACCTGGAGCACGGGCAAGGGAAGAAAACCAACGGGAATCTCCGGTCATGTGTCGTGAACACCCGGAGTCGACGAGCCAAACCTTTCCCTTCCCTGCCCGGCGAACCTGAGTCAACGAGAGAGTAAAGTCTCAGTACTGGGATAAATCAAAAGTGATTTTGGCACCCAATACTGAGTAACACGTGGAGCAGATGAAGTAGTCAAACACGACTGACCTCTATCTACCCTACGCTCTCCGTGACGCAAAGAAGCAGAAGGTCTGTGAGCAGACCTGAAGCTGTTGCGGGGTCCAACTGCTACGAGAGAGCGAGTCGGAACACCGGCAACATGCTGATCACGCCGCGGGTAGCTATCTCGACGGGGAAACCGAGATCTACCCTCAGGACGGCGGAAGACACGACCAGGGGCAGCATGAGGACGGAAAACAGAAAACTCGGAAAAACCAAGTCCTTTATGCTGCCCAAACTCCGCAACAGGAGCAAACCTAGACCTCGTGTTGGTCTTAGGTGCACTCAGGATCTGGGGCTGACCCTGAATACCCCTAAGAGACTCAACACGGTCTCTACGCGCGATCTTGGCGCGCCTGAAACATCTCTCGATCGAGTGCCCATCCTTCTGACAGAAGGTGCAATGATACTTCGCCTTCTGAGAGGCAGAAGTAGCATGATATGGCTTCGCCTTCTGAGAGGCCGAAGCTGCGGGTGAAGTCACCTTTTTGTCAGAGATCCCTTGGACAAAGCCCGCTGACTTGAACTTAACCTCATCGGATCTGGGCTCAACCTCGATCACACCTCCTACTATGGGTCTAAGAATAGCAGGTGGATGCTTCCTCATGTCCTCATAGAAATCGTATCCTAGACCTTGATTGAATTTACAAATCTTGGATTGGTCTAGAATAAGATTAAGCTTCTTCTTGCCTCCTACAAATCTCTCGAGAGTGTTCATAAGATACTGACACTCCCGAAAGAGAGAGGTGCAAGAAGAGCAAGGAGAAGAGGGAACAGCAGGAGGTAAGGGAGCAGAAGAAGAACCAACAGTAGAGGAGAGAATGGCTTGTGCATGCACAGCCGACCCTGAGGGGACAGTCCGACTACTAGCAGGTTGGTTCGCGTCTCTAGGCGTCTCACCCTTACCCTGGGGCTTCTCCCCCACACCATCAATCACATCACAACCAGATTGTGGCTTCTCTAGTAAGTCCTTAGTTAGCTTCACACATTTGTCATTCAAAGCAACGAGTTCAAGTTTTAGTTTATCACAACTAATGCATGGTGAGCTAACATAATCCTTAGTCGCATACTGAGCCATTTTCTTGTTGTTGTCAATCATTTCTTGAAACTGTTTTGAGACAGATTCAAGTTCAGCAGTTAACTTTGGACAGTTCAAACATGAATCAATAGGCTCAAGTAAAGAAGCACGCAACTCAGCAATCTTGTGATCTGCCCGTTTTAGGTTCATCTTTAAATTATTGCAATTTTCACAAGACTCGGGCAGATCAAGGAGCATGGCATAAGGTCCTCTGGCAGCAATGTCCTTAACCTCACATGAGGTGGGAGAAGTAGTCTCATCAGTAGTAAGTAGGGTAACAGCCATCCTACTCAACTCTAACTCAGCAAGCAGACTAACATTCTCCACCTTAATAGAATCAAGCTCGGAGGACACACTATCATGCGAGGTCCTTAACTTCTCCAAATCACCCAGCAAGGCACAGCATGTATCACAGTCGTCACGGGAGGGAGCAGATGTAAGAGAAGTAAGCTCCCGTGACAGTCTATCTACTTCCTTCTCTAACTCGGTACACCTAGTCCTAGCTCTAGCATGAAAACCTCCTAGCTTAAGGAAAGCTTCATTAAGTTGGTCATAGGAGGGACATACCTCGTCCGAGTCGGAGTACAGCTCGCTGTCGCTGAGTTCGCCCTCGAGGGCCATGAAGCACATGCCGGAGAAGTCATCGCCGCTCTTGGGATCTTGGTCACCCGTCCCGTCGTCGTCGCTCCATCCCTCCACCTCGCTGAGGTCGAGGTCGTCGAAGGCGGTGAGGACACGGTGAAACAGCTTCTTGGCCTTCCCGAAGTCGCGGAACTTCTTCTTTCCCGGCGTCTGAGCTGGAGGCTTCTTGTTGCGGTTCTTGTCGGTGTAGTCGATCTTGCCCGAACCGCCGTAGTCGTTCTTGCCCTTCTCCAGCTTGGGGCAGTTTGCCCGAATGTGGTTAGGGCCACCACACTCGAAGCAAATCACGGGTCCTCCTCTCTTTCTGTCTCTCCTACCCTTGTAGGCATGTGAAAACCTTCGGGCTAGGAGGGCCAGCTGATCATCCGCAAACTGCTCTAACTGATCATCAGTTATGTCACAGAGAGCAGCGAGGGAAAAACCGCAAGAAGAATCAGAAGAGAGACCAGAAGCAGAACTGGGATCGGTGACCAAAGACATCGACTGTGACTTCGACCGACGAGAGACAACGTCAATCTCGTGAGTCTTGAGGCGCGAGTACAGCGCGTCAAGAGTCAGGGTCGAGAGGTCTGTCGTGTCTTTGATGGTGGTCACTTTCATCTCCCAAACACGAAGATCGAGTGCAGCGAGCATCTGACGAGCGTTGTCCGAGTCGGGGTATGTGAGACCGACCGCTCGGAGGTTGCTCAAGATCTTGTGAAATCGCGCAAAGCACTCATCTAAGGACTCGCCAGCGTGCATTTCGAACTTGTTGTACTCACGCTTGAACTGGTCCTGTCGCACCGTCTTTATTTGGGTGGTGCCCTCATGGTAAGCATCGAGGGTCTCCCAAATATCGAAGGCGGACGAAAGATGAGAGATGCGGTCAAACTCGCTACGACTCAGGCCCTGGATAATGATGTTCCTTGCCTTAGCGTTTGCCTCAACATCATGCATATTCCCAGCATTAATGTTCTCATCGGCAGGAACAACAAACCGGACCTTGACCTTGCGCCAAATGGCATACCCCTGAGCCTGGATGTATGTTTCCATTCGGCTCTTCCAGAAGGGGTAATCCAGGCCGTCAAAGACAGGAGGCTTGGTCGAGTACTTGTCCGTCGCCATGGCTCTTGAGACCGGTTAAGATCTATTGAAAAGAGCTAACCGGCTCTGATACCAATTGTAGGACCGAAATGGCGACAGAGGGGGGGTGAATGTCGATCTCTAAAAATCGCCCCCAACAAATATCTTCTTCTCCAATAGCTATGGGAGCTATGAAGGTAGAAGACAAGTACTTACAGGAAGAACAACAGCAGAGAAAACCAGATCCAAACAGAAGCAATCAAGATAAATAAAATTAGAGAAAGTCTGACTGCAAGCGGTAGTACCGCTGAGACGAGCGGTAGTACCTCTGAGCGGTAGTACCTCTGAGCGGTAGTACCTCTCGAGGGGCGGTAGTACCGCACGACGATCGGACTTGTCCGAACGTTCCTACGCTGCCGATCAGACTGGTCCGAACATAACCGGTAGTACCGCTAGGACGAGCGGTAGTACCTCTGAGCGGTAGTACCTCTCCAGGAGCGGTAGTACCTCTCGAGAAAAACAGCAAACAGGAATTTCAGAAAAACTGAGAAAATCGCAAGATTCTTGGATTCTTGGCTTGGGAAACTTTGAGGGAAGCTAGGGAACACTCCCAGAAGACTAAGCCAAGAGCCAATAACAAGAAATCCACTCCAAGAGACAAGAATTTCAGATTTGGGTAAAGATCTGAAATCTTGCAAGAACCGAGCCAAAAACCAAATAACTTCCCAACCGTTGATCCTTTGGCTATGAAATTTTGAGGGAAGCTAATTGATAGCCTCTAGACTCTTCATACCAAATTTCAAGCCATCTTAACAAGGGAATCAAAATCTGGACCAAAACCAAGAAACGAAGAACAAGAACAGAGGAGGCCAAAACTGAAATCTGAGAATCAAACTCGGTTTGCTCTTGGGATTAAATAGCCAAATGGCTTTTGAGCATCACCCATGTCATAGCAACCCATTTTGGCACTCTCCAGCAGGCAAGAACTCAGAACCACGAAAATCAAGAAATCTTGCAAAGAGGAAACTGAAGAACAGAAGCTACGAACAGGGAAAACCAAACTTCAGATTTCATTTCTTGAATCACAGGGAATACAGAGGAGTTCCGATACCCCGACTTGATACAAAAGGAAAGATTACAAACTCCTCAATCCATCCTCTCCCTCTTTACTCAAGAACACCACTCAAGAACACATGAGGGAGGAAGAACACACCTCTGTTCTATCACCTAGAACACATCGTAGGGGACAGAGGGAGCACCAGACTCTGCCTCTCCAACCACTAAAGACTAAAGGAAAACCAACTCCTAAAGTCTCTTTTGACTAGAGCTAACCCTAATTCCCCCCAAAATGCCCAAGGAGGGCATGCAGCCCCTCCTCTCCTTTTATAGCGCTTGGCTAACGGGTCTCCGCCCCGTTACGCCCGCTATATCCAACGGAGCCCGCTCCCGCTTGTGCAGCCTTGCGAATTTCCCGATTCGCCCCTCCTGCACCTTCCGGGAAGCTTCCGACGCTCCTTGCCTCGCACGCCTCGCAACCATATCGAATCTCCGCCGTCTTCGACACATCCGACCGTTCTGACCTCAACGCCACCTGCGTCTAGTCCAGTCACCTCGTGGCTCACCACGACTCCGCTTCGACATCCTGCAGTCACAAAGACAAGAAACACGTCAAATAGCACCGCTCGACACATGAAAGCATAAACAACATCATACTTACCATGTCGAAGACCAAACCTGTCAAATCAAAGAATCAGCGTCCTAATCCCATATGACCAAGTTTGACCACAGTTCGACCGAGCCCGTTGCACCACGCAACGACTATGTCCGAACCACCCAAACCAAACTCGACTTACCCAAACTAATGTCAATTACTCATCACGCACATGTGGTCATCTCCACATGGTTCATCAGGATCCAGTACAACGAGCCAACTACGGCCGTAGGTTCTTCAAGTGTCCAGACCTAGATGACGACTTCATGGTAACGATGACAACTAAATCCTTTGTTTCTCATTATCGTTTTTCAACTTGATCCATGACATCTACCACGCCACACATAGCCTTGCGGGTTCATCGAATGGGTGGATCGGGTGCCGCCGGCATGGCCACAGAACCGGCCAAAGGAGGTGGAAAACAAAGGACAATACTTTGTCAAGATGACTCAGGCTCGCGAGGTGGAACGACAGATGCGGCTTGAGCAAGAGCGCCGCGTGAGGGTGGACCAAATCCGTCTGAAGAGCAAGGAGGATGAGCTGCAAAGGAGGCGGGAGCAGTTAAGTCTGCGTGAAGCAGCCATCAAGCGTCAGGAGGAAGAGCTTCAAGCTCGTGAGGCAGCTCTCAAGACCAAGAGTGACAGGAAGAAGGATGCAGCAGAGCCATCTTCAGGGCGCGACAGAAAGGGGAAACAACCATGCTACACCCAGTAAACAAAATGTAATAGACCCAGCAAGTTATATTCCCTAAGGCATGCATGTTAGGACTAGTGGTGGAGTTCTGAACATTAGAAGTACAGAGTTCCACACATGCCACATGCCACTGGTCACATCACTTACCACTTTATGTATCGACCGTTCTACGGTCAATCGTTCCTAAAAAAAATTTACCCAAATTTTGTATGCATCTACAACTTACATTGCACATAAACTTCTATTACAACTTTATCTCATTTTTACAGAGTTTATAACTACAAAATTGACAAAACATACAAAAATCACGCGGATTGCAAACCCTAAAAACATACCAAACCCTAAAATTCACTTACCACTTTATATATCGATCGTTCTATGCACAATCGTTCCTAAAAAATTACCAAAAATTTTTATGCATCTACGACATATAATCAACATAAACTTGTTTTACAATTTTATCAGATTTTTTCTGATTCACAACTACAAAATTAACAAAACTTATAATCGTTACAGTTCCTGCACTCATTCCCACGTGTTCAATATCACTTTCCTTCATTTCGTCTAATTGTTCATATCACATTTGTGCTCAAAAAATTTTTCATTAAATTGCTTCCAATAAAACAACATACCATGATCGAAATTTGTTATTGTCACTTGAACACATTTTTCACGGTCAACAATATATGAAAATCACAAATACACTAATCATTACTTCACACAAATTTCGTTCGTACTCTACCAACCAATATTTTTAATTTTCTAAATTGCAAAAAAATTTACACAAGTAGTAAAGTGGACTCCACTTCAAATTCATATTTTTTTCACACATCATTTCATATATACACATAAATTTTTTTATAAATAATAACTTTTTAAATGCATAAATATATATACACCTAAATTAAAATAGTAGCACAGATGAGTCATGCGGTCGGCAAAGAAACGCGCAGTGAGGGAGGCGGTCGTGCGGTGAGGACAGCAGTCGCGCGGGGGGGCCAGCAGGTCGCGCGCTCGGGCAAGCGTCGTGCGGTCGGAGCGGAGCCACGCGGGTCGTGCGGACTGGTACCGCATGACCAGGTGAACAGTGCGGTCGTGCGGTACCAGTCCGCACGACCGGGACACGTGTCGCGCTGGCGTAAACGCGTGGTGAAGAGGGGTCCAAATCTGGAATTTTTTTCATTTCGGGGCCAAAAATGGAAATTCGGGTGTCCATGGGTCCAACAGTGTCCAAAATTCTACTAAACCCAGCTTCAGGCCGTGCCAAACCTATATGGCTCGGCCTACGATGTGCCCAAAAATGCTCACGCCTCCTTGTGCCCAATATGTGTCTCTATTCTATCTAACTAATTCAAATTTTGAGTAATTGTATCTTATCATATTAAGGTCCTGTTCAAAAGTGTTGTGGTATTTAGTTGATTGCGAAAGAGAGTGAGAAACATTTACGTTGAGAAACTACTATATTTAAAGTGGCTACTGCAATGACTCATACAAATAAATTATAGAAACCATCTTAAAAAGCCACTCCGTTCAACTTCCACTTTGTAAAAGATAAAAGTCAGAAGCTATTTAAAATAGGATCTAAATCTATCGAAACCGCTTAGGAGCAACGGGTCCCGTGCGATCACACGTGTGGGCCATCGGATGCCGAGGGGAAGAGTAGGCCATGGTATTTTAGTTAAAGAGCGAGCCTAACATGCTGTAGTTGTATGTATTGACAGATCTTGTGGGGTGCAATGAACCAATGAGAGATGTGTGCTTCCTTTTGTCAGTTTTTGCATGTCCATCTTTTCTCTTTACATGACAAACTTAATAAAATAAGAAACATATTGAATATATTTGGAGTTATATTAATAATTTTTTCTCATCTAGAAACTATTGATGTCCGATGCTAGCAACTATAGGGGGCTAGCAGCTTGCGATTCTCCATTGATAGTTGGTTCACTGTCTAGGTGATAACAACTGGCAACTTTAGATGCTGGTGACTAGCAACTATAAGTGCTGATAACTTATAACTTTTATAAACATCAAGGATTGATACATAGCAACATGTAAGAGTTACTAGCCATCATCAACTACAATTGCTAGCTGTCTATAGATTTAGAGTTGCTAGTTACTAGGTGCCAAACCTTAGTGATAATTGAAAATGCATTTTTATGGTTCACAAATATCAGAATTAATAGTCATCATCAACTGGAGTAGCTAGCTGCCTACAATCAAAGTTGCTAGCAACTATTATAGCAAGTAACATCTAGAGATAGCAACTAACGTAGAGTTACTAGTAACTAATGTAGAGCCACCACCTAAATAAATCGTTGATAATTGTTATCAAGTAATAGAAATATAATAGCAAGTAACATATAAAGATGCTAGTAACTAATGTAGAAATATGCCAGCAATATATAGTTGAGATGGAACTTTACCATTGTATCATTAAAATATATCCAATATAGATCACAACTAAGAATCGCGAGCTGCAAGCGTCTAGAGCACTGATCCCCAAGGCGGCTACCTAACCCTCTTAGGCACTAGGTGCCATTCTCCCTCCTTATCCGCCTAGGTAATTTTTCCCGCCTAGGCGGCTGCCTAGCCCGCCTAGGCTGCGATGAGGTACTAGGCGACGGACTGCTGCCCGACTAGTGCCTAGCGTCTAGGTGAATACTGGTCTAGAGTTGCTAGCAGCGAACACCTAGACTTGCTAGTTGGGAAACAATGTTATCAACATGTCTTCAAAACATATTCAATATGGGTCTTCTTTTGTAAAGCTCATCAAATAGATCAGAACAATTTGGATGAAACGCGGATTGAACACTCAATTAAAAAATACAGAAATTTGAAGGTACCAAAATAAACAAGTACAAAGAACATTAAACCCACTTCATTTGAACTTATTTTGTCTTGTTGTGATGTACAACTTTGTGCTAGCTCTTGTTTTTTCATGCTTTCCGTAACATCCTAAAATTTTGCTTTTTTAAAAAATTTAATTTTAAATTAATTATTTAAAAGTGTTTGGATTTTATTTTTATTATTTGTATAATATTGGAAGAAAATATCAAAATTCTGATTCCAATCCGTATTCCAAATTCAAATTCCAATTCCTAAAATTCAAATTTAAATCTTCAAAATTTACATTCTCTAGAAAAATATCCATTCTAATTTTTCTAGGTCCAATATATTTTTTCCTAGCACTTCTCTCTTTAGAAAAAATAATAAAAAGAAAGGTTCCCAGAGGGCCACCCATCCTTGAATTGCTAGAGAGCCAGCATGTTTAACCCATTAGTTCCAACCGACAGCAACCAGCTACCCTCTCTTTCTTTCTTGTGCTTCTTTCTCCCTCCTTTTTTATTCTCTTTTCTCTCCTTCCTGTTCATCTTCCATCCAATGCCAACTGCTTCTTTCTCTCCTCTTTTCTTCACCCGAGCAACTCAAAGCCATTGCCATTCATGCCAAAAATCATTTCCCACCCACCAAAGAAATTAAAGGTAGCAAAAACATCTCATTCACTGCTAGTAATCAATCTATTTCAGTTCCAAACTCATTTAAACTTCAATTTTCAATTTCTTTCATTCAAAGTTGAAAAACGGACATTGCTTTGATTCGTCCGTTTCCAATCCGTTTCTCTCATTCTTGCCCTATAAAATGAAGCTTTGGTACCGTGTTCCATCCATTCACACAATCCCCAAATCGCAAAACCACTCGTGCAACTTCTTAGCCATGAGCAACGTCCTCCCAAGTGATGGCCGTCGTCCTGACCTCGCCATCTTTTGCTCCAGTGAACTTTTTCAAGTTTTATTCACGTCCTATTGTGTTCCATCATCCAAGCAACTCCTCTACCAATTTAATTTGATTTCCTTGCAGCCAATCGACTAGAATCGAGTTTTTCCCAAAGTGGTTGAGATCATCTTCTGCCATTGATTCATCACCTCCCGTGAGTCACTCTTTGATTCCTCGCTACTACATGATCACCAACACATCCTCTACATGTTTCAAGTCTTACTTTGCCCAATCATTCTTCATGGAGAGCCGCCACCATCACCACCACCATATCTGCCATTGTTCACCATTGCCATGCTTCTCTGGCCATCCTTCGGCCAAGCCGAGCTCATCTACATGTTCCACATGTTGAAGTTGTGCTCGTGCTCACCTTAGTTCTCCGCATTCCATGCCTGTACACCGTGGGTGACGTGATCCACCCATGGCCGCACCCTGAGCACTGCCTCACTCTGTCTCCAACGCTGCCACCAACATCGTTTGGTAGAAAACCTCACCGGGGTTCCAATTTGGTGGTTCCCCCTCCCTTCCCTCGCCGGTGCCTCCATTCACCAGGGCCGCCACCTCCATGCTCTGCTATGTTTGTTCTTCAATAGAGAAGAGTTCCCTCTTAGCTCATCAATCCTTTGCAATGATTCTAAACATGGTGCGGCGGTGAGAGTCTTGGCTTGTATTCCTTCAATCATGAGTTCAAGTCATGAGAAATGCAAATCTTTTTCCCACTGTTAGATTTGGGCCCGTATGCCGCACACCTTCCCATGTGCATCCTGTAAGGCACAAGTGGGTATTTGATTGAAAGAGAAATGAATGAAACGAAGTAGTGAGATACAAAGCAAGGCTGGTAGCACAGGGTTTCACTCAACGTCCTGAAGTTGATTATGAAGAAACCTACTCCCCAGTCATGAGTGGAATTACCTTTAGATATTTGATCTCAATGGTAGTGAACTTGAATTTAGAAATGAAATTGATGGATGTGGTACAGCATACCTTTATGGTAACTTGGATTCGGATATTTATATGAAAATCCCTAAAGAAATCCCTCTCCCGAACCAATACAGAGCAAATAGAAATATGTACAGTGTGAAACTCAGAAAGTCACTGTATGGACTGAAGCAATCTGGAAGAATGTGGTATAATCACTTAAGTGACTTTCTCTGCAAGAAAGGCTACACAAACAATGAAGACTGTCCTTATGTATTTATATGGCGATCCCAGAATGGATTATGTATAATCTCAGTGTATTTAGATGATCAAAACATCATCGGGACAGTGGAAGACATAAAAGAAGCAAGCTCCTACTTGGAGTCGGAATTTGAAATGAAAGATTTGGACAAGACTAAATTCTGCTTAGGCCTGCAGCTCGAGCATGTCCCTGAAGAAATCTTGGTACATCAGTCGGCCTACACCCAGAAGGTGCTAGAAAGGTTTGGCTTTGAGAAGGCACACCCATCAAAAGTACCGATGATCGGGAGGTCTTTACAGTAAGAAAAAGATCCTTTCCGACCTAGGGAAGAGGGGGAGGAAGTCCTAGGACCGGAATTCCTATACTTGAGTGCAGTGGGAGCACTCATGTATTTAGCAAACTGCACTAGACCGGACATTGCATTTGCCGTGAATCTGTTAGCAAGGTACAATGCAGAACCTAACAAAAGGCATTGGTAAGGCATAAAGGACATCTTCCGATACCTCTAAGGAAGCAAGGACCTTGGATTGTTTTACAGAAAGAATCAAGATCTGAACTTGATTGGCTATGCAGATGCTGCGGTACCTGTCTGACCCGCATACCGCAAGGTCACAAACAGACTATGTATTCATGTGTGGTGGAACTGCAATTTCCTGGAAATCGTCCAAGCAAAGTCTCGTAACGATTTCGATGAACCACTCAGAAATTATAGCACTGTATGAAACTGCATGAGAGTGCGCTTGGCTCCGCCGAATGATTCACCACATCCAGCGGTCATATGGAATGAACATTGTGCAAACCCCACAATTATCTATGAAGATAATGCAGCTTGCGTTGCACAAGTGCAGACGGGCAATGTGAAGAGTCATCTCACAAAGCATATCAACCCCAAGTTCTTCTATGCTCATGAATTGCAAAAGATGGATGAGATTAAAATACTGCATACTAAGTCATGTGAAAATCTGGCAGATTTATTCACTAAGTCACTCCCTGCATCTAGCTTTGAAAGATGCGTGCGAGGAATTGGAATGATAAGACTTAGAGAAGCGCAGAATTTAGGGGGAGAATTCTCTCAAGCCCGCTAGTAAATCTTGATCATGAAGATTGAGTATCCAAAAGAATAAAGTCCTGAAGACTAAATGAAATTGGGTGAATTGTACTCTTTTTCCCTTGACGAGTTTTCCAGAAGTTTCTCGACCAAGGTTTTTAATGAGGCAATTCGTGCATCGCAGTATAACATGTATCATGTACTCTTTCTCCAAATTTTTCCCATTGGATTTTTATGGAGTTTAACGAGGCATGAGCGTGTCGGATGAGTGCCCAAGGGCGAGTGTTAGGAAACCTGGGCCTGGGCCGGCAGACCTAGCCCATGGTGGACACCTCACTGAAAACTATAAATAGGGAGCCGTACTGGCATATTTTGTACAGATGCAATCAGAAATTAATAAAGAAAGACCAGGAGTTCTCTCTACCTCTCTCTGTATGTTCAATCTATTATTTTGTCTTCTGTGATTGATTCGATTTGTTCTAAGCAGAGGTGATGTGGCCAAGAGTGTGAATACTACATTGATTTATGCTTCACCCATGCAATCTGAAGTTACAAGGCCTAGTAGCTCTGAATTGTGTAAGGAGAAGAAGCAATCGGCTATAGGAGAATGAAGAATATCCTAGTTCGTGCGGATGCTTATGTGATTCTTTCTTTGCGTAATGCAAACAAGTAAGGGTAAAATCCGACCATACCATGGCTTTCCAAAGGATGAGAAGTACTCCTTTTTAGGTTCCAAACGGATTTGGAAGCCCCTTGAACAAGAAAAGGAAACCTATAAAGATTTGAATTCAATTCGGATTCGGTTCGGGTCAGACGGTAAGTTCAACATTAAAACGCCCATAACTTTCACAAACGGAGTCCGATTTGGGCGTTCTTGGACTTGTTGGAAAGCTATTTCGATGCCCCATACGATGGATGAGGTTCCAACTATGGAATCCTCATGGTCACGTCGCAAATTGAGAGAGAATTCATAGGTAGCAGTTTAGGTATTTCCTTTTTAGTTCGTATTGGAGTTTGTTTTGGCCTTGGGCCAGATTGTGCGTGAGTTTTAGTCAAGGCCGTGCATTGCGCACCAATATAAGGCCAGGGCCTTGGCCCCATTGTAACTGAGGCTACGATATGATAAGTTTTTATGCTTGTGAAATAAAGGAGAAAATCGCAATGGTGGTTGTTGGCAGCCAGATTACATGATTGCTAGGTTTTCTCGTTTGGAGTTTATTGAGTTGGTGCAAGGCAAGAATAGAAAATTCTTGAGATTGCCCATCGAATCTACAAGATTCGTCTCTTCTAATTCGTGTCTTCTTACTGAATTCACGGTTTGGGAAGTTCGGTGGATTGCTTCTAGTGTGCACCTTGCATACTAGTGCAAATTGCCTTTATCAAGATTATTGGCTGCGTCAAGACAAGGAGAAGGAACCTCGCTGAACGTACCGGGAAAGATTGGGCCATCTCTATGCATCAACTAATCCTTAGTTGGTCCGTATCAAGAGGAATCGATCGGACTGGTCGTCAGTGACGGTTGCTCAACAAAAGTAACCTATGAACTGTGCCTTGTTCTTTGCGGTTCAGGAATCAGGACACACGGTCCTGAAATTCGGCTTTTTCGATATTTTCCTTTCTCGCCCTCTCAGAAAAAAAATGGTACATGAAATGCTTTTGGGATTTTTTTTTTTACCAAGAGCAATACTTTATATTAATCAGCAGGATTACAATACAACCGAACAGCACTACCGGCAGTAAGAAGGCTGGCACTTGGCTCAGCCAAACAAGAATTTAAAAGGCTCGGCGATGCTTAGCACAAAGGTGCGCAGCAAGATAAATCGAAGAGAATAAAAATTCCTGCTTAGCTCTGGGATCCCGAGGAGGATCGGCATGATGCTTGTCCTATGCTCAAGACGTGAGCTCCAAAGGCTCACCAAGTCCTGGGATCTCTCGCCGCTAGGGCTTCCGCTTGCGAATCATTGGACAGCGAGGAATACCACTGTGTTGAGGCTCCCAGGAAGGATCCCGTCGCATCTCTTATAATCGCACCAGAAGCACCATTCATATCTTCTAAGTACAAAGCTCCATCAACGTTAAGTTTCAGCGTTCCTACCGAAGGGGGCTGCCAACGCTGAGCGGCGGCGACCATGGCGGGTGACCGTGGCGGTGGCCAACCCACATTTCTTTGGCTAAATTGACTTGGTGTTTGGATTAGGGAGTGGAGTTGGTGCTCTGAACCCAAGGAATTGCCCCCGATGCCTCATTGATGCGAAGAAAACGCGAAGGCTCGGTAGTTGGTCCGGACGAAAAAGATAATGGCGACGGCACTCCTGTGCTTGAACCCCGAAATTGGTTAAGGGAAAATGGTAAGGATAGTGAGAGAAAGCCATGGCTCAAAGGAATTTGGATTTGGTTGACTCTTGGTGATGATTGGTAAACGAACTCGGTAGGATTTCAAATGGGGCCAAAATAATTTGAACGATTCTAATTTCTTTCAGAGTGTAGCAAAAGGAACAACATTTTGAGGAAATTGTGAAATTCACGAGCCCTGTTGACTGCAATGGGAAGTTTCAGAGGCGACTCACCATGCCGTCGAGCATTCCGGTCCGTCCACAGTGACCACATACAACAGAGAATTATACAAGCATCCTGCTTGTTGCACAGTTTGCCATCCAGTAGATCACTTGCCAATGTAACCGGGTGTAGCCGAGAAAGCTTTGTTCCCATCAGATCCTTCATTGCCGACCAAAAAGCACAAGTGCCCGTATTTTACGATTTTAGGTCAATTTTTTTGAAAATTTAAATTTGATTTGAAAATTTTGTGTAGAAATCGTCCTAAATTTTCTGATTGTCAGTGAAGTTGGTATAACCAGAACCCCTAAACCGGTTTTCCAAACCCTTATACCTGCATCTTCCACAGTAGCTTCCACACAGGGTCATTGATCATCAACAGTAGATGTCGCAGAGGCCCCTCGTCGATTTAATTCCAGGGGTCTAGCCTCCTCCATGAGCAGGTGGTACGCCGACCTGCCGAGTACGACCGTGCTTCTCATAAGCCCAAGCCCAGGTATCTTCAAATAGGTTTCGTACAGGTATTCAGAGCACTGGATTTTTTTGAAATAATCGATTTTGTATTCTAAATTACAGTAATATACATGTATTTTTTATTTTACAGTAATACCTATCTGTCGCTCTACCGTTAAATGACTTAAACTAGTCGCCCAACGGTCGAGCAACACGTGGCCAACTCGCTCAACCATTGAGCAACTTGGCCCTAGTCGCTCAACCATAAAGCGACACATCAACAAGTAGCTCACCGGTTAGGCGATCTAAAATAATAATAATATTATTATTTTATTAATCCGATGGAAATAATTGTGAGGGAATAAATAACAATTTTGTAGTTAATATATTTAGCAAATCTTATTTGTAGATTGTTATTTTTTGAAATAAAAAGACAGACAATGTAGGTTAGTCCGTTTGTGATTTTCATAGATTATCAAGGGTACGAAACCTGTTATACTCACAATAACATTTTGTGTTCGTGGTATATTGTTGTAGTTCGATAAATGTTTGAAGAATTTTCTGAGAACGATTGAGGTCGCAATTATTCATAAGTAAGAAGGTAAGTGATATTACGATGCACGAGGGAATTCATACACAATCATGCCATAGTAACTACAAAGTAACATAATACATATAGAAAGGCCCCTACACGCTGCCCGCTACACCACCCGCAGTACCTCCTCCGTCGTTGCCACATCCCACCCTTGGTCGGTGCCCACTGGTACGGCTCCGCTTGACCTTCCTTAGTGCGAGGTGTCGGTGCCCCGATAAGGTAAGGCGGCCAGGAGCCCTGTTGACCTATGCTCCCAAGGCCTCGGGGGTCGACTCCATCTGTGCCTACGTGGCTACAGGGGCACTGCTGAGCTGCGACCTGGAAAGAACGTCGACGGGTGTGGGCTGACGTGCTCCTCTAACCTTCCCTAGGTCGTCCACTAAGTAGTCGCTCATGTCCTCCAGGGGGTCCTTATGCGGGGATAGCTCAACTCCCGGTTGGGGCATGACACCTACAGGACAGATATTAATTATTCATGCAATATATCGATACGAACAAATATGAAGAGATGAAACATACTTTCCACGTGTGCCATGACGTGTGTCCAACTATCATACCCCCTACCCAAACAGGTGAGGGAGCAATGTGTATTGCCCTGACACTGCCTTGTAGGGGTCTAAGAACAACAGTGGTGCCAGTGTGTAGGCACGTGGCCTCCCTGACCCTCTGGCCTGGCCTGATGACAGTGGTGGTGGTGCTTGGGGTAGCCACGTGGCCACCCTGACCCTCCAGGCTAGTCAAGAGCGGGTGGGGCACATGCACGTGGCCCTGTGGAGCTTCCTACTTGAGCTACAGGGCATGATGGCCTCAGTGCATGCGTTGACGTGCCCACCTCGGGAGAGTCCTACACGATGTCAAGGCCACGACACGCCTAGACACACTGTAGATCCAATGGACAATCTGCAGCAACTCGTCGTGCGCCACCACCACCATCCGCGTGAGAGGTAGCAGAAAGAAGTAAGTACATAGCACAAAGAAGTAAGTACATAGCAGAAATATGATAAAAAGAAATGCCACAGTTTGTTGACAAACCTGTCACTCCAGCGTGGGTCCAGTCTCCAAACTTGTCGGGGTGTCCGTGTATGGACCACGCCAAACTGGGGTGCCTTGTTCCTGCCCTCAGGATGCGACACATGATGGCTCGCGGTGTGCTGTGGGTGGACTGGTCCAGTAGGCTAAAAGGCCAGTCCGAACCACCAAGGTCGCGAGCTCTACCAACAACTCAATTTGATGTTAGCAATTATGACACAATTAGTGGTTTAATTATTTATAGTGTAGCTCCAAAAATTCTGAAAATTTAGTTGCATTCTTGCATAAATCGCATATTCCTCAACATATATAGCCATAGCAGGATTTCGGTATTAGGGTTTTAGGGTTTATTGTTTTAGGATTTTAGGGTTTAGGGGTTACGGTTAAGGGTTTGGGTATGGGGTTAAGAGGTTAGGGTTAGGGTATAGCCATAGCTGTATTATAATTATTAACAACTAAATTGATGTTACTTTTATGACCACACTATTTATAACTATTAACAATATGCGATGTACTTGACACAACTATATGTACAATGATTTTAGTTGCTAACCTATCATAGTTTTAAAAGTACAACTATCAACAACTAAATTGACGTTAGTTCCACGACTATATTATTTATAACTATTAACAATATGCGATGTATCAGACACAACTACATATCTAATAATTTTAGTTGCTAATCTATATTAGTTTCAAAAGTAAACATACAAGGAAGACCAAACACAACTGCACATCTATTGATTTTGTAGCTATCCTCCTATGTTTCAAAAATAAATCTACAAAGAAGTGTAGGGGACTCACCATCGTCGATGCACAGACCTCTCTTCCTCTCTTTTCCTTTCCTCTCGCCTCCTCCTCCTCTCCTCTACTCCTCTCCTCTCCTCTCCTCCCTTCTCCTCCTCTTCTCCCCCTCCTCTCTTTTCCTCTCGGGTGAAATGACCGACTGATGCTCGGGCCAGCGCGCGCATGGTATATAGCCCCCTAGTCACCCAATGGTTGGGTGACTAGGGGCTTGTCGGCCAACGGTACAATGACTAGAGCTAAGTCACCCAACAGTTGAGTGACTTGGGTCTAGTCACTCAACGGTTGAGCAACTTGGCCACATGTCACTCAACCATTTGGTGAGTAGCCCAAGTCACTCAACGGTGGAGCGACAGATGGTTATTACTACAAAATAAAAAAACATAGGTATATTACCATAATTTAGAACAAAAAATAGATTATTTCAAAAAATCCAAAGCACTGCCTAGACATCAAGGTACAATAGATCAGCGGAGGACCAGGACGAAAATATATGTACAACAGACTTGCAACCTGAAGCAAATACTATTTTCCAAAAGCAAAATAATCCATACTCAAACTACGTTGCAATCGTACTAATAAAAGTATATGTCACCAATTGGAAGGAACAACTATATTTTGCATGCAAGCATGTGAAGATACTGGTAGGATATTGAAAAATATCTTACTAATGAAGATTAGTCCATAGTTTGCTACCAAGTTATTGAACGTAATAGTGTGAAAAAAAAGATAAGCCATAGAAGAAACAACATATCAAGTGTGAAAGATTGGATCAGTAGTGTCACAATTTGACAATACAACATAAAAGATACAATAAACAGAGAAGACAAAAGACATATCACTAAATAACTAAGCACATCTAGGAGACCCATTTTCATTCTCCAAGATTTCATGTCTTGAAACCGTTTCTTGATTTTTTTTCACGATCAAGTCATTTTAATATCTCTCCTTGATATAGTACACCATCAAATCGTTAAGCCAATCATCGTGTCAGATCCCGGGTGTTGAATACCCGTAATCCTCATGTGTGTACCATACTGAACCCATAATCAGTGGCTAGTATACACATCCACAACATTGAAATCACATCCATACACATTGCATTCATACAACTTACATTGATAGGTCGTACACATGCAATGTATATCTAATTTACAGCAAAAAGTCCAACCGGCCAAATAAATATAAGTACCAACAGAGTGTAGCAGAAGACAAGGTAAATAAATCAAAATATGTCTAGTGGTATACCATCCAAACCTCATAGACAAACGACAAGGATTAGACCCTACAATGACCTGTTGTCATACCTTCTAGTACTGGTATAAAGTAAGCATTGTCGAGGATTGTTTCTTCTTTATTCTTTGAGCAACAATTTAAGCAAGACTGGGTACATTGTGTACTCAATAAGACTTCCAATGTATCACAACATATTATATAAATGCAAAGCTAAACAAAGGATGAGGCTCTACGCTACAAGATATTTTTAGTATAAAACAAGTTTTCATTTGTAATATCGATAGCTAATAATTTGCAATGGAAATTTAAAGAGCAATTGATGTTTAAAGAAATGACAAGTATATAACTTTGAATAAGAGTAAAGCTCAACCCTCCTTGGATATGATCAATGAATAAATTTTAGCCATAGACATGGTGAATACGTCATAACATACTATCCCATCATTTCCAACAAGACCATTTTGTCAAAAATAAAAACTAGACCTAGTGTAGCTGCACCAAGCATTCTCATGACCACGAGCACGGCTATTTAAATAGTTTTACACTCTCAACAAGTTGTACCACTTTATTGACATGAGATAATCAACTATTCTATGGGTGGCCACTACATGCTTCTATAGGCATGCAACGAAGTGATTATCATATAGCCTTTATATCATTTAGACCTAACCTTGCACCAGCACGGTGAATAACAAACCCTTACTTTAACGGATACCCTCCTTTTAGTGAGGCATTCATCGTTGTATTGGCAAGCTTTGGTCCTAATGCCTCAGTGAAGTGAGAGCCCACAAGCATCCTACCCAGTATGCTCTTACTTCTACGGTCTACTAAAAAGCAAGGCTAGTCCTACATAACTTAGTTAGCTAAAGCCAGGGCCCATAATAGTACATGTGGTCATACAATTAGACTTAGATATGCAACAATAGAATTCAATTTTTATTTGACCCGGGCGAGAATATCCCCCTATCTACATGCGAGATCACACTATCACATTTTTCAGTTTATACTATAACTCACCCGTGTCAAAAACTAGGTTTTTTATTTTAGTTTTATAACAAACTAACAAAGGTTACCCCTCTTGTCCAACATTTCAAATAGCCCAATTCCATGCGTGAGTTTAAATCAAATTCTTAATTCTAATAAAAACTACAACAGTGCTAAGTGTCTAAATATTACAAGTAAGAATTATTACCTAGGAGGACATTATCTACCGTCCACATTATATTCTAAAGGCTACAGCTATAATGTATTGATTCACAAGGTGGAGCATTGCATACAAGCAGAAATAAGAAGCCACAGTGAGTGACGCATTAGCTTCCTAGTATGGGAGAGAGGGTGTGCGAGCAAGGGATTAAGCTGGGCTCACCAGAGATCCTTGAATCATCGAAAATGGTGGTGGTGACCAAAAAACAGAGAAAGCTCAGCCTTGGCGATTTTCTATCTTTCACAGCAATTAAATAAGCATGGAGCTCAAAGGGGAAGCGAGGAAGTATATAACACAATCGGGGAGGAAATAAACTCACCAAAGAATCTAGAATGTGGCTGCGTATGGAAGTGAGCTAGCTGGTCTCAAGGAAGACAGCATGGCTTCAACTCTACATGGCTTTAACTACGATTGCATGCAAAAGTAAGCATCAAAGAAGTGCATAGATAGCTTAGAGAGGGAATGCCGTGGTCGGGGAAGCTCACCAATGGTGATGGTGGCCCAGAACAGGCTCACTAGTGTCAAGAATGACATGCTCATTCTTAGTGATTCAAAGAGTTAGAAGTTCAGGTAATGCACAAAAATGAATGAGTGGGCGAGCTAAAAGGAAACAACAGAGAGACAAGCTTAAGTACCTAAGAGATTTCACGGGAGAGGGAGATTGTCTCATGTGGCCATGGTGAGAGCTCGTGTGTGTCTCCACTGCATGGACAAGCGGAGGGGACAAAATGGCATTCACGGGTGTCACAACAATGGGACTAGGCGAGGTGGTCAGAGCTCACATGCAGGGCATTGCAGTCAGGATGAGCAGCACGTGCAAACTTGTGCGTAGTGAATAGCATGCACACACTTTGGTGAGTCGAAGGCAGTGAGGTGGCACATGAGGCCTGCAGTGTGGCCCTGAGGTCCACTAGTAGTGAGGGAGAGTGGTAGAAGTAGAGGAGAGGGCAGGTCTCCTCACTGGCGAGCGTGCGCGCTATCGCGAGCACGAGGTGGAAGATGAAGTCTGATGGGTGGGGTCCAATCCTACTCAGTGGCTGAGATTAGAAGATCCAGAAAGAAAGTGCATTTACAAAAATATGCCTTGATAGAAAGGGAAGCGGAAAAGAATAGGAGAAGAAAGCGGGTTTGGTTCGGTTGATCATTTTGAGGAATTTTTAGATATAGCAAAAAGTTCCGAAATTATGAAACGTTTTGTGAATGCTCCTAACACATTGTATATTCTTGTGTAAATCTTTTAGGATTTTATCAACTTTAAATTTCACTCAAAAATTCTTTTAAGTCCCTATTTTATTCAAAATACACTATTTGAATTTGGAAAATTTCAGAAACCTCAAACAAGAAGAGCTCCCTTTTTAAAAGAAAAAACACAAATCACATCATTCTCTTAAAATCAAATAAAACTTTCCAAAAAGGAATGTATTATGATGTTTCACAATTTTTCTATTATCTCAATAAGACTACAACAACTACTTAATCTAGGGGGAACCTAGTGCACAAGCTACAATGTTGAAGCAATTCTATTTTAATCAAGATCACACTATCATTTACAATTTCGCAAGACACGCTATTAAAGATCACTCAATAAATTTATCCACTAAACTATTAGTGTTGCTCAACACCAACTTTAGTGATAAAAAACAATTGATAATTATATTAATCATGTAAGCAATTATGGTCCTACTTCTATTTGCAATCACAACCATTTACAAACATAGATTCAATCTTCCCATCTCATACTTACAACTTAGAGCAAGCTACTATCAGAAAAATCACTATTAGAACCTCTAGTAAATAAGATTTCATACGATACTACAACAATATTCATTCATTCAGTTAAACATAATAAATCAATTTGGCATGGCATGAAGTATGTAGATCAACATGAAGTATGTAAATCAGGCATCCCAATTTGTTCACCAAATATCTATAGAAAGATTAGTTCAAAATTACTATTTACCAAAGACAAGAATTCTCATACATCTTTAGCATAACCTTCACAATTACAAGAAACTATTGAGGCGACCAAATAATCCAGTCCTTCCAATATAGTTCGAGAGTTCTTAACATTCTAGTTATATAATCAATTCAACTATGTTCCATGCTGCCATATGACAATAACAATTCAAGTAGTAATGAAGATACTTCTACTCACCATACAATATGAAACTACTGCAAAGTGTTATCTCAATTAACCAGCTTCACACACAAAAAATTGTTGCCTAGAAATCGTTTATACACTACATGCTTTCTCCAGCTTGACATTTCATACCTTATCAACTGTATTTTTTATTTTTTTCGTGCTACACCACTCATTCAAACCAAAGAAGTCATCGCACCAAGATCTTTAATATATACTTTTCATAAAAATAGGGTCATTAACTCCAGCAAAGCAAGAGAAACCAAAACACAGGTTTAAAACTTTCACATAAAAGTGAGCTTGCACAAGATATTCTCCTTGATCCAAATAGATAATAGTGAGCCAAGAAAAAAGTCAAAGCCCCCAATAAAAAGGTAAAACCACCCTGAAAGTACGTCCCAGCAACAAAACAACTTTCGTGAGCAGCAAGAATGGAACCACACTCTCTTCATAAATAGAACAGTAGACAAGAGCACATTACCAACACTGCGAAGAACTAACCAATGAAAACTCATGGAAAGATTAATAACTCACCGATCGAACAAAAACGACCAATAAAAACTCATCCCTAACTATTCATAGCTAAGGTTATCCAAAAGGAAACTGTTGTAGCTACGGGCTAAACAGAGAAAGAGGGGACTAGTAGGAGAGGAAGAGGAGAGCCAGATCTGTGGAGAGGTGGTGAGAATGAGAGGAGAATCCCCCCTTGCCCCTCCTGGGGGTTTATATATATGAGTGGGGTAGAATGGGGAATCCCCATTCTACCCCTTAGTATTTACAAAGGATGGGGGTACATTGGTATATTTACACTGGCATATTCCTCTACGCTATTGGGCCTATTACATGTTGGACTAGTTGCACGGCCTAGTCACGGGGGGTTGGGCCACCCCTACAACAGTACTCCCTCGACAGCAAGCGATGAGGTCCCGATGGGCGAGCTGACGCGATCAACCACACCAGCCCCCCGTTCCATGACAGCAAGCGCGAGGGTGCCGATGCAACTGGTAGCTCGCAGACCCTAGAGGCCATGCCTATGAAGAAATCAGTGAAGCGTCGAAGACGTCGTCGAGCGCCGAAGCCGTGCCGTCGAGCGCGAAAGATGTGCCGTCCCGCCAAGGCGATGCCTACGAGGCGGACGGCGGAGTCGAGTGCCGAAGACGTGTCGTCGAGCGCCAAAGACGTGCCGTCCCGCCGAGGTGATGCCTACGAGGCGGACGGCGGAGCGGAGCGCCGAAGCCGTGCCGTCCCGCCGAGGCGATGCCTACGAGGCGGATGGCGGAGCCGAGCGCCGAAGACGTGCCGTCCCGCCGTGGCGATGCCTATGAGGCGGACGGCGGAGCCGAGCACCGAAGACGTGCCGTCCCGCCGAGGCGATGCCTACGAGGCGAACGGTGGAGCCGAGCGCCGAAGACGTGCCGTCCCGCCGAGGCGAGGCCTACGAGGCGGACGGCGGAGCCGAGCGCCGAAGACGTGCCGTCCCGCCGAGGCGATGCCTACGAGGCGGACGGCGTAGTCGAGCGCCGAAGACGTGTCGTCGAGCGCCGAAGACGTGCCGTCCCGCCGAGGCGATGCCTACGAGGCGGACGGCGGAGCTGAGCGCCGAAGCCGTGCCGTCCCGCCGAGGCGATGCCTACGAGGCAGACGGCGGCGCCGAGCGCCGAAGAGGTGCCGTCCCGCCGAGGCGATGCCTAGACGGCGTAGTCGAGCGCCGAAGACGTGCCGCCCCGCCGAGGCGATGCCTACGAGGCGGACGGCGTAGTCGAGCGCCGAAGACGTGTCGTCGAGATCGTCGAGCGCCGAAGACGTGTCGACACTGTTCAAAAAAAAGTGCCCGCGAAGAGCGGGCGCTTGCGGCGTAGGCCGAGGGCTCTACGCGCGCGGAGGCAGGGAGGCGGAGCCGCCGTTCCCCTACCTTCAAAAAGAGTGCCCGCGAAGAGCGGGCGCTTGCGGCGTAGGCCGAGGGCACTACGCACGCGGAGGCAGGGAGGCGAGACCGCCGTTCCCCTACCTTCCAAAAGAGTGCCCGCGAAGCGCGGGCACTTGCAGCGTAGGCCGAGGGCTCTACGCGCGCGGAGGCAGGGAGGCGGAGCCGCCGTTCCCCAACCTTCAAAAATAGTGCCCGCGAAGAGCGGGCGCTTGCGGCGTAGGCCGAGGGCTCTACGCACGCGGAGGCAGGGAGGCGGGACCGCCGTTCCCCTACCTTCAAAAAGAGTGCCCGCGAAGAGCGGCAGCTTGCGGTGTAGGCCGAGGGCTCTACGCGCGCGGAGGCAGGGAGGCGGACCGTCGTTCCCCTACCATCAAAAAGAGTGCCCGCGAATAGCGGGCGCTTGCGGCGTAGGCCGAGGGCTCTACCTGCGCGGAGGCAGGGAGGCGGAGCCGCCGTTCCCCTACCTTCAAAAAGAGTGCCTGCGAAGAGCGGGCGCTTGCGGCGTAGGCCGAGGGCTCTACGCGCGCGGGGGCAGGGAGGCGGAGCCGCCGTTCCCCTACCTTCAAAAAGAGTGCTCGCGAAGAGCGGGCGCTTGCGGCGTAGGCCGAGGGCTCTACGCTCGCGGAGGCAGGAAGGCGGAGCTGCCATTCCCCTACCTTCAAAAAGAGTGCCCGCGAAGGGCGGGCGCTTGCGGCGTAGGCCGAGGGCACTACGCACGCGGAGGCAAGGAGGCGAGACCGCCGTTCCCCTACCTTCCAAAACAGTGCGCACGAAGAGCGGGCGCTTGCGGCGTAGGCCGAGGGCTCTACGCGCGCGGAGGCAGGGAGGCGGGACCGCCGTTCCCCTACCTTCAAAAAGAGTGCCCGCGAAGAGCGGGCGCTTGCGGCGTAGGCCGAGGGCTCTACGCGTGCGGAGGCAGGTAGGCGGTGCCGCCGTTCCCCTAACTCCCTGGTGCAACACGCGCGAGGGCGCGATATCCAAGCGATGTGCTGCCTAAAGCGAGGCACTCCCTAGTGCCTCAGCCCTGTCGCAATTTTTATACCCCGTAGAGTGCATGGGAATAACATCCATGTCTATTTATACTCCGTAGAGTGCGCACGGGGGCGTCCCCCCGTTATGTCTTATTTAGAGTCTATAGACTGGCGCGTGCGGAGGCGGATCTCGACGCCACGACTTAATTTTTAGTCCGTAGACTCGCGCGTGCGGAGGCCGACCTCGACGCTACGTCTTATTTAAAGTCCGTAGACTGGTGCGTGCAGAAGCTGAGCTCAACGCTACATCTTATTTATAGTCCGTAGACTCGCGCGTGCGAAAGCTGAGCTCAACGCTACGTCTTATTTATAGTCCGTAGACTCGCGCGTGCGGAAGCTGTGCTCAACGCTACGTCTTATTTATAGTCCGTAGACTCGCGCGTGCGGAAGCTGAGCTCAACGCTACGTCTTATTTAAAGTCTGTAGACTGGTGCGTGCGGAAGCTGAGCTCAACGCTACGTCTTATTTATAGTCCGTAGACTCGCGCGTGCGGAAGCTGAGCTCAACGCTACGTCTTATTTAAAGTCCGTAGACTGGTGCGTGCGGAAGCTGAGCTCAACGCTACGTCTTATTTATAGTCTGTAGACTCGCGCGTGCGGAAGCTGAGCTCAACGCTACGTCTTATTTAAAGTCCGTAGACTGGTGCGTGCGGAAGCTGAGCTCAACGCTACGTCTTATTTAAAGTTCGTAGACTGGTGTGTGCGGAAGCTGAGCTCAACGCTACGTCTTATTTATACTCCGTAGAGTGCGCGCGGAGGCGTCCCCCCATTGCGTCTTATTTAAAGTCCGTAGACTGGCGCGTGCGGAGGCAAGCTCAACGCTACGTCTTTAAAATAAAAAATAAGGACCAAAACAGAGGCATCAAAGACATGGCCGAAGATTTGAGACAACAAATCGCCTCAGAATGCAGCACCGGGAAAGCAAACACGGCCAAATCAAATGCTCTTAGGACGGAACTGTAGCCGCGCACGCAAGAGACACAGCGGCAATTCTTAAAGCCTCGCACGTAATCACGTGCAGTACGTACCCGACGAGACGGTGGGCGGCGCCAGCGAGGTGGAGGCTACGGACATCGTAGTGCAGGCTCCGCACAGCTTGGCGAAGCCTCCGGAAAACTTGGCGGAGACTCCGGGGGCGTCGGCGAGGGTTCCAGCGGGCTCGGCGGGGACTCCGGACAGCCTGGCGGCAACTGCTCACGACGTGCGGTGCGAACCCCGCGCGGCAGCAGACCTCGGCGGTGTGGGGTAGGTTGAGCGTGCGGATGAAGATGCCCCGCTATCCTCGCGCGGTCATCCGAGCGGAGGCATAGCCGGGACCGCGGCGCCGCGAGCAGTAGCGGAAGCACTGTCGTCGCCGAGGACGAGCTCGCTGCATGCATGCGCTAAGTGTTGTTAGTGTAGCTGTCCGTGCATGCACGAATTCTCTTTCCCGCCGCACACGTCACAGGTCGCCGCTACCCTTCCGCGTCAGCCTTTGTCGCTCTCGCCGACTCCGCGCGCACGTCACTCTCCATGCCGGCACAGGGCCGCCCGGAGGCTGAGACCGCTCACCGTGCTTCGACTTCTGCCTGCCTTCGCGCGTGGTCTTGGGCTCCTGGACGCCGCTCGGCTCCGCGTCGCCGAAGCCGTGCTTCGACCTCCGCGTCGCCGAAGCCGCGCTTCGACTTTCGCCTGCCTTCGCGCGTGGTCGTGGATTCCTGGATGCCGCTCGGCTCCACATCGCCGAAGCCGTGCTTCGACCTCCGCGTCGCTGAAGCCGCGCTTCGACTTCCGCCTGCCTTCGCGCGTGGTCGTGGATTCCTGGATGCCGCTCGGCTCCACGTCGCCGAAGCCGTGCTTCGACCTCCGCGTCGCTGAAGCCGTGCTTCGACTTCCGCCTGCCTTCGCGACACCTCGAGGACCTCGCGCGATGTCTGCGCATCAATGGCAACTGCGAGGCGTCGTCTCGCGCTAAGGAAGCTGAACAGGACCCTAGTCGTGCGCCCTGATCTCCGCCTATTCGTGCGACGCCTGGTGCGATTGCTCCATCGTGGAGGCGCGGTTCTGCGTTGATCCAAGCTCGGGGAGACGATCGAGGTCTACCGTGCAGCACAGGAGCGAGGTCTCGAAACACAGGGGCAGGTCGGAGGCGGAGACCGAGATGCAGCCCCGAGCGGAGACCAACGTTGTGCATGCGAAGTCTATGGGGGCCGCCTGTAGCTGGAGGCGAAGTCTGAAGCGCAGTCACCGAGCGAAGACCGGCAGCTCCTGTATGTATATATGCTGGTCTGTACGTATGTGACATGCATCTCAAGGCCTGTCTTCAACATTTATCGGGCGCGGTCGAGGACGCCGATGGCGAAGCCTGCGCGGAGCCACGCGGAGGCGACATCGCGAAGTCTTCCACAGCACCGCCTGGCTGCTCCCTTCCAGGCGCATGATGGCTTCGGAGTTATGCGGACAGCTGCTAGGCTCACAGAGCTTTTTAGTATATGCATGGGTGGGCTGCACGTACCTGAGACTATACACGCATGGCAATAACTTGTATATATTTATGCATGGCAATAGTCACTTATGCATGGCAATAGTCACGTGGATACACATGCACCCTGCATGACAATGGTTTGATGGATATGCATGTATGCCAGTTATTAGGCAGATATTCCTGCATGCGTGCAGATTTCGGCACGTCACCGTGTGGCGGAGGTTTCGAAGACCTCTGGGCTCGGCGCAGACCCTGGACACCGTATCGGAGACCTTCCCGCCTCGGCACAGGCTGTCGACATCTCCGCGAAGACGCGACGAAGACACCGTCGAGGACTCGCCGAAGACACTGACGAAGGCGCCGAAGACCCACTTCGGGGTGGTCGACGCGCATCCAGAGTTCCATGCTGGCGCGGCGCGGAGGTTGCAAAGCGAAGGCTCAAAGCCGCGCGAAGGCAGTCATGTTCCGTCGCCTCGATGACCCGGCCGACCTCACCCGCACCGGTGGCACCTCCCGCTTCGGTCCTCATATAATTCCATGCAGGGTATGTGCAGCGCCAAGCGAAGGTTGGGGCTTCGCACGCGGAGTCCGAAGCTGCGCATGCGAATTCCAAGCGAAGGTCGCGGTCCAGCCTCCGGAGGCCGGGAGCAGGAACACGCGGAGCCTGGCGGAGTCGCCGCGCGGGCCGGTGGCGAGCTTCTCGTACTCCCTGGCGGCGTCCTGCGCGAATGGATGCTTGGATGATATCTCCTGTACGCGTGCTTTGCTTGCGACGGCAACTCGACCAACTTCATGGATCTGGGTTACCCGACTGGATCTACGCAACACTGTATCTACAAAATACAGCGAAGTTTGCAGGCAAAGCCCATACACGTCTACAATCAAAATGGCTAAATTTTTAGCGAACAAACTACTTATCTTTCGTTGGATGCTTGAGAAACCTCTTCCATGCGCAACTTCTAGTCGCTCCCCACGGACGGCGCCATCTGTTGTAGCTACGGGCTAAACTGAGAAAGAGGGGACTAGTAGGAGAGGAAGAGGAGAGCCAGATCTGTGGAGAGGTGGTGAGAATGAGAGGAGAATCCCCCCCTTGCCCCTCCTGGGGGTTTATATATATGAGTGGGGTAGAATGGGGAATCCCCATTCTACCCCTTAGTATTTACAAAGGATGGGGGTACATTGGTATATTTACACTGGCATATTCCTCTACGCTATTGGGCCTATTACATGTTGGACTAGTTGCACGGCCCAGTCACGGGGGGTTGGGCCACCCCTACAACAGAAACCATTCATTAATCATGTACCACACCTGGTGGTACAGTCTGGCCATGCCATAGTCACAACCACAACCTCTATCTCTCGGCAACACTAGCCATCCCAATAAACCAACCATTATCACTATCCATCTCAATCAAACAATCATGCAATACATTTATAAACATCTCACAACAATACCTATCAATCATAAGATACTATAATCGTAATGCAATGCTTGATCCAAAACCCATCCTACTGTGCATTAGTATGTCAAATTTAATTTCATCCTAATTAATTAGCCTAAGTCATATTTTAGAAATTGTATAGGCTAACTAATTTTTTTGTATAAGTTTACCAATCCTAGGCTAAGTTTTCATTGATTATCTTGAACAAATTCCCATTATGGACCTAACACACGCTTTGACACCAACTGTAACACCCTAGTCCAATAAGAACCTAGAACGCTACTAATTAGTAAAACAAGTAATTTAAATGTAAACTCTTTTCTAAAATTTTGGTAGCATTCTCTTTAAAACATAGATCACTAAAGAGGATCAAACACATGTTATCGAATAAAAGTGCAAAATATCCATAAGTAAGAAAAACTTAGAGTATAACCATAACAGAATAACCAAAGAAGATTCTCGAACTTTACTACAAAGGACACAAGTTCTTCTCATACGTATGATCACAACCGTTCTCAAATTTACTATCTTGGTTCTTCCAGTAAATGTTGCCTATTAATTTATTGAGCATGGTGAATGAAAGTGTGTAGTGCACCAATAGCTACCCTATTCCCATGCATGTCGCCTTCTCACAAAGTACCTAAAAAACAAACATAAACAACAAGTGTGAGTCCATGACTCAGCAAAGTACAAGTAAGACAGTAAACAAAGCCACATTAACAATATTATACAAGAATTATGCCCATAAACAACCATTCACACTATTTTTCAATAATTCTCAACTTTTACTTTCATGTGATACAAATGCCACAAATGCACATCTCTTTTCTCTTTGCAATTACCGGTAATAGGGAGTATGTACCCGTCAATGCATACTCATGCCTGTGCAATCTTGCATAGGGACCTCAAGCCCACAATCCACAAGCGTGGGGATCTCATGCCTATCTAAAACATGACGAGGACCTCAAAATAATCATTACATGGCTACCACGTAGACCAAGTCTCAAGAATCAATAAATGATGCAATTGATGTTGTCTACCAATAATCTTTATTTCTTACTTTATCAACATGCAAACACACACACACATATCATATTTAGTTGTAAGGATAAGTATATCTATTTATATTTGTAAGACATTAACAAGTCATAAACACTTCCCATGTGTTACCGAACACTTGCATTTGCCTTTCACTTAGTTACGCCGATCGGAAGGATGATAAGATGGTATCACACTCAAATCCTCTCCTGCTACAGAGATTACCAACTCTCAAAATATACCAAAAAATCCAAAACATAAGTAAACAATAGCGATCCTATGTGTTCTCCAAAAACCCCGACTTTTCCTATAATTACTGTACTATCCCCTTGTTGTCCTGGTACGAAAAACAACACAACTCTCAATTCCCTCATCGAAATAGAGCAAACCATACCATTTTTAGAAACTACACAAATTTCCCACAATTTCTTAGTTGGCACAATCCTCAGATTAATTCATTTAAGTCCTCGAAATTAACCTGAAAAATAGGTCTGACCATTCTCTGGACAGCAGACTTGCAAATTTTGTATCTTTTAATATAAAGTAGAAAATATAGCAAACCATGACATTTATGAAATATATAGGAAATATTCCACAATTTTCTAGTTGTCACTAAATTTTAATTCTGGATTTTTGCTAAAATGAAACATCACTTCTACTCCGACTAGTCCAGCAGTCATCAATGCTGGACAGTAGTGTTAGAAATTGCATAACTCCTAATCCCTCCATAAAAAAATTGTGTTCTTAGACTATGAGAACCTTAGGAAATCCCCTATAGACTTAATTTTGACCTTATTCCTAGATTAATTCATCTTCTAATTTTAATCCTTTAATTCCCACCATCTACCCGAACTTGGTTGATCAGACTGCACCACAACACGGTAACGCTCATAAATCCTAAACCGTTCATTGGAAGGAAATGAATGAGCACTCTATAGAAAGATAATTCAGTCCTCTACAAATATATAGAGGTGAAATCCCCATATTTTTCATGCAAGGTCCCCTAATTCATAGAACACAATAAAATGCATAGATCAATTGATTATCTGAAAACTAACCCGATTGAGAAATCGCTATGAAAAAAGAGTAAGAAATTGTTTGTTACCATTGGAGACCATATCAAGAAACAATAAACACCTGCACAAACCACCCTACTCTTCTTCTTCTCCTCCTTCTTCCTCTTCCTCCTTCCCTTCCCCCTCTTCCTTCCCTCCTTCTCCTTTGCTCAATTGCTAAGGGATCCCTGTGTTGGAGTGTGGGGAGGGGATGCAAGGGAAGGAGGGGACGTGGGGAAGCTGGGAAGGTAGGGGAAAAGATGGGCAGGGGCGGCTGGGGGGTGAATGGGGGAGGGGAGGTGGGTGGTTAGGGTTTGGGGAAGAAAGATGTCTAGCTGTCCCCTATGGGCCAAACCACCAAGGGCCAGAGGCCTAGAGCCCAAAACATCACCAAAAATTCAGAATTTTCATTTCCTTTTGATCCTCAAAAATTAGAATTTAATTCTCCATTAATCACTGCAGAAATTACTTCTTTAATTCTATTAACTTTACCTCTTTTAATTCACTAAATTCTCCAAATGCCATTGGGATATTACAACAAATCTACCCCTTAAAAAGAATCTCAACACCGAGATTCGGTGGGCTCGATAGAGAAATTTAGAAATTTGGTGGTAAGGCGGTCTTCTTATTCCCACATGGCTTCATCTTCAGTGTGGTTATGCCACTATATTTTGAGCATCTTAATGGCACGGCTTGAGTGTGTCGCTTGGCTTCCTCCAAAATGTGAATCAGATGCTCCAATAAGAAAGATCGTGCTGCAAATCGACGCCCTCTAATTAAGTGAGCTTGCTCGAAGTGCGAAGACACTTTTTGAGCTAAGAAACATGAAATACAACATGCACATGTAAAAGTTGAGGTGATAGCTGTAACCTTTCCTCGCAGTAATTCGGTATGGGCCGATGTACCAAGGTGCCAATTTTCCCTAGACATGGAAATGACAAATGCCACATAGCAATGAGACCTTGAAATAAATATAATCATTTATCTTGAAGCTCAATTCATGACGGTGATGGTCCGCATAGCTCTTTTGGTGAGATTGTGCTTCCTTCAACTAGCTCCTTATTGCATCAAGTGTTCTTGAGTTTCTTGGATAATAGCTAGTCCAAAGAATTGCTTCTCACTAACCTCAAACCAGAAAAGAGATGTTCTATACTTTCTCCCATAAAGTAAATTAGAGCTTTCCAACAAGTCAGAGAATGTCGAAAATAGAGACCGTATGCAAAAGTTATAGCTATTTTATTAAGCATCTCTCCAAGACTGAAACTAATGCACCATGAAGGGATCCATGGCCTGCGTGCCATGTATTTTGGCAAAAATTAGTTCTTGGTTCAGTTTGTATCTCATTTTGCTGGTGAGTTCAAACTAATTAGGAGGTTTGAGTCAAACTCTAGTTTAGCTTGTGTTTGATTTGGTCATACATTGAATAGGAGATCAACTCAGTCTGTTTTGGCCAAATTGGAGCCGGCCCTAGGCCTTGTTGCATGAGTTGAGGGGCACCCTTAAATATGTTGGCCACCCCTCCCCTTGGAACACTAAGATCACTTTTAGATTCAATATAGAACAATAGATTGCTTGTTTCTTTTCACACAGTATCCATGTGAGGATTAATTGAGAGGCATTGAGTGATTGTTCTTGAATTAATGTCATGTTTGCTTTTCCATTGGGAATGGAGGGCACAACATTGCTCCACTTCATGGTCTAGTGGAGATCATCTTGGTGTATCTTGGTGAATTTCCATAGAGCTGCAAATCTTTACATTAGCACAGGTATACAACTGGTGAGATTAGTTGAGAGACACTAATTATATTTGATCTTATGTCAAGAAGATTAGGGCTACCCTTATCATGCTGAGTGCATAAGGAATATACCCAACACCACATCTAGTGCTTTGTTTGCCACCTCGGCGGTCATATGGTTGAGATGACTGTGCTCGAAGCCTTGAGCCATCTTGGGTGCTTGCTGCCCTCCTTGGCCTCGTGCTAAGCCATGGGGATGTTACTAGATGCCTTGGGGCTAAGGATGAGGCGTCGGGGTCTTCTTTTATGGACATTAATTTGCATAATGTCCGCGCTAATCACAACTAAAGCATGTGACTGTAGCAACTTAATTTTGCCCTTTAAACAGCTGCCCTCCATGGTTATATGCTTGAACTATGGCTTGCTGTAGGCGAGGAACTTGGTCTTGATACCTCGGAGGTGGTGGCATAGAAGGACGTATGTTTGATGGTTGCCAAACACGCGGTTTCGGCAAGCTGCTGCTTGAGGATTTTTGCACCATCCACTTGCACTTGTGGCTTTCATTGATTGCCCGAGCACATCTTCTACTCGAATCGCCTTATCAACCAATGTTTGGAAGTTGGTGATGTTGTGGATAGAGAGGGACCACTTTGTTTCTTCATTAAGGTGCTCCTGAAAAAGAGCTATCTTTGTCCTCTTATTCTGTATTTTGGAGGAACATATTGAGCAAGATAATTAAAGTGGTGAAAAACGCCATCATAGACATGTTCCCCTGCTTGAGTTCATAGAACTCCTGTTTCTTGATATCCATAAGACCCATTGGAATGTTGGCATTACGGAAGGTCTCCTTGAAAGCGGTCCAAGTAAGGATGTGGCCTTCTGGGATTATGGCTTGGTGATTTTCCCACCAAGCGAACGCAACGCCCTGAAGTTGGTAAGATATGTAAAGCACCTTCTCCTCATCGTTGCACTGGGCAAAGGCTATCTTGCTCTTGATGGAGCAAAGCTAGTCATTGGCATCCAAAGGATTCCATGTGGTCATGATGGTTGATGGCCGAGTTCACAAGAACTCGCCCAATCTTGACTGGGGCTACACTATGGCAATTCCACCTCCAGCGGGTCGTCGCGGCTATAGTGCCAAAGTTGACAGTGTTCTAAATAAGTTGCTGCAACAAGAGTGTGTTTGTTTGTCACCCTTGCTCAATCATGGTGAGCACTTGCGCCATTGTGGATGGTTGGGGTAGCATTTTCTCTTCTTTGGCATCCCGCTGATTTTATTCAGCTTGCGGTGCACCCTGAGGAGCACTGATTTGCTGTGAAGTTGGTGCCCTCGAGGAAGGGTGTAGGATAAGGTTGTGGAGGATTGGTTTCCTCATCTCCTGGTTGACAAGAACTAGCGGCCTCACCACTTTCCATGATTTGATTCATGGAACGGGTTATAGGCATCCTATCCATACAACACGAATTTTAACTATTTGCATGAAAGACAAGAGAGAATGAGAACAAGTCAAGTAGGTCAACAATTAATGGTATCCCATGCTAAATTACTTCATCTAAAACTAAGATACGTGACAATTTGTGACATAAGGATAGCATACATAAAACTTTAAAATGAGGGTTAAGTTTTACGTAGTTTACACAATCCTTGCTTAAACATAAGGCAAGCATCCATACCAAATATAAGTAGAAAAATACAACCATCACACATCAGCATCTTACATAATTTAGTGTATCAAAATACCTAAAAGGAGCTCACATCAACTTTCTAAGGTGAGCTCTAGCCCGAAAGTCTAGGACTAAGCGTCATCATTGCGCTCGACGGTGTCAGGCGCATCAGGGATAGTAGGAGTTGTAAGCTCCATGAGCTCAACCACCTCACATCCATCTTAGTGAAGACGATGTCGCTGCACTACTTGTGGTGGCTCGTCTGTAGCTATACGGATGGCCATCACACGACGGCGGTGCCCGATAACTGACATGTGTGGATGTCAGATAGTCGACCGGATGTCATAGGTGGGCTCAGGCAACTCCTCAGCGGGTGCAAGTATGGCATCCTCCCTGTACAATAGCTCCCATGTGAAGAAGCCTTGACCAATCAATGGGGCGATGTTGTCCTCAAACATCACTATCCTCGGACATACCTCCAAAAGCTTGCTAGACAAACGATGGAGATATCCATCAAGTGACCTTAACAAGCTTGCGAGATGGAGATGGGAAGTGATGAAACCCATGTTAGACACATGGTAGACATTGCTATCACTATTTCCCGATCGTGAGGGAAAATAGTAGAACACATCCTCCAACTCGGGAAGGTCATAACAGAGGCAATTGATGGCAACATAGGACACATCGTAGAGCGACATGAAAGTGCATGAGCCTATTTGAACTAGTGTAGGGGCTGATCTCTAGGGTGCTATGATAGGAACGGGGTCCCGATCTTCCAACAGGTTCTGGATATGTTCGATTTGGTGGAGGCGCGACACAAATCGATCCGGCTTCCGAACAACACGTTCCGAATCCCGCAATCGCAGCACCACGTCTCCTCAGGTTATCAACCGTGCGCAGCCCGGTTGACCTCGCCAAGAAGGCTAATCCTCACCTGCGAATCGAAGAACACAAGCAAGAACAAGGAAGAACACAACTGAATTGCAGATGTATTGATTTAGCACTCGAAAGTTGGGGTCTCACAAACCGTTGAACGGCGAAACTGTTCAAAAACAGATTAATCTAAGCAAAACCCAAACCCTAATGGTGGGGGTGGCAGCTGGATATAAATGAGTGAGGGGCATGCAAAACCCCAGGACGCGCCCTAATGGGCTCCAACATGATACAAAGCTGAACGGCCCAAAAGACGGTGACGCAGCACCCTGACAGATTCTAGATGCCCACTTGTTTTGATGATTCCCGTTGACTCAGAAGGAATTGTGACATGGGACCAGATCCATTGGAAAGGTTGTCTTCTCAGCTTTCCATCCATATGTAGAACGTCCAAAACGGAGCCCGGATGCGATCTGGGCGTCCGTTTTAGTGCGGCCTGGTCCTGGACTCCGAATTGGATTCGAAGTCGGTTTGAGTTGGCCCTCCAACATGATTCGACCGCCCTTGCTAGACTTGTGCATCTCGTAGTCCTTCTCCAAGTACTTCCAGGTCCTCTCCATGGTTCCTAATCATAATTAAATCATTAGGTAGCAATCGATTCTCAAATGAACAAAAAGAAGTACTTAGGAATGAGCTCACCTGTAAATTCAATTGTCGGGCGCGAGCTCTAGTGATTGGTCCTTGAATGTCAAGTGGAGGAGTGTTGTGTGTATCCGAAGAAGTGATGTCCTCGTCATGCTATCTCCAGATGAGCACCTCCGCAAGGTACTCGATGGACGCTGCACCACATGGTGTGTTGAAAACAATGTATTCTAGTGCACGGGTGAAGCGAGCACACTGCAACATCACCCATAGGGTGTGCTGCAACGTTCCCTTCTCGAAGGCACTAGTCTAGTATTGTGGCTCCCAACGGGTAGGCATCTACAAATGTTTGAATGGGGTGGGGTTAGTGATCATTTTTACAAAGTAAAATGAGAGGCAAAGATGAGATATGACGCTAGGAAAAGAAAATAGTGCGGCAGTGCATTGCTTGAAATTGTCCACAATATTTTGCTAGTTTTTAAGGTTATGTTTTAATGATAAAAATGTTGTCAGAAGTTTTATTTTTAGAAGGTACACTTTTCCTTAAAATACAAGGCATTTTGAGACAAGATGAGAAGAAAACCAAAAGAATGATTTAGATAAGATGAAAGAGCTAAGAGAGGTAAGGTTAACAAGAATTCCTATATTTTCATAACTATTTTTATGATTTAAATTAGTTATATTTGAAGATTAAATCTTTAACCTAATGGCCATTCTATCTAGGACTCCTTGGCTGCGATCAATAAATAAATTTCAGCCATTGACGTGGCACATATATCACAACATACCATTTTGTCAAAATAAAAACTAGACCTAGTGTAGGTGCACCAAGCATGCTCATGACAGTGATCAATCACCGGGAGGTGTTTTTGACCCGGAAGAAGAAGAAGAGGAAGGGGAAAAGGGAAAAGGAAGGGAGAGAGAGAGAGAGAGAGAGAGATCGTGTGGTGTTGTTATGGAAGACCAAGCATGGTGGACTGATCCCGGGGGCAGCACCCTCTGCACGTCCCTCGTCCTCTCGCGGTTAAGGCAAGTATAATGAAGGATACAATAGTTGTTATGGAATGTCAATGTTTGAGTTATATTATGAGCAATTGTGTGTTCATGTTTGTGATGAAGATGTTTTAGGTAATGTTCATGGTTGTTTGAAAGTTATGAAGTTCATGAGTGTAAACATAGTAGTATGAAAAGGTCTTCCTTGTGCAAAGTGTTGTGGATGCACTTTTTTTATTAAACTGAGACTTCCATGCATATGCATCATGTTGGCTTATTGAAGTCTTGGTCATGTAATGACCAAGCAATTGCTGAGGTCCCCGTCATGTTGATGACGGGCTAAAGGTCCCTATGCTTGAAGAGCATGGGCTTAGGTCCCCATACTTGCGGAGTATGGGCAATTGGTCCCTGTACCAGATGGTACAGGCATGGGTGTGCATCGACGGATGCGCACTTTGCATTACCGGTAAAATGCAAAAGAGAAAAAGAAAAGAGAAAGATCTTTTTGAGCATATTGCATAGCATGTGTTTGTAAAGAGACTGTTGGGTGCTCCTTATGGAGTAGTGTACATGTATGCTTTTGTTACCATTTACTATATTTGCTGAGTCTTTGGACTCACCCTTGTTGTTTGTTTTGTTTTAGGTACCCTTACGAGATTGGCATGCATGGGGAAAAAGATGGATTAGTCTTGTTGCATTTTTGCATGATCTACCCACAATGGAAAGAAAGAAAAAATTAATTAGTAGATGAATAAATTACTTTAAGTATTTTATGATTATTGCTTATTGAAAGTAAACTGTAATAAATGAATAGAAGATTTAAGATACTCATGATTTATATCTTAGATGTTAGCCGCTATGGATGTCATGATAATGAATAATCAGTTTTGATTAGGTTTTGATCATATTACAAGTTAGTTTATCTTTATTTATTAGAACTGTTTTGTTGAAACCTCCGATAATGATAACTACACAAAGGAGGTTCTGTTGAAATTTTGTGAGGTGTATTTAGGTTATCTTTGTTACATGATTTAGTTTGGTAGCATTCCAGGCCATTGTCTGGCTGGGGTGTTACACTCCTGGCAGTGGACAATTTAATAATAGAATCAGCTCCTGCCATTGGACAACGCCAAATAAAATTTTCATGACAAATGATACATCTATCTCAAATTCTCAATTCTAGTGACAAGGTATGAAATGGTGTAGTTCTGTGTAAACACTAAAGAAGCAATACTTTTCCCAAATTACATTGATAGTTGCAGACTTACTGTCATTCACTTCTCTAATTTGTTTCTTCAAATCTATTTTTACTGATACATCTATCTCAATTCTCAAATGATAAATATAATTGTAAGTAGTTCTTATTGTAGGAAGTAATATAGTTGCTGCTCCTGAATGGTTGAATGAGATTAATTGTACATCAATGTCATTCACAGAATCACAAATTCACAGTTGCAGTCATAAGTCATTCACATCTCTAATAGGTTCCCAAATTGCATTCAAAAAAGTAAAAAACAAGCACCTTGACTCCTTGAGAAAGCAGCCCCCAAGGCCCTGGCCACCAGCCGTGGTGCCCCCTGACCACTACGCCGCGCCCCACCGCCCCCGGCTGCCACGCCGGAGTTTTTTGCTATTATAGTACTCTCCTAAGTATGGCTTCGACAAAACGGTATCCACGTCGTGGGCTTCTCCAAAACGATATCTATTTCGTGTACTCTTCTCTATAATAGTATTCCCAGGGATTTGAACTCAAATTATTTTGATTTTCGAATTTTATCTCCTCCATATGACTAAACAGCCCCTCAGTTATGACAGCACATATGAACTCTGGTCCATTTCTTTTTCGAGCTCTTCTTTTTCCTCCCATGGCGGCGGCTCTGCGCAGGACGAAACACACCGTGTGGGCGTGCGCCGCGAGCGAGCGCCGCGGGCGAGCGCGTCGCCTGCGTGCGTAGTTTGTGCGCCGCTGCCGCAAGAGGAACGCCTGTACTGTGTCGTGTGGGAAGAAAAGAAAAAGGATTAAGTCTAAACAAATTTAGGAAGGGTAGTTTAGTCATTTAGAGAAGATAAAATTCGAAAATCAAAATAATTTGAGTTCAAATCCCTGGGAATACTATTATAGAGAGGAGTACACGAAATAGGTATCGTTTTAGAGAAGCCCACGACGTGGATACCGTTTTGTCGAAACCATACTTAGGGAGTACTATAATAGCAAAAAACTCGCCACGGCGCCTCCCCTGGCCAGTGGCCGCGTGCCTCCTTGGCTGCTTCAAGGTTAGCACTCGCACTCGACTGCACCTCTGCTTGCTCACTCGGTCGGCCTGCCCCTCTGCTTGCTCGCATCTTCTACTCATCTCCTAGGCCAGACGCTCGCCTCCTGGGCCGGACCGAAGCCCATGCACCTCCTCTATTTCTTCAACTGTCTCTACTCGCTCTCTGGCGTCATTCTCTACTTGATCTAGAGGAGGGGCTGGGCTGCGTGGGGGAGGATCCAGCTGGCGACGGAGCTCGGGCAGCTGCCCGACCTTGCAGCAGATTGTCCTCAACGGCTTGCCCTCCACAGCTTGTCGATTCCAGCCCGAGCCATCTGCATCCAAAAGCTCACACACCTTCACTGCCATTGCACAAGGTTTCTTACATATGGGTTTCAGATCAAAGACATCGTGAATCCACCGACCTTCCCAAATATTTGTAGATGTACCATCTCCAATTCGCTTAATTAGGCCGGCTTCCAACGCTTTCCTTCTTGCTAGGATCACTCTGCATGTATGCGACCAGCCTTTCTTCTTGCAACCAGACAAAAAATCTACATTAGGAAAATATTTGCCTTTCAGAACTTTTGCACACTGATAAGTCTCCAACCTTGCTTCCCGAACATTGCAATATTAAAATTGTTGTGAATAGTGCGGAATTAACAAATATTCTTTTTTAATTCCAGCATAAAAGATAAATACACAAGCATGACATACATGGCATAGAAATGACTTAATCAACATATAAACATACGAATTTTTTAAGTCATTGTAAAAGAAATATATGCCCAATATAAATACCATATAAGAGTTCAAGATTAGCATAACCTCACGAAAATAAGTGCATTGAAATACTAATCTCAACAAAAGCTTAACATATATGACAAAATTCAGCATGTTATCAACAAGTTGAATTTTATTAGTTGCTCTCAGAAGGCTAGTTGCACAAGACTTAATCTTGGCTATCTCCGCCATGACAAAATCTAATCGTGATTATATATGACAGTTATAGATTAGATCTTGAGCTAAAATTAAACCATTCTATTAACAAATCGTGACAATAGCTTGTTGGACAGTGCAGAAGGATCCTTAATCAATCTTTCATTCATTCAAAGAGAATTCTATCGATTCAGTAGGATAATAATGTTCGGCAAAGATCAGAAATTGTCAAAGCTAACCACTGCACAGATCTAACACAGACATCAACAAGAACTAAACAACAAATTCAATGACCAGTAAAATAACAAATTTAACTAAAATCTCAAGACCAATCTACCATCACATTCATATATAATATCAGTATTAGGTCATTTCATCACAGAGCGATCAATCCACAGAAAGTTCTTTGCAATTTTTCAAGCTAGTGAAGTAGATCACAAAATTGCAAAGAGTCAACAGCTAATGTACTCACAACAGCGGTGATACTCAAAATCATCGTGACGAAACCAAATGAGGCAAGGCATGCACGTAGCGTTGTCCCAGAAAACTTACCACCCCGCTGTGCTATCGTAGAAGAAGAGTGTGGTTGATGGAGATACAATGCCCACTCCAACCTTGGGTAGCCGACGTAGGAGTCGAAGGTCGGGTTGCTGCCGCACAAGACCAACGAGAGCTCCGACCAAGAACGCTTGTGAACACCAAGAACAAATCACAAATCTCCCCTAAAACTCAGCACAATTCCGAGCCAAATCAACCTCTAGACGTAAACCCCACACCTTTCCTCTCGGCTAGATCCAAGAAAAGGCTCAAAGAAACCACACGGGAAAACCCTAGAACCGTGATTCGAGCTCCTCAGCCAATGGCAACAGGAAGAAACCCGACCAGCTGCTCTCAAGACTCAAGATCGAAGAACTATTGAGGGAGATTTGAGATCAAGAGAGGAGAGAATTCACTACTTGTTTAGGTCACCAAAGAGAGGGGAGATGTAATATATAGGGGAGTGAGGCGGAGGCTGGCAGGCTGCAGCCACAGCTGGTGTCGAAGCGCCCGCGCCGGTGACGCCTCCATCGCCGTCGCCGCGCTTGACTCAGCCGCCCCAGACGACGCGATCGAAGCCGCTCCGCGCCGCACGCGAGAAGCCAGCCGAACGCACATGCACATGCGCACGGGAATGGGAGGAGACAGTTTCGTCCCCTTATCTCTTCGTCCGGCTATAGACAGGTGAGCCCCCTCTCTCTGTTTTTATTATTTATTTATTTTATTTTTAAATTGGAAAATTACTAAAATACTGTGAGGAGTTCAACAATTTCTGCATGTCACGGAAACCCAAACCTTCTTTGTACTGTGCCCGCATTAAGTCACTCCAGTTCTTCCAGTGAATCTTCGCCTTATCGATCGAACTGCCCCACTTGGCCACTGCAGTAAAATTTTTGCTTTTTAGCCCAAATTTTGAAAGTTTTTTACATATAGACCCCTGAAGGAAAGATTTACAAAAATGGACCCTTACCACGGCGCCAAAGTATATGGCGCCCATAATACACAGTACGGAGCCATATGCTTTGGCGCCATGCTTGGCCACGTAGGATCCACGGTGTCATAGCACGGCGCCATGGGCTGTGGGCCGTGCTGTCTAACAACGGCGCTAACGGCCGTGGCGCCGTGCTCTGGGACTTAAGCCCAAACTTAGTTTTCGGTGGAAGTCCAAGTATCATGGCGCCAAAGGGCCTGGCGTCGTCATCAAATATCTTAGCGCCAGAATGTTTGGCGCCGTGCTGGCTACAGCACAAAAAAACAGCAAGCTGTGCTGTTTTTTTGCAAAACATATGCACATACACATATACATATAATTCACACATAAAACATTTGAAAACGTAAATAACAACATTGCATAATCATCAATAGTCTCAAAATATTACATAACATCACATAACTATCAAAAGTCTCAAAACATCACATAATTATCAAAAGTCTCAAAACATAAATAAGTCACTGCCTCTTGGCCTTTCCCTTGCCCTTGGCCAGGGCATCAGACCCTGGAGTGTACGTGCTCGGGGGATGGGCCGAACGACAAGGCCGCTGCGAAGCCTGAGTAGATGGTGCGTCGGGCATCTGCGACATCCCAATCTTGTCGTGGGTAGATGCCTCCTCGTCCTCGTGCTCCTCTTCGTCATCCTCCTCCGCCTCCTCGTCGTCGTCGTCATCGCCCTGACTGAAAGTCGGAGTGCGTGACGAGCTCCTCATGGACTGGCACCTGCCGGTGTGTGATGACGAGGCTGCAGCGGCTGAGGCACCCGAGCGCTGGGAGGCCGCCGGTATGATCACGTTCGAGCGTGCGCGGCAACCACAACGACCTGCCGCCCGACTGAGCCAACGTCGAAGTCTCTGCAAGTAATGATTTGTCACAATTGCATACATGCTGAATGGATCTAACTTAACGAATTATCTTCGTACCTGCAGGAAGTCCCTCAGGGGGTGGCTCTCGCTGTCCAGGTGGCTGAGAACCTCGTCGATCTCACGCACTGAGGTTTGGAGAGAAGTCCCCTAAAGAAATAAGTAAACATAAGTGCGAGATAAACGTATGGAACCAAAGTATTGCAAATATCATGCTTTCCGTACCACTCGATCGAGAATCGGAGCGGCCTCGACCACTGTGCCCTCCCTCGCACGCCTGTCGTACGCAGTGTCCTCGTCCTCGGACGAAGCGAGGTCCACGTAGTCGACATCGGTCCACTGCTGCCTCAGGCTGTAGCGGGTGGCAGTGTGGTACCAGGACAAGTACTCCCGAAAGCTGGCGTTGCTGTGGGGGGTATTGTCCCGCTCACTGTTGTCCTCCATCCTCCTCCACCACTGGACGTAGTCTCGGTGGTGATGAGCGAAGTCCGTCACCTTTCGTTGGCGGACCCTATCGAACCTGTACATATAGCAGATGTCAACAATAGGTGTTAGAGTACGAACCAACAAAATTTTAAATAAAGCAAAAATTGTAACTTACTTGTGCAACTGAACAGAAGTCGATACCTCCTGGGGGGTAGAACTGCACGAGGCCAAACTGCCGCGCAACTCTGTGGGGGAGGTGAATCTCCACGACGCAGAAGCAAATCAGCGGACACCTCATCCTCCAAAGATGGTAGTCCCTGCGGCACATGGTGCTGAGCGGTAGAGCTGCAACCTGTGGCTCGGAGTAAGGCTCCCACGAGACCTAGTAAGCAAACACACGATTAGACATTTACAAAACCAAGAACTGAAGGAAAAATAAATGCATTACCAATTTCTTACCATCGTGGGAGACAAGGTGTCCAGCTCGTTGCTGAAATCCACGTACGCCCGCTGAGTGGTCGCGAACGGGACTGAGACGCTATCCCACAGGTACGCCACAGTGGGGCCGAGGTCATCCACACCATGTGGACGCCAAGGCTGTGCCTGGAACACTCGAGGGTGTCCCACAGGAATGCGTGTCCACATCCACACCTGCAGAAGGAAGACGCAGCCACCGAGCGTCGACGTGGGCGCCGTGCATCTGTAGGCCTCGCAAAGATGGCGGTAGAGGAACGCGAGGACCGCCGAACCCCAGCTGAACTGTCCAGCGTTGCCCCAGTCCTGCAGGCAGTGGATGTACATCCACGAAGCGGTGTCCCCCGTGGCGTCCGGGAAAAGCACGGCCCCGAACATGTGGAGGACCCAAGCGCGGCAGTGGTAGGTCACCGTGGCGTCGTCCGCGTCCTCAGGGCATCCACCAAAGGTATTCCGCAACCATGTAATGTGGACCCCCGAGACATGGCCTCGCCTAGCGTTCTCTGGGACAGGAGGCAATGGCGTGCCCAGGAAGGCCTCCACACGTGCCCTCCAGCCGTCAAACACCGCCGGGCCGACCACTGGCTGTCCCCTTATGGGAAGTCCAAGTATCATCGCCACGTCCTGCAGCGTGACGGTCATCTCCCCACAGGGAAGGTGGAACGTGTGTGTCTTCATAGTACACGAAGAAAAGAATTAGTTATGTACGTAAGAATATAGAAACGAAAAAAATAGACCCAATAGAGAAAATGCACCTGTCGACAAGTGTGGTCAAAGCTGCGGGGTTGAAGACCGGCATGCCCCGCCGTACTAGGTTGGCGACCGTGTGAAGCCCAGCACGGCGAAGCAGTGGGGTATAGCGGTCGTTGTATCGCATCAAGTGGAACCCATCATGGGTTCGAGAACGAAGTATGTGAAGCTCCTGAAAATTGTTATAAAAGTTAGCTGCGTGATGAAAACACATGTACATTTCGACAACACACGTACATGGCCGTCCTCCGTGAGCCTGCCGCGGTGCTCCCTCTCGTAGAACTCGTCTAGCAGCCGGTACCTCGCCATCCTGTGCATTCAAAAAAAACGTTTATGATAAGAATAACAATATCGCTCAAACCAAACCTTAAAAACATATGTATTTCTAAACATTCATCAATCTCGCTCAAACCAAACCCTAAAAACATGTGTATTTCTAAATCAAACCCTAAAAACATATGTATTTCTAAAATGGACCCTAAAAACATATGTATTTCTAAACATTCATCAATCTCGCTCAAACCAAACCCTAAAAACATGTGTATTTCTAAATCAAACCCTAAATCTAAATATTTATCAATCTCGCTCAAATCAAACCCTAAAAACATATGTATTTCTAAATCAAACCCTAAAAACATATGTATTTCTAAAATGGAACCTAAAAACATATGTATTTCTAAAAATCAAACCCTAAAAACGAATCTATACACATTACTACTCTTACATTACGCATATCTATTGAAAATTCAACCTAAAACTGAGCCAAATTGAACTAATTTCATCTAGGGTTTCAAATCTTGCCCCACCAAATGTACCTCAAATAATCCATATTTATTGCAAAAAATCAAGGGAGGGGAGGGAGTTCACCTTGCTTGCTCGGTTTGGAAGCAAAATCGCGAGAAAAACGGATGGAATGGAGTGGATTTGGAGAGGGAAGGAGAGGGGCGGTGGTGGCGGTCTGTTTGAACAGGCAGGGGAAGTGAGGGGGTGGGGGGCCGGGGGCCACGCTCGGGCTTAAGTCCCAGAGCACGGCGCCACGGCCGTTAGCGCCGTTGTTAGACAACACGGCGCCACAGCCCATGGCGCCGTGCTATGACACCGTGGATCCTACGTGGCCAAGCACGACGCCAAAGCATATGGCTCCGTGCTGTGTATTATGGGCGCCATATACTTTGGCGCCGTGGTAAGGGTCCATTTTTGCAAATCTTTCCTCCAGGGGTCCATATATAAAAAACTTTCAAATTTTGGGCTAAAAAGCAAAAATTTTAGACTGGTCATCTTCTTGCACAGACTTCGATAACAGAAGGCAACTCATTGAGTATGTTGGGATTGCCTGTGCTACAGACTTTAAGGTGGTGTTTTGTTTGGTTGAATTTTAGTGATTTATGACTGAATTTTTATTGTAGCTGGTTGAAATTATACTGTAACTGATGGTGACTTATTTGATATAATTAAATTTTTTTAAAAAATAAAAATAGGAAAAACGGGTTAGCCCATCACGATTAATACAAACGAATATGGAAAAAAAGAACTAGCAAAAAAGCTCAAAATGAAACAAAAATCAGAAAAAAAACAAAATTTAGAAATAGTAAAAAATCAGCTGGAAACCAAAAACCTAAGTTCAAATGAGCAAGGCCACAATGAGCACTTCCCTCCCTGCACAACTTAGCTTCTTTTCGCACCAGCCTCCCATTATATTTTTTTTAATTTTGGTCCGGATGTGTCCAAAGACTTTCTTCGTGTTACGCCCGAGAGCAGTTGGTAAACCTAAATACCGCTCGTCCAACGCCTCCACTGCCCCGTTAACCATTTGGCCAGACCCCCTGTGGTAGCTTTCGAGCATTTCATGTCGGCGGTCAGCTCCTCCCGTGGATGCCTGAGTGAAGATTAGGCAATCATGCGCAAACAGCAAATGTGAAACCCATGGGAGCACGGATTCCCTTTGGCAAGAATTGAGCCCTGAGATCTTTCAGCAAATAAGAAACAAATAAGGGGAAATTGGATCCCCTTGCCTGATGCCCCTCCACGGTTTAAAAAATTTTGGAATTAATTTTGTTTTTTATTTAGTCATATCTAAGTCTGTAACAGCGTTTGAGTCGAATCCGTGTAAGAGTCCGTAGTAAAAGTCAAGTCGTATTGTTGAGTCCATTTATGAGTCCTATAATTAGCCTTTATAAGGCACAGTCTAGTCATGTAATCAGAGACAAGTGAAGGATAAGCGATCGGTTGTGATCAAGGGCAATCGGTTGTGATCGGAAGCTAAGAGGGAGATAAATAAAGAGGAAAAACGGAATGCTTTGCTCCCAGGAAAAGCAATTGTGTTTGTGTATTGCGTTTCGAGTTGTTACTGTCATACTCGAAGACGCTAGGACCAGAGGAGACTCAAGTACTTGAAGAGGCAGCAGATTGGTCGTAGTTGTAAGTTGGAGTTGAGTGTGGTGAAGGCACTATGTGGTCGAAGGCACTATGTGGTCGAAGTCGCTGCGTGGTCGAAATATCCGAGTGCTATCGGTCGGAAGCTTTGCCCGTGGAGTGGCCGAAGACTTCCGAGCGCAGAGCAGTTGAAGACTCTGAGAGCGAGTGGTCGAACAGTCAGAGCAAAGAAGTCAAAGGGTTCAAGGGCTAATCAATTGAAGCTACGAGCACATGTTAAAGTGGACGTATCCATTAGACATTGAGTAGTCATAACTTCTCATTGCATGAGCATGTACGCAACAGAGAAGGCGTGATCATTACGAGGATGTGCTGGTCGTAACAAGGCTACGAGTATGAGCTGATCGAGAAGACGCAATCGTAAGCCAGAGTGGCTGTTACTCAAAGTAGTATCAGTGTAATTTCCGTGGCAGTAGCTTCTGATAGATAACTGAAAGTTCTATTTGCATGAATAGCTATTAAGTTTTTTTTTGTCGAACTTTTCGCCAAACTGCAGGCATAAGGAGAATACAAGGACCAAGATGTGTCATTGAAGAAGCTAGACCATGTTGGAAATAATTTTGTTTTAGAAGTCGTATCGGAGTCGGGTTTGTAATCGAAATTGAGTTGAAGTAGGAATTAGAAGTCGGAGTCGGAATAGGTTTTGTATTCCTAATCGGAATCCGAGTAGGAGTCGTAGAGTTGGGTATAAAAGAAGGGGTAGACATGTAACCAAAGATGTACCAAGCAATTGAGAAACTACAAAAAGAGGGAAAGACACAAAGCTTTGTGTTGTCGTGTGTTTGTGCAATACGTGGTCGGAAGGACTCACGATCACCGCAAGCGTGATCGGGAGGAGTCACGACCACGGAAAAGTTTCCAGCAGGCGTGATCGACGGGTGCTACGATCACGGCAAGGAACAGTGTTGTTCCGACTACGTTGAGAAGGCTACGACCACGGTGAAGGTGGTCGTAAGGAGCAGCGACTACGCCGAGAAGGTTTGTATGTGATCGGAAGCAACTCCGATCACGTTCGAAGGAAGTGAACGTAGTCGAAAGGGTGTTTCGACTACGGTGAACGGTGATCGCCAGCATCACTGCGTGTTCGTAAAGATTTACGATCACGGTATTCTTCGAGAGCGGTTGGAGGAAGACAACGCTCGATAAGGAGGAGTGGTCGTAATTGCTACAGTGTTTTTACGACTACGGAGGAAAATCGATCGATAGAGTTTGAAGCGATCGGAACTGGTCGTAAGCATCCAGGACTGGTCGTATTCAATTTCTATCTGGTCGTAAACGACTCTAACAAGTCGTAAAGGGTCCTGGGAGGTCGTAAGACTCTCCAACAGACCACCTGGAGATGAAAACATATTTGAAGGTAATTCGGTAAAAGGAGCAGTTCTGAGCTCACCATTAGTTGAGTTCAGCACGCTTCTTTCAGGAACGAACAATTTCAGCGACATGCTTGGTGGAGGTGGATTTGGTCCAGTTTACAAGGTAGGGTCACTCAAACAAATTATCCTGTCTTGGGAATATGATTGAACCTTGAATTCAATCTTGGAAATGTATTGAGATGAATACTTGGGCCAACATAGTTGATACTACTTCCAGGGGAGACTACCGGATGGCCAAGAGATTGCTGTTAAGAAGCTATCGAACAGCTCAAGTCAGGGATTAGAAGAGTTCAAGTGTGAGGTGATGGTTCTATCCAAACTGCAACACCAAAACTTGGTTCGGCTTTTCGGTTGTTGTGTTCATGGAGAAGAGAAGATGTTGCTGTATGAATACATGTCTAACAAGAGCCTTGACTCCTTAATTTTTGGTAAGTTTCGGTGTGGTTATTGTAATTCTGACGGTGTGATTTTTTTAGCTGTAAGCCAGTAACTGAACTTGTCTGCTAACATCTTGATGCTTTCATGACAAATTTATCAGATGAAAGTAAGAGACTTGTATTGGGTTGGAAGTTGAGATACAAGATTATTTAGGGAATTAGGAGAGGGTTACTGTACCTTCATCAGCATTCCAGGCTTAAAATTATTCATAGGGATCTCAAAGCGAGCAATGTTTTGCTTGATGCCGATTTCAATCACAAGATATCTGACTTCGGCATGGCAAGAATCTAGATGCAGGGATAATTATCCCTATGACATTGAAACGGTGGCACGGAATAATTTCCCAGGTGAGAATATTTATCCTCCGGAGTGGAGTGGGGTCCTGGGGGATTTCATGTGCCCATAAAATCCTTCCTAGGGATTTATTTCCCTAGTTTCCAAACAAACCCTAAGGGAGAAAAATAAACACAAAGGACTAATTAAAAATTTTGGGCTAGGCAGGGATTTTGGCTTCCCCAAGCATAACAGAACGAAAAGCCAAATAGGAAATATTTTTTCAAGTGAGAATATTTATCCTTTGGCGTGGAGTAGGGGTCCTAGGGGATTTCATGTGCCCATAAAATTCTCCGTAAGGATTTATTTCCCTAGTTTCCAAATAAACCCTAAGGGAGAAAAATTAACACTAAGGATTAGTTAAAAATTTCGGGCTAGACAGGGATTTTGGCTTCCCCAATAATAACAGGACAAAATAAACCGAATAGGGTCGACTCCACTGGGGATCGAACCCAGAATCTCTGGTTCCGTAGACCAGCGCCTTATCCATTGGGCCATGGAGTCGCTGCTTACTGTTGTCATTAAAAGATAATAATTCACATCTAACATGCGACCCGTTGGTCTGCCTTCGATGAAGCTGCTAATGACTGGTTTTTTGTTTTTTTAGTTTTTCTATGGTAGCTACTTTTAAAAAGAAATATCTTTTTAAAATAGAATTTATAAATCAATTGTTTTAGATAGATACTATAGTGACTTTATCTAGGTTGATCAAAATCACAAGCGAATATCTCTCTTCGTACTTTCTTTTGTGCATAGCCAAAAGCTAAAAAATTCAGCCAAAATTTATAAACCGTAGCATGAAATAACAGACCCATACCTTCCAAGACTTATCATATTAACGTTTCATGGTGTCTTCTCACGAAATAATGTACATAGTTTAACAAAATTTCACTCACTTAACTAAAAGGTGCCCAACCAAAGCATCTTTGCAATTATCATATAGGTTTTTTTTTAATAAAAACCATCTATGATAACTTATAGATGGTTCTTAATATCTATAATTATCACAGATAATTCGGATTAAAAACCATCTGTGACGTTGTAATTAAAAACCATTTGAAAATTTAAATCCTCTTACCTTGCGAGTTGTTAAATCTCCTAAAATCCAAATTTGATGTAGCTGTTTTCTCAATTTTGCCGTGTAGAACCTCTCAAAAAAGTGTCTATCTTCTCAAAAATTGAAAAGTGTGCCAAATTTATGCTAAATCTAGTGAAAATTGGTGGATTCCTTCTACATATAGTCACAAACTTTCAAAAAATAGATTCAGTAAGTTTGGCCCACGGGATTGAAAGATATAGTAGTTTCAATTTGAACCTGAGACGAATTCGAGTCCAAGTAGAATTCCATTCTGAGACACCTTCTGTAAAATAGACATATCTTTTGCATATGGTGTCCATTTTGATATTCTTATACTTGTTTGAAAGTTAACAATGAGGCTGATCCAAAAATATTGACTGGCTTGTGCCAGTCACCCTCCAGGTGCTCAAAAATCGGCCATCTTTAGTCCCGAATTTGCGTCACAAGTTTTTGGTCACTGTTTTTGCCCTTTCTTTCGGTCTTCCCTTGGAATTTGGTATTTGCCTCAACTGCAAAGTTGTAGATCTTGTCGAAACCTTTCAATTGAGTATATATAAGCCACATAAAACTTTATTATTTCATCTTTTGAGATTAGTTATTTACATTGCAATGATATACATTGTCTTTGGGCTCTATATCGTGAGAACCATTTGTTTATCCCAGATGGTTTTTAATGAGAACCATCTGTGATAATTATATCCCTGACCACTGGGCTCGTCGATCCTTCCCAACCCAATCCCAGTCAATAGAAATCCACCAACCCCCTATCCCATGGATCGTAGCTCCACCTCTCTGTCCTCGTGCCCAAAAAATTTGCCACTCTCGCCTCTCCCTCCCCTATAAATACTCACCCAAACCCATCCTCTATCTACTACATTCAAAATCCCTCCAACCTCCTCACCGTCCTCCTCCTCGACCCCGATATCGATGGCCCTCACGAAGTAGACGACACCCTAGGCACAAAGACCTCATCGGCACGGTTGGGCTTCTACTGCCTGCTAGGATCTTTACTTCTTCTATGTTCTTGCCATATTTATGTGTTGGGTTCGTAGGATTAGGAGATGTGTTATTGCAATATTCTTGTTGTGTTAGATGGGTACCTGCTCATTATCTTGTAATACTGTAATGGTGGATTCTAATCCTAATGGAAATGAAATGCGCTACTATATTTGCTTGTTTTCAAAGGACATAGCTAACATTTCCTGAGGCTAACCGAAAAATAGAAAAAGTTTTAGGCATAGAATGAACTATCACATACGGTTTTGTGATATAAACTATCTGTGAAGGACTATCACAGATGGCTCAAACCAAAAACCATTTGTGATACTCGCACATCACATACGGTTTATCTACCAACTGTTTATAATAGGAAAGTATCATAGATAGTTATATAAACCAACCGTGTGTGATACTCGCCCATCACAGACGGTTGGTAGCTAGATCCGTCTGTAATGTGCAAGTATCAAAGATGATTTTTGGTTTGAGCCATTTATGATAGTCTCCTTCATAGATGATTCTTTATAGGAACTATCTGTGTTACAGCTTATCACAGACGGCTCATAAATCGTCTGCGATAACCGCTTGTTATCACATATGCATAAATTCAGATGGAACCATCTGTGATAACGGTTTAGACCATGAGAGACCATGTGAAAGTGACCCCAAGTGTGTGATGAGTAATTGACATTGGTTTAGGAAAGTCGAGTTTGGTTTGTGTGGTTCGGACCATGTCAATGCGTGGTGCAATCGACTTCGGTCGGACTTGGTCAAACCTAGTCAAAGGGATTAGGATGCATATTATGTTGACTTGTCAGGTTTGGGCTATTTTATGCTAAATGAGATCCCTTGATGCTATTTATGCTTTCATGTATCGAGCGGTGCTATGTGATGTGTTTCCTGTCTGTGTTGGCTGCAGGACGTCGAGGCGGAGTCGTGGCGAGACACGAGGTGACCGGACTAGACACAGGCGGTGTCGAGGTCAGAACGGTCAGATGTGTCGAAGACGACGGAGACTCGAGGTGGTTGCGAGGCTTGGACGACAAGGAACGCGGAAGCTTCCCGAAAGGTGCAGGAGGGGCGAATTGGTAATTTCGCGAGGCTGCACAGGCGGGAGCGGGTTCCGTTCGGGATTTAGCAGGTGTAACGGGTTGGAGACCCGTTAAGCAAAGGCTATAAATAGAAGAGGTGTGTGCAAGTTCATGCAAGCCTTGTGAGAGGGAGTGCTTGGTTGGTAGGGTTTGCTTTAGTCAAAATGGCCTTTAGAGGGTTGTTTTGGTTTTAGGCTTTAGTGGTTGGGAGAGATAGTGCAACCTGTTGGCTGTGTCTCCTTCGATGCTTCTCTCTTGGGTGTGTTCTTGAGCTTGTGTTCTTGAGATGGAGAGGGAGAGGTAGAGTTGATCCTTCATGTAATCATTCCTCTGAATGTACATGCGTATGGGGATTCCTCTGTGATCCTTTTATTTCCAGGAATGAAATCTTTGAAGTTTATCCCTCATGCTCCTGTGTTCTTCGTTGTTTTTCTGTTTCTATTGATTTCTTGACTTTTGTGATTTTGAGTTGCTTCTTGCTAAGAAGACCCAAAATGGGTTGCTCTGTGATGGGAATAGGTTTCAAGATCATTTGATTGGTTTCTCCCTAGAGCAAAGTGAATGAATCAAGGATTTCATTTTTGCAGTTTCCCTGTTCTTATTTTCTCTTCTAGGGTTTTGGTGAGAATCGCCATTCCCTTCATAAGATGGCATGAAACTTGTCATGCTAAGCCCTGGGGCTATTGAGTAGCTATCTTCAAAGTTCATGACCAATGGATCAAAGATTGGGGAGTAATTCAGGTTTTGGCTCAGTTCTTGCAAAATTTCATATTTTTACCATAATCTGAAGTTCTTGCTCTTAAGTTTAATTTCCTTGTTTCCCAAAGCCTCCTTGCTATTTAGTTTGTTGTAGTGATGCTTTGGGCCAAAAAGATTGAGAGCAATCCCCCAATTTCTCAGGTTTTCGAAGTCTGAAACTTTGTGTGCGTTTTCAGTTTCTGGTCTGCACTCTCGGGCTGATCACTGGGATTAGGGGACCGGTCAAACCGGATATAATATGGTGGTCAGACCGGTCAATGAATGGTGGTCTGACCAGCCTTCACTAACCGGTCTGACCGGCGGCTGGCAAGCGGTCTGACCGCCCTGACCATTGCGGTCAGACCGGCCAGAGGGTTTGTGCGGCTGTTGCTCGGTGTTTGTTGAATTTTCTTGGTGCCTTGTTTTAGCAGCTATTCCCTTGTTTTCTTCTTTGAGTTTTTGAGTTCCAGTAAGCATTTGCGATCTCTTCTCTTAGCTTCGCGTAGCTTTCGAAGAAGAAATCCTAAGTGGTACTTTTGAGGGGTCGTTTTTAAAAGTCGACATTCACCCCCCCCCCTCTGTCGCCATTTCGGTCCAACAATTGGTATCAGAGCCGGTTAGCTCTTCTCGATAGATCTTAACCGGTCTCTAGAGCCATGGCGACAGACAAGTACTCGACCAAACCCCTGGTCTTCGATGGGATCGACTATCTCTTCTGGAAGAGCCGGATGGAGACCTACATCCAAGCTCAGGGCTACGCCATCTGGCGTAAGGTCAAAGTACGTTATGTTGTTCCTGCCGATGAGAACATCAACGCTGGAAATATGCTTGATGTTGAGGCGAATGCGAAGGCAAGGAACATCATAATCCAGCGGTTGAGCAGAAGCGAGTTCGATCGCATCTCTCATCTATCGTCGGCCTTCGACATCTGGGAGACCCTCGATGCATACCATGAGGGCACCACCCAGATTAAGACGGTTCGACAGGACCAGTTCAAGCGAGATTACAACAAGTTTGAAATGCTCGCTGGCGAGTCCTTGGATGAGTGCTTCGCTCGCTTTCACAAGATCTTGAGCAACCTCCGAGCGGTCGGTCTCACATACCTCAACTCGGACAACGCTCGCCAAATGCTTTCTGCTCTTGATTTGCGTGTTTGGGAGATGAAGGTGACCATGATTAAAGACACGACCGACCTCTCGACCCTGACTCTTGACGCGTTGTACTCACGCCTCAAGACTCACGAGATTGACATAGTCTCTCGTAGGTCAAAGTCGCAGTCGATGGCCTTAGTCACCGATCCCACTTCTGGTCCTTCTTCCGAGTCGCTTTGTGGTTTCTCTCTTGCTGCTCTCTGTGACATAACTGATGATCAGTTGGAGCAGCTTGCAGATGAGCAGTTAGCCCTCTTAGCTAGAAAGTTTTCTCATGCTTACAAGAGAAGGAGGGACATAGAGAGAGGAGGACCTATGATCTGCTTCGAGTGTGGTGGCCCCAACCACATTCGAGCAAACTGCCCTAAGTTGGAGAAGGGCAAGAGCGACTACGGTGGTGTGAGCAAGAATGACTACATCGACAAGAACCGCAACTAGAAGCCACTTGCTCATGCTCAAGGCAAGAAGAAGTTCCGCGACCTTGGCAAAGCCAAGAAGCTCTTCCACCGCGTCCTCACCGCCTCCGACGACCTCGACCTCAGCGAGGTGGAGGGGTGGAGCGACAACGATGGGACGGACGAGCAAGATCCCAAGGGCGGCGACGACTTCTCCGGCATGTGCTTCATGGCCCTTGAGGGCGAGATCAGCGATAGCGAGTTGTACTCCGACTCCGACGAGGTATACCCTTCATACGACTAGCTTAATGATGCTTTTCTTAAGCTAGGCAAATTCCATGCTAAATCTAGAGCTAGAGTTAGCGAGTTGGAGATGGAAGTAGAGAGCTTGTCACGGGAGCTTACTTCACTTAGATCTGCTCCCTCCCGTGACGATTGTGATGTATGTACTGCTTTGCTAGATGACATGGAGAAGCTAAGGACCTTGCATGATAGTGTGTCCTCTGAGCTCGACATGATTAAGGTGGAGAATATTAGTCTTCTTGCTGAACTTGAGATGAGTAGGGTAGTTCCTCTTTCATCTACTGCTGTTGAGACTATATCTTGCACCTCATGTGAGGATAAGGACAATGCTTTTAGAGGTTTGTATACCATGCTTCTCGATCTGCCCGAGACTTGTGAAAATTGCAATAATTTGAAGATGAACCTAAAACGGGTAGATCATAAAATTGCTGAATTACAAGCTTTTCTTCTTGAGCCTGTTGTTTCATGTGTGAATTGTCCCAAGCTTACTGCTGAGCTTGAAGCTGTCTCCAAACAGTTTCAAGAATTAATTGATGACAACAACAGATTGGTTCAATATGCTTCTAAGGACTCTGTTAGCTCACCATGTATTAATTGTAACAAACTAAAATCTGACTTGATTGCATTAGATGAAAAATATGTGAAGCTAACTAAGAACCTTCTGCTTGTGATGTGTGTGCTGCTGAGGGGGAGAAGCCCAAGGGTAAGGTAGAGACGCCTAGCGACGTGAACCAATTGGCTAGCAGTAGGACTGTCCATTCTGAGTCGGCTGTGCGTGCACAAGCCATTCGTTCCTTTGCTATTGGTTCTTCTTCTACTCCCTTACCTTCTGCTGTTCCTTCTTCCCCCTGCTCTTCTTGCACCTCTCTCTTTCGGGAGTGTCAGTACCTTATGAACACTCTCGAGAGATTTGTAGGAGGCAAGAAGAAGCTTAATCTTATTCTAGACCAATCTAAGATTTGCATATTTAATTAGGGTCTAGGATATGATTTCTATGAGGACATGAGGAAGTATCTACCTGCCGTGCTTAGACCCATAGCCGCAGGTGTGATCGAGATTGAGCCCAGGACCGAGAAAGTCCAATTTAAGTCTGACAGAAAGTCCAATCGTTGTCCAAGGGATTTCTGACAGCAAGGTGCGTTCACCTGCTGCTTCAGCCTCTCAGAAGGCGAAGCCTCACCGTGTTACTTCTACCTCTCAGAAGGTGAAGTACCACTGCACCTTATGTCAGAAGGATGGACACTCGATCGAGCGATGCTTCAGGCATGCCAAGATCGCGCGTAGAGACCGTGTTGTACCTCTTAGGCGTATTCAGGGTCAGCCCCAGACCTTGAGTGCACCTAGGACCAACACGAGGTCTAGGTTTGCTTCAGGTGTTTCTGATGAGTTTGGGCAGCATCGAGGACTTGGTTTTTCCGAGTTTTCTGGTTTTCGTCCTCAAGCTCCCTTTGGTCGTGACTTCCGCCATTCTGAGGGTAGATCTCGTTTTCCCCATCGAGATGGCTACCCGCGGTGTGATCAGCATGTTGCTGGTGCTCCGACTCGCTCTCCCGTAGCAGTCGGACCCAGCAACAGTTTCAGGTCTGCTCACTGTTGGACCGAAATGGCGACAGAGGGGGGTGAATGACGCTTTTAAAACGAAGATTTTCTGCCACTAAAGAATTCACGAGAATCTCAACTCAACAAAGTAATTAATTTGTCATGGCAAGGAAACTGAAGAAATTCATTTCCATGGCAAAGAAACAGCAATAAAAGATGACACGGCAGAGGATCAGCAAGATCTGCTACCACGGCAAGGAAATTAGTTGTCACGGCTGCCACGGCAAAGAAACTGAACCTGGCAAGAAAACTGAAGAGGACTAGCTGCTGCTGCTGAAACTGAACCCGGCAAGAAAACTGAAGATGTTCATTGCCATGGCAAGGAAACTGGAGGAAGGTGCTGCCACGGCAAGAAAATCTGCTACCATGGCAGACTGCAGAGAAATGACTAGAAGAACAAAATAGCAGTAACTAGTCTCGGCAGAGAAATAACAAAAATATGCTACCACGGCAAGCAAATTGGCCACCACGGCTGCCACGGCAGAGAAAACAGTTGGTTTTGCTGCCAACCGAAAACAGACTGCAGACCAAAGGAGACTATGAAAACTGAAAATACAGCACACCTTCACAAACTTGGGAAATTTAAAGGATTGCTCCCAACCTATTTGACTCAGGGCTTCATAACAGTAAACCAAATAACATGGGAAGCCAGGGAATCAAAAGAATCCAACTATGAAGCATAAATTTCAGATTTAGGGCTGAAACCTGAAATTTTGCACAAGCTGAACCAAAATCCAAATTACTCCCTAACCAATGATCCTTTGACTTTGAAACTTTGAGTATAGCAAGATAATAGCCTTTGAACTCTATGGGTCAAGTTTCAAGCCATCTCAAGGAGAGAAACAAAATCTGGACCAAACCCTAGAAAATTTAGTAAACTTCAGAAGAGAGCACACAAACTCAAATTGCTCACACTCCACAAATCTTTTGCACATGAGGCTTTGCAGACATGTTATCAATAGCTCCAGGGACCTCTTGGCCAAAAATCAAGCCAAATCTCAAAGGGAAACAGAAACTGAACCAAAACCCTAGAACTGGAAACATGAACAGAGGAACTTTAAATATGAAATCTGAGATTAAACCAAGGTTTGCTCATGGGAACTTGATCAAATGATCTTGAAGTACTAACCCATCACAGAGCAACCCATTTTGGTCAATTCCAGCAATCAAGAACTTGAGAATCAAAAAGTCACAAATCTCCAGAGAAGAGAAACGAAGAACAGGACACAGAGCAAAATAAAGACTTCAGATTTCATTCATTTGAAGCAAGAGGAGTCCCGATGACACGATTACAGATAGAGGACACGATTACAAGACTCTCAACTCATCTCCTCACTCTCCCAACTCAAGAACACACACACATCCATGGAGAGAGGAAGAAATGGACACACAGAACACATCGTAGAAGAGGACAACCAGAGGGAGCACTACTCTGTCATCTTCACCCACTAAAGAGCCAAAGCTAAACCAACCTCTAAAGCCTATTTTGACTCCACCAACTCTTGAAATGCTCAAGTGGGCATGCAGCCACTCCTCTCCTTTTATAGCCTTGGCTAACGGGTCTCCGCCCCGTTACGCCTGCTAAATCCAACGGCGCCCGCTCCCGCTTGTGCAGCCTCGCGAATTTCCCGATTCGCCCCTCCTGCACCTTCCGGGAAGCTTCCGCGATCCTTGCCTCGCACGCCTCGCAACCACCTCGAGTCCACGTCGTCTTCGACACATCCCGACCGTTCTGACCTCAGCGCCACCTGCGCCTAGTCCGGTCCACCGTGTCTCGCCACGACTCCACTCGACGTCCTGCAGCCACACAGACAAGAAAACACGTCAAATAGCACCGCTCGACACATGAATACGTAAATACCATTACACTTACCACAGATGAACTCCAAACCTGTCAACACATTAGAATATGCATCCTAAGCCCAAAATGACCAGGTTTGACCAAAAGTCCGACCGAGCCCGATTGCACCACGCAACGACTCGACTCCGAACCACTCAAACCAACCTCGACTATCCTAAACCGATGTCAATTACTCATCACTCACATATGGTCACCTCCACATGGTTCATCAATCTCCCCCTTGATGAGTATATTGACAAACTCCGAAAAAAGCGCAAAGTAGAGTTTGAGTTTGAAGAATCCAACATGGCCCAAAGAGTGAAATTGAAACTAATGACCATGTCGACAAAAGAGCACTAGAGCTACACAAGAAAGAGCAAATTTTTCTCCAAAGCTCTAGAAAGCTCCTAAACTGCTTTTTCTTCTCTATTCTCCCCCTTTTGGCAATAAACGCATCAAGATGCAAAAGAGAGAATATGACATGCAAATGGATGAAATGGCTGAAGTTTGATTATTCTACGCAGTTAGAGCCATGAGAATTATCCATAATGACCAACAAGTACTACACCAAGCCATAACTCAATAAAATGCTATCCAGATCATGACAACATATATACAAGCCAGCTAGAGCATATGGATGACAATCTGAAAATGAAGTGCATTAAGTAAGCAAGTCTAGTCATCAATGAGCAAAGTCTAGCTAGAGATATCCAAGGATGATGCAGGCCATGTCAATAAGCTAAGCGGAACAAAGAAGCTAACATTGAGTCCAAATAGAGTGCTATAAGCTCAAGATTGAAACATTGGTTAAAATACTTGGTTCTGATTGTAGATTAAGCAAATTGAGCACATTAAACATTGTCTTTTGAAAGCATATGGTTGTTTTCAACCCAATTTTTTTTTGTTTATGTGCTAGATCTCAAGCCTTATGCGACTACTCCAAGCAAGAAGCTTAAGAAGATAGTCTAGGTCATCCAAAACTCCCCCTAAGTTCATGCCAAGTGCAATGGCAAGCCGTCTCATAGGAAAGAGTTGGTGAGATCAGTTTTTTCGCACAAAAGAGATCTTTTTGCTTTTTAACACATTGTACTAACTCATGTATCATCAGGAGACTAAAACAGCTCAAACTAAGGCTCAATATAGATTCAACGCTCTACTCAGCCTATTTGACATGGCATGAATCATAAAAGGATAGCTCAAGAAAGACTAAACTCAAATGCTAGCATGACAAGTTTAATTTAAGTTGATCAATTTTACTTAACTTATCATGGCAAACGCTAATCTACACATATGAAGTCATGATAAATTTAGCAAGCTAAGCACAAGTCATAGCAAGGTGTAATGCACTGAAGCATGTCATAACAGGATAATAATCAAGGCTCAATGCAGATTGATTATAATGCTAGAATGCTGAAATGCAAGAAAGTCCAGCTCCCCCTCAACATTAGATGCAACTTTTAGTTCAAGTTGAGTTATTTCAAAATTAAGCTTCAGAAGCTCCCAAATGAACTCCCACTGAACCAAAGCAATAAAATCGAGAAGCTAGCAAAGAAAACCAAACAGGCAGTCCTTAAAGCATAGAAAAGATATAGAAGCAACTATGGCTTAAACTGACTCTCATCTACCCCAAATGACTCCAGGACTAACAGCTGATCGTCGAACACACACTAGAGAGCAAACACGTACCCTGTCTACCCGAGGGTGGCCCAACCCTCGCTAGAACCTACAAGAAGTGAGTGAGCTCAACCTAGTGAGATAAGAAATAGCTAATCCTGGAAGCACAAGATAAGAGTAAGAAGTCTAAGCAACTCAACACAAGAAACACTCTAACCTATGCTAGAAGGACTTAACCCAATGCACCCGCAAATGCAATGCAACAGAAATGAGACAGAAGCATAATTAATATAATAAAGCAGTAAAGCCCAAGCTCCCCCTCACTACAGTCCGTAAGGACAAACCACCCCAAGCTCTCCCCGCAGAGCTGAAAACCTCGAACTGTCCAAAGGCTTGGTGAATATGTCAGCCAACTGGTGGTCACTCTCCACAAACTGGAGCACTATGTCACCCTTCTCTACATGGTCTCTAAGGAAGTGAAAACGGATATCGATGTGCTTGGTCCGAGAGTGTTGCACTGGATTCTTAGCAATGTTAATCGCAGAAGTGTTATCACAAAAGAGTGGAACACTGTCGATAACTAACCCAAAGTCCCGCAGGGTCGAAGCCATCCAGAGTACCTGACTGCAGCAGCTGGCTGCAGCAACATACTCAGCCTCTGCGGTGGACTGCGCAACACCGGACTGCTTCCTCGAAGACCAAGAAACGAGAGAAGTGCCAATGAATTGGCAAGTGCCAGAAGTGCTCTTCCTATCTATCCTACAGCCGGCAAAGTCTGCATCCGAAAAGGCTCTCAAGGAAAGACAGGAAGAGGAAGAGTACCAGATACCATAGTCAATGGTAGCTCGAAGGTACCGAAAGATGCGCTTCACCGCCTGGCGGTGAGATACGCGAGGAGAAGCCTGAAAACGAGCACACAGACACACAGAGAAGTGTATATCTGGTCTCGAGGCCGTGAGGTAAAGAAGGGAGCCGATCATACTTCTGAACTCTTTCTGATCAACTGGCTCGCCGTCCTCATCTGGGTCAAGATAGGCTGTAGAAGCCATGGGAGTTGACACAGGCTTACCATCACTCATGTCGAAGCGTCTCAGGAGGTCACGAGTGTACTTTCCCTGATGAAGAAATGTACCCTCCCGAGTCTGCTTGATTTGGAAGCCAAGGAAGAAGGTCAACTCGCCCATCATACTCATCTCAAACTCGGTGCTCATGACATCCGAGAACTGTGAAACCAGAGTATGGGAAGAGCCGCTAAAGATGATGTCATCGACATAGATCTGGACGAGCAGAAGGTCATTGCCATGACGGCGGATGAACAAGGTCTTGTCTACTTTACCCATTTCAAATCCATGACTCAACAAGTAGGACTTAAGCCTCTCATACCAAGCTCTGGGGGCCTGCTTAAGTCCATACAACGCTTTGGAAAGCTTGAAGACATGGTGTGGGTATTTGGGGTTCTCGAAACCTGGAGGCTGTCTGACGTAAACTTCTTCCTCGATGACTCCATTAAGGAAGGCACTCTTGACATCCATCTGGTAGAGCTTGAAACCCTTAGAAGCTGCAAAGGCAAGCAGGATTCTAATGGCCTCAAGTCGAGCTACAGGGGCAAAGGTCTCCTCGAAGTCTAGACCCTCAACCTGGGAAAACCCCTGAGCTACCAGTCTAGCCTTGTTTCGAATAACCACTCCATCCTCGCTCTGCTTGTTCTTGAACACCCACTTAGTCCCAATAATATTGTGACCTCGCGGGGGCTCGACAAGCGACCAGACCTTGTTCCTCTCGAAATTTTCTAGCTCCTCATGCATGGCATTGACCCAAGACTCATCGGAAAGAGCATGGGAAATATCCTTGGGCTCAAAGGAGGCAATGAAAGCAGAGTGGAGACAGAATTGAGATAAGCCAGATTTTGAGCAAGTCACTCGCTCGAAAAGGTCTCCAATAATCTGCTCTGAAGGATGAGCTTTCTGAACATGTCTAGGAGGTCCTAGATGAGATGAAGAAGTGGCCTCTACCTCATGAGCAGAAGAGGTAGGAACAGAGCCACTAGCTCCAGAAGACGCAGAAGGCAAAGGCTGATCACCTCGAGGTGCGGTGGAAGACGGCACCTCAAGGGGTGGATGAAGGACTGGATCGGGTAGACAACCCTCATCTCCATCATCCTCATCATCCACGAAGATGGGCTCAGACTGCTCTAAAGAACCTGAGATATCGGGTCTAGTCCCTGGACTGGCCTCATCGAAAGTAACCTCACAGGTCTCTACCATCTTACTAGACTCGCAGTTCCAAACCCGATAAGCCCGCGAAGAAGGCGAGTAACCTAGAAAGATCCCATCACAAGAGCGTGACTCGAACTTGTCTAGGTTCCCGGACTTCAAAACAAAGCACTTGCAACCAAACACACGAAAATGAGAGACGCTGGGTTTTCGCCCATATCTCAGCTCATAAGAAGTGCGATGCAAGTGTGCCCGAAGAAAAACACGATTTGAGACATGGCACGCGGTGGCTATAGCTTCAGCCCAAAACTTCCGCGGTGTAGAGTACTCATCAAGCATCGTCCTGGCCATCTCGACCAAGGTACGGTTCTTCCTCTCCACAACGCCATTCTGCTGAGGGACGTATGGAGAAGAGAACTGGTGCTCTACACCTGTCTCACCACAGAAACTCTCAAAGTAGGAATTCTTGAACTCCGTGCCATTGTCACTGCGGATCGCTCGTAAGGCACCTGGGAGCTCAACAGAAAGCCTACTAAAAAGACCTCGGAAATGCGAAAACGTCTCATCCTTCGAGGCTAAGAAAAACACCCAAGAATACCTCGAGAAGTCATCGACCACAACAAGAACATACCACTTCCCTCCTGCTGACTGCACTCGAGCTGGTCCAACTGTGTCCATGTGGAGCAGCTGTCCCGGTGCATCGGTCATAGTAACTGTGACCGGAGGGTGAGAAGCGGCAACCATCTTGCCGTGCCGGCATGGAGCGCAAACAAGATCTTTGACCATCTTGAGTTTCGGCAGACCACGAATGAGATCGTGGCCGCTAACTCGGGACAAATGATCAAAGCCTATATGACCAAGTCTCCTATGCCAGAAAGAAAGGTCGCGGGACTCAGAAGCAACTAAACACCTGAGAGGATCGCCAGAAGACTCAGAAAAATCAGCACGAAAGATCCTCCCATAACGAGAAATCCCGCAAACCAGACTACCCGAAGAATCAAGAATTTTACAAGCATTTTTCTTAAAGCTCACCTCGAAACCGTCATCGGTAAGCTGAGAGACTGAAAGCAAATTATACTGCAGCTTACTAACCAAGGCTACATCTTTCAAAATGAAAGAATCATTAATGCGCACAGTACCTTTGGCGATGACGCGCCCAGATGAAGCATCTCCGAAGGTGATCGTCTCATCACCTGGAGCACGGGCAAGGGAAGAAAACCAACGGGAATCTCCGGTCATGTGTCGTGAACACCCGGAGTCTACGAGCCAAACCTTTCCCTTCCCTGCCCGGCGAACCTGAGTCAAACAGAGAGTAAAGTATCAGTACTGGGGTAAATCAAGAGTGATTTTGGCACCCAATACTGAACAACACATCGAGCAGATGAAGTCGTCAAGCACGACTGACCTCTATCTACCCTACGCTCTCTGTGACTCAAAGAAGCAGAAGGTCTGTGAGCAGACCTGGAGCTGTTGCGGGGTCCGACTGCTACGGGAGAGCGAGTCGGAACACCGGCAACATGCTGATCACGCCGCGGATAGCTATCTCGACGGGGAAAACGAGATCTACCCTCAGGACAGCGGTAGTCACGACCAGAGGCAGCATGAGGACGAAAAACAGAAAACTCGGAAAAACCAAGTCCTCTATGCTGCCTAAACTTCGTAACAGGAGCAAACTTAGACCTCGTGCTGGTCCTGGGTACACTCAGGATCTGGGGCTGACCCTGAATACGCCTAGGTGCCTCAGCACGGTCTCTATGCGCAATCTTGGCGCGCCTGAAGCATCTCTCGATCGAGTGCCCATCCTTCTGACAGAAGGTGCAGTGGTACTTCACCTTCTGAGAGGTGGAAGTAGCATGAAGAGGCTTCGCCTTCTGAGAGGCCGAAGCAACTGGTGAAATCACCTTGCTGTCAGAGATCCCTTGGACAAAGCCCGCTGATTTGAATTTGACCTCATCAGATCTGGGCTCGACCTCGATCACACCTCCTAAGATAGGACGGAGAATAGAAGGAGGATGCTTCCTCATATCCTCATAGAAATCATACCCTAGACCTTGATTGAACTTGCAAATCTTGGATTGGTCTAGAATAAGATTGAGCTTCTTCTTGCCACCTACAAACCTCTCGAGAGTGTTCATAAGATACTGACACTCCCGAAAGAGAGAGGTGCAAGAGGAGCAGGGGGAAGAAGAGACAGCAGAAGGTAAGGGAGCAGAAGGAGAACCAACAGTAGAGGAAAGAATGGCTTGTGCACGCACAGCCGACCCTGGAGGAACAATCCTACTACTAGCCAGTTGGTTTACGTTCCTAGACGTCTCCACCTTACCCTGGGGCTTCTCCCCCTTCTCAGCACAAACAATACAAGCTGATGGTTGCTTCTCTAGTAAGTCCTTAGTTAGCTTCACACATTTCTCATCCAATGTAATCAAGTCAGATTTTAGTTTGTTACAATTAATGCATGGTGAGCTAACAGGGTCCTTAGAAGCAAACTGAGCCAACTTCCTATCATGATCAATCATTTCTTGAAACTGTTTGGAGACAGCTTCAAGTTCAACAGTTAACTTAGGACAGTTCAAGCACGAATCAATCGGCTCAAGTAAAGAAGCACTCAACTCAGCAATCTTGTGATCTGCCCGTTTTAGGTTCATCTTCAAGTTATTGCAATTTTCACAAGACTCGGGCAGATCAAGGAGCATGGCATAAGGTCCTCTAGCAGCAATGTCCTTATCCTCACATGAGGTGGGAGAAGTAGTCTCATCAGTAGTAAGTAGGGTAACAGCCATCCTACTCAACTCTAACTCAGCAAGCAGACTAACATTCTCCACCTTAACAATATCAAGCTCGGAGGACACACTATCATGAGAGGTCCTTAATTTCTCCATGTCATCAAGCAAGGCACAACATGTATCACAGTCGTCACGGGAGGGAGCAGATGTAAGTGAAGTAATCTCCCGTGACAGTCTATCTACTTCCTTCTCTAACTCGGTACACCTAGACCTAGCTCTAGCATGAAATCCACCTAGCTTAAGAAAAGCATCATTTAGCTGGTCATAAGAAGGGAGTACCTCATCCGAGTCGGAGTACAGCTCGCTGTCGCTGAGTTCGCCCTCGAGGGCCATGAAGCACATGCCGGAGAAGTCGTTGCCGCCATCCTTGGGCTCTTGGTCACCCGTCCCGTCGTCGTCGCTCCATCCCTCCACCTCGCTGAGGTCGAGGTCGTCGAAGGCGGTGAGGACGCGGTGGAAGAGCTTCTTGGCCTTCCCGAAGTTGCGGAACTTCTTCTTTCCCGGCGTCGGAGCTGGAGGCTTCTTGTTGCGGTTCTTGTCGGTGTAGTCGATTTTGCTCGAACCGCCGTAGTCGTTCTTGCCCTTCTCCAGCTTGGGGCAGTTTGCCCGAATGTGGTTGGGGCCACCACATTCGAAGCAAATCACGGGTCCTCCTCTCTTTCTGTCTCTCCTACCCTTGTAGGCATGTGAAAACCTTCGGGCTAGGAGGGCCAGCTGATCATCCGCAAGCTGCTCTAACTGATCATCAGTTATGTCACAGAGAGCAGCGAGGGAAAAACCGCAAGAAGAATCAGAAGAGAGACCAGAAGCAGAACTGGGATCGGTGACCAAGGCCATCGACTGTGACTTCGACCGACGAGAGACAACGTCAATCTCGTGAGTCTTGAGGCGTGAGTACAGCGCGTCAAGAGTCAGGGTCGAGAGGTCTGTTGTGTCTTTGATGGTGGTCACTTTCATCTCCCACACGCGCAGATCGAGTGCCGCGAGCATCTGACGAGCGTTGTCCGAGTCGGGGTATGTGAGACCGACCGCTCGGAGGTTACTCAAGATTTTGTGAAATCGCGAAAAACACTCGTCCAGGGACTCACCAGCAAGCATCTCGAATTTGTTGTATTCGCGCTTGAACTGGTCCTGTCGAACCGTCTTGATCTGGGTGGTGCCCTCATGGTATGCGTCGAGGGTCACCCAGATGTCGTAGGCGGACGACAGGTGAGATATGCGGTCAAACTCGCTACGGCTCAAACCCTGGATGATGATGTTCCTTGCCTTTGCATTTGCCTCAACATCAGCCATGTTCCCGGCATTGATGTTCTCATCGGCAGGAACAACAAACTGGACCTTGACCTTGCGCCAGATGGCATACCCCTGAGCCTGGATGTATGTTTCCATTCGGCTCTTCCAGAAGGGGTAATCGATGCCATCAAAAACGGGCGGCTTGGTCGAGTACTTGTCCGTCGCCATGGCTCTTGAGACCGGTTAAGATCTATTGATTAGAGCTAACCGGCTCTGATACCAATTGTTGGACCGAAATGGCGACAGAGGGGGGGTGAATGACGCTTTTAAAACGAAGATTTTCTGCCACTAAAGAATTCACGAGAATCTCAACTCAACAAAGTAATTAATTTGTCATGGCAAGGAAACTGAAGAAATTCATTTCCATGGCAAAGAAACAGCAATAAAAGATGACACGGCAGAGGATCAGCAAGATCTGCTACCACGGCAAGGAAATTAGCTGTCACGGCTGCCACGGCAAAGAAACTGAACCTGGCAAGAAAACTGAAGAGGACTAGCTGCTGCTGCTGAAACTGAACCCGGCAAGAAAACTGAAGATGTTCATTGCCATGGCAAGGAAACTGGAGGAAGGTGCTGCCACGGCAAGAAAATCTGCTACCATGGCAGACTGCAGAGAAATGACTAGAAGAACAAAATAGCAGTAACTAGTCTCGGCAGAGAAATAACAAAAATATGCTACCACGGCAAGCAAATTGGCCACCACGGCTGCCACGGCAGAGAAAACAGTTGGTTTTGCTGCCAACCGAAAACAGACTGCAGACCAAAGGAGACTATGAAAACTGAAAATACAGCACACCTTCACAAACTTGGGAAATTTAAAGGATTGCTCCCAACCTATTTGACTCAGGGCTTCATAACAGTAAACCAAATAACATGGGAAGCCAGGGAATCAAAAGAATCCAACTATGAAGCATAAATTTCAGATTTAGGGCTGAAACCTGAAATTTTGCACAAGCTGAACCAAAATCCAAATTACTCCCTAACCAATGATCCTTTGACTTTGAAACTTTGAGTATAGCAAGATAATAGCGTTTGAACTCTATGGGTCAAGTTTCAAGCCATCTCAAGGAGAGAAACAAAATCTGGACCAAACCCTAGAAAATTTAGTAAACTTCAGAAGAGAGCACACAAACTCAAATTGCTCACACTCCACAAATCTTTTGCACATGAGGCTTTGCAGACATGTTATCAATAGCTCCAGGGACCTCTTGGCCAAAAATCAAGCCAAATCTCAAAGGGAAACAGAAACTGAACCAAAACCCTAGAACTGGAAACATGAACAGAGGAACTTTAAATATGAAATCTGAGATTAAACCAAGGTTTGCTCATGGGAACTTGATCAAATGATCTTGAAGTACTAACCCATCACAGAGCAACCCATTTTGGTCAATTCCAGCAATCAAGAACTTGAGAATCAAAAAGTCACAAATCTCCAGAGAAGAGAAACGAAGAACAGGATACAGAGCAAAATAAAGACTTCAGATTTCATTCATTTGAAGCAAGAGGAGTCCCGATGACACGATTACAGATAGAGGACACGATTACAAGACTCTCAACTCATCTCCTCACTCTCCCAACTCAAGAACACACACACATCCATGGAGAGAGGAAGAAATGGACACACAGAACACATCGTAGAAGAGGACAACCAGAGGGAGCACTACTCTGTCATCTTCACCCACTAAAGAGCCAAAGCTAAACCAACCTCTAAAGCCTATTTTGACTCCACCAACTCTTGAAATGCTCAAGTGGGCATGCAGCCACTCCTCTCCTTTTATAGCCTTGGCTAACGGGTCTCCGCCCCGTTACGCCTGCTAAATCCAACGGCGCCCGCTCCCGCTTGTGCAGCCTCGCGAATTTCCCGATTCGCCCCTCCTGCACCTTCCGGGAAGCTTCCGCGATCCTTGCCTCGCACGCCTCGCAACCACCTCGAGTCCACGTCGTCTTCGACACATCCCGACCGTTCTGACCTCAGCGCCACCTGCGCCTAGTCCGGTCCACCGTGTCTCGCCACGACTCCACTCGACGTCCTGCAGCCACACAGACAAGAAAACAGGTCAAATAGCACCGCTCGACACATGAATACGTAAATACCATTACACTTACCACAGATGAACTCCAAACCTGTCAACACATTAGAATATGCATCCTAAGCCCAAAATGACCAGGTTTGACCAAAAGTCCGACCGAGCCCGATTGCACCACGCAACGACTCGACTCCGAACCACTCAAACCAACCTCGACTATCCTAAACCGATGTCAATTACTCATCACTCACATATGGTCACCTCCACATGGTTCATCACTCACAGACCTTCTGCTTCCTTGAGTGACAGAGAGCGTAGGGTAGTTAGAGGTCAGTTTCGTGTTTGACTACTTCTGCTGCTCGACGTGTTACTCAGTATTGGGTGCCAAAATCACTCTTGATTTATCCCAAAGATTGAGAGCAATCCCCCAATTTCTCAGGTTTTTGAAGTCTGAAACTTTGTGTGAGTTTTCAGTTTCTGGTCTGCACTCTCGGGCTGCTCACTGGGATCAGGGGACCGGTCAGACCGGATATAATATGGCGGTCAGACCGGTCAATGAATGGCGGTCTGACCGGCCTTCACTAACCGGTCTGACCGGCGGCCGGCAAGTGATCTGACCGCCCTGACCATTGCGGTCAGACAGGCCAGAGGGTTTGTGCGGCTGTTGCTCGGTGTTTGTTGAGTTTTCTTGGTGCCTTGTTTTAGCAGCTATTCCCTTGTTTTCTTCTCTGAGTTTTTGAGTTCCAGTAAGCATTAGCGATCTCTTCTCTTAGCTTCACGTAGCTTTCGAAGAAGAAATCCTAAGTGGTACTTTTGAGAGGTCGTTTTTAAAAGTCGACATTCACCCCCCTCTGTCGCCATTTCGGTCCAACAGACCATTTATGTGGTAGCGCTTCTTCCTCAGTGGCAGACAATGTCGCCAACTTCCATGACTTTATTTTTTCTTTTGCTTGTATTTATTTCTTTATTAATTAATTCAATTACCCTGTAGGAACTTCCCCTCCAGCTTGTGGTAAAAAAATCACTAACAGCTCTTTGCATGGCACTCCACATTGCCTTCTCCTCTAGCTTGAGCATTGTAACATCCTGAAAATTCAAGAATTCAAAAATGTGGAGTTTTTAAAATTTTTCTCGCATTTTGCTAGCACTCCAATTTCTTCTGAATATTTACTTAAAATCTTCTTGAGTTTTGTGTCATACAAATTAATAATCAAGAATGCTCCCAAATGCAAATAATAATCTTGTAAATTATAAGAATGGAAAAATGTCATCACAGATCATGAATGCAAATATTATTATTGTAAATTAATAATAATAATCTAGAGCTGCCCCGTACGCGCCGCCGCCGCACCACCCCGTTCCGACCGACCCTTGAAGCTTCCGCCGAAATGACCGCGACTCAACGTTTCTCCACCCTCCTTCTACTTCCCCTCTGGCCACCCCTACCACCTAGGTGAGTTTCACTGATCACTCCCCTGCTTACGCCCTCGCCAATCGCCGCCCTCCTCCACGCCGGCGCCGCCGCCCCCATTTCCACCCCGCCGACCGTCTCGGGCTGTCGCTTGCCCGCTTCGTCGCCGCCCGACTACCGCGCCGCCTCCCAATGCTTCCTCCTCTTCCCCACGGCACATTTTTTTAGTTCCTACCCCCTCCCCGGCCACCAGCCACCGCCGGCGAGTCCACCACCGAGGGCCGCCGGAGGTGCTCTGTTTTGCCCCAGCTAAGGGATGTATATACTCACTAGTCCCCTTCATGCAATCAGTAAAGGGGCAATAGCCCAGTGGACAACCGTGCGTAGCCTGCAGATCCTGGGTTCGATCTCCCCTACCGCCTCTGTTAATAGTCTAGGCTTTCGGTTTGTTTTTGCCTGCCGACTGCTCTGCAGTTCCCAGTCTACCGCTTACTTATTTACATTTTACATCCCCAGCGAATCAAAAAACACTAAGGATCCGATGGCTAGACCGAGCGTGCTAAACTACGTTCTTTTCCCCAAGTCCTAGGTTCCACCCCAGTTGGCTGCATCTTTTTCCCCACCTTTTTATTTTGATTTTTGTAGCTCATATTAATTAATAAAAATCAGGAAAATTTTGAGAACAATTTAAGGAATGTAGTAAATTAAATGAGGATATAAATGGGATTATTTAACATTTAAATTTTGATTAATCCATATATGATTAATTAGTATGGTATGAGCAATCATCTAAAAGGCTAAATTACTAATTCACAGCAATAATAAAGAAATATGATTTTGGTTAAATATACGAACTTAATGAAGATTACCCTTAATCATAACATATGCCCTAACATTCATCCTACCGCCATTAAATAAATCCTAGAGGAAGAATTTGCTAATAAGCTATAGTAAAGTATGAACCCGTATAACAAATAAATTTAGATCAAAAGTAGAGCTAAGCCTAATAACAATTGAAGTGAAGACCAAATGATAATGTGCCATAAATTAAATCTTAACGTTAGGTTGGGTAAATAATAACATAGGCATGATTGCATATCACAAGCTAGGACCCGAATCAATGGATCCAAAATTCAAAATAAGTTCTGCCTAGTGATAACTAAGTGTACATAAAATGTCGCATCACAAAATGCTGTCAACCCGGATCCTAACATTGATTCGGTAAGCTAAAAAATTGTATATATCACCTCTGTATAGCATATGCCCTGAATATTAGCACTCGACAAAATAATGCTCTGCAAATCTTGCACACCGATTCATAGGTCTAACCTAACTCATGGAACTCCCTTGATAAATACAAAAATATTAAAAGAGGTTAGAATAAAAAGGTCGAGTCATCGAATTCTACCACCGACCTTGCCTCCAATCACTCGAATCACCCATTAACTCATAATAAAACTAAATTGATTTTATTCGGATTTATTTGGATCTTTTGAGTTATTTGCTTTTATTTGAATTCAGTTGCTTAGTACGTAATTATAAATTGGAGTCCGGAAGAATCAAGGATCAAGCAAGATCAGGATCGAGGTGAAGAAAAAGACCAAAAGCTCAAGACCATCAAATGAGAAAGATTGGAGTGAGCTCAAGACCGCGATAAACCGCGCAAGGCGAGTCAATACTTTGATCATGTTGATCCTACATTTTCTGCAAATTACTTTGGTTTAAATTATCAAATTGCATGCTGTTATTATATGCAAATACATGTTTAATTTAAGATTCTAGTTATATGCCCATTGTCTGCCTTGAATAATATTACACCTCCTTTGGAATATCTAAATGTGTGAACGGGTGACCAAGAGCCCAAGGATGGCGGCGACGACTTCTCCGGGATGTGCTTCATGGCCCTCGAGGGCGAACTGAGCGACAGCGATCTGTACTCTGACTCAGACGAGGTATTCCCCACCTACGACTAGGTCAATCATGCTTTTCTTAAGCTAGGTGGTTTTCATGCTAGAGCTAGGGCTAGGTGTTCTGAGTTAGAGAAGAAAGTAGATAGATTATCACGGGAGCTTACTTCACTTACATCTGCTCCCTCTCGTGATGATTGTGATACATGCTGTGCTCTGTTGGGTGACATGGAGAAACTAAGGATCTCGCACGATAGTGTGTCCTCCGAGCTTGATAGTGTTAAGATGGAGAATGTTAGTCTGCTTGCTGAATTAGAGTTGAGTAGGATGGCTGTTACCCTACTTACTACTGATGAGACTACTTCTCCCACCTCATGTGAGGTTAAGGCATTGCTGCTATAGGACCTTATACCATGCTCCTTGATCTGCCCGAGTCATGTGAAAATTGCAATAATTTGAAGTTGAATCTAAAGAAGGCAGATCATAAAATTTCTGAGTTGTATTCTTGGCTATGTGAGCCAGTTGCTTCATGTTCGAACTGTCCTAGATTAACTCTGAACTTGAATCTGTTTCCAAGCAGTTTCAAGAAATGGTTGACCACAATAAGAAATTGGCTAATTATGCTTCTAAGGACCCTGTTAGCTCACCATGCAAAAATTGTGACAAACTAAAAATTGACTTGATTGCATTGGAAGAAAAATGTGTGAAGCTAACTAAGGACCTATTAGAGAGGCCACAATCTTGTTGTGATGTGATTGCTGAGGAGGGGGAGAAGCCCCAAGGTAAGGTAGAGACGCCTAGCGACGTGAACCAACCGGCTAGCAGTAGGACTGTCCATTCAGAGTCGGCTGTGCGTGCACAAGCCATTCTTTCCTCTGCTGTTGGTTCTTCTTCTGCTCCCTTACCCTCTGCTGTTCCCTCTTCCCCCTGCTCTTCTTGCACCTCTCTCTTTTGGGAGTGTCAGTATCTTATGAACACTCTCGAGAGGTTTGTAGGAGGCAAGAAGAAGCTTAATCTTATTCTAGACCAGTCCAAGATCTGCAAGTTCAATCAGGGTCTAGGGTATGATTTCTATGAGGATATGAGGAAGCATCCACCTGCTATTCTCAGACCCATAGTAGGATGTGTGATCGAGGTCGAGCCCAGATCTGATGAGGTCAAATTCAAATCAGCGGGTTTTGTCCAAGGGATCTCTGACAGTAAGGTGAGTCCACCTGTCGCGTCCGCCTCTCAGAAGGCCAAGCTTGAGCATGCTACTTCTACCTCTCAAAATAAGAAGTATCACTGCACCTCCTGTCAGAAGGATGGGCACTCGATTGAGAGATGCTTCAGGCGCGCCAAGATCGCGCGTAGAGACCGTGTTGAGTCTCTTAGGGGTATTCAGGGTCAGCCCCAGATCCTGGGTGCACCTAAGATCAACACGAGGTCTAGGTTAACTCCTGTTGCAGAGTTTGGGCAACATAGAGGACTTGGTTTCTCTGAGTCTTCTATTTTTCGTCCTCGTGCTGCCTCGGGTCGTGTCTTCCGTCGTCCTGAGGGTACATCTCGTTTCCCCCGTCGAGACAGCTACCCGCGGCGTGATCAGCGTGTTGCCGGTGTTCCAACTCGCTCTCCCGTAGCAGTCGGACCCCGCAACAGCTTCAGGTCTACTCACGGACCTTCTGCTTCTTTGAGTCACAGGGAGCGTAGGGTAGATAGAGGTCAGTCATGCTTGACTACTTCATCTGCTCGACGTGTTGTTCAGTATTGGGTGCCAAAATCACTTTTGATTTACCCTAGTACTGAGACTTTACTCTCCTGTTGACTCAGGTTCGCCGGGTAGGGAAGGAGAAGGTTTGGCTTGTAGACTCCGGTTGTTCTCGTCATATGACCGGAGACTCCCGTTGGTTCTCCTCCCTAGCCCGCGCTCCAGGTAATGAGACGATCACCTTCGGAGACGCTTCGTCTGGGCGCGTCATCGCCAAAGGTACTATGCGTATTAATGCTTCTTTTATTCTTAAGGATGTTGCCTTGGTTAGTAAGCTGCAGTACAATTTGCTTTCCGTTTCTCAGCTTACCGATGACGGTTTCGAGGTGAGCTTCAAGAAAAACAACTGCAAAATTCTTGATTCTTCGGGTAGTCTGGTTTGCGGGATTTCTCGTTTTGGGAGGATCTTTCGTGCTGATTTTTCTGAGTCTTCTGGTGATCCTCTCAGGTGCTTGGTTGCTTCTGAGTCCCGCGACCTCTCTTTCTGGCAGAGGAGACTTGGTCATATTGGATTTGACCATTTGACCCGAGTTAGCGGCCACGACCTCATTCGTGGTCTGCGGAAGCTCAAAATGGTCAAAGACCTTGTTTGTGCTCCATGCCGTCACGGCAAGATGGTTGCCGCTTCTCACCCTCCGGTCACAGTGACCATGACCGATGCACCGGGACAGCTGCTCCACATGGACACAGTCGGACCAGCTTGAGTGCAGTCGGCCGGAGGGAAGTGGTATGTTCTTGTCGTGGTCGATGACTATTCGAGGTTTTCTTGGGTGTTTTTCTTAGCCTCGAAGGATGAGACATTTTCACATTTCCGAGGTCTTTTCAGTAGGCTTTCTGTTGAGCTCCCGGGTGCCTTACGAGCGATCCGCAGTGACAATGGCACGGAGTTCAAGAATTCCTACTTTGAGAGTTTCTGTGGTGAGACAGGTGTAGAGCACCAGTTCTCTTCTCCGCACGTCCCACAACAAAATGGCGTTGTGGAGAGGAAGAACCGTACTTTGGTCGAGATGGCCAAGACGATGCTTGATGAGTACTCTACACCGCGGAAGTTTTGGGCTGAGGCTATAGCCACCTCGTGCCATGTCTCAAATCGAGTCTTTCTTAGGGCACACTTGCACCGTACTTCTTATGAGTTGAGATACGGGCGAAAGCCCAACGTCTCTCATTTTCGTGTTTTTGGTTGCAAGTGCTTTATTCTGAAGTCCGAGAACGTAGACAAGTTCGAGTCGCGTTCTTGTGATGGTATCTTTCTAGGTTACTCGCCTTTTTCGCGGGCTTATAGGGTTTGGAACTGCGAGTCTAGTAAAATGGTAGAGACCTGTGAGGTGACTTTCGATGAGACCAGTCCGGGACTAGGCCCGATATCTCAGGTTCTTTAGAGCAGTTCGAGCCCATCTTCGTGGATGATGAGGATGATGGAGATGAGGGTTGTCCACCCGATCCAGACCTTCATCCACCCCTTGAGGTGCCGTCTTCCACCGCACCTCGAGGTGATCAGCCTCTGCCTTCTGCTTCTTCTGGAGCAAGTGGCTCTGTTCCTACCTCTGCTGCTCATGAGGTAGAGGCCACTTCTTCATCTTATCCTGGACCTCCTAGACACATTCAAAAAGCTCATCCTTCCGAGCAGATTATTGGAGACCTTTTCGAGCGTGTTACTCGCTCAAAATCTGGATTATCTCAATTCTGTCTCCATTCTGCTTCCATTGCCTCCTTTGAGCCCAAAGATGTTTATCATGCTTTATCTGATGAGTCTTGGGTAAATGCCATGCATGAGGAGTTAGAAAACTTCGAGAGGAACAAGGTCTGGTCGCTTGTCCAGCCACCACGAGGTCACAATATCATTGGGACTAAGTGGGTGTTCAAGAACAAGCAGAGTGAGGATGGTGTGGTTATTCGAAACAAGGCTAGACTGGTAGCTCAGGGGTTCTCCCAGGTTGAGGGTCTAGATTTCGAGGAGACCTTCGCCCCTGTAGCTCGACTTGAGGCCATTAGAATCCTGCTTGCCTTTGCAGCTTCTAAGGGTTTCAAGCTTTACCAGATGGACATCAAGAGTGCCTTCCTTAATGGAGTCATTGAGGAAGAAGTCTACGTCAGACAGCCTCCAGGTTTCGAAAACCCCAAATACCCAAACCATGTCTTCAAGCTTTCCAAAGCGTTGTATGGACTTAAGCAGGCTCCCAGATCTTGGTATGAGAGGCTTAAGTCCTACTTGTTAAGTCATGGGTTTGAAATGGGTAAAGTAGATAAGACCTTGTTTATCCGTAGACTTGGCAACGACCTTCTGCTCGTCCAGATCTATGTCGATGACATCATCTTTGGCGGCTCCTCCCATGCTCTGGTTTCACAGTTCTCGGATGTCATGAGCACCGAGTTTGAGATGAGCATGATGGGCGAGTTGACCTTCTTCCTTGGCTTCCAAATCAAGCAGACTCGAGAGGGTACCTTCTTGCATCAAGGCAAGTACACTCGCGACCTCCTGAGACGCTTCGACATGAGTGATGGTAAGCCGGTGTCAACTCCGATGGCTTCTACAGCTTATCTTGACCCAGATGAGGATGGCGAGCCAGTTGATCAGAAAGAGTACAGAAGTATGATCGGCTCCCTTCTTTACCTCACTGCCTCGAGACCGGACATACACTTCTCCGTGTGTCTGTGTGCTCGGTTTCAGGCTTCTCCTCGCGTATCTCACCGCCAGGTGGTGAAGCGCATCTTTCGGTACCTTCAAGCTACCATCGACTATGGTATCTGGTACTCATCCTCATCCTGTCTTTCCTTGAGAGCCTTCTCGGATGCAGACTTTGCCGGCTGTAGGATAGATAGGAAGAGCACTTCGGGCACCTGCCAGTTCATTGGCACTTCTCTCGTTTCCTGGTCTTCAAGGAAGCAATCTGGTGTTGCACAGTCCACCGCAGAGGCCGAGTACGTAGCTGCAGCCAGTTGCTGTAGCCAGGTGCTTTGTATGGTCTCGACCCTGCGGGACTTTGGGTTAGTTATCGACAGTGTTCCACTCTTTTGTGATAACACTTCTGCAATTAACATTGCTAAGAACCCAGTGCAGCACTCTCGGACCAAGCATATCGATATTCGCTATCACTTCCTTAGAGACCATGTAGAGAAGGGTGACATCGTGCTCCAGTTTGTGGAGAGTGACCACCAGTTGGCTGACATCTTCACCAAGCCATTGGATAGTTCGAGGTTTTCAGCTCTGCGGGGAGAGCTTGGGGTGGTTTGTCCTTGTGGACTATAGTGAGGGGGAGCTTTGGGCTTTACTGCTTTACTATATTGATCATGCTTCTGTCTCATTTCTATTGCTTTGCACTTGGGGTGCATCAGGCCTAGTCCTTCTAGCATAGGTTAGAGTGCTTCTCTTGTCTAGTTGCTTAGACTTCTTACTCTTATCTTGTGCTTCCAGGATGCCTCTGATTAGCTGCTTCTTATCTCACTAGATTGAGCTCACTCACTTCTTGTAGGTTCTAGCGAGGGTCGGGCCACCCTCGGGTAGACAGGGTACGTGTTTGCTCTCTAGTGTCTTTTTTACGGTCAGCTAATAGTCCTGGAGTCATATGGGGTAGATGAGAGTCAGTCTGAGCCATAGTTGTCTTTATATCTTATCTATGCTTTAAGGTCTGCCTATTTGCTGTTTTCTTTGCCAGCTTCTCGATCTTATTGCTTTGGTTCAGGGGGAGTTCACTTGGGAGCTTCTGGAGCTTACTATTGACTTAACTCAACCTGAACTAAAAGTTGCATCACATGTTGAGGGGGAGCTGGATTTTCTTGCATCTTTAGCATTTCGCATTGTGATATAACTACTTTGAGCCTTGATTATTATCCTGTTGTGACATGGTTACAATGCTTTATACCTTGCCATGACTTGTGCTTATAAGCTAGATTTATCATGACTTCATATGTGAAGACTAGCTTTTGCCATGATAAGTTAATTAAAATTGCTCAACTTGAATTAAAACTTGTCATGCTAGCATTTGAGTCTAGTCTTTCTTGAGCTATCCTTTTTATGATTCATGCCATGTCAAATAGGTTTAGTTGAGCGTTGAATCTTTGTTGAGTCTTAGATTGAGCTATTTTCGTCTCTTAATGATGCATAAGTTAGTACAACTTGTTTAAAAGGCAAAATGATCTTTTTTGTGCCAAAAAAACTGATTTCACCAATTCTTTCTCATGAGACGGCTTGCCATTGCACTAGGCATGAACTCAGGGGGAGTTTTGGATGACCTAGACTATCTTCTTAAGCTTCTTGCTTGGAGTGGTCGCATAAGGCTTGAGATTTAGCACATAACAAAAATTGGGTTGGAAACGACCATAAGCTTTAAAAAGACAATGGTTTATGTGTTCAATTTGCTTAAGCTACAAAAAGAACCAAGTACTTAACCAATGTTTCAATCTTGAGCTTATAGCACTCTATTTGGACTCAATATTAGCTTTGTTGTTCCGCTTAGCTTAATTGACATGGCCTGCATCATCCTTATATATCTCTAGTTAGACTTTGCTTATTGATGACTTGACATGCTCATAAAATGCATTACATTTCAGATCGTCATCTATGTGTTCTAGCTAGGATATACATATCCTGTCATGATCTAGATAGCCTTTTATTGAGTTATGGCTTGGTGTAGTTGAGTATGGTCATTATGGATAATTCTCATGGCTCTACTTGCTTAAAATAAACAAACTTCAGCCATATTCACCCATTGACATGTCATATTCTCTCTTTTGCATCTTGATATGTTTATTGCCAAAAGGGGGAGAATAGAGAGGAAAAAGTCTTTTGGGAACAGTTTAGAGCTTTGGAGAACAATTTGCTCTTTCAGTTGTTGCTCTAGTGTTCTTTCTGTTGACATGGTCATTAGTTTCAATCTCTTTCTTTGGACCATGTTGGTTTCTTCAAACTCAAACTCAACTTCTTGCTTTATCTGGGTTTGTCAATATACTCATCAAGGGGGACATTGAGAGACCATGTGGTGGTGATCTCATGTGTATGATGAGTAATTGACATCAGTTTATGAGAGTCGAGTTTGGTTTGAGTGGTTCGGAGTCGAGTCGTTGCATGGTGCGACGGGCTCGGTCGGACTTGGTCATTCCCGGTCAAACGGGTTAGGATGCATTTTCTGATATTTTGACAGGTTTGGACTTCAGTGTGTGTAAGTATAGTGTGTTTATACCATTTACGCTTTCATGTATCGAGCGGTGCTATTTGATGTGTTTCTTGTCTGTGTGGCTGCAGGACATCAGGCGGAGTCGTGGCGAGACACGGTGGACCGAACTAGGCGCAGGTGGCGCTGAGGTCAGAACGGTCGAGGATGTGTCGAAGACGACGTGGACTCGAGGTGGTTGCGAGGCGTGCGAGACAAGGAGCGCGGAAGCTTCCCGGAAGGTGCAGGAGGGGCGAAACGGGAATTTCTCAAGGCTGCACAAGCGGGAGCGGGCTCCGTTGGATTTAGCGGGCGTAACAGGGCGGAGACCCGTTAGCCGTGAGCTATAAAAGGAGAGGAGGGGCTGCATGCCTCCTCATGGCTTTGGGAGAGAGTTAGGGTTTGCTAGAGTCAAAAGAGGCTTTGTGAGTTTGTTTTGGCTTTAGGCTTTAGTGGTTGGAGAGTTGGTGTGGGCAGCAGGGAGTGTCTCCCACGATCATCTCCTCTCTCTGTGTGTGTTCATCCCTTACCAAGCATGTAGTGTGGGTGTGTTCTTGAGTTGGGGAGAGGGAGAGGATGGATTGAGTGGCTTGTAATCATTCCTCTTGTATCAATCATGTATCTCCTTTCCTCTTTATCAATATGAGATGGTGGAGTTTGAGATTGATTCAGTTCTTATCACTCTGTTCATTTTTCTCTTCGATGCTCCTCTCTGTTGAATTCTTGCCTTTTTTAGATTCTTGTTGTTTCTTGCTGGGAAGGACCAAAATAGGTTGCTCTATGTTGGGATGATGCCTCAAGATCATTTGATCAAGTTTTCCAAGAGCAAACTTCGTTTAATCTCAGATTTGGGTTTTTGAGCCTCCCTGTTCTTCATTTTCTCCTTCTAGGGTTTTATGCAAATCTTGATGCCCTTCGCGAGATGGCTTGAAATTTGGCATGGAGAGTCCAGAGGCTATTGAGTAGCTATCCTCAAAGTTTCATTGCCAAAGGATCAAAGATTCGACGGGATTTTGAGTTTTTGTGCAGCTCTCTGAATATTTTCAGTTTTTGGGCATGAATCTGAAATTCTTTTGTTTTTCCAGTGGATTCTTGAAATTGGCTCTTGGCTTACTCTTCTAGGAGTGTTCCCTAGCTATCCTCAAAGTTTCCCAAGCCAAGAATCCAAGAATCTTTGCGATTTCCTCAGAATTCTAAAAATCATGTTTGCTGTTTTTCTCGAGAGGTACTACCGCTCCTCGAGAGGTACTACCGCTCAGCGGTACTACCGCTCGGCTCAGCGGTACTACCGCTCCTCGAGAGGTACTACCGCTCAGCGGTACTACCGCTCGTCCCAGCGGTACTACCGCTTGCAGTCAGACTTGCTCTGAATTTTTTTCTTGGCTGTTTCTTTCTGGATCTGGTTTAGCCTTGTTGTTGTGACTTCCAGTAGTGCCTTTCTTCTTTCTTCATAGCTTCCATAGCTATTGGAGACGAAGCATAAGCGTGGATACTTGAGGGGCGAATTTAATTTTTGAAGGCGCCATACACCCCCCTCTGTCACCATTTCGGTCCAACAGATGTCACTCGCTGTTTGGAGTCTTAGACAGCAACCAAATAAAGAAAGTGTATTTTCGATGGATTAAGTCAATTATGGCAATCGTTGTGTGAAGTCTAGGTAGCAACCATAACACTATGATTAAATAATAATGTTACCAAAAGCGATTTTTGCAAATAAAATAACCCGAGCCTCTTCTTTGATAAGCCATGCATACTATTTATTTGCATTCTGTGTATTGACTCGTGAAGCACGGTGGTTTGTGCTCACACTCGCTTTCACAACAAATCCAGAAATCAGGAATCAGACCACTACAAATCGGCAACACTATTGAACATGATGGCAAAGAAGATGAAGATGTCATGGGCTAGGTCGCAAACCTCCAGTTGGCTGCCAGTGGGCATGTCCTGAGGACCCCACCTGTGTGCTTCATTTCCGCTGCTGCATTTTATTGATTTCGGCCCAATCGGCCCGTGAGTAAGTCTACTATTATATTTACGCTTTCGCATGATATATACTTTGATATTCAGAACTGATCCTGCTGATCAGGGAATAGTGCGGTGGAATCACAGAGGATTCCGGATTGTAATATCCGGGCCCTTACAAGCATCCTCATCATTGGCTTCTACTCCAGCTTGAGTGTCCGCGACACTCCCTCTCTAACTACAGGGGATGTTAGAGTACATGCCTTATACGGCAAGATTATTAAAGATAGGATAAAATCACTTAGGATTTGTATTCGATACTATTTCTTTCATATTTCTAGTAGATTGACTTGATTTTTAAATTACCTTATACTCTCTTTAGGCCCCACTCAAGTTAACTGCAAGCTACACCTTTTGGCACTGTTCAGGCGCTATGCGGTACTGTAGTAGGTTTATTTTGACATTGTAGCTGTTGTGAGCTTTTTCGATATAATTAAATTAAAAATGCAAAAAAGGAAAAAAAAACTTTCGTCATTACGGACAATACAGAAGAATATGGGAAAAAAGAAAAGACAAAAAAATCCAAAAAACCAAAAACTAAAAAAACGAAATTAAGAAGTTAGAAACTAAAAGCTAAAGCTCAATAGAGCGGGAACGTAGGAAAGTCGAACTTAAGTATCAATACAGAAGCTTGAGAGCTGTTCTTGAATAGCTGACGCCGATCTCACATCAAGCTCGATTAATATATGTAACGAGTGACGATTGCCTAGCTAAAGAAAAAAAAAAGGTCGATCCAATATAAGACATGCCCATGATCTTCCCTCCACTATAAGAACAGTTCGCCAAACTTGTTTGGCTTCTTCTGTAATCATAGTGGCGGCAAAACTTTCTCAGTTTTTTTAAGCAATTAATTCGACCAGGAATGACAGCACGCTATTCTTTGTTCTTTTTATTGATAGATAGAGGAGGCAGGCAGGCAGCCCTCCATTCAGTTTGGTGCTAACCGCACTACACACAAAACACAATTAACAATAAAGATAAGCATTATCAGAGACCATCTGCTAAATGTTACTCAATATAATTTAGGATAAGTTTGATGGTTCTAAGTGATGTTGATATGCTCCCTCACCCTTATGAGTTATGACACATGAATTCGGCATTTGGGAATTATTTTATAACTGATGTCACAGGCGTACGATATTAAAAATGTACAAGATGATTAACATATGGATATGTTTATGATCACTTATTATTTCATTGAATATATTCATCTACTACTCTTCGTTTTCTTTTATTTGACGTCCTATAAGGGGTGCAGCTAACATTTTAAATTTTTGACGTCCATTAATATGCACAAAAGTATTTAGGTTTATCACATGAAAGCGATATTAATCAAGCTCACGATCACCTTGGAGTGACGGCACTCGTTGGAGAGTTTACCCCGAGCCAAGTCCTAAAGTTAACCCCAGCATGGTACGTGAAACCAACCCCAGAGGGGTCGGGGCCAACCCCAGGCGAGGTGCGTAAGGCTAACCACGGTGGAGTGCGAGGTCACTCCAGGCAAGGTACGCGAGGCCAACCCTAGAGGGGTCCGGAGCCAACCTCGGGTGAGGAGCGCGAGACCAACTCTAGAGAGGTCCGGGGTCGACCCTGGGCGAGGTACGCGAGTTCAATCTCGAATGGGTTTAGAGACTTTGGAAGTGAAATATGATATCATCAAGATTCTAAAACTCGGTAACCGGTACTCACTCGGTCTCCTCACCTTATAGTGATTATACGGTAATTGGCCTTGTACTCAGTCTTGTAACCGATTTTTCTATATTAATAACATATTTTTATATGTAATTGTATGTTCAGGTAAAATCAAAGCCACATTTGATGCTATTGTTTTGATGTATATACTATTTGTGTCCATATCTTGTGGTGCTTGGTTGATTTCATAGTTAGGATATTGAATTCTCACACTAAATTCATGTATTTTTCTCAGTATACTTCTACTTGACAGAAAAACAGAGAGAAGAGAACTCAACTCAGCAGCAGGGAAAGAACTTAGCTGCAGACTGTGCTTGAGGTGGAAGGTCGCTGCCGGTGGGAGGGGCTGCAGCAGGGGAGGATGCCACCTGAGGGAGGAGCCGCAACAGGGGATGACGAGATAAACCTTTAAGATGATGTCCTGAGCCACACCAAGATTTACTTAGGACTACACTACAATTGTATATATTGTTCCCGTATTCATACTTGATAGTAGATCAGGCCAGTGTGTAATACCTCTAGTCTTGAAATAGAGATAACTAATATGTAATGAGAATGAGTTCTTCGTCAAGCACAAAGAACATTTGGGGCGCATTGCCTGAAGCTACTATAGTTACAAGTAGAGGTAGCACATATCCTAATATATCAGCAATACATCATTCATCATGGGAATTTCGTTGCAAATTTACAATCAAAACTTAGAGCGCCTACCACCTTGCAACCTTTGAACTAAACTCAGCACATACCTGCACCACAAATTTACCGAAGCCGGAGGTGAGGCGGCCACCGGAGCTGAATGCCAGGCGAGCAGGCGGCTGCTCTGGAGGAGCTGCGGAGGCACGAAGGGGTGGTCGCGGGTCGCTGGTCACGCAGAGCCGGAGCTGAGGGCGTGAGGCGGCCGCCGGTCCGCCGGAGGCACAGACACGGAGCCACGGCGCGGGGTCGCTCGCGCAGAGCCGGAGGTGAGGCGGCCACTAGAGTTGAACACCACCGGAGCTCGCCCGATGCCCACCGTCCCCGTATCGGCCTCTCGGTCTCGGGTCTCCTCTCCTGGACAACTAGGCTGCCGCCGCCGACTGTTGGTGGCTGGTGAAGAGGGAGTAGTATGAGGAGAGGAGTGGAGTGTTAGGCTGTTAGGGATTTGAGGATTTGGCTTTGGGGGTCACGGCTGGGCCTTGGTGGGCCAAACGGCGCGCAAGCGCAAATAGGCCAGCCCAGGTCGCAAGGGCATAGGTATTTGGGGTTGATGCTGTGTGAATATAGGTTATTTTAGTCCAATTAAGTATATACATACATATTGTATTTTGCATATACTGAATTTTTTGTCAAAAATGTTGGGTGTTCAGCTGAACACCTATGAACCACTGTAGATCCGCCTCCGGCACTTACCTAATTGACCAACAGGCCATCTTCTTTAAGTATCAATGGCAGTGGCGTATATCGATTTACCAAAATATTTTAGTTAAACTATATCACCTTGTATCAGTTAAACTATATGCTACAGGTCAATGCCATGACAATATCAGTTGTACTATATCACCATGTAATGCACGAACACATACAGGCCTGTCCTAACCGGCTTCGGCTAGCTGTTTCTGACATTTAGTTGTTGACTTTTGGCTAAAATTATATTACAGAGGCTACTAGTTTTTTAAATTATTCAATTAAAGAAATAAAAAAATAAAAACACTGTTATACCTTCATAAACAATATAAAAAAGGGAAAACACCATAACAAAAAAGCTAAAAAAAATTCAAAAAAGCTAAAAATAAAGCCAAAATTAAGAAATAGATACATTCATTTCGACTTCTGGATTTTGAAAACCAGAAGTCCAAACCAATTGAAACGGGGCCACAACCCACCTGTATCAATTATAATTATTTTTGGGACGGATACGACTCAGCCCAAAACATTGTGCATGAAACAAGTCCCCCAATGGATACAACAAAGTATGGAGTTATCTGTGCAATAAATAGACATCCCTACTGCAATAAAAATAAATATATCGTTGCAACAAATTAAATACCCAACGGCAACACAAAAAAACGAACGGCAACACTTCGCAACATCTAAAAAGACAGATGCAACAAATTTTTTCACTTCTTGCAATAAACAGAGAAAGGTGTTGTACAAATTCAAAAAATGCCAGCACCCACCTACCATGGGAGGAGGACACATGGGCGGAGGCGAGTGTTGAGCTCATGCGAGGAGGATGCTGCGGCGAGGGCATGCGACTAACAGATTTTGCACAAGAATAAATGGATCTTGCACGCAATGTGGCCTGATCAGATCAACCAAAATGTCAAGAAACGACCCAACTCAAGGCGAAAATTGACCTCGGCGGGATTAGGAAATGAGCAACAGCAACATATTAGATTTAGAGATGGGGATGACATCGATGCTAGATTCGCTCGCCGCTGCGTCCTGGTGGCAGCCCGATTTGGGTGTAGCGGAGCTCGAGAGGCAACATACCTCTTCTCCTCCCTTTTCGTTGCCACCACGCCTAAGTGCAACATCTGGCTAGAGGTGGGCGGCGCTGTTGGCTCTTCAGGCGGGGTGCAGCAGCGACGGGTTGAGGAGAGAGAGAGAGAGAGAGAGAGAAAGACCAGAGAAGAGAGAAGGAGAAAAAGAGGAAGTGGAAGGAAAGAGAAGGGATGAGCTCACTGACTGATCGCCTGCGTGGTCATTTTGCTGAGGTGGAGCCAAAACCGCTGCCACGAAGGATGCAAACCAGGTCAGAATGTCCTGAGGGGTGTAAATTACCTGGTTTGATAGTCGAGGTTGGTTTCAGGACAAAAGCGCTAGGCAAATTGGTGTGAAGTGATTGGGCCATTCAAAATTTGAGAACAGGAGAGAGATTAGGGATTGATTATGAGAAAATTAAATTTTTTGATGGGACATTATTGATTTCTAATTTCCAGCCAAATTCTTTTGGCACAAATCTCACAGCAGTAATGGAGGGTGGAGATAGTGGTGTAGATGAACATAGGTTCCTATCTGCCTTTCCGAGGCATTTCCCATTGTAAACAAGGTGGAATGAGAAAATCGATAAGATTCAAAAGCCTACAGCGGGAGCTAACGAATCAATTTCGGCTCCAGGCCATCAGCTCGCGGGCTTGCATTAACTAGGTCAAGCAAGTCTAGGATTGGGGATAGCATCCCACATGCAATTGGGCTGGCCCGTGGCTAGCCTAGCCTGACGTCAACGCAACCTGACCATGCATACTTACGACTCGTTTTTTTTCCCTTCTTTTTCTCAGATTAATTCACAAGTCTAAGCCCAACTGGGCCGATGCCCAAGTATAAGGCACTACCACATTAGACATCATTTTTTTTGTTTTTTTTCAGCCAACAATTGGGTTGAAATCTTGAGCAATTAGGTACTCGACACTAATAGGAGAGGACACACACAATGAGTGTGTTAGAGCAACTCCAGCAGTAGCCCTCAAAACAGGACCCCTGCTTTTTATTTGAGGGCTCTTCCTACTTTTGAGGGCTCTGTTTTTTGGGCTACACTCCAGCAGAAACCCTCAAAACAGGACCCTCAAATTCATTCTTAGAGGGGATGACACATAGGACCCACCCTCATCCTCATCCTACTTTTGAGGGCCGAGGGGCAAAAAACTCACTCCAGCAGGGCCCCTACTTGAGCCCTCAAAAGTAGGGGCTCCCTCCAGACCCCCAGCAATGAGGGCTCGAGGGGGAGATTTGAGGGCCCCTTACTTTTGAGGACTCAAGTAGAGGCCCTGCTGGAGTGAGTTTTTTGCCCCTCAGCCCTCAAAAGTAGGATGAGGGCTCAAGTAGGGGCCCTGCTGGAGTTGCTCTTAGCTACTTGTGCGAGCTCGTGTGCAACCACATTTTGCGCGCACTCTCCCTCTCTCTCTTCCACATTTTGCGCGCACTCTCCCTCTCTCTCTTCACATGCCTCTTTCTCTCTCATCTTCTCTCTCTCTTCACATGTCTGATGGCAACCTTCGGTATCTGCTCAGAAAACTCGAGGGCCTCATGAGCTATCAAGGTAAATCTTGAGCAACAGACCTTCGCATAGTTAAGGGCATCATAATTTTTCAGGCTTGAAAATGAGTTTATGCATATGTAAGTACGGAACAAAGCACTCCTGTATAGCTTCCAAACTTTTTATAAAACAAGAACTTACAAAGTTACAATCCAAGAAGTGCAATCATGAATTAAGTGGGCGCGATATTGAGCAAAAAGGTTTGTGTTTCTCACCATAGGCTGAATTTTCAAACCCTTGGCTAATTAAGCCAGGGTTCAAACCCCAGCCACCAAAGTGACTCCTATCCAGGATGGGGAAAAATTTTTATCCACTTCTTTTTCCTGGCTGTCCGCGAACAAATACAAATCCTGGCTTTCCATCGTCGATTTTTTTCCTGTGAACATTTTCTCTGGCTGTCCAAGAAGACATACAAATTTCATTTTTTCCTGGCATTCCACCCGATTGGAAATCCATCCCTACAAAAATGGGCTTCCAGCACATCCTTTTCTGTAATATAAAATCGGATGTGGAGTTAAAATATTTTTAAAAAATAAAGATCATATATATTATTACACACTTAATACCTGTCATAGTCGAAAAAATTCTAAAAATGCATGATTTTTTTTCACAAAATCTTTTAAGTTGTTTGTTTTGTATTTCTAAATTCTTTGTGTTCTTCCTAAAATTCCTGAAAAATCACCTAAATTCATCAAAAAATTCTCTCTCTTAGGCCGTTTCTAGCCCGGCTCACGGCCATCTTTCTCTTTGCTGGCCGTAGCCAACCTCTTTTCTCTTCTTTTATGTTTCTTTCCCTCCATTCGACCAGCCCATCTCCTCCCTGCCCAACCACTTACTGCCCCTACTCAATTGACCAGCATCGACGCTACCAATACTTCACTGCCTCTACCACCTTGCCAGCCATGTGCCACCACCACCCTATCCTCACTTCTTCGCTAGCACCGCCATAACTCAGCATGCCAACCTTCGCACTACTGCACGCCAGCTCACCTACGAGAGGTGCGCTATTGAGACTCGAATATGCAAATTCGGGCTTTGTGTATTCTCACTAGTTCAGGATCACGCTAGTGCACATAGTAGCAACATAGGTAAAATATCAACCATATTCATGAATAACTTCTTAATTCTCTGAGTAGTGACCTTATAACCAAGCTTAGAAATAATAGCCTGAAAGGGCTAAACAAAAATTAGCAGTGGATATAAAGAATAAATATAGTAGCCATTTGATATACCCACATGCAGTCAATATGAAGTGAAGTTCTGATATGTGAAGTCGTTGAATACCTCTATCTAATGTTATTCTCCTTCAGCAACTGAGCAACAAAGTATATAGCCATGAGTACTAAAGTACTCAGCGAGTTGTGTATAACAAGATGCAATATATAATTATACAAGGCTTAACAAAAGAATAGCTGAGTGGTTACTTTGCAGAAAGCAATAATTTAGAGTAAATACAATAAATAGATTTAAAGCACACTTGAAAATGAGTAATAAGTACATAAACAATGAAATCAAAGACATTGAATAAACCACAAGTGAACAAACCATTCACTTCCCAACTAAATTTGAATGAAAATCTAACCCTCGTGTGAAATCACCAAACATTGTCCATAACCAGGGATATATCTATTCGAATAGTTTTACACTTTACAGAGGTTACACAACATTACCCACAAAAGGATAATCAACTTATCATACCATTACAAACTTCCGTAGGTGTGCGATTAAATGATCGTTATAGGGCCTTTACAATGATCAACCTCAACCCAATTCTGTCCGCTAAGGTTTCACTACCGAGTAGGCTAACCACCTAGTTGGAAAGTACCCCTCTTGCACCATGTGGAAATGTCTAACCAACACACACATTCATCTCAATAGCAAAATCAAAGTTAAAATATCATAAATTAATTAGCCAGGTCTATCCCACTCTAAACTTGTGGTTACATGATACAGCTTAGATCAATACAGATAAAGTTAAGTCCTTAATTATTACCCAGGCGAGACATCCACATCCCAAATTGCTAGCTATCCCCTTTATTGCATGATCACTCGTCCAAGTGAAAACTATTTTGTTTAACCAAGACTAATGACATTAGCCCTGTCATGGTACACAAATTTTATAATTGTGGCTAACCACCATGATTCAATATCTCATTAAGTCAAAATTAATTAATTGATTAATATGATGATGCACCTAATGTATCAATAAGCATGGTTAAGCATACTAGACGTACAACCCAACTAGATACTAGTATTATATCACTAGATAATTAACTAACCTATAGTGACAATAGAATCATGATACTCAAATTATCAAATGATGGATTTAACCAAAATTGGTTGATAACTACCAAGTACAAGGGTTTGTAATAAATTAGCAATGTATAATAATTTAAAATAATAAAATATTTAAACTTAAAATAATAGGTTCAACATGATCAAACATCATGACTTGTCTTGGTCTTACTCAGTTACCACTCCTTGATATTCAAATCCTACTCCTACTCCTACTCCTTCGAAGTCATTATCTAAATGAGAAATAAATCAAATGAAACACAAACGAATCCAAAGTAAAATTCAAATAAAATGCAAAACTGACAAAACAAGAACTCACTACAACAAATGTGGGCTTTAGTGATGATCAGAAATCATCATGGAAGATCACTTTTTATCGTAAAAAATATTTTATGATAAAAATAAGGTGTCATGGCCATCATCACAGAAAGTGCATCATAGATTATATTTAGTGGCACAATAAGGTATTTTCGTCATAAACTCAATGACGAAAAATATTATTATCATGGAATATAATAATTAGTGATATTTATAATCATTACACATGTTTTGGTAAATGTCATGTAAATATACCATTTCGTCATAGATTTCTAGGCTGCCCGCCATGTAGGCTCTGAACAGGTATGTTTTATGACTTTTTCATCTTAACATCCATAAAATTCATCCAGCTTCCCAAAAGTCACCCATCCTAGCTCTTCTATCACTTGAGCTCGCTTAAGTTCAAAGTTCTTTGAAGGAATGATGCGATGGTGCATTTTTCTTTCATTTGATTAAACTATTCACCTTTAAACTTTTGTACTCTCTGCTTCTCTAAGTTAATTTTCAAACCAAGCCTCGTCTCCACCTCATGCAAAAATGAAAAAAATACCCAAATTACTCAAGCATCAATTCCCACCTATTTTTTTCATTTATACTAGTGTTTCCTTTTATTTGGCAGTTTTAAAATTTAATGACAAAAATCCGCCGTTCTTGAATTGTTTGACTACTCATTGGTTTCCCATCACCCGGGCCTTCAAATTGGGTTCTTATAACTACTTGCTTCCCTTCCACACTTTTGTAAACTTTCTAGATCTTCCAAACACTTTCTTCCTAAGCATTTGGTTCAACCAATCAATGGGAATCAAGATTTTTCTAAAACCAGCTACTTTCGCTCCTTATCATCGATTCGTCATCTCTGGTGAGCTGTTCTTTGATTCCTTGCAATTACACCATCACTAGCACATCCTCTACATATTTCATGCTTTGAATTGACCAATGCATCGCCATAGAATTCTATAACTAGTGCCACCCTGTTATCCACTGCCATGCACGATCGCCCCATTTCTCCAACCACCCTTTTGCCATGCTCCCTTATTTTCTCCACATTCCCTGTCCATGCCCATGCCACTAAGCAATGAGAGTTGAGGTTGTGCCTATGCTCCCTTGTTTCCTCCATGTCCCCTGCCCATGCCTATAATTAATAACAATTCGTCATAGAAAAGTAAAATGATACATGATAAAAATAAATGCATCACAGAAAAAACAATTTGTCACAAAACATCTTGAAGCACAGCCACCCTTCTAACCTCACAATCTAATATGATATGTAACTGTATTTTGTGACAAATTTTTGAATTGTCACAAAATTTTAGGACGAAACACCCCTACTTTCAACGGTGACAAATTTAATACATGCGTCACAGAATGTTACTTATTAATAACTTTTATTTCAGTTGTCAAGGAGTATTCATCACTGAAGCTCATATTTGTTGTAGTGACTGAATGATAGAGCTCAATTTTAGATAAATTTAGGAAGAAAACTTGGGTCAACGGAGGTCGTACAAAGGATAACGGGCTCTTAGAAGTTGGATTGGTTGGAGTATGTGCATTATGCTAGGGTTTACTGTGCTGTGAACTATGTGCATGAACCAAGGTCTTGGGTTCACGGTGAACTGGGTCTATGAAATAGGAACTTGACATGTGGGGTCCACACATTAGTGGTTTGGTTCATCCTAGACTGAGTCCACAGAAAACTAGATCTAGAGCTTGGCTCAAGTTTGCACACATGGCACTAACGCGGTGGTGACTAGGCAGATGAGGTGAGCTGGTGGCGAGGTGGCCTCCACGTAGATGCTAATGTGGCGGTAGGGCATAGAACCCTAAGGTCGACTGTGAGGTTCTCCGGTGAACTTCACAACAGTGAACGGTGACATTCTAAGCTACACAAACTAACTAATCTAGGGCTAATGGAACTCACCGACGGTGGACTTGAAGAGGCAGAACAGATCAGGCGTGTAGTGAACTCGATGTCCGTTGATCCTCTAACCTGGGTGTGATGAGGGGAAGGATGGTTGAGGCTTGGCAAAGCTTGTGCGGTGGTCGGCGATGGCAGGTGCTATCCAAGGTGCAAGCAATTGCTCACCAGAGACAACAAACACAGCTGTGACTTCAACTTTGATTATGGTGTAAGGATAGTGAGATTAGGGCTTCAACTTAGAAAATGAGTTGCAGGTGGCTTAGGGTGCTTTGATCGAGAATCTCGGTGTGCTTTTTAATAGTGGAGAGGTGATGCTGAATCAGATTTTTACTCAAAGGCAGTGCAGGAGCAGACAGACTCGGAGAAGGAGACCAGCTCGAAGATGACGCATCTGACAGATGGGGTTCATCTGTCAGTGAGACGAAGTGAAACAGGCTGGTGAGGTAGGCCGGCGAAGATGGGTTAGGCCAAACTGGGTTGAGGAGAGAGAGATGAAAGGGAAGGGGCTAGGCCTGAAAGAAGGAAGGGGCTGGGCGAAACAGAGAGATTCAGCCCAAGGCAAAATCCAAAATTTCAAGGATTTCAGATTTTCAAAAAAAAGAGAAAATTGAATTGAGCTCAAAGAAATAGCAAATAAACTCTAAAAATTCTTAAGAAAATTAGAAAAATCCATACAACACAAGTAACCCAAATAAAACTATTTTAGATTTAGTTGACATTTGGATTCATCACATTAAATCATTGGTTTTTGAAAATTCAATTTAAGAATTAATTAACTCAATAAATATCCAAATGGTTATTTTTATTTTAAAAACTTTAAAAAAACATAAAAACTAGGGTGTTACATGCGTGCTCATCCATGCCAACGCACACATGCCGCTTCTGCCTTCGTCACGCTTAGTGCACCACCATCTTCGAGCGACACTAAAACCAAAGAAGCAACTCCTTCCACAGCCACCCTGGACCCCATCATTGCTACCACTAACACCGGCATCATCTCCAAATCTGGTGGGAGCTCTGCCCGTTTCTTCGACCGCCCAAGTAATCTGCCCAAATTCGCTCTCATCTTCGTTCCGCTCCCCAAATTAGTTATACCATGATCTCTCTCATTTCCTTGTGGTTATAACAGCACCTTTCTAGGGCTGAGACATCGCCATTCGTCACACCATGGGCCATCGGTTTGGCCCGAATTAAGATAGTTCATCACTGATTTATGGCCGATTCACATGATTACATGCCGTTTCTCCCTGAGTTAGCCCTAATTTCACATAATACACTGAGCCTCAACCCTTTTAGACCATGAAATTGCCACTGTTCATCCTCGACCTCGAAACCCAAGCTTTTTGAAGCCGATTCTTCATTGGTTTTTACTACCGATAACTTTCCAACTTTGTTTTCCCCTTTTCTTTTTGTAGTGTTTTATTTGCAAGTGTTTTATCTTTGTAGTAGGCATATTTGGCTTTGTTTGTGTGTATGTACTCTAGATTATGAAGGAAGAACCACCGAGACAACTGGGACTAGAATTGACGAGCTTGAAGCCTACAAAGGAGTAAGCACCAACTACGAGTCGCAAGGCAAGCCACGATCATTGATCATGTTGAATTACTATTAATTGGGTTATATTACATATGGGTTAATTTCTACATTATTTATTTGTCGATGCTATTTGTTATCGGTTACTTTTGAATGATCCTACTTAAATAGTTAATACCTTTAATTACGTTGGCTACATGCCATCCTTGATAATAATTTGATCTTGTTTTCCTTGATAAGCTTAGATATAGTATATCATACTTTAGATTAGCATAGTAGTGGAGGAATAAGAATTGCAATCACTTATCACTTGTCATCTACCATCACGAGTTGACATGTCGGGACTTATACTTGAAATGAATCATGTTGTTTATGTTGGGTCATTCATAGTGACTGATGATTTGGAAATGTTGGCCAAGGGTGTGGTATGGTTTATCATGCCAATAATAAAATTATGGCAATTCATGTTGTGATTGTCAATGATTTCCACCCCGCTCAATGGTATATAAGAAATTAACTTGTGCCATGAGAAAAGACATTATTACCACCCATTTATAGGGTCGATTACTCTAACTTGATTTAGCTACTGTATTAGTTTCACTGGTACTACCATGGGTAGGCTCGGTGTTGGTGTGGACCACAGACCAACCTATGCCACAGTATGACTCATGGGAGCAGTGGAGCAATTACCCACCTTGCCTAATTCTCGCCATAGCTGTCCATGGTGCAACCACAAGGGTCACTGGTGACGCTCTCTGGTGACCATATGGTCCCAAAGGCCACTGCCTTTAGTTTCATTAGGCTCCCTTCAATTCGTTTTGCCACATTCTCAAGCTGTGCAGCTGCTGTGCCGTCGCCGATGAGCTCGCCAAAGCTTTGCTCTATGATGTGACCACGCCACCAACACGTACGACCATAGCGGCCAATATCAAGAATGAACTAAAGGTGAATTCATTTCTTCAACTTCAACATATTTTAAATGAGAATATGATGCTACCTAATGATGAAAATATATATATTTGTAGCACCACATCACTTTGGAACCAATTGAAGCAAGGGTTCAACTTGGACAGGTTTTGGAATCCAATTCGGCCTCCAGATCAATTCGGATTCAGCTTGACAAGCCAACTTCAAATGGCCATAACTTTTGATCCAGAAGGCTTCTCGGGGCCCGTGAGTACTCGTTGGAAAGATCTTGGAGTCTACTTTCAGATGGATCTAGTCTCATCTCCAAACTCCACTCGAGCAGATCAAAAACTGCGAAACAAGTCACGTCACTTTTCCAGTCCGACTCAAAGTGGGCCGAGGGCCTTGTAACTTGGGCTATTTGGGCCGGTACTGTTCACATGAACAGTACACGCGCGTGAACAGTAACTAGGAATAGTACCACATCCCTTTTCATTAGATAAGTGTGGCTTCCCCCTCCCCTATTTAAGGAGGCCACACCCCTTTAGTTTTCCTCGGGTTTTTCTTAAGAGTTTATTCTGCTTCGCAGTTTCGCCGCATGTTCGGTTTGAGGAACCCCAACTTGTGAACTTAAACATTATTCGCAATTTCAGATTGCATCTTTTACTCTCTTGCTTGTGTTCTCGATTCGCTTGCAGGAGATAGCCTTCTTGGCGAGGTCAATCGTGTTCGGCACGGTTGATAACCAACGGAGCAGTGGTGTAGTGATTGCGAGGGGTTCGATCTGTTTTGGTCGGAGCCTTTGGATCATCAACGTCGAGATCTCCACAATCGACTTATCAGTACCTCTCGGAAGATCGGGCCATCGTCACATCAGTTGGTATCAGAGCAACGGTTGCCCGTGAGGTAATTCTTGTATCCCTAGTTAGTAGATTGGTTTTTTATTTCCTATAGTCCAGAAAAAAAAATTGCCCCACAAAAAGAGTTAATTTCCGCTGTCCAAACCCCGTTGTGCCTTTCAATCTGTTAGTTTTGGTTTGCTAAATTGAATTTGTGTCCGTCATAGTATTGTCTAGTTGCTGGTCATATCTTTGTTCCATTGAAAATCCAAACAAAAAAAATTCCCCACCCCAAACCCTAATTTCCAATTTCGGCTGATTTTTCCTTCCTCTGCAGCCGCCACCAAAAACATCATATCTTTTGATTCCGAGATTATTTTTGAGTGGGACCACCGCCATTAGATTCAAAAATTCCTTATCCATCTATCTGTAAAATTTCACGTCATTCCAGCCAGGCAGTTAAGAGATATGTGCGGTGAAAGTTGACCCAATTATCTGTTCTGAATCTGCAACAGTCAGCAGTTGTGATTTTTGTGCGAATTTCTGTGTTGGTATTCAGAAGTTGGCCCCAAAACAAAATCTGTAGAAAAGCCGTCGGAAAACAGTAAAAAAAAGAATCAGTGAAAAAGAGGCATCTGACAAAAAGTTACGGCCGAATTACCAACATGCTGTCCAGTGGACAGAAATCTGAAGTTTTCAGTTTTGGGTCAATCCTTGTGTTCTTCAATTCCAAATTGAATTGGATTGAATTATCTTGTATTTACCACTCCTACACTTTGCCATACACTTATTCTTAGTCTTCTTCCATCCTTGGTTGATCAACAACATAGGCTAAGTGCTAGATACGAACTATAATTCAATTCTATGCAATTCTGAAATGAACTGATTGTTCTCCATTGCTACCATATTGTGCCTTCCAAGCTACACCTACTCTTGATCAGAACAGGTTCCCTCTTGCAATCGTACCCACGCTCGACACGGTGTCACGAACCAGCCACCGGTTGTACCACCTGCTACATTGGTAAGAACACTTGTAAGAGTGTGATAAGACGCTTGAGAGTGTGTGATTCTACTTCTCGCCACCTAGTAGTTGATAGGGATAATACCTTTGTGTTGTCTTTTGTTTGCTACTAACCATGGCAGGTGAGACGTCTGATGCGCAAGAGTGTGTTTTAAAGGGAGAGCTCATGACGCTTTTGGATGAACAACGCGCTGCCATTACTGATGACATCGATAGGAAGATGGATACAATGCAACTTTCCATCAATGAGAGCATTGCAACACTCACTACACGCCTTGAAAGAATGGTGAATCGGCCACCAAACAATGGAGGCCAAGATCATGAGGAGGGAGATGATAATGAGAGACAAAACCGTGACGCCGGTGCTGCACGGCCACGACACCATCCTCATCAGAACCGTCATGGTATGGGAGGTAACAATAATTTTCAGTATCACAATGCTCATGTTCATGATGACCCGTTTGCTAAAGTTAAATTTTCCATACCATCTTTTGCGGGTACCTATGATGCTGAAACTTATCTAGATTGGGAGATGACAGTTGAACAAAAATTTAATGCCCATCTAGTTCCTGAAGTGCATAGAGTCAGACAAGCTACTAGTGAATTTAAAGATTTTGCTATCATTTGGTGGACTCAAGTAGTTAATTCTGGCTTAGCCCCTGATACATGGGATAGATTGAAGGTAGCTATGCGTGCTAGATTTGTTCCTCCTGCTTTTAAACGTGAAATGCGTAAGAAATTGCAGCGCTTAGACCAAGGTAATAGATCTGTTGAGGAATATTATCAAGAACTGCAAATAGGCATGCTGCGTTGTAATGTTGAAGAGGATGAGGAAGATAAGATGGCTCATTTTTATGGGGGATTAAGGCGTGAAATTCAGGACATAATTGATTACAAAGAGTATAATGATATCAATAGATTGTTCCAGCTTGCTTGTTTGGCAAAGAAAGAATTGCAGGGTAGACAACAAAGGACAAGGAGCAATTTTGGAGGTACGTCTACATCGAGACCAACACAGGAGCAACCCAAGACAGCCCCACCTCCTGTTTTTCGAGCTGCTGCCCCCTCTGTGAGTAGGGCGCGTTCAGCAGCACTGCCACCACCATCACGAGCACCCGAGGCGAGCAAATCTACTAGTGTGCAAGCACCAGCAAAGAGCTCTTCATCGGTTGCTTCCACGGGCCGTACGACGGGCATTGTGTGCCACCGTTGTAAAGGGATGGGCCACGTCATGAGAGATTGCCCAAGTCAGCGGGCGTACATTGCGACAGAAGATGGTGGTTATGTAAGTGCTAGTGATGTTGAGGATGAATATGCTCTTGCAGCTAACCTTGCAGGTAGTGGTGATGAACATGAGAACAAACATGTGTTTGTGCCATTTTCTGTGACTAACAACTTGCAGGTAGTTGAGAACCATGCCAAAGAAGAGCATGAGCTGATTGAATCACTGACCCCATTGGTTGAGAATGAAGATAAGGAGATGGATGCACTTACATCATCTGAGGAGACCCAAAAAGGTAAAGAACATGGTACTATCATCGCTCACGGTATTGATTTGGTGCTACAACAAGACATAGAGCAACCTTGTGAGTATATACCTGTTGTAGTGCAATCTTTTGATATTCCTTGTGTTGACTTAAATAAACCATGTGCTGATCTAAATTCTCATAATTTTGCACATGTTAAATTAATAACACATAAAGAAGTTTTGACTAGAATTTCTCCTGCTAATTCATTGTGTTACATCATGTTGGATCTACCTATGAAATTGTCACATGCTATGGAGAAAGTTTCTGAACTTGCATGTTCGAAATTCTTATTTAGTACCTACACCCCTGGATATAAGTTTAATTTGATTGGAGATTATGATGTGGGAACTCAATTTCTTGTATATCGAATATGCATAACTTGCGATCACATGGATGAATTGAAACTTGCTATTTGGAACAACAATTCTTGTATGCTGAATCATGTTCAAAGTGAGAGGGAAGTAAAATTTAGTACTCATCCAATGCCTATGTATTCAACTCTTTTTACACCATCTAGTATAGACAATCTGAATAAAGATGATGAATTATGGCAGAACATACAAATCTTTTCACCCTGGCTAGATGAATTTGCTATTGTTCGATTGAGATATGATTATATAGCTGGATTGTTCCTCACTTACATTTGCAAAACAAGTTGCAACAATTACTGTGTGACAAATTTTGAATTGCTCATTAACTTATATGATTACTCTTGGGTTAATAATACAATTAGCTTTTATGATTGCTGCTGTTTTATAACCTTAATTGTGCAACAACGAAAAACTGTTAAAATGGATGACATATACATATACCATGCATACACCTTGGCTTCTTTGTTATCATATTTTCAACTTATCAAGAGCCGAGGACGGCTTTGTTTGCAAGAAGGGGAGGATGATAAGAACATGAACCCTATGGATACAACCATATTTGCTCTACTTGTTGTTACAATTACAAGAGCTCCTACGCATCCCTTAAATTATGAGATTTATGATCAAGATCATGCAATACGTGACACTACACATATGTTAAAACCGAGGACGGTTTTCCATCAAGAAGGGGAGGATGATGTGACCACGCCACCAACACGTACGACCATAGCGGCCAATATCAAGAATGAACTAAAGGTGAATTCGTTTCTTCAACTTCAACATATTTTAAATGAGAATATGATGCTACCTAATGATGAAAATATATATATTTGTAGCACCACATCACTTTGGAACCAATTGAAGCAAGGGTTCAACTTGGACAGGTTTTGGAATCCAATTCGGCCTCCAGATCAATTCGGATTCAGCTTGACAAGCCAACTTCAAACGGCCATAACTTTTGATCCAGAAGGCTTCTCGGGGCCCGTGAGTACTCGTTGGAAAGATCTTGGAGTCTACTTTCAGATGGATCTGGTCTCACCTCCAAACTCCACTTGAGCAGATCAAAAACTGCGAAACAAGTCACGTCACTTTTCCAGTCCGACTCAAAGTGGGCCGAGGGCCTTGTAACTTGGGCTATTTGGGCCGGTACTGTTCACATGAACAGTACACGCGCGTGAACAGTAACTAGGAATAGTACCACATCCCTTTTCATTAGATAAGTGTGGCTTCCCCCTCCCCTATTTAAGGAGGCCACACCCCTTTAGTTTTCCTCGGGTTTTTCTTAAGAGTTTATTCTGCTTCGCAGTTTCGCCGCATGTTCGGTTTGAGGAACCCCAACTTGTGAACTTAAACATTATTCGCAATTTCAGATTGCATCTTTTACTCTCTTGCTTGTGTTCTCGATTCGCTTGCAGGAGATAGCCTTCTTGGCGAGGTCAATCGTGTTCGGCACGGTTGATAACCAACGGAGCAGTGGTGTAGTGATTGCGAGGGGTTCGATCTGTTTTGGTCGGAGCCTTTGGATCATCAACGTCGAGATCTCCACAATCGACTTATCAGTACCTCTCGGAAGATCGGGCCATCGTCACATCACTCTACTCAGCTCTACTTCTCCTCTCTCTAGCAGTGGACTGCACCTATTAGAAAGGTTAGATTAGCACTAATGACATGTTCAAAACTAATGCATGTGTGACGTGTGGGCCCAAGCTAATTAGTTAATTGAAATCATATTTAAAACTGGTTTTGAAACATGAGAGTATGACTTGTAGGCCCACATGCATGTGATATAATTAAAATGGTGTTTTAAAAACGAGAGTATGGCATGTAGGTCCCACCTGTAGAATGCTAATTAGTCTAAGGATAGTTTAAAAACTAATAAGCCTATGATAAGTGGGCCTAGCTTCAAATAATTAAGGAATTCTAATTAAACTAAAAATTAAATGAGCCACAACATATGGGACCCACTCAATAAATTAATGAATAAAACATGATTTATAACATGTGAGACTGACATGCATGGCCTACATGTAAGAAATTTTAAAAAATGAATAAAATGGGAAAGCCACCTTTAGTTATTTGAAAGTTCACTTTCTCTGTTGGAAAGCATATTTTTGATAAGTGCGCCTTCAATGTCATCACTTTTAGCATTTTTCATAATTTATAAATGGAACCAAATTCAAATGACAATAACTTTTGCATATAAACCCCAAATTAAGTGATTTTTGTCTCTATTTTTTTTATAAAATCATGCTCTATCATAATATGCAAAAAATATTTAAATTTAATCTCTGTTTTGATTTATTTAGCTCTTATTTGTGTTAATTTAGATTTTTACCAAATAGATACTATCGCGTCGGAAACCTATGAAAGCGCTTCCAAGCAATTCTCTGAGCAACAGCAACAAGGCAAGTACCCCCTTTGAGTATGTTGATCCCAATATTTCAATTATTGCATATTATTTGCAAAAAAATATTATGCATGCATGTATGTTTCACTAAAGTTGCTTTATGTGGATAACAGTAGTTATATTCTCTTAGATGCATTGAACCTCCTTGCAAATTTGATATCCTTACTATTGTAGCCTTTAGAACATGGTTTAAATAGTGGCTAATGTCAAATTGGGTATATTACATTGAACATATAGTCTAGATGCTTAGCCATGTACTAGTTTTCACTAAGTTATCTAGGACTAGCCCAACATTTTGGAAGGCCAAAGTGGTGAAGGCATTCTAGAAAGGTTTGCTCATGGGGCTCCCTTCACCAAGGTGTTGAGTTCAAAGCTTACTTATATAACTGTGAATACCCACTTAGGGGATCGACCTAAGTGAGGGTCCTCACTTGGGGGATGGACCTAAGTGAAGATTTAACATTCATCATACTGGCGCAAGGTTAGGACTAGATGATGTAAAGGGTATATAGTAATTACTTTCATCACATGCCTAAGGAGCGTGTAGTTGCCAATGGTATATTTAATGATCTCTTGTGGGTTAAAATTTTCAACCTATTGAGAGTGTTAAAAACTATTTAAATATACATGCTCATGATCATGAGCATGCTTGTATATAGCCATAATGGGTATAGCTTTGATTTTGACAAAACCTTTTTGTTAGAAATGATGGGATGGCATGTACGTATCGCATGTCTTATGCCCATGGTCGGGGTTTGTTCGATGTTCATAGCCAAAGAGAGCTGTGAATCATGTTGATTTACTATTATTGAAGTTATATAGATATTATTTCATTACATGTCAATTGCTCTTTAAATTTTCGTTGCAAATTAGTACTTATGGATATTACAAATGCAAATTTGCTTCATACTGAAAATAACTTATACCATAGAGCCTTATTCATTCTTAGCCTTGCATTTATATATTTGTTGCGATACACTACATGTCTTGTTGAGTATATAATGTGCTCTACCTTGCTTAAATTGTTGTTCAGATAATGAAAGAGAACTTATGCCCGACGATACTTATTTTGCTCTTAGTATCGGTGAATTTGACGATGGGTCATTCTAGGGCCTAGTACTTATCATTTGCCTATGGGCTATAGTGGTATACCGCTGGACTCTTTTGGTTATTTACTTGTCTTCTGTTGTGATTTACTGTTGACACTTATATTTATTTGGTAGATCGGCACTATATTGTAAACTTTATATGCATCGCTTATTTATTTCTCTCTTTTGTTGTAAATTAATTATATTAGATGTGTATGGATACGATCTCAATGTTATGATTGTATGTATTAGCCACTAATCATGGGTATGAAACACATAGAAGAATTTTGGATTTTCAACACTTGAGGTCCCCACATACCCATACCTAGGCCTAGTAAGGAACCCTTTGCTGAGAGGGACCTGCTCTATACTGGTTAGTACTAATGTTATGAATTAGTGATGAATTCTATTATCCCATCCTTGATCAAGTCATAGATATTGTGTGGGTAAAGCTAGGTATTTTCTACAGAGATTAAAGCAAATCATTGGAATATATCGTGCTACTGGTTAATGAAGTTGTGTCAAAAGGGTGATTCCTAAATTAAGGCATAAGGAGTATTATTGGTTAAAATTGTGGTAACTTGGGAATGAGATAACTTGTAAATGTACAACCCCCTTAACAAAAACTTTTTATGAACTTATTTGGATTTAAGTAAAATGTTTACAAATAAAATTGTATAGGTACTAGTGATGATAGATCCAATACAAACCCTCCTTGAAAGACATTTCCCGTAAAATCCTCAATTGCATTATAAGACTCTACCACTGTGGCTTGTTGAGTGCAAATGCACTTATTCTTTGATATTTTGGTTCAGACAATGATCAATATGGAGAGAACGTGTCAGACTGTCAGCAAATGATGAGTATTACGATGATCAAGATCACACGTTCTAGGTTGAGCCTACACTCAAGTATAACTTGTGATGTGGTTATCTTTTGTTTATAATATAAGTAATTTTGGCTTAGAAACTTTAAAACTCTGTAATCAACAGCTATGTCATATTTTACATAAGATTATTGTTATGATATTGTAATCGTAAGCAGGTTGTTTATCAATATGTGTGCAAGTAAAATACTAGATAGTTGTATGAATATGGAGATTTCTCGTAAATCCGGGTGTCCCCACAATAATAATTAAGGACATCTACAGTAGTGTGATACCAGACATCTATAAGTTTTGCACGTAGGATTTTTGCTAACATAACGGAGAGGGAAGGAGGAAAGAGAGTGTATCTGCCTCTTCTTAAAGAAACGATGTAAGCCCATGAATATATGATATATAGACATCACAAAACACCATTGTATGAGTTGTTGTCTATACCTAACACTTTTTCTATTCTATAATTGAAAGATTGTGGGATCCCACGAGACAAACTTAAAAGACAGTCTATTATAGAAGTTGTCTTTAGTTTTATCTCTAAATTACATAGAGGAGTATATAGACAACCATCATCTCTATTATTATACATGCTCTAACTAATGCGGCTTGATCATCAAGTGGCATATAAAATAAAGGACCGTGGGATGCAATAAACAAACTAGGGGAGATATATGTAATTTAAGTTGTCGATTCTGAGCAACTATAGATATGTATAACTTGTTTCAAATTGAAACTTCGTCCTGATGCGATCTGACCTTTTGCTCGCAATACGCCATTGAGATTCGACAATGAAACAGCGTCATCAACAGAGGCAACCACAAAAAATTCTCCCAGCAAAGACCAAACCAAAACATTGTACACGTATGTAGATACGTCTGCACTCTCGTTCCACATATAAAAAAACGACAGGACGGACTGCAGTTTGGCCTGCATGACGGCACGAGGCAGCCAGGCATTTGGTGGAGGCCGCCCAGCAGAAACCACAAGGGCCTGTCGCTCTTTATCTGCACCAAAAAGCACTGCACATACGTAAGCAGACGGCAAGTGCTCGATGGGGATCAAGGATGCCAACTGTCTCGCTCCACATGCATCGCATGTGATGTGCCGACGACTCACCTCCCCATCCCGACGCAGTGCCGACCTTTCCAAGCTTCCCTGAGTGAGCACCAAGTTAGGGATGGATGCAGATGCCATCGAATCGAGGACATAAACTTTTATGTACTTGATCAGGCAGGATTTGTGGCAATCCATTTCGTAAGTTTTTTATGTTGGACGGTGAGAAAAATGGCCTTGAGGCAGGCAAATCCATCAGAGCTGCTGGGTTAACTTAATTGAACCAAAACAAGGTGGTGATCACTACCATAAAAAGAGGTTATACTGAACGCCTTATTATAGACGGTTTTCTCGAACCGTCTGTCTTATAATTATCACATATGACTTTACAAGCGTGCTTCGTGTACCGTCTATATATAATACCTACTATCATATACGGTTCTTATTAATAACCGTCTATGATATTTTACAGACGATTGTTAATACGAACCATTTGCGATAATTAAGACATCATAGACAGTTTTTAATTAAAACCATATGTGGTAGTTTACAGATGACCATTAATATAAACATTCTGTGGTAGTTGTGTATTACAGACGGCTTGTTTTTGGAACTATCTGTGATATTCTTCCTCGCCCCGATGCGCACATTCGATCATTTCGGCTCCCTTCGATTGTTTCGGCTCCTAGATGCGTCTCTTCGTCTCATGAGCCGGATATGTTCCTTGTACAAAAATGATCGTCCGCCACTTGAGATTAATCATGTACGAGCACCTTGCCGGTCGGATATTGTCCTTGTCTTCCTTGTCTCTCAATCACAAATAAATGGCTTCCTATTCTTCCTTATAGCTGGCATTGATGGCCAACCTGGCTATCTTGGTGAGCATCTCACCGGCCGTACGCTGGCGGATGCTATAGAAGGACACTGTGCCAACAGTGTTCTCCCTCCTATGTCTGACGATTTACCAAAGCAGTTAAAGGCCACCTTCTGCTGTCTTGACAGCCTCCTCCACCGCGTCTTCCGATTGGTCTCCCACTTCCGTCGAGCTAACCCCGCCATCGATGTAATCCTCCACAACAACATTGTGTGTCTCCAAGAGGCTTGCTGTCGCTTGGAGTGTTTAGTCGAGGCGGCGGGCGACTGAGTCAACCTTGCCGAGACCCCTCATAAAAGGGAAGAGAGCCTATGGGCTCAATTCAACTTTATTGTTCAATCGGACGATTATTAATGAGAACCGTCTATGATAGTTCAAGATGATAGTTCAAGACCAATGATGGTTCGCAGTTGGACATGTTTGGGATATGCCGCATTATTAAATGGCTAGCCAGTGGGTTTCTGACAGATCTATCTTTACTATGCTATATTGAAGGAGGCGGTTGACTTTAGAGAGTTTAGTGAAAGCATACCGCTTGTAGATCTAACTCTTCTAGATCTATTTATTCTTGGTGATTAGAGATTAGTAATAAAGAGAGGTGATAGCTAGGTTTAGATCTAGCTTAATTGGTAGTTTGCTTCAATTTAAAAATGAGTCACTACTCCTAGTTTATTTTAATATATTCTTCATTGACATATACATTGCTTCATAAATAGTTCATAAATAATTTATTATAAGGTGAATGTCAATTATGTGCAAGTATTAAGCTGGCTAGCTATATAGTAGCATTAATAATCTAATTTGACACTAATTTATTACATCATAGCGTAGATGGACCTAAGTTGGATGTACATTGAGATCTGCGTGAGTGAAGAGTATATTAATGTCGTGTCTGCTTTTACAAGAGCGACCGAACATGATATGTTGAAGAAGGGAATGGAATATATGTATTGTCCATGCATTGATTATGATAATATGAAGATATTTACCAACTTATCGCAGATCGGAGCTCACTTGATTTGAAGGGGATTCAAAAAGGGGTATACATGATGTACTAGTCATGGTGAAGAGAAGAAAATTATACGGGAAGGTAATTATAACATCGTCGAGAGAGACAATGATATGCCGGTTCTGGACTGTGCTTTCGATGAGGATAGGTCGCATGATGACAATCTAGATTAGATGATACGTGATGCAGAAGAGAACTATAGTGAGAGAGAGTATGGTAAATTCATGTGACATCCTGAAAATTTGAATTTGGGAAATGTGTAGCCCTTGAATTATTTTAAATATATTTTCTCGATATTTGGAATTTAGTGATGTTCCTTTGAATTTTTGGTTGAGGTTCCAATAAATGAAGAAAATAATGAAAAATGCAACAAATGGAAAGTCACGAAGGAAATGTAAAAATAGTAGAAAATTTTTAATTTGAAGTCAAATCTGTAACGATGATCCATCAAAAAGGAGGAGGGTAAAGATTTGAATCAAATTTGAAAATTCAATTTGGCCCCAGTAATCATAATAGTAATAATAATAAAGTGAATAATAAATAAAAAGGGGTGAATAAATATGCATGTATAAACATATACCATAATAAATAAATAGATATAAGAAAATAAGTAAACCAATAAATAAATATATGTAAGTAGATAAGCATACACATGTGAATATATATATATATATATATAAACAAACAAATAAATAAATAAAAGAGAGGAAATCGGCCTAGCCAAACCGGCCCAACCTTTCTTCTCCTCCCCCCCCCCCCCCGCGCAGTTCGCTTCGGCGAAGCCAAAGCCTAGCTTCAGCCGCTCCGTCGCCGTGCCTCGCGAGCTCCGTCGATCGTCGCCTGCCTTGCGCCCACACTGCTGATGACCGCCACAGTGCCACCGCAAGTGACTGCCATCGCGTTGCCCTGGTTAGCGCCCCGATTGAACCGCCGTCGCCCATAGTTTCCTGCCCCGTCGCGTCCGCCATGGCCAGTGCATCGCCAACTACCCTGACATAGCCACTATGCAGTTACACCCATACTAGCCGTAGTCACGTCGCCTACGCTATAGCAGCACCACCGCAATGCCATGGACACGACCGGCCAACGGCTGCTCTGCCGCTGCCTTTTCCATGGCTATAAAGCCTAGCTTGCACTCCCGATCGCTTCGCCGCACTTCACTTCATCTCCCACTTGAAGCAATTAGCCTCCCGTGCCCACAGCTCGCCGGCGACATTGCTTCCCCAAATCTAGCTGGCGAGCAATCCATCGATTGATGCCGCCGTAGTCCGATTCCTCCCCACCGAAGCACCCTCAGAGCACCGCGACGCCGTTCCTCTCCTCGGCAGGACCTCTCGTTGCGACTACATCGCCCGCACCGTGCGCCTCCTCTGCCCGTCATTGTCGCACGATGCCAGCTCGCCACCGCCATTCCCGAGTCATGCCGACCCCCGAGGTAGACTCCCGAGCTTGTCTAGATACTCCCCTCACATTCAATTGAGCTCCGGTACCATGCGCCGCCGTAGCCACCACTCCCCTGTTCCGCCGCCGTCCACGGTCGCTGCCAGCTGACGCCTCGGCCAAATTGGTTGGTGAGGCTTTGCCTACAGGTAGGCACGGGCGTGAGCAACCCATTTTGGGAATGTTTAGCCCCGGCCGCCGTCGCCTCCGCCGGCAGCGAGCTCGCCGAGCGCCGGTCAAAGCAAGAAGATGTACTGTAGCTGCGAGATTAAAACCCAGTTAGGACATAGTTAATCCTAATGATGAGTAATTAATATTGGTGATGAGTAGTTAATAACAAATGAGTCACTGACATGTGGTCCATGCCCTTTAATTAAAACAGTGATCGGTCCCACCTGTCATAGGTACAGAGAAAAGAAAATAAAAATAAAAGAAAATTTTAAAAACCTGCTGTGGGCCCCACCTGTCATATTTTTATTTATTTTTGGATTTATTTAAACTGAGAAATTCAAAAGGACATAACTTATTCATTTTAAATCCAATTGAGTAAAACAGATTTCTAAATTCATCTAAATTCAATATCTATCCAATGAAGCTGAAACCATAATTTTTGAAGCTCATTTGAATTTTTGGTGAGAGTTTGTGTGGTTTACTGACTTTTATCCAAATTTTTGCACAACGTAAAAATAGCATACGAGGCTCAAGAGGAAGAGGCTGAGGCTGAAGCAACTCTCGACGATCAAGACCAATTCAACTGTGACCAAGACGAGTTAACACTTTGATCATGTTGAACCTACATTTTCTGCCAAATTTACTTCTATTTAAATTATCAAATTGCATGCTGTTATTTTATATGCAAATATATGTTTGTTTTAAGATTCTAGTTATATGCCCATTATTTGATTTGCTAGTATTACATCACTTTTGGAATATTGGAATACTTGAACTTTGTCACCCTAGCAAAAACTATAACGGTAAAACCTTCAAAAATAAGTCACTAATTATATGCCATGCATAGCACTGCTTAGATATTCGGGGGCACCAAAATGCCCCAAGCGTCACCTTTTAATTATGAACAACATATTTGGGAAGTTATGAAAAATATATTATTTTATGCTCCCAAAAACCCCCAATCTTGCTTAAATATCTGGGCAGATGGTACAGGGGCTGATATGTGGTGCAGTGGAAGCACGGTGTAAGGTTAGCGGTAGAACCATCCAGATAACCCTAAGGAATGGATCTTGTCATGATATCCTATGTAAAACAGTACAACCAAAAGTCTGCAAAATGCAACCTGGCTAAGTAAAACTATCGAAACCCCCAGACTCATCTCACCAGTAGTGGAAAGGAGGGGCATATTGCAAGGGCAAGGGGAGGCCTAAAGGGACACCGAGAGGAGGGTGAAGTAACCAGTCGTGCTAGCGTTGTAGAGAGTGGAATCCGAATGCACTAGTATCCGTGGTTACGTCCCGTGCAATGTATGGGACCTACCACAAGTGGGAGCAGCCCATAGGGTGAGATGACAAAAGGGACTAGATACTTTAAAAAGTTAGTGCGATAGTCTACTCAACCACTTGACTAAGGAATCGTGTGGAGTAACGAGCTGATTGTCTCTTGTGGGTAAAGTGTACAAACTCTACAGAGTCAAAACTATTCGAATAGCCGAGCCCACGGTCAAGGGCGGACATGAGAACCTAACTAGATATAGTTCTATTTCAAAAACTTTGTGGGTGGAATTGGAAAACTGATGGGTAGTGGAAAGCTCTAATTTGTGTTGCCCTAGGTGTCGCCCCAGTGATATGGTAAGCGACTATAACGCTAAAAGTTAGCATATGGTGTAGAAACTATGTAACAGTGGATGGTATCTAGATCACTATTATCATTCTAATCTTTCAAGCATGATAAAAAAATTCTATTTTAGTAAAAACTGTTAGGTCATAGGAAATTTCTAAGTTACCTATTTAAAAGCAATTGATAGCAAAATAAAATAACCTGAGCCTTTCTTTGATAAGCCATGCGTGTTATTTATTGCATTCTACGTATTGGCTCACGGAGCACGGTAGATTTGTGCTCACCCTCGCATTACAAAAAAATTCAGAAACAGAAACCCAAGATCACTGTGCCTATGAGGAAACCCCTGCCACAGATGAAGGAGCCAACGAAGGATTGTAGACAAGTAAACTTAATGGAGATTGTATGCACATATATTACCTAAGTCAAGATAATATATGTTGTAGACATTTACTCCTTAGTCGCTTGCCTGTGGATTATGGTCTTACTTTTGCTTATATTTCCGATGTGCTTTTGTATGTAGATACTTGGCTTGGTCGGCCCTTGTGTAAAACTGTCACCCGACATGGTGTATTTCAAACTTTGTTATGTAATATTATAGTTTATTATGTTTCATGCGATGTATGAGATGATGCAGCAATGTACCTATAAGCACTATCTACTGATCCAGGGAATAGTGTGATGTTTCACAGGTGATTCTAGATTGAAAAATCTGGGTCCGACAGAGCTGGTATCAGAGCATACGACTGTAGGGTAAAAGCCTTAGGATGGTTATTAAAATCTGAGTCCAACAATTCAAGGGCTTGATGGATGACTCAGAGAAACCTTTGTTCCCGAGCTGCAAGCCGCAATACACAAGATTGTCATCTGTTCTTGAACTGTTGAAATTGAAGGCAAGCAATGATTTGCTCGACAAGAGTTTCACGACGTTGTTAGGTATCCTAGCAAATATCCTTCTAAAGGGAAATGTGTTGCCGAGAACCACCTACCAAGTCAAGAAGGTTCTTTGTCCATTGGGAATAGAAGTAGAAAGAATACATGCATGTTAGAATGATTGTATCCTCTATCATAAAGAGTATGTAAAATTACATATTTGCTTAGTATGCTAAGCATCTCGATACAAGCGTAAGAATGACTCCGATGATGGCAATGGCATTGAGGTGAAGCAAGGACCTCTTGCTAAGATGTTATGATATTTGCCTGTAATTCTCCATTTAAAGTGTGTTTATTTGCGAACTAAAAGGATGCAAGATTGCTGCGTTGGTACTCAGAGGAGCGTAAGAAAGATGGAATCATAAGACACGTTGCTAATTCTACCCAATTTAGGAATAACAATATGATGTTTGCAGACTTCAGTGTGGAACTGAGGAATATAAGGTTTGGGTTGAGTACAGATGGAATGACTCCTTTCGGTAATATGAGCAGCTGACATAGCACCTACCCCATGAATATATGCATGTACAACCTTTATCCTTGGATGTGTATGAAGCAGAAGTACATTTTGATGTTACTACTTATCCAAGGGTTCAAATACCTAAGAATGATATTGATGAGTACCTAGCACCATTGGTGGAAAATCTTGTGACAATGTGGAACGAAGGGGTACAGGTATAGGATGCGGACAAATGAGAGAACTTCACTCTACGCGCCATGTTATTTTGCACCATCAATGATTTTTCTACTCTTGTTAATCTATCGGGCTTGAGTACAAAAGATGCCAAAGCCTGTCTGCACTTCTTATATTGTACCGAGAGTGTATGGTTGAACAACTTGCGCAAAACTATGTTTATGCGTCACCATAGGTTCCTTCCACGATATCACCCATACCGCAAGATGAAGAAATAATTTGATGAAAATAAAGTGGATAACTCAGCACCAAGGCCGTTTAGTGGGAAATATGTGTACGATATAGTCAAGGATATCGATTTTGTGCTTAGAAAGGGACGTAAATTGAGGACCCGTCATAAGAACATGTGGAAGAAGAGGTTAGTATTTTGGGACTTGCCTCATTGGGAAAACTTAGAAGTTTGCAATTGTATCGATGTCATGCACGTAGAGAACAATGTATGTGATAGCTTGATTGGTCTCTTACTGAACATTCGTGACAAAACAAAGGATGGTGTCAACGCATGATGTGACTTGGTTGTTATGAGCATTAGGACTGAGTTTGCACCGATAGGGATTGATAAAGGCCGCACGTACCTTCCCCCAACTTGCTACACTCTATCTAAGTCTGAGATAACTAAACTATGCCAGTGCTTGCATGGTGTAAAAGTTCCATCTGGTCACTCCGCCAGCTTGAAGAAACTTGTTTCCATGTAAGATTTGAAATTAATTGGCATGAAGTCTCATAATTGTCATGTGCTAATGACACGACTGCTTTCTGTTGCACTTAGAAGTATTTTACCAAACACGGTTGAAGTGACAATCATGAGGTTGTGTTATTTCTTTACCGCAATTGCTCAGAAGGTCATTGATCCCGATGGACTGGATGCTCTGAAGAAGGAGGTGGTGACAAATTTATGTCATCTTGACATGTATTTTCCTCCATTTTTCGATACCATGGTCTATCTCATTGTCCACCTTGTTGAAGAGATAAAGATATGCGGCACCGTGTTTCTATGTCATATGTATCCATTCGAGAGGTACACAGAAATTCTCAAGTCCTATGTACGTAATCATTCTCTGCCAGAGGGTAGCATCATTGAAGTTTATGCAACCGAAGATATCATTGAGTTCTACACCGATTACATGACTCAGGTCGATCTGATAGGTATGCCTCTATCTCATCATGAGAGGAGGCTAGAGGGTATCAGGACCATCAGAAAGAAAGCAATAACTCCCAATCTGGATATATACACTCAAGCCCATTTCATGGTCTTGCAACACATGACTGAAGTGTCTCTGTATATTCAGGAGTACAAGGACATGCTACGCCAAGAGAATCCAGACCGGTCGAAGGATTGGATCATGAGACAGCACAACTGTCAGTTCAAGGAAAGGTTAAGGGTGTGATTCACTGGGAGGTTGTCAAGTGAAATGCTGCAATGGTTGTCAAGAGGGCCAAAATTTACAATTACAACATGACAAGCATACGACATTAATTGGTACTTATTTTATACAACATATAAGGATAGAAAGAACACAGTGCAGAACTCAGGTGTTTGCATAAATGCATTTCATAAGCAGTTTAGTATTGTTGCCCCAAGCTCCTACTGTGGGCTTGTAGAGGAGATTTGGAAGCTCGACTATGTAATTTTCAAAATCCCTCTCTTTCGGTGCCGTTGGGTCCAACTCTCACAGGGTGTAAAGGTCGATAAGTACAGTGTCTCTACTATGGACCTCAAATATGTAGGATACAAAGATGAATCATCATACTCGCGAGGCAAGTTGTTCAATTTTTTTATGTAACCGACCTAGAAAATAAGAAGCACCACATAATTCTTCATAGAAAAAGAAGGATTGTCGGAGTTGAGAATCTTGGATGAAGAAGAGTACAATCAATTTAACGACTTGCCTCTATTCAGAGATGGCATCAGGCTCAAGGAAGAACCAAGGGATGAAGCAAGCTATATGTGTGTCGATCATTACGAATGAGCTTTATTTAAAAGGAAAATAGCCAAGTGGAATGATCCCACATGGCGAACACCTATTTGGAAATTATTCCAATGTAATTAATAAACTCAGAATGTAATTAAGGAATTATTCCATTGTAATTAATGGTACAAACCGTGTGTGATATATGCATCACAGATGGTTACATAATAGAACTGTCTGTGATAAGTACAATATCACAGACAGTTTCATAATATAACCATCTGTAATAATGTATAACATCATCGATGGTTTCATAATAAAACCATCTGTGGTATTAATACCATAGTCGGTTATTTAGTAGAACCATCTGTGATATTTCTTCTATAAGTAATTCTCTTGCTAGGTTTTGTGCTGTTACTCCTCTCACTCGCACATCCCTCCGTCTCCTCATCCCCCAACATTCACCGCTGCCGCTGGAGAACCCGACTTCTCCATCCTCTTCTTCCTCACCTGGCATGGTGGTACTGTCGCCTCTCCTCCTTAAGCCGCCTCTCCTCTCGTCGCCGCCTCACCTTCCCGTCGCCTCTTGTTCCAATGCTGCCTCTTCTCCTGAAGGTATGGATCCCAAATCCCACTTTTTTTATCTTATGTGTGATAGATCTGTCCATATCTATTAGTGTATGTTTATGAGTTCTCTCCTCCCCATTGCCTCTCCTCCCGAAGGTATGGATCCCAAATCCCACTTTTTACCTCGTGTGTGATAGATCCATCTATATCTGTTAATGTATGTTCATGAGTTCTCTCCTCCTCGTCGCCTCTCCTCCCGAAGGTATGGATCCCAAATCTCACTTCTTATCTCATGTGTGTTACATCTGTCTATATCTGTTAGTGTCTTTTTATGTGGAACCCAAAAAGGAATGAGGGAAATGGATGTGGGAGGGAAAATGGGCCTACTTGTCACAGGCTATAAGTGGTAAGGTTGTTAGGGGTAGTCTCGGTGTGGTCCTCACATAGATGAAGACATGGATGGTGGTCCTTTGTCGTTGCCAAAAATGTCACCTTCATGTCATCCTCACGGTTAGCATTCTAGATGTCTAGTGATCCACGCTCTCCTTCGGCTTCCACTACGTTCTTGTCTCCTCTCCTCCGACTCTTCTTACTTCTATGGGTGGGTTGCTAGTTCAAGTAAAAAAGGGCATAAAACACTATGAGTCACAGTAGTAATTGCACTAGATAAACATTACAACACTATACACTTGAGCTTCAAAAAGGTGGAAGCAAATTAATTTGCTTCACCCCTTTTCAAGCTCATGTGTATGGTGTTTTATTGTTTATTTTTTAGTTGTTGAGAAATGCATGTCCTCTCCTTTGACTCTCCTCTCCTTACTTCTATGTCTATGCTACTGGTTCAAGTAAAAAAGGGAATAAAACATTAGGAATCTGAGTACTAGTTGTACAAAAGGAACATTACAGAAGTATACACTTGAGCATCAAAAGGGTTAAAGCAAATTAATTTGCTTCAGCCTTTTTCAAGGTCATGTGTATGGTGTTTTATTATTCGTATTACAAAGAGATTTTGTAGCAATAATATACATCGCCGAATGTTCTAATTTATTGTAAGATCAACCAGTGCCAATGTTTACTCTCACAATTTACTATAATTAGTTTTTTCCTATAAAAGAGATGACATCATCATTGTTGTCATCGACATCGCTGAATGGGACTGATGCTCCAAAGATCGGGATAACTAGGCATGGCAGAGGAGTATCGGAAAGGCTAGAGGGCCGAATGACCATCATGGAGGTCTCTCTGGATAGGGTCCTTCTACAATCGAAGAAAGCAGCGGTAGCATTTCGAACTACTTGAGAGATACCTGGAAGACAACGGGTTCACTTCACCGTAGCAAGCTAGAAAAGTTTGACAAAAGACAAGAAAAGTGCACTGTGGACGGGAATTTCAAACATGTTCAAGATCCCAGTAGAAGTCTAGGGACTCATGCGACGGTAGGCACTCCTCGCAATGGAAAAAGCATGGAAGACCTTCAAAAGCACACTTGTCATGAAGTACACGAACAAGGATCACACGCCCTTCACGAGGTACCCTTTTGTGTCATCGAAAATATGGGAGGCCTTTGTGCGGATGAAGATGAAGACAGAATTTCAACAGTAAAGTGTGGTGTACAAGGCTCTCTAGGCATAAAACACTCACTCCCACAGACTCAGCACCAGTGGGTACGCAGGTAAAATCTCGCAATGGAGGATGGAGGACGAGCTCGCAATCCAGTCGGAGGACTCCCCATCATTTGCCAGGATCATAAATGAGTATGTCCAAAACTAGTTAAGAGTGAGGTCATCAACCATGTCTTTGGGCATCACCTCTTTTAAAAACCCCGTAGACGAGGAAGTGTCCCAATACCTGGTAAGATATGTTAAACTACCTAGCTGTTAATAGGTCCATAACTTCATAGGGTCTAAAATAACATGATGCCTCTTGCAGCAAATATTGACTATCGAATCTTCCGAAGGCTCATTTCAATCAATCAGGGAGAGGGATATACTATCCTCAGCCCTGGGAAACAAAGTGCACACAGGTTGCACGTGAGGCCTAGGGTTTATATATCTTGGAGGCATGGATTCCCAAATGACTCTGAGGCATATAGGAGTAGGAAGAGATCCAAGGCCGAGCGTGAGGAATGTATGAAACAGGACTTTTATGCAAAACTTGAGAACATAACTACCTCACTTCAAGAAGAGATAGATGTATTGAGGGAAGAACTGTTGCAAGCCACCCCCATTATTGTGGTACCCAGTCACCCTCAACGTTGGAGTAGTTGTGCATCCGTGCTACATTCTAAACATAGCGACACCCACTTATCTATCGATGACATTCAGGTAATGTACATCTCTAGAATGCTACATAGATATACCTAGTGGACGCCTTAGCTCATCATGTATCGCTATGTAGGAGGCCATGCCATGCATCCTCAGAATCAGAGTTGTTGGCTAGATTCCCGTTGACGCTGGGCGGGGTTGGCGTTGTAATAGTCCAGCTGTTTATCTTAAAATTTTTAGTGAAAAAATAAAATAAATTTAATTTAAAATAAAATTAAGTGTTATTTGATTGATTGAATTTTTTGGTGATTTTATTTGCCTGTTTTATAAATTTATTTGAATCTTTTGGCTTTTATTTGGAAAGGAAATCAATTAAAACCCCTCCCTTTTTCTCGGGCTACCACGTGTCTAGCCCAGATTCCGTTCCCTCTGCCACCCGGCATCATTGCCGCCACCTCCCCATCTCTCTCTTTCCTTCTTTCCTCTCACTGCCAGTGGGCCACCCCACTATCTTCTACCTCTCGCTCATCTCCTTCTTATCTTCCACCGACCATCGTTGTCTTTGACTGATCTCCCTTGCCTGCCTTCCTTTCTCATCTTCCTTCCGTCGCACTCCATGCGCCAACCCCTCAATTTCCGTGCCAGATTCCTCAATCTCCATGCTCACCCCGCCCTTATCAACAGCTCCTTTAAACTCTGAGCTAATCAAAGCATTACGCCGTGCTCAGCTGCATTAACTCACGAAGTTGCCCTGGCCTTTCCCCTCCCCCTCGAGCTATATAAAGGAGCCTTCAGCACCAGTGCATCCCACGCCACTTCCCTTCCTCCCCAGTTCTTCTTGTAAGCATCCAAGATTGTCGAGTAATCTTTGAAGCGATTCAAGCAAGAAAATACTGTCACCATGGTCCGCCTCGAGCCTCGCCAACGTCGTTAGTATCTTCCCTGTGTGAACCTCCTCTACCCCTTCACCACCGAGGACCATCGTTGAAACCCCCCATCGTCAACCATAATCGCCACCGACCGCCTTTAGCATCCGCATAAGGTATAAAAGAACTCCTCGATATCTCCTCTCTCTTTTGCACCCTCACTGACCGCCGTCGAGCACTAGAGCTCCGGCAATCACCATTCCCGAGTGCCACCAATGGTTTCGATCACCCTCGCTTCTGACCCCCTTCCACCACTCTTTAGAACTCTAAACTCCTAGTGTTTTGAGCACGACCACACAAAAAATCCTATAGCTTCCTACCTCTCGTCTTTCCGATCACTCTTATCTTCCGACCACTGCATCCGACCACAGTCGCTCTCGACTACAACTGGGCATGACCATGAAAGTCTTTTCAGCCACCTTAGTCACTCCAACGACTCCCAATCACTCTTCAGCCCTAACCACTCTTTGCACTCTATGGATTTCAACCACAGTCGCTTTTGACCGTAGTCATTTCTGACCACAGTCGTTTTCAACTGGTGATGCTTTCGACCGTAGTTGCTTCCAACCCTTGCCGCTTCCGACTACTAAGCTTTTACCACAATGCTATTTTTGACCACCGTAAGCCTTTTGATCACTCTCTAGCCTCCGACCATATTATATCCTCCGAGTCCCCCAACCACATTAGATTTTGACCACACACAGAATTTTTGACCACTGACCACTCTGTATCTTTCGACCATGCACAAAATACTATAGCATCGGCCATCCGACCACAGTCACCTTCGACCACGGTAGTGCGCGACCATGGCCGCCTGTTCAACCACTCCAATCAATTCGACCATGATAGCCCATTTGACCACTTCAATCCTTTCGATCATTGCTATCAACCGCTGCTTTTGACCACTCCATTCAACCACATCCGCTTCCGACCTCTGCCGCTTTCGCTTTCGACCACTGCCATCTCCGACTTCCTCCGACCTTCGACTACGACCGCTGCAAACCACCGACCACCTTAAACACTCTAAAGCCCTTGACCACTCTCAAAACTCTATAACCTTCGACCACTCCAATCTCTCTGACCACTTTATAGCTTTTGACCATGGTTGTTTTCAACCACACCAGCTGTTCGACCACTTTAATCCTTTCGACCACCCCATCTGATCACTCTTAGCGTTTCGACCACATATAGTTTTTGACCAAGAACAATTTCTGACATCAGCTATTCGACCACCCAAAGCCTATCGACCACATATAGTTTTTGACCGCTGAGATTCGATCATTCAGCTTTCAACTACTCTTGTTCCAACCACACCTTTGCTTTCGACCACCTGAAGATCCACCCCGCTATAACTACTCCGACAATGGTATAATCTCCAATCCGTACGACCATATTAAAACTTTTTTTGACTATTGCTTTGCCGACTACTGCAAGCTTTCGACCGCATATATCCTTCGACTTCTAAGCCTCTGATAACTTGGTAACCTTCGACCACTCCTACTTCTGACTATGAGAGACCATGTGGTCGTGACTCCATGTGAATGATGAGTAATTGACAAAGGTTTAGGATAGCCGAGTTTGGATTGTGTGGTCGGACCATGTCGTTGCGTGGTGCAACGGGCTTGGTCGGACTTGGTCAAACTTGGTCGTATGGGATTAGGTTGCATATTCCGATGATTCGACAGGTTTGGACTTCGTCATGAGTAAGTATGATGTGCTTATGCTATTTACGCTTTCATGTATCGAGCGGTGCTATGTGACGTGTTTCTTGTATGTGTGACTTCAGGACGTCGAGGCGGAGTCGTGGTGAGACACGAGCTGATCGGACTAGACACAGGGAGGTGTCGAGGTCAGAACGGTCGGATGTGTCGAAGACGGCGGAGATTCGATGTGGTTGCGAGTTGTGGACGACAAGGAGCGCGGAAGCTTCCCGGAAGGTGCACGAGGGGCGAATCGGTAAATTCGCAAGGCTGCACAAGCGGGAGCGGGCTCCGTTGGATTTAGCGGACGTAACGGGGTGGAGACCTGTTAGCCAAGCGCTATAAATAGGTGGAGGGGGCTGCATGCCTCCCCATGGATTCTAGGGTTTGAGTGGATTGTTAGGTGGTGCTTTAGTCAAAATGAGCTTTGGAGAGTTTGTTTTGGCTTTAGGGCTTTAGTTGTTGAGAATTGGTAGGAGACACAGAGAAGGCTCTGTGTTTGTGTCCCCCTTCGTAGCTTCTCTGTGTGTTCCTCCCAAGAAGCATGTGAAGCTTTTGGTGATCTTGAGGATGGAGAGGGAGAGTGAGGAGATGGATCGAGAGTCTTGTAATCATTGCTCTTGTTCTAATGTCCATGCGTATCGGGACTCCTCTGTAATCCTTTTGCTTCAATGAATGGAAATCTGAAGTTTTCTCCCGTGCTCTCTGTTCTTCCTTCGTTCTCCTTTTTGGCTTGATCTTGAGTTTCGTGATTTCTTGTTGTTTGTTGTTGGGGAGTGCCAAAATGGGTTGCTATGACATGGGGGATGCTCAAAAGTCATTTGGCTATTTAATCCCAAGAGCAAACCGAGTTTGATTCCAGATTTAGTTCTTGAGCCCTCTCTGTTCTTCATTTCCTCCTTCTAGGGTTTAATGCAAATCTTGATTCCCTTCGCGAGATGGCTTGAAATTTAGCATGGAGAGTCCAGAGGCTATTGAGTAGCTATTCTCAAAGTTTCATGGCCAAAGGATCAAAGCTTGAGGAGTAATTTGATTTTTGGTGCAGACATGCATTTTCTAGGTTTTGAGACAGAGGAATCCTTGTTCTTTTGATTTTCCAGTGGATTCTCGAAATTGGCTCTTGGATTATTCTTCTGGGAGTATCCCCTAGCTATCCTCAAAGTTTCCCAAGCCAAGAATACAAGAATCCTTGCGAATTTCTCAGATTTCAGAAAATCATGTTTGCTGATTTCCTCGAGAGGTACTACCGCTCCTCGAGAGGTACTACCGCTCGGCTCAGCGGTACTACCGCCCAGTGGTACTACCGCTTGCAGTCAGTCCTGTTCTGAATTTATTTTTCTTGACTGTCTCTTTCTGGATCTGGTTTATCCCTATTGCTGTGACTTCCAGTTGTGCCTATCTTCTTTCTTCATAGCTTCCATAGCTATTGGAGAAGAAGCATAAGTGTGGATTCTTGAGGGGCGAATTTAATTTTAGAAAGCGACATTCACCCCCCTTTGTCGCCATTTCGGTCCAACAGACTACTACGGTTTCTGACCACAACAAAAATACTTCCAAAAGTCTGTATTTCTTCATCCTAACTCCAATTGGAACCATTCAAAATTTTAAATTCATCTAAAATCTAAAACTACCTATTTTTGAATTCTATTTGAGTTTGTTAGGTTATTTTTACATGTAGATTTCAACTATTCTGGAGAGTACCTTTGCAATGATCCTCAACAGCAAACTTCTGAGCAAGGAAAGTTACACCTTTGATCATGTTGCTCATAATAATTTAAATTATTATGTTGTTTTTAAATTGATATGCATGCATACTTTTATTTAAATTTAGTTTAAATTCATTTTAAAATGCCAATTATACCTAATTCCTTTGGTTAAGGCCAAATTTGAATTGAACTTCCTATGCCTTGTCACCCTAAATACAAACCTAATTAGTACATTAGTATTAACCAGAAGTTTTATAGAATTGCTTAGGCATGTTTAGAATGATTTTAGGTGGGAATATTTATTTCACAAAATGATGGTTTCTAAAATGTATTCTTGACTTTGGTAAGTTAAAAAGGTATGTAAAATATTTCAAAACAAAAATATAAAATCTAGTTTAGACTTAGGCTAATGGTTAGGTGGTGGGTGCGAGCATGCGTTGCTATTCGGCAACACAATGTTCATTATCAAGCACAAGGGGTATATGGGTTGAGCCTAAGTCAAATTAAGGACCGGTCTATGAGCTACTACTACAAAACCCTTTCATACTACCACAAAGCTAGTATGGGACAGCCCTAGCTGACTAATTTATGGGTCCCAACCTGAGTCTCGCTGCAGATTGAAAGTGAGCGTGGCATAAGCCATGTGAAGTCTCACTTGGCTTACGAGGGAGTCCCAGTCTGGTGGATTCCTTACTAGGATGAAACCTTAGTGTTAGCTTGGCCAGTTTGAAGGCTTTGCATTGTAAAGGCCTTATTATAATTTTCTCATTCGCACACCTATGGAAGCGTATAATGACCAACATTATAAGATAATCATATCTTCTGGGTAAAGTTGTACAACCTCTATAGAGTGTATAAACTATCCTTGATAGCCGTACTCACGATCATGGGCAAGATTAGTAAAGTTTTTCATGGATTAGACTTTGTTTTCAAAATGGTTTTACAAAATGCTTATGGATGGATGAAATCCATATGAGATCTTTTTGAGGAAAGATGGTCCGGATGGGGTACCCATGGTTAAGTTGGTGTTTGCTCGGAGCCTACACTTACAATATTATTTCATTAAATTTTGTTTCTATGTATTGTATCAAATTCAGCTTTAGAATCTACTTGCAATATTTACTTCAATTTTGCTTTACACTTAATTAATCTTACTATGCCTTCCTTTGTCAATCTTTATGCATGCATTAACTCTATTAAATCTCCTAGTGTAACTTGTGGAGTACTTTATGCGCTCATGTTGCTTAAATTATCTTTTTTTCCAGAAGACGCCTTCATTAACTTCGGTGAGGATCAGGACATTTAGGCCACATCTTACTATTATTTGCCTGTGGGTAGGCTTGTTGGGTTTCTTCTGCTTTGGTTTTTCCATCTGTTGCTTATATTTAATTTTGGCCTGTGGGCCGTGGATGTAAACTTTAGCCTTCAGGTCCATATTCAGTTAAATAAAGTTCGTCATTGTGCTTGATATGTATCCCTATTATTACTGTGTGGACCAGCTAATCCTGGACTAGTACGATTTACAAAGGGGGTTCCGGAGTTGTTGCTCTAGGGTCTGACAGAGATGGTATCAGAGCTATAATGGCTCTAAGACATGACCATAGGGTCTGACAGAGATGGTATCAGAGCTATAATGGCTCTAAGACATGACCATAGGTAGAATAGAGTGGTAGAACCCTAAGGACTTAGTTGAATTAAATCAGTAATTTCAAAAGGTATTGCTTACTCTTACCTCTCAATCATTGCCTACCCTTATCTCTCAATATTTTCTCATCTTTATATCATTAATTGAAAACTCATTCTAATCCTTTCCTTATTCAAAGTAACCATAGATGGACAACAGTTGGAATTCATCAACTTTGTCGCTGCCTTGAAGGATCATGCTTTGTACCTCAAGAGATGTGAAAAATCACACCAAGACAACCCTTGCCTCTTTAGGTTAAGTTGTTAAGCGAGAAAGTAGAAGATATGAGCTGTTAAGTTTCTTTTTTTGTCGGCAACCGTAACTATTGCTTGTTATTTGCTTAATAAAGGTTTTGCTATGTTGGTGTTTTCGTTGGATTGTCCAAAACAACTCCATGGTGCCAAGCTAGGGACTAATTTCACGAAGGTCCAGGTAGACAGGATTAATGACATTTTAAGATTGTCTCACTGGAGAGGCCTCAAAATGGAGAAATCATGAAACTAGGAGATACCGTTCACAGATTAGTCCAATGGCCCAAGATGGACATCACCTTAGACCCATCCGTGCCATATTCTCCACACGACCATGCCCGTCAAACAAAATGCTCCATGACTCCACCTCAAGCCCCGCTTCACAAGTCCATCGCATTGGCTCCCGTGGAGACAAAGCCAAAGATGTATCGCAAGCGAGGCACTAAGGCCCAACTAAAGAAGACTAAGTTGCCTCTTGAATCCTGGAAGTACCAGCTCGGACTGTCGTTGGTCCCCTAGTCACAATTACCTAGCCTTGGACAGACTTGCAGGTCTTTACATACCTGGTAGATACAGATGTCCAACAGGAAGCCAAACTGGCAAAGTGGATTCACCGTGAGATACACGGAGGTGTATTTCCTCCACGACTCAAGCTACATTGTCATGACCTTCAAAAACTTATTTTTACTATTCAACCTTAACGAACTTGATGCCTCACTTCTACGATACTGGACACTGTAAGTGTATTATACAATGAAGTTCTACATTTACGTAATACCGATAAATGTCATAACTCATTGCTAATGTATAGATCCATGATGCAATGAGTCCGGCGACGGTGACAACCGGTGGGTTTCCTTGACCCACACTTGGTCTATGAGCAATCCATCAACGCAAACATATCCTTCGCCAAAGAATACATAACAACATGATTGCTTGCTCACATTGACAAGGTGTACATCCTGGTACCCTTCAATCAAGGGTAAGTGCTTCACTAGTTGTCATACAAGTTTTATTTGTACTTTATACGTAATATGAACTTAAGATTAATCACTATGGTGACACACATGATTAGGTCTCACTAAATTCTAATTGTGATTGTACCAAAGTGAAGCAAGGTCATATACCCTAATTCCCTACTAAGGAGCAACCACGACTTCACCTGTGTGCAACAAACAATTAACAGGTAAACGTATTTTCTTGATACGTAACTCTATTGTAGTGTTCCCTTCGTTTGCAATGGCCGAGGCTAACTTTTTGGAATCATATAGGTCGTTCAGCACTTACATTGCCAAGGAAGGGAGACACAAGGAATCCAGCGACACAGCACATGATTTCTGGTACCCGCTACAACAGAACAATCCTGCTATATGACACTTCGTTATAATGCCTCTAGAACTGACAATACCTATGTATGTGATTCTATTTTTACAGTGCCATCAGCAGTTACAGGGTAACATTTGTGGCTTCTACGTTTGATGCCATATGCAGGAAATCATGGACGCTAAGACGAATGATCCAAAGGTTTGTCAACCTACCAATAAATATTTCATGATTATCAATTCATATATATATACACTAATGACTTTAGCACTACTAGCGACAGCGTGTGGAATTTGACGAAAGTACATTCGATCTTAACAAACTTGCCGATGTTCGAGGACAACTCTCTGAATTCTTGATGGGGGAGGTCATACACAAGAATAGAGAGTTCCACGCTCACGATGATGATTAGATGTTCAAACATTTCATACAATTGTAATCACTCAATTGTGCTTAATCAAACAATTCGTTCAGTTGTACTTTTTCAGTTGTTTAATTCATTTGTGAGATCTGTGTAATGATTATCGTGTGCTATATTGTGCTATATATATGTTCTATTTACTTGTTTCAGAGGGCATAGCTAGTATTTCTTGAGGCTAGCCAAAAACAGAAAATAATTTAGATATTAAAATAGCTATCACAGACAGTTTATAATAACAAACCATCTGTGATATATGAAATATCACAGACGGCTATATTTAAGAACTATCTGTGGTATCTATAATATCACAAATGGTTAATGCCAAAAGCGTCCGTGATATGTCATATGTCATAGACGGTTTTTTTTAAAAAAACCGCCTGTGTTGTAATTTATCACAAACGGTTTGAGAACTGTCTGTGATAACCTGATAACCACCTGTTATCACAGGCACATGAATTCAGACGATTTAGAAACCATCTGTAATGATAGTTTTGAATCGTCTGTGATAACTTTTTTTATAGTAGTGGATTGGTTAACATTTCTTGAAAGGAGAATCTTTTGGAGTCATCAGACAGAGTTATCGTTCTTGGCAACAGGATATTTTACTGGTTGATGATATTTAGATGGATGTCGATCGGTTTCTATATATAATCCTGCTTGGACCCGTGAAATCCAATGAGAAATTCCCCTTGAACGTAGAGAGATGTACTAATCAATTGATTTAACTTGCACGCTAAATCCTCACTTCACATTACAAGGAGTACGGACCCAATAAGAGAAATTACAACGGCCTTTTTTTTTGCTTTTGATTTGGCTCTCTAAAAACCAAAATAAATGGGATGATTTCTCTAAACGGTTTCTCGAAGCTGCTTCTCGAGTCTAAAACCATATGCGTCATTCGTGTCCACGTCTTCTTTATTCATTATCGTCTTAAAAAATACAGATAAAAACCATCAGTTATACTCTAAAAGAACAGGGTCGACAACTGATAGCCTGGCTTTTTCTGAATCTATGGGAGAGTCGTCAGAACCAGCGGTCTGAGATCTAGGGGATCCTTTATCAAATTCAGGAGCTCAGTTCGTCTACCTTTGTTGTGCAACAGGTTCGTAGGGAAGCAAACTGTGTCGCTCACTTGTGTGCGCAACAACCAAATAAAAAAAAGAAAATTACTATTAGATTTGTGTATGGATTCCACTCTATGTCAAGTACAATACGAAAATATGCAAATCGGAATAACGTTTAATAATAAATTAGTAATTTGATTTGCATACAAATTTGTAGCTATACTAATTAGGCAGCCAAAGGAAGCTACCATGTTAATCAGGAAAAAAGAAAAGCATTTAGTTATCTATTTGATGGGTCAAAGTTATTATGACATAGATTAATAGAAAACAATTAAAATTTAGAATAAAAATAAAAGAAAATTGGCAATTCAATTGTATAGGAATTCAACTTCACGTCAAAAAAATGCAAGTTTTGAATTAAAAATAACAGAATTTAGCAATATAGTTTGCATATGAATTTAACTCACCGTAAAGCACAATCCAAAAATATATAAATTATCTAACTAAGCCATATTAATTATTGCTTTTGCTATTGCACAGTCGTCTAGAATTTTTTTGGTTCTGTCAATTTTGCTGTCCGTTAGATGTTGCTTTGAGATCTTCCCATTTCGTTGGCTTTGATCGAATCAAACGGGCCGTAGCCCTCATCAGATCCTCCGGATAGTGTTTTGCACCCATTAGTGATATGTTTTTGTATTCCTCAATCCGTGCGCCTATCTTTATCCCTTTGGACCATTTGAGTCCAGGTGGAGGTTTCAAGTCCTTCCGACTGGATTTTTATCTTGAAGATTAAATTCTCGAAGCAGATTCAGCAATGGAGGTTCAAAGAGGCTGGTGGAGAGATTGCCTTAAAATTGGATATAACTGAAATTAGAGGAGATAACCACAAGTGAAGAAGCAGAATGAGGACAACATCCACGAGTAGAGAGGAGCAAGATAGGAAGGCAATGTCACTAGCAGGAGTCAACGTTGATGAGTTCACGCTAATATTGTTAAATAAAGATCGATGTGCTTATGTAGTAGGGTAAAGCAACAAAATCAAGAATACTCCAAGGAGTAGAAGCAAGAGGAGGTCCAAGCATACGTAAGCCATTGACACAGCTAGACAGAGAAGATTTTATTTATGAAACAAGCATGTCAGAGAAGATATGACTATGTGTTCTCTTAAAGTGCATTCATACATTAAAACTTTCATTTTCTAAATATAGGATTTACTCTGGTTTCCCATAACTCACATAGACATCTTTCTAATGTTTTCATGTATTTTGAAATCATATAGGTTTGTAATTGTATTCCTATGTTTCTCCTTTCACTACCACATCACAGACAATTCTAAACTCTCATCACAAACGGTTTCTAAACAGTATGATTTATTGCATTATTGATAACTGGCAATTATTACAGACGATTTTTAAGTCATCTGTGATAAGTCATAACACATACGGTTAGTATAAAGAACTATCTATGAAGACCAACTATCACAGACAGCTTCGACCACGAAACTGTTTGTGATATGTCGGCCATCACAGACAATTGTTTGTGATGGACTACATATCATAGATGGTTGGTTCACTGAACTACTGTGATAGTAGGTGTTCGCAAATGGTTTATACCACAAAACCGTTTGTGACGGATTACATATCACAGATGGTTCGTTCACAGAATTGCTATGATAGTAGGCATTCATAGACGGTTTATACCACAAAATCGTTTGTGATAGTTCGCTCTATGTAACAGCCCAGATTTTTATTAAAATAAAATAAATAGTAAATAAATAAAAATTGAATAGAATAAAACTTTAAATTAAAATAAGTATATTTGTGCCTAAAAGTTTAAATTTGGAGTTGCCTTGAATTTCTGTTTTTGAAAAAGCTGGATTTGAAAAGTATTTTCAGAAAATCCTAAAATTATTATTAAAATGATATTTTGATTTTCTATAAAAATCCTATGTCAAATTAATTATTTGGAGTTTTTGGCTTTTATTTGGTTTCCTGGTTTTTCTGGAGTTTAAAAATGCATTTTTGAAATTAAAAGGTATTTTAAAGTATGAAAATTAAATACCAACATTAGTTGGAAGTATTTTTATTAAGTCCAAAATATCACCAGGAGCTTCTGTGAATTTTCCTGGAATTTTTGGAAGTTATTTGGTATTTTTTGAGGCCAATTGAATTTTCTGGGCTTTTCTGAAAATCCTAAATCAAAAATAAAATTCCCCTCCCCTTTCCCCTGGCCGCCACGTGGACGGCCTGGATCTTGCCACGCCGCCCCCTTGGCCATCCGCTCCATCCCGCCTACCCCACCGCGATGGCCGCCACGTCGCCCCTCATTCCCAATCCGACCGTCCGCCCGCACCTCTCCTCCGGGCCGCCCGATTCCCCCTGGGCCACGCGGCGCCATCTTGGCCACCCACGCCTCCTCTCTCCCCGCTCCCTCTGCCCGCGGGCCCTGTCCGTCAGCCGCTCCGCGCCCCCCCCCCCCCTCGCTGCGCACCCGGGCCCGCCCGTCAGGGCCTCCGTCTTCCCCGCGCGGCCTTCCCCTTCCTCCCGCCGCCGCCGACCGTTGCGCCTGCTCCTGCCTTCCCCGGCGCCTCTCCTCTCTTCCGCGCGCGCCATGTCCCACGCACCGACCAACACCGCCATCCCCGCGCTCTTCTTTCCTTCCGCACCCCCCCTTTCCTTCTTCCCCTCTCTTTCCTTTCCGTCGCCCGCCATCTCCGGCGAGGAATCCCCGCCAGCTCCCCCTCCCCGACCCCTATAAAAGCCCTTCCCCGGCTCCGTCCTTCCTCGCTCATCCCTCCCCCGCCCTCCAATTCTCCTCTCCGCCGCCCGAATCCCCTCGCGCCGTGCGCCCTTGTCGCCGCCGCCGTCTCGGGACTTCGGCGAGAAATCCCGGCCATCTCCGCCGCCTTCGAGCCTTGCCGTTGGTCCCTCCGGCTTCCCGGCCTCACCGCCGTGCCCTTACGCCACTTCCCCGGCCCCGATCGCCACCAAGCCGCCGCTGCGCCGTGAGACCCGAGCCGCCACCGCCTCTCCTCGCCGCCGACCACCGCCCGGCCTTCTCCGGTAATCTCCGACCCCGCCACTGCACTCCCCTCGGTCCCCTCTCCCCGTTGCCGCCCTCGCCGCCGGCCACCACCCGTCGGAGCGCCGGCGAGCACGCCGCCCGTGCACCTCCGGTCGGGGCTGCCTCGGTGCCAACGTGGCAGGTGAGGTGGCCGCCGCGTCAGCGCCACGCGAGTGCCACACAGACACCCAGCTGCCACGCCACCCCCTGCGCCACCTCGGCCCGCCCGAGTCCATGGACTCGGTTCACATGCACCCGGACCCATCTGTCGGTCTGTGCACCCCATGGCTGACGCAAGCGTGACGCCATAATCCCCTTTTTCAGTTGAAAAATAATTCGGCCGAAAATAAATTTGGTGCTGACGTCATAATTCCAGATTTCCTTTAGAAAATTAATTCCAGAAAATCCTGATTTTCCATTTTCTCTCTTTTCAAATTTCCCAGAGCCCGTTCTTCTTCGTTCTAACTCCGATTGAGCCCATTCAAATGTCTAAATTCATCAAAAATTCCCCTCTATCCATTTCTGGCCTCAATTCAAATATTTGAAGTCAATTTGAATTTATTCTAAATTTATTTGAAGTTGGTGGGTTATTTTGACGTGTAGACTTCGACGATTCGGGAAATTTCTGCGACGAAGAGTCAAACCAAGTTGAAGAGCAAGGAAAGTCACACTCCTTGACCATGTTGATCCCAGATTGTAAATAAAATTTTGTTGATTTAAATTATATTGCATGCATAATTTTATTCAATGTATTTCAATTCAGTTTTAACTTTAGTTAATACCTGTTTGTTAATACCTCCTTTGACATTGCAAATCCTGATACCTTGTCACCTTAGAATCAAACTCTAGTTAGTACACTAGTATTGGCTAGAGAACTTGTAAATCAAATGCTTAGCCATGCTTAGATAAAATATTGGTTTTGGGGTACCTTTTCACATAAAATGATAAGCTTTTGAACTGTATTCTTGACTTCGGAGAGTCAAGAAGGATGATAAAATATTTTGAAACAAAATATAAAACTGGTTTAGACTTAGGCAATTGGTTAGAGTGGTGGGTGCAGGCATGCCCTGTTGGTTGGAGCCGCAGTGGTTGAGTGTCGTGCACGGGAGTATGTGGTTGAGCCTAAGTCAGTTAAGGACCGGTCTGTGAGCTACTGTTGCAAAGCCCTAACGTACTACCATAAGGCTGGTATGGGACAGCCCTGGCTGAATAATTTGCGGGTCCCAACCTGAGCCATTTCGTAGGTTGAAAGTGAGCGTGGCGTAGGCCATGAGAAGTCTCACTCGGCTCAAGAGGGGGTCCCGATCTGGTGGATTCCTTACTGGGGTGAAACCTTAGAGTTGGCTTGGCCAGGTTGAAGGCTTTGCATTGTAAAGGCTTTGTCACGACTCCTAACCACACACCTAAGGAAGTGTGTAATCTAGTGGTAAAACGGGATGATCGTGTCTTATGGGTAAAGCTGTACAACCTCTGCAGAGTGTATAATCTATCCTGGATAGCCGTGCCCACGGTCATGGGCAAGCTGAGTAAAGGTTTTTCATGGATTAGATTTTGATTTTCAAAATGTTTTTGAAAACCTTGCGGATGGATGGAATCCGCGAGAGATTGAAATCTGGTGAATGGATGGAATTCATCAGAGTTGCGCAGTGAAAGCGTGTGGATGGATGGAATCCATACGTGATCTTTTGGAAAAGTTGGTCCGGGTGGGATGCCCGTGGATAGGTTGGTGTTTGGTCGGAGCCTGCACTGACGGTAATATTTTCAAATACAAGTATTGTTTTTACTTACTGTATTAAATTCAGCATTTTCAATCTATTTATTATATTTCATTAAATGCTGTTTTATGCAAATTAACCCTATGAGCCTTCCATTGAAGCCTTTATCATTATATTGCATTTCTCCGTGTGACTTGCGGAGTACAAGTTTGTACTCATTGTTGCTATCTCCACACAGAGGAAGACGACTTCGACTACGGTGAAGACCAGAACGAGTAGGCCACGTCTTGCAGTTGTTTGCCTGTGGGCAGGCTTGGGCTTCGTCTTTTCAGCTTCGCTTCCGCAGTTTCTTTTGCAGTTATTTTTTCCAATGTGCGATGATGTAAACGCTGGCCATAAGGCCGTACTCTTTAAATTAAATAAATGTCATTTTGCTTGGTATTTATCTTTGTTGTTCACTGTGTGCACTAGCTGATCCTGGACTAGTGCGATTTACACAGAGGATCCAGGAGTCGTTGCTCCGGGTTTCGACAGAGATGGTATCAGAGCCAGGTTGACTCCAAGACGTGACCGTAGGTAGAATAGATTGGTCAGACCATAAGGACTTATTTTTAATAATCAGTAGTTTCAAAAAGTTTTGCTTCAACCTTACCTTTCAAATCTTTGCTCATCCTTATCTCTCAATTCTTCCTCACCTTTATATTATCATTCCAACAACTTATTCCTAACTTACCTCTTGTTCAAACAATTATAGATGAACACTTTTGATGATGCACCCAATGATGGATGGAGTATGGGTCTTTGTCGACTGCTTCGTCGTTTGGGATTTCAACGTCGAGCTATCTACATACATGAACAAGATCGCCATGGAGACCGCATAGTGGGACATCGCTGCACTCTACTCATTACCAAGCAAACTGGACAAGGAAGTCTGCGTCTCCGCTTCAAGGGAAATGGATATTCGTTTAACAGAGCCAGACAAGAAGCCGCTCGTAAAGCAGTCCTTCGTCTATGCCACCTCTTCAGCCTCTGCATTGAAGGAGCTCGTATTGTGCCTCGACAGTCACGAAGGATGACACCGAGACGACCCTTAGCCCTTTAGGATAAGTTGTTAAGCTAGTTAATAAAAAGTTGTTATGAGCTGTCAGTTTTCTCTTTTGTCGACAGCCATAACTATTAATTAATAAAAGGTTTTGTTGGGTTGTGCAAAAGATCCCCTATTCCCCCTTTGCCTTGAGTCTCCTCTCTTCTAATTCTTAAAGCACCCAGCAGATGGTTAACACAAGAAGCAACAACAACAACGACGATGTCCACGACAACAACCCTATTGGCAACCAGGCTGCACAAATCCCTCCACCACCGCCTGCCAATGGACCAGATTGGGCTCAGATGATGGCCAATCAGAATCAGCTTATTCAACTACTGGTGCAGACCATCAATAACCCTGCACAACCTGCTCCACTAGTACCAGCTCAAGCTCCACAGCCAAGACTACCTGAATTTATGAGGTTGCGCCCTCCGACCTTCTCCAGCAGTGCTGACCCCATGGATGCAGATGACTAGCTTAGAGTCATAGGCAAGAAGTTGGACATCATCCAATGCAGTGACCGGGAAAAAGTCTTATTCGCCTCTCATCAGTTGAACGGACCAGCGTCGGAATGGTGGGACACTTACACCGCTGCTCATGCCAACGCACAAGGCATAACATGGGATGAGTTTGTGCGGAGTTTTCGCAAAGCTCATATCCCAACCGGCACCATCACCCTCAAGAAAAGGGAATTCCGAACTCTGCGTCAAGGAAGCTGCACCGTGAATGAATATCTACGGAAGTTCAACCAATTGGCACGCTACGCGCCAGAAGACGTTGCTACCGATGAAGCTAAGCAGGAAAGGTTCCTTGAAGGACTCAATGATGACCTGTCGGTCCAACTACTCTCCAACGACTATGCTGATTTCCACCAACTTGTCAGCAAGGCGATTCGCCAAGAGTCCAAGCACCAAGAAATGGAGAATCGGAAGAGACGGATGAACACCCAGCACCTGAACACCAGACGTTTTCCCAAGATCAGAAGGACTCCACCACAGGCCAACAGATTTCAGTCTTCATCTTCAGCCGAAGAACAAGTCCAGACCAACACTTTCCCCAACACCGAAGACAACAAAGCCCTGGCAATTGACTTCCCAAGGGACTCAAACCCTGCAGCAGGAGTCACCTGTTTCAACTGCCATGAGACAGGGCACTACGCCAACAACTGCCCCAAGAAGCAACAGGTAGTGAAGAATGGAACACCGGGAGCACCAACTGCCAACCACCTTCAAGCAGGAAGAAAAAGGCCCCAGAAGTTCATGAAAGGACGTCTGAACCAGATCTCGGCACAAACCATGCAGAGTAAGATCCAAACTCATCTCTTTGCTAGCCCGTGCGAATCTCGGGGACGAGATTCTTTTTAAGGGGGGTAGATTGTAACAGCCCAGGTTTTTATTAAAATAAAATAAATAGTAAATAAATAAAAATTGAATAAAATAAAACATTAAATTAAAATAAGTATATTTGTGCCTAAAAGTTTAAATTTGGAGTTGCCTTGAATTTCTGTTTTTGAAAAGGCTGGATTTGAAAAGTATTTTCAGAAAATCCTAAAATTATTATTAAAATGATATTTTGATTTTCTATAAAAATCCTATGTCAAATTAATTATTTGGAGTTTTTGGCTTTTATTTGGTTTCCTGGTTTTTCTGGAGTTTAAAAATGCATTTTTGAAATAAAAAGGTATTTTAAAGTATGAAAATTAAATACCAACATTAGTTGGAAGTATTTTTATTAAGTCCAAAATGTCACCAGGAGCTTCTGTGAATTTTCCTGGATTTTTCGGAAGTTATTTGGTATTTTTCTGAGGCCAATTGAATTTTCTGGGCTTTTCTGAAAATCCTAAATCAAAAATCAAAAATAAAATTCCCCTCCCCTTTCCCCTGGACGCCACGTGGATGGCATGGATCACGCCACGCCGCCCCCTCGGCCATCCGCTCCATCCCGCCTACCCCTCCCCGATGGCCGCCATGTCGCCCCTCATTCCCAATCCGACCGTCCACCCGCACCTCTCCTCCGGGCCGCCCGATTCCCCCTGGGCCACGCGGCGCCATCTTGGCCACCCACGCCTCCTCTCTCCCCGCTCCCTCTGCCCGCGGGCCCTGCCCGTCAGCCGCTCCGCACCCCCCCTCGCTGCGCACCCGGGCCCGCCCGTCAGGGCCTCCGTCTTCCCCGCGCGGCCTTCCCCTTCCTCCCGCCGCCGCCGACCGTTGCGCCCGCTCCCGCCTTCCCCGGCACCTCTCCTCTCTTCCGCGCGCACCGTGTCCCACGCGCCGACCAACACCGCCATCCCCGCGCTCTTCTTTCCTTCCGCGCCCCCCCTTTCCTTCTTCCCCACTCTTTCCTTTCCGCCGCCCGCCATCTCCGGCGAGGAATCCCCGCCAGCTCCCCCTCCCCGACCCCTATAAAAGCCCTTCCCCGGCTCCGTCCTTCCTCGCTCATCCCTCCCCCGCCCTCCAATTCTCCTCTCCGCCGCCCGAATCCCCTCGCGCCGTGCGCCCTTGTCGCCGCCGCCGTCTCGGGACTTCGGCGAGAAATCCCGGCCATCTCCGCTGCCTTCGAGCCTTACCGTTGGTCCCTCCGGCTTCCCGGCCTCACCGCCGTGCCCTTACGCCACTTCCCCGGCCCCGATCGCCACCAAGCCACCGCCGCGCCGTGAGACCCGAGCCGCCACCGCCTCTCCTCGCCACCGGCCACCGCCCGGCCTTCTCCGGTAATCTCCGACCCCGCCACTGCAATCCCCTCGGTCCCCTCTCCCCGTTGCCGCCCTCGCCGCCGGCCCCCGCCCGCCGGAGCGTCGGCGAGCACGCCGCCCGTGCACCTCCGGTCGGGGCTGCCTCGGTGCCAACGTGGCAGGTGAGGTGGCCGCCGCGTCAGCGCCACGCGGGTGCCACGCAGGCACCCAGCTGCCACGCCACCCCCTGCGCCACCTCAGCCCGCCCGAGTCCATGGACTCGGTCCACATGCACCCGGGCCCATCTGTCGGTCTGTGCACCCCATGGCTGACGCAAGCGTGACGCCATAATACCCTTTTTCAGTTGAAAAAAAATTCGGCCAAAAATAAATTTGGTGCTGACGTCATAATTCCAGATTTCCTTTAGAAAATTAATTCCAGAAAATCCTAATTTTCCATTTTCTCTCTTTTCAAATTTCCCGGAGCCCGTTCGTTTTCGTTCTAACTCCGATTGAGCCCATTCAATTTTCTAAATTCATCAAAAATTCTCCTCTATGCATTTCTGGCCTCAATTCAAATATTTGAAGTCAATTTGAATTTATTTTAAATTTATTTGAAGTTGGTGGGTTATTTTGACGTGTAGACTTCGACGATTCGGGAAATTTCTGCGACGAAGAGTCAAACCAAGTTGAAGAGCAAGGCAAGTCACACTCCTTGACCATGTTGATCCCAGATTGTAAATAAAATTATGTTGATTTAAATTATATTGCATGCATAATTTTATTCAATGTATTTCAATTCAGTTTTAACTTTAGTTAATACCTGTTTGTTAATACCTCCTTTGACATTGCAAATCCTGATACCTTGTCACCTTAGAATCAAACTCTAGTTAGTACACTAGTATTGGCTAGAGAACTTGTAAATCAAATGCTTAGCCATGCTTAGATAAAATATTGGTTTTGGGGTACCTTTTCACATAAAATGATAAGCTTTTGAACTGTATTCTTGACTTCGGAGAGTCAAGAAGGATGATAAAATATTTTGAAACAAAATATAAAACTGGTTTAGACTTAGGCAATTGGTTAGAGTGGTGGGTGCAGGCATGCCCTGTTGGTTGGAGCCGCAGTGGTTGAGTGTCGTGCACGGGAGTATGTGGTTGAGCCTAAGTCAGTTAAGGACCGGTCTGTGAGCTACTGTTGCAAAGCCCTAACGTACTACCATAAGGCTGGTATGGGACAGCCCTGGCTGAATAATTTGCGGGTCCCAACCTGAGCCATTTCGTAGGTTGAAAGTGAGCGTGGCGTAGGCCATGAGAAGTCTCACTCGGCTCAAGAGGGGGTCCCGGTCTGGTGGATTCCTTACTGGGGTGAAACCTTAGAGTTGGCTTGGCCAGGTTGAAGGCTTTGCATTGTAAAGGCCTTGTCACGACTCCTAATCGCGCACCTAAGGAAGTGTGTAATCTAGTGGTAAAACGGGATGATCGTGTCTTGTGGGTAAAGTTGTACAACCTCTGCAGAGTGTATAATCTATCCTGGATAGCCGTGCCCACGGTCATGGGCAAGCTGAGTAAAGGTTTTTCATGGATTAGATTTTGATTTTCAAAATGTTTTTGAAAACCTTGCGGATGGATGGAATCCGCGAGAGATTGAAATCTGGTGAATGGATGGAATTCATCAGAGTTGCGCAGTGAAAGCGTGTGGATGGATGGAATCCATACGTGATCTTTTGGAAAAGTTGGTCCGAGTGGGATGCCCGTGGATAGGTTGGTGTTTGGTCGGAGCCTGCACTGACGGTAATATTTTCAAATACAAGTATTGTTTTTACTTACTGTATTAAATTCAGCATTTTCAATCTATTTATTATATTTCATTAAATGCTGTTTTATGCAAACTAACCCTATGAGCCTTGCATTGAAGCCTTTATCATTATATTGCATTTCTCCGTGTGACTTGCGGAGTACAAGTTTGTACTCATTGTTGCTATCTCCACACAGAGGAAGACGACTTCGACTACGGTGAAGACCAGAACGAGTAGGCCACGTCTTGCAGTTGTTTGCCTGTGGGCAGGCTTGGGCTTCGTCTTTTCAGCTTCGCTTCCGCAGTTTCTTTTGCAGTTATTTTTGCCAATGCGCGATGATGTAAACGCTGGCCATAAGGCCGTACTCTTTAAATTAAATAAATGTCATTTTGCTTGGTATTTATCTTTGTTGTTCACTGTGTGCACTAGCTGATCATGTACTAGTGCGATTTACACAGAGGATCCAGGAGTCGTTGCTCCGGGTTCCGACACTCTATATATAGAAATTTTTTTGTTTTGCTAGCCATGCCCAATGAAAACAATATACAGATAACAGATACAAACAAATGGACAAATACATAGATATATTATAGATACATATATATCGATCACAGATACACATATATCATAGATAAACAAATTTACGTATTGATTACAAATGAATTGTCATAATATTTTTACAACATGTTTACAAATACAATAAGAAAACATTATTTGTCACTAAAAATTTTATTTAGCCTTGGTCACGTGAAACTCTCCTTTTGGGTTAATGACCTCCATCATTAAGAAGGTGGCGAGCCATTCTCGAATTTTGGAGAGTTCATTCATTTGGACTGTACTTAAACGGGTGTTGATGCCCTGTCACTAGGAAAAGAAAAGTCGTAAGCACTTATATATATATATATATATATATATATATATATATATATATATATATATATATATATATATATATATATATATATATATTGATAAGTAGAAAATAATTATTGTGAGATTGACAAATCTCTAGATCCTTGGGTCTACCACCTATGATTTCTTGCATATGGCGGCAAACATAGAATACACATACATTGCCCTGTAGCTGCTAGTAGAACTGCAAAAATAGAATTACATACATAGGTATGTTCAGCTTGAGAGACATCATTATGAAGTGATATAGGATTATTGTGTACTAGCGGGTACCAGAAATTTTGTCACATATAGTAGTGTGGTGTTTGCTTCGACCTGTCTTCCTCTTTTGGCAATGTACGCAGTTTAACGACCTATGGGATTCGAAAAAGTTACCTTAGCCATTACAAACGAAGGGTTCATAGAGTTATTTATGGATGAAATGAGTTTACCTATCAATTAATTATTGCAAAAGTGTGAAGTCGTGCTTGCTCTTAATTAGGGAATCAAGGAATATTACTTTATTTCACTTTTATACAATGACAATTAGAATCCAGTACCACCTACATATGTATGCTGCCATAGTCCTTAAAACTATGTTCCATATGAAGTACAAATCAATGAGTATAGGAATGAGTGAAGTACTTACCACTAGTTGTAGCGCACAAGTATGTACTCTTTGTCATTGTGAGCATGTAGTCCCGTTGTTACATAATACTCGATGTAAGATGCATTACTCAGAGATCAAGTGTGAGTCGAGAAAACTGACCGATTCTTTTCTTCGTTTGGTTTCTAGCATCATGTGTTTATACATAAGCAAGGAGATATGGCATTTATCAGTATTACATGAATGTAGACCGTAATTGTACACACTTATAATGTCCAGAATCTTAAAAGTGAGGCGTTGAGGGTGTTGATATTGAAGAGTTCAAACAAGTCATAGAAGCCCACCACGAAGAAGCTGGGCTCATGGAGAAAATGCCCCACCGTGTACTTGATGGTGCAACCTGTAAGACATTGTGTCCTTGTCTCATTGGTCTTTCCCATGTAGCACAAGGCTGACTAAAAGCATATCCAGGACCAACGGCTTACCTAGAGAGAATGTCTAGCACTTTTGAGGCCCCTTGATTTTCTTTGATTTGGTCTTGCTGATATGTTGGTATGTGTTCTTCACGAGAGATGAATGGGCACACTGTTGATCTATGCTCAGTGTGGTCTTCATGGGAGCTGATATGGCAACGTGTCGATGCAGATCAGGTGCATGTGGTAACATTGAAGGGAGGGTCAAAAGGTCACAAACTGTAGATGATCATGTAGAGAGGTCAACTGTTCATGCTGGGTAGATACTGGCATGGAAGGGTCCAGGGTGATATCCCTCTTGTGCCACAAGACGAATGTGTGGACGGCATCCCCGTGTGTCATGATTAGGGATGGCAATCGGGCGCGGCGGGTACGGGTAGTGCTCGCCCATACCCGTACCCGCGACTCCGATTTACGCCCACGGGCATACCCGCGAAAGGCCACGGGTAAAAAACCTCGCCCATACCCTTCGCCCGCGGGTACCCGTCGCCCGTGGGTATACCCGTTTACCCGCGAACAAGCATATGTACTTCACAAATAAACAAACATATGCACTTGTCATTCTAATCCTATTTGTACTCCATAAGCATGAATTTGCACTTTTAAACAGTGGGTAAACTGATATGCGGCAACAATTTGGCCTTCTCTGTAAAGCTAACAAACATGAATTGCACTTGTCATTCTAATCCTATTTGTACTCCAGAAGCATGAAGAAATAGAACTCTATAAGTAAACATTTTATCTCATTATGGCACAGTTTGCATAAAAAGAGCACCAAATCAAACAATACTGCTCATGTTCTTCTTCTCCCCATTGAGCTCATATACACTAAGAAACCACAGAATTTCTTTACAAATAAACTGTAAAAATATAAGATGATTACCTTCTGTAAAAGCCTTTCATCTTATGATTCAAAGTTCCCTGTAATGCAATTACCAAAGTTCCATCCCCATGAGAAAGCACTTCATTAAAGCTAATAGTCAGGATTTCATCCTCTAGAACATTAGTAACCTCCACAGGACGCAACACCTGATGCAAAAGATAGCATGATTCATGAACAAACACAGAGCTATTAAGTAATATTCACCCTATGCCGTCACAACTGAAGTTTGGAAAGTTCACAATTTTACACATAGCTAGCATTATGAATTAGGTTAAGCATGATACTGATCCTCTATGTACAACATTACTAATATTCAACTAAAACCTAAGCATTATTCGTAGCTAGCTAGGATGTACTCCTTCACAAGTTTTATAGATAAGCAAAATCCACTATTTTTAGATGATCGATATGCCCTGCGATAACAGAACAAAATTGCCATTCCTCCTCTCCTTGCAGATGGGATCATCGCCACGCAACTCCACCTCGCCTTTGTCTGCATCCGGCACCACCTACTTCTCCTTCCCGGAGTCCCCATCCGGGGCGAGGAGGTCGGAGACGGCGGGCGATTCGCCGGGTGGGGGTGGAGGAGGCGGCCGACGGCCGGGTACGACGTCGGATCTGGGCGAGGCGGAGGCGCTGAGGGCTGAGGCAAGCGGGGCGCAGGGCGGCGGGCGAGTGGATTAGAAGGAGGAGGAGGCGGATTTGGGGGCGGAGGAGGAGGCCGGCGGCCGGGGGCAGAGGAGGAGGATGAAGGAGGAGGCCGGCGGCCGGGTGGGGGCGGAGGAGGCGGAGTTGGCCGGGTGGGAAGCTGGGGGCGGATCTGGCCGGGTGTGCGAGAGGGGGCGGATCTGGCCGGCGGCTGGGTGGGGGCAAATCTGGCCGGCGGCCAGGTGGGAAGCTGGGGGCGGAGGGGGCGGATCTGGCCGGCGGCCGGGTGGGGGGCTGGGGGCGGAGGAGGCGGAGCTGGCCGGGTGGGAAGCTAGGGGCGGATCTGGCCGGGACGCCGGGTGTGCGAGAGGGGCGGCGGAGGCAGATGTGTCGTGTGCGAGAGGGGGCGGAGGAGGCTGATGCGTGCGGGGGCGGAGAGCTAGAGATGCTAGTAGGGTTTGTAATTTTAGGATGGTCCCACCTGTCAGTTAATTTCACGGGTAAATGGGCGAGACGGGTACGGGTAGAGCTAACCCATACCCGTACCCGTTTACCCGATGGGCAGAGATTTTCCCCCATTTTCATACCCGTGGGCAAAGAATACATCCCATACCCGGCTCTATTAGGGTATTTACCCACGGGTACACGGGTAAACGGGCACAATTGCCATCCCTAGTCATGATCTCATCGTTTGGGGGCTTCTCTAGTGGGATAGCCTTGAAAATGTCATGTACCATATCTACCTAGACCTTCACAACACCATCCCTAGCTAGGCACCGTGCACTAGCATCCCTGGCAGGCATAGATACGCCATCTCCTACCTAGCCTCAATGGGAATAGAACCAACAAGCCTGTCTGTGAGGTTGCACAGCATGAGCTCCTACATAACAATACACGATTAGCTAAGACATCCAATAGTTGTATCTATGTAGCATTCTAGATATATACATTACCTGGATATCGTTGATAGGTAATTGGATATTGCTATGTTTAGAAAGTAGCGTGGACATATAGCTACTATGACATTGAGGAGGATTGGCTCCCAAAATAATGGGGGTGGCTTGCGACTAGTTGAGGACTTGATTTAGTTTTTCCTCCAATGATGCTATCTGTCCTCAAAATTCTACACAAATCTCCTCTTTCAACCATTCCTCACACTCGGCCTTGCATCTTTTCCTACTCCTATACGCCTCGAAGTCGTGTGGGAATCCTTGACTCCAAGGTACATAAACCCCAATGCCTCACATGCGACCTAAGTGCTCCTTATTTTCTAAGGCTGTGGATAGTATATCCCTCTCCCTGATTGCTTCGAAGAAGCCTTGGAAAGATTTGATACTCAATATTTGTTGCAAGAGGCCATCTCACTTACTTGCTATCTATGGAAACTTTTTAGCAAAAGACAAAAGAAATTTTTCTTGAATGAAAATTTCCTTGTCTAAAACTAGAAATGTAATGCAACTCAACATAAGAATAAATTAATAGATGCTCTCTTGACAATAAGCTTTATAACATAAAAGAAACATTAATGAAGGAGAGATGAACATACTTACTCTTCCAAATATTGATTTGTCCATGACTTAGCTTTACCATGCATGTATAAGTATAACCTATAACCTCGTTTTACATAAAACTATTTAAACATCATTCTAAGTTCAACATATATCATGCATACTTGTTAAAACAACAAATCTCAAAATTCTCAAGTTCATGTTCTCATTTCATTTGTCAAATAGATATTCCTAATTGCTCTAACTTTGCATCAACTTACTAGCCCCAACCAACAATAGCACATATACGCTAACACAAAGGCATATACATTTGGGGGATGAAGACTTACACAAGTGAAGCCCAAGAGGTCAGGGGGCAGCGTGGAGGATAGGGGTTGACGGCATCAAGGTCGGGAGTGGCGACGTCGAGGTCAGGGGCGCTCGGGTGGGGAGGGGGACGGGTGAGTGAGGAGTAAGGGCGCAAACCCTAGTCGGGCAAACTAATAAAGGGATCTCGGCCATATCACAGATGATTCTAATTTAGAACCATCTGTGAGACATATCACAGATGGTTTTTTCCACTAAACCATATGTGATAGTTCCTTCTATAGTTCAAAAATATTCTATTTTTCGGCTAGACTCAGGAAATGCTAGCCATACCCTTTGAAAACAAGAAGGTAGATACAATCACAGATGGAATAATTTGTTAATTACTGAATCAATTACAATGGAATAATTTCTTAATTATAATGGAACAATTTCCAAATAGATGTTCACCGTGTGGGATCATTCCACTTGTCTATTTCCTTTATAAAAATAGCTCTTCACGATGGTTGATGTGTATATAGCTAGCTTTCTCACTAGGTTCTTCCCTGAGCATGATGTCATCTCTGAAAGGAGGTAACTCATCAAATTATTGTACTCTTCCTCATCCACGACATTCTCAACTCCGACAATCCTTCTTTTTTCCATGAAAAACTATGTGGTAGTTCTTATTTGTTGGGTCCATTACATAAAAAATTTGAATAACTTGCTTAGCGAGTATGAACGGTTTGTCCTTGTATTCGATACATTCGAGGTCCACAATAGTGACGCCGTACTTGCCGACCTTTACACCATGTGGAAGTTTGACCCAATGGCACCGAAATAGGAGGGATCTTGAAAAATACATAGTCGAGCTCTTAAATCTTTTCTCTGAACCTATAGTAGGAGATCAACCCACATTTCATTATATTTGGCCCTGCATTATTGAACTACTCATGAAACACATCGATGCGGACACCGCTATTTTGAATTGTGCTCTTCCTATCTTGAGCCATCGTATAGGGAGGGGGCAAGGAGAAGCTCAGGTGGTCGTTAGTGAGGGTGGAGACTTACAGGAAGCAATGCAATTTCTTGCCAGATTTGCAAAGAAGGCGGCTGCTGGAGATTCAAATTCTGGTGAGAGTTCAACATCCCCGAGAGCGGTGGCTAGGGAGAAGACAATAGGGCGTCTCAGGATTGTGATTCTGAGGCTTGGCATGCCTTTTAATGGCATGGCAAGGGGAAGTCCACAGTGGCTATAGCGTAGTATTGTGACGAGCTCGGACACAGAGCGAAGAAGAAGACGAACAGGACAGTGTTGACAGGTAGGGCCAGTGGCTAGGAAGAAAGAGAGAGGCAGGCTGGCTGGGCCGGACTGGGTTGTATGCAAAAAATAACAGATGGGCTAGAGGAAAGAATTCAGCCCACGAGGCTTTTGGAATTTTCCAGGGTTTCAAAAATTTTGATAAATTCAATTGAGCTCCAATAAATAGCAAATAAACTCCAAACAATTTCCTTGCAACACAAGCAACCCAAATAAAACTGGTTTTGATTTAATTGATGTTTACTTTATTGACAATAAATCTTTTTAATTTTAGAAAATTTATATTAAGCTTTAATTAATTCAAAAAATCCAAATGATCATTTTAATTTTTAAAACTTTAAAAGGGCACTAAAAATCAGGATGTTATATGCATGTCTAGTATGAATGCGAAATCTTTAAATGCCCTTGGTTGTGAGATGTGACTTCTGGATCATTTGCATGCTGATATTGTTTTATATAAATGGTTATGCATGCATTGCTGACACTTTATTTGACATGGATAGGTCGTCTACTCGAATGATGATCACACTTGTTGGGCACAAATAACCATCTGAAAGGAAAAATTGTAACTGTCGGCCTAGTCTGTCGGGAAAATTAGATCTGTCGGCAAAGCTGTAGGAATACCTTCAAAGTGAAATGTTTAAAAATTTGGCTACTAATATACTTAAAAATATTTAGATTTGTCACATGGTACTAATAGTAGTAGATTAATGTTTGTAAAAAGTATTTACATTTTTAATAACTTTCTTAACATATACTTAAAAAATAATGGTCAAAAAGTTTATATGGAGATCGTGTCTACCAATGACAAGCAAAAAGAATGGAGTTACAAATCAAAAGCTACCATAGCCTAATCGAAGTTTCAACAGACGCCAGGTCAGTTACTACAGTACCAAAGATGGAATGTACAATACTCCCTCCGGGAACAAAACAAAATCACTTTGGATATCAATATGTCCCAAAAATACAAATTTGACCACTTATTTTTATTATAATATATTAATAAACCTAATAAAACTATAATACATAAACGTATTTTTTGATACAAATCTATATGTATCACTTTCATATGCCCAATTTAAATAATAAAAAAATTAACAACCTATGTTTAAAATGTTTGACTAAACGTATCCCAAAATGAGTACCTACAACAGTACCCAAACCTGACTGGAGCACTCTTTTGTTGTCTGATTGCAATGATCGAATGATATATGGTATAGTTATGCCTGATATTGCTCCCAATTAATGGTAGAGGATATGAGCTTTGCGACCGGCTTATACGTGCAGATGTAAAATGATATCAAAATTGATCGTATGGAAAGAACTGGTGCAATATCGCTAGCTAAGGTAGCCCGTAAGTTATAAGAGGTCGCAAGTTGTTTGGTTAGCATGATGTGGAGAGATCGACCTATGGGTTTTTTTCCCCGACAAATGGCTTAGTACTTTTTCACTTGTGGTTTATAGTTATGCTATAGTAACTAATTTTCAAACGGTGTATTTCTTTTAAGACAGGATTAACAAGAAGATTGAAGTAAAAAGTATACTGAATTCAGATATACCGGTCAAAATCGCATATGACTATTTTACTTTATGTACTGTCTTTTGCGAACAGCCAAAATATAAAAATTTAAATCATAAACCATAAGCTACTGACCAAAAGAACCCACTCAATCTAGTTAGCTAGATCAGCGTTCACTCTTTTTTTTAACAAAAAATAGGGAAGATACGTGTGCCAAGTAAACAATTAAAACTGAACTTCAGATTCTCTTAAAACTACAACGTTTCGAGAGAAAAAAATTCTCTTAAAACTAGAGCAAGCGGACCAAATTAATAAAGTATGAAGAGGCAGACTGGCAGAGGATGATGGTAGTAGTTGTGTGACCAAATTACCTACATGTGCATGTGTGCAGAGGTGCATGTGGAGCAGCCATGGCCGACATGCATACTTGCATGATGGGATGAAGACATGCAAGTGTACGCACTGTGAGGTTGAAAGATGCACGCCGGCGTTGGCGTGTTCCATATAACCATATTGACGAGGACGACGTAGAACAATACCAACCATCCGTTGATCTTACATTCTAGATGGTCTTAACCAAAATCCAACGGACGTAGACAATTGCGCGCTGCAAAAAAAAAAGAAAAGAAAAAGAAAAAGAAAAAGATAGAGCTGCTCCTCCATGTTGTGGCTGCATCGTTAGGTAGCTTTCTTCGGGTCCGACCACGTGAAGTGCAAGAGAAGGTTTTCTGTCTTCGGATAAGCATCGGTGGTCGAGACCCTAGTACTACAGTGTAATCATATGTCTTATAATATATATCATCATGTGGACTAAATATATAAAAACTCTCTCCTCTTTGCATAATTGTCTTCAAATACGTAATAAACCGTAATTTAAAGATGAGAATCGGGTACAACGGACACGGCTGGGGACTAAACTTTCTAGCTCTTTGCATAATTGTCTCATAGTACAAATTACCCCCACTGTTGGATCTTGCCCTATTAATACCCTCTCCCATTTGGTGGGTGTCACCATGCATGACTCATGGATGACTTGCATTTTTAATTTGTACGTATATATATTCAAGAATCCTTTTAGATGTTTGTGTGTGGGGGTTTGCTAGACAGTTCAACATGTAGTTGATGTTGACGTTGTGGTTCTATGTTTAAGTATATATAGTATAAAGTAGTGTTTTTATATATTTTTTTCTACGATAAGAGTGGTACTAATCTTAAAATGTATGAAGATCTACCATTCATTATGTTTTAAAAATTATATAAATTACTATTGAGAAAAACATAAAAGTAACTCCCATAGTACAAACGGTTAGGTCATACATTGAGAAACAGTAGTATCGACCAATTATTCAACTGAAGGTCACGTACTTATTTATGCTACATGATTTTATTAGCTTTATATTTGGACATGGTATTTGTAGTCAAGACTCAATCACTAAAAGAGTAGAGATATACTATTTCAAGGTAGAAGGCGCACATGGCATGTATGTACGGGCACACCACTATTTACTTTTCTTGAAACATTTCTGTAACATACTCGACGAACTCCAATATAAATTTTCCTTCTTTTTGTTTCGGCAAGCATTACTAAAAAACCTAATATTAAACATCACATTATAGATAATTCTTTAAAACCATCTATATTAAATACTATCATAGACAGTTTTAGTTTAGAACCATCTGTCACTACTACAGAAAGCCTAATACTAGACGCCAAATCACAGACGGTTTTATGAAACCGTCTGTGATGTACACTATTACAGACGGTTTTAATTTGGAAGACGTCTGTGGTATTTATGGCGGGAAAAAGGAGTTTCACAGACGGTTCTTACCGCTGAACCGTTTGTGATACTAGAATATCACAGACGGTTTTATAATAAAAAGCGTCTGTGATACTCCAGATTATTACAGACGGTTTTTATTATAAAACCGTCTGTGATATTCGAGTATTACAGACGGTTTTTATTATAAAACCGTCTATGATACGTTTCTCGCCTTGCAATCTCTCAAAATTTCATATTTTCCTGCTTAAGTCCGAGTATGATTCAGTTTTGAGACACCTTCAGTAAAACGGGTATAACTTTTGCATACGGTGTCCGTTTTCGATGTTCTCGTACTCGTTGGAGAGCTAACGACGAGCCCGATCCAAAAAAAACGACCCGCTTGTGCTAGTCACCCTCCAAGGCCCCGAAAATTGGCCATCTTTGGACCTAAATCTGCGTCGCAAGTTTTTTGTTTTTGTTTTTGCCCATTCTCTTGGTCTTCCTTTCGGAATTTGGATTTTGCTTCAACTGAAAAGTTGTAGATCTCATCGAAACCTTTCAAATGAGTATATATAAGCTATATGAAACTTTGTTATTTTATCTTTTCAGACTAGTTGTTTATATTGCATCGGTATATAAAATTTTGTGCTCTAATTCACAGACGGTTCTATATATAGAACCGTCTGTGATATTCATTCATCACAGACGGTTCTATATATAGAACCGTCTATGATAATCTAACCGCTGGGCCCGTCGATCCTCCTCAACCCAATCCTAGCCAATAGAAATCCACCAATCCTCACCCCACGGATCGTAGCTCCGCCTTTCTGTCCCCGCGCCAAAAAATTTCAAACTCCCGCCTCTCCCTCCCTCTCCCTCCCCTATAAATATAACCAAAACCCAGCCTCCTTGCTGGTCTCCTCTTCCTTGCTCTCCTCTTCCATGCTGTTCTCCTCCTCCTTGCTGTCCTCCTCCTTGTTGTTCTCCTCCTCCTTGCTGTCCTCCTCCTTGATATCCTCCTTCTTGCAGACGACGCACAAGTCTACGGGAGGCAAGACACCGCAGAAGCAACTAGCTCGTGCCAACCGTGCAGACGCTCAATCAACGCCGACGATGGTGGGTGTCAAAGACATCCAGCTCATGCGTTGCATCAAGGGTAAGAAGGCATAGATGATCTTTGCTTTTTCTCTGTTCTTGTTGTGTAACCTGGTCGTTGTTTTGGGATATTGTAATGGTAGACTCTAATCTTAATAAAATGGATGTTTTATGTTTGTGAAATGAATTGAGATGCGAATTGGATGTATACATGTACATGTTGATCTGCTTGTTTCAGAGTGCATGGCTAGCATTTCCTGAAGCTAGCCAATAAACAGAAATAGGTTTAGGAGTAGAAGGGAATATCACAGACGGTTTTTAGTTAAGAACCATCTGTGATATGTAAATATCACAGACGGTTCTTAACTAAAAACCGTCTGTGATAACTATATATCACAGATGGTTTTTAACTAAAAACCGTTTGTGATTATAACTATCACAGACGGTTTTTAGTTAAAAACCGTCTATGATATTTGCACCACAGACGGTTCGAAAACCGTCACTGGCCCATAAATTCAGACGGTTCACAAAACCGTCTGTGATGACGTTTTTGAACCGTTTGTGATGATCTTTTCTTTAGTAGTGTGTGTTGCTGTCAGTGATAAAAACCATCTATAAAAGTAAATTATCACAGACAGTTCGTGATTAAAACCGTCTGTGATGTGATATTATGAAGTATGACAGACAGTTTATCATTAGAAAAACCGTCTGTGATAATTCCACTATATTAATAGCGTGCAGATCCGTTGACCTCCTCTATCTTAAATTCTAGATTTACGCTGCTACGTTGAGCTGTAGGCAGGGCTTTGAGGCCATTTGGTGGAAAGAGATCGACTATTTGGAAAGAGTAATTGTAGATCCACTAAATTATTGGCTAGCTAACCTGTTCTTTTTGGCTGCGGCTTATGGCTTTTAGCTGTGGCTTGTGACTTTTGGGCTGTTCGTGCAAAAGATTACAGAGTAACAGAAATTCACGTGCGGTATTTGCCGATATAAATGAAGTCGGTACAATATGTACTACAATTAACTAGTAGACCCTATCTTAAAAAGATACTCCGTTTAAAAAACTAGTTACTGTAGAAAAGCCGAAAAGCAGCTTTTAGAAGCTGAAAAGAACAGGGCCTATAGTTGGTAATTTGTTTCTAATTGCATTATAATTTAGATCTAACTTTTGGTGAAAGGAGAATTGAAGATGGTTTAGATCTAACTAGCTTGATGTAGAGAGAAGATTATTTACATTCAGGTACATATAGCTACTTAATTTAGATCGTACATATATAGTATAGTAATTAATTAATTAATTAAATATGTTATACTAAATTGTTATATGCGTAAAGTAGGACCGAAGCTGGACGTACACTGAGAACCATGTGAGTAAAGAGTACATTAATGTCATTTCTGCTTTTACAAGAGCTACCGAGAAAGATATGTTGAATAAGGGGGTGAATTATATGTATTGTACATGCATTGACTACGAGAATCTAAAGATGTTTAAAAACCGGGAGCAGATTGAAGCGCACTTGATTCGAAGGGGTTTCAAAAAGGGGAATGCATGTTAGACCAGTTATAGAGAAGAGCAGATTGTACAGGAAGATAGTAATAATGGCATCACTGATGAAGTCAATGATATACTGCTAGATGATCATGTCGATTGTGGTTCTGATTCGGATAGTCTAAATGATGACAATCTGGATCAGATGCTTCGTGATGCAGAAGGGAACTGTGATGAGAGAGAGAATGTGTTAAATTTCAGGGCTTGATGAAGGACTCAGAGAAACCTTCGTTCATGTGCTGCAAGTCAAAGTATACGAAGTTGTCAGCCGTGCTTGAATTGCTAAAATTGAAAGTAAACAACGGTTAGTCTAATAAGAGTTTCACAGTATTGTTAGGTCTTTTAACAGACATGCTTCCGGAGGGAAAAGAGTTGCCCAAAACTACCTACAAAGCCAAGAAGATTCTTTGTCCATTGAGAATGGAAGTAGAAAGAATATATGCATGTTCGAATGATTGTACCCTCTACCGTAAAGAGTATGCAAACATGCATGTATGTTTGGTGTGCAACGCATCCCGATACAAAAGAGTAAGAATCAATCAGATAACAGAGAGGGAAAGAGGACCCCTGTTAAGGTGGCATGGTATCTTCCAATAATTCCCCACTTAAAGCGATTTTTTGCAAACCCAAAGGAAACAAAACTACTGCGTTGGCACTCAAAGGAGCGTAAGAAGGATGGAATGCTAAGACACCTTGCTAATTCCGTTCAGTGGAGAAACATCGATAGGATTTTTGTAGACTTCAGTGCAAAACTGAGGAATATAAGGTTCAGAATGAGTATAGATGGAATAAATCCTTTCGGTAACATGAGCAGCTGACATAGTACATGGTCCATGACTTTCTGCATCTACAACCTTCCTCCTTAGTTGTATATGAAGCGAAAATATATTTTGCTATTGATACTTATCAAAGGGCCAAAGCAACCTAGAAACGATATTGATGTGTACCAAACACCATTTGTGGAAGATCTAAAAATATTGTGGATCGATGGAGTACAGGTATGGGATGCGTGCAAACGAGAGAACTTCACTTTATGCTCCCTGTTGTTCTGCACCATAAATAATTATCCTACCCTTGCTAACTTGTTGGTACAAAGTACAAAAGAGGCCAAAGCCTGTACTCACTGCTTAGATGATACCGAAAGTGTGTGGCTGAAGCGCTTGCATAAAGCCATGTACATGTGTCACCGTAAATTCCTTCGGAGGGCTTACACATACCGCACGATGAATAAATAATTCAACAGAGAGAACGAGGATAGTTCAGCTCCAAGGCATTTAAGCGGAAAAGAGATTTATGATATGGTTAAGAATTTAGATGTTGTGCTCAGAAAGAGACGTAAATCCACAACCCGTGAGAAGAATGTCTAAAAGAAGAGACCAATATTTTGGGACTTACCTTATTGGGAGCACCTTCAAGTTCACCACTGCATTGACGTCACGCACATAAAGAAACATGTATGTGATAGTTTGATTGGTCTCTTACTGAACATTCGTGATAAAATAGAGGATGGTGTCAACGCACCGCTTGACTTGGTTGATATGGACATTAGGCCTGAGTTAGCACCGGTAAAGACCGATAAAGGATGAACTTACCTTCTCCCTACTTGTTACACTCTGTCTAAGGCCGAGAGAACTGAACTGTGCTAGTGCTTGCACGGTGTGAATGTTCTATATGTTTACTCCGTCAACATGAAGAAACTTGTTTCGATGGAAGATTTGAAATTAACTGGTATAAAGTCTCATGATTGTCATGTGCTGATGACATAGATGCTCCCTATTGCAATTAGAAGTATTTTGCTGATTAAGGTCCAAGAGACAATCATGAGGCTGTGTTATTTGTTTAACAAAATTGCTCAGAAGGTCATCGATCCCCAAGACTAGACGCTCTACAGGACGAGGTGGCGATGACTCTGTATCATCTTGAGATGTATTTCCCTCCATTGTTTTTCGATATCATGGTCCATCGCATTGTTCATATTGTGTAGGAGATAAAAATGTGCGGGTGCATGTTCCTTCATAGCATGTACCCGTTCGAGAGGTTCATGGGAATTCTCAAGTCCTATGTACAGAACCGATCTCGGCTGGAGGGCAGCATCATCGAAGGTTATGCTACCGAAGAAGTCATTGAGTTCTGTGTTGATTATGTGGCTTAGATCAAATTGATAGGTGTGCCTCGATCTCACTATGAGGGGAGGCTTAAGGGTATCAGGACCATCGGAAGAAAAGCAATAACTCTATATATGGATGCGTATGCTCAAGCCTATTTCACGGTCTTATAACACATGACTGAAGTGTCCCCATATATCGACCAGCACAAGGGTGTGCTTTGGCAACAAATTCGGAGCGATTGGACGTTTGGATCACGAGACATCACAATAGTTGGTTCAACCAATGGTTGAAGGAGTGACTCGCTAGAAGCTCATCAAGTAATATGCTGATATTGTTGACAAAAGGACCAACATTTACAGTTGTGACATGGCAAGGATATGACATAAATGGGTACAAATTCTATACATGGGCTCAGGATGTAAAGAGCACTAACCAGAATAGTGGTGTCCACATGAATGCGTTCAGTACATATGGGTTGAGAAATTCCTACTATGGGTTCATAGAGGAGATTTGTGAGTTCTACTATGTGTTTTTCAAGATCCCCTTATTTCGGTGCCATTGGGTCCATCTACCATAGGTGAAGGTCAAACTTGTCGGATACAAAGACGAACCATTTGTACTCGCTAACCAAATTGTTCAAGTTTTCTATGTAACTGGCCAGGCAAATAAGAAGTGCCACATAGTTCTTCATGGAAAAAGAATGATTGTCAGAGTTGAGAATGTAGTAGATGAGGAAGAGCACAATCAATTTGATGAGTTGTCTCCTTTCGGAAACAACATAAGGATAGAGGAAGAATATGACAAAAGTAGCTGCATATGCGTCAATCATCATGAAGGGCTAATTTTTAAAGGAAATAAGCAAGTAAAATGATGAATAAAATATTTATGTGTCATATGTTCTGTATTTGCATTTATATATGTATATGCGATGTGTGATATATATGTGAATTTGCATATATGTATATAAGAATGTGCGACATATATGTGAATATGGATTTATGTATATGATAATGTGTAATATATATATATATATATATATATATATATATATATATATATATATATATATATATGAACGTCAGTAGGGAACATCACAGATGATTTAAGTTAAAACCGTCTGTGATGTTTATTATTACAGACGGTTTGAGGAAATAACCATCTGTGATGTTTCCTTATCACAGACGGTTCTAGTTATGAACGTCTGTGATGTTTTCTTATTATAGACGATTCTAGATAAGAACCATCTATGATGATAAATATCACAGACAGTTATTAAAAGAACCGTCTGTGATTATTCCCCTATATATTGCGCACTAGGGTTTATCCCCACTGTACTGCCCACTAATGTACACAGCCGCCTCGCCCCGAGCGTGTCGCCCTCCTCCTCCACCCCCGACTTCGGTGGCACTCCTTGCCCGCGGCCGCCACCCTCCTCCTCTCTCAACTCCAGCATCCTTCCTCTTCCGAGGCAACTGGTGGCCTTCCTCCTAAGCCTGTCACCGCCTCCCCCGACGCCATCGCTGCCTCCCCCCACTCATTGCCGCCTCGCCCCGAGCCCATCGCCGCCTCTCCTGAGCCCGTCTCTACCTCTCCCAAGACCATCACCACTTTCCCCAAGCCCATCGCCACCTCGCCTTGAGCCCGTCGCCGCTTCCCCCAAGTATTATGTGAGCATTCATTTATTATTACTTGTTTCTTATTTCAGTCAAGTATAAATCACTACTATTCTTTACTAAATATTGTTAAATTCAATTATTACTACTATGTTATTATCATGTCCTCGGACATATGCTCTTGGTTTTCTAGATTGTTGCAATATCTTCTAGTGATACAACTAAGCAAATTAATTGAAATTTCAGCAAGCACAACATATATGCAAAGATAAAGCAGAAATGAAACACTGTGATACGAATGTGACTAACTTGAATTAAATAGTTTTGATATCTGTCTCTAGTTTATTGTTAAGTTTACTACTGCTTGTCTTCAGATATCGGGTAAAGTAGTCTAGAGTTCAATGCTTGACTGATTAGAGAAATTGTCACATAAATACGTGATCATATTCTAAATACACCAAGAATTATCTCAAGAATTGCTCACTTTATTATCATTTGAAGATATCATCTGCTCATTCTTCGACATCATCACCAAATGCGTGTGATGCACCGTCCTCTGGAAAATCTTGAAAAGGAAGAGGACTATCGAAAAAGCCCAAGGGCCGATTTACTATCACGGATGTTGATGCTTCTGGGACCCCTCTCAATCCTCGCAGAGTAGTGTCTGCATTCCGGAGAATAGTCGAAATAGTTGTACGGGAACAGATTGAGATCACATTCGTTTCATAGAAGAAGGTGACCGAAGAATGGAAAAGCCAGCTGCTGACAGAAGTTTTTCAATCATTTGAGATCTTGGAAGAACACCAGGCCTCCATGCAATGACATGCGTTGATAGCGGCATGTAAAGTGTGGAAGAACTTCAAGAGCCTGCTTGTCAAGTAATACGTGGAGAAGGATATGACGTCCTTCCACAAGTATCCATTCCTGGAACCGCAATAGAAAGAGTTATGGCGATGAAGACAATAGATAATTTTAGAAGTGAAAGTGCGGCGCATAGGGCCCTCCAGGAAAAAAACACGCATCCCATAAACTCGGCACCGCTGGGTATGTGGGTGAAATCCCGCAGTGGAGGCAGGAGGATGAGCACGCAATCCTACAGGAGACCTCCCTACCATTTGCTGGGATCCCTGATGAGCGCGCCCGAAACTGGATAAGAGTGAGGTCATCTACCATATTGTTGGGAGCCATCTCCTTTCAAAACCCTGCAGACGAGGAAGTGTCCCACCGCCTGAAAGTGTTGAGTGTAGAATCTTCCCAAGGCTCATTCGAAGGAGTTAGGGAGAGTGATTTACTCTCCATGGCCCTGGGAAACAAGGAGCACCTGGGTCACACGAGAGACCTTGGTCTTTATGTTCCTTGAAAATATGGCTTCCCGGAGGACTTCGAAGCTTACTGGTGTAGGAAGAGAGCCAAAGCCGAGCGCGAGGCACAACTACGAGAGGACATTACGGCAAAAATCAAAGATGAGATGCAAATGTTAGTTAGAGATGAGATGCAAAGGAATGAAAAAATTAGTAGGAAGCCCCCACCGCTCCTGTGCTAGGTAGTCCCCCAACTGTCAGAGTAGCTACACGTCCAACCCTACCTCAGAAAGCGACCACCGATTTCCTATCAATGACATCCTAGTAATAATTATTATCTCTGAAATGTTTGATCCATTGATAGGCCTATTAGAGTAGCTAATTTTGTATCATTATGTATATGACTACGAGGTGCAAACTCCAAATGAGATATACCTATATTACTCTATGCACTGCTTAGGGTCATACGTATCCATCTGGGCCTTTGGCCTTGCTGCACAGTGTATCTCTAGCTCCAGGTTTTGTAAAAGTTAATGTGGATAGTGTTCATGCCAATTTCAAGGTCATCCCGTTGCAGATGCCCCCTAACGACGAGGTCATGACTCTAGGGTAAGCCATTGGAACATTCATCTAGTGGCCCAAGAGCGACATCTACATGGAGACTCCTACACCTATGCCAAGTCTACAAGAGCTATCTGCACCAGTGCCAAGTCCATAAGAGTCATCTACACTGGTGCCAAATCCATTTGAGCTACCTACATAGGTGCCAAGTTCACTCGAGTTACCTACAATGGTGCCAATTCCACAGGTGCAATCCGCACCAATGCTACCAGCATAAACGCAGCAAGGGCATGGTGCATCGACTACCATGAAGTTGACCTATAGCTGAGGTAGCAAGGGCAAACCGAAGAAGACGGATGATGAGATCTCTTACTTGCTGTTGGCCCGAAAATTCGTGCTAGGTGAGCTGTTGGTTGTCCCAGAAGAGCGCCTCCTAACTCTAGGACTATCTTACCAGAGATTGCATATGTATTACATGGAATAGACCAACAAGCCAAAGGAACAACAACGCTTGGGTGTTAACGTCAAGTTCATGCCGCATCATCTGCAGCACAATATTCATGACTGTGTCTTCACGATGACCTTCGATGACTTATTCCTTCTTTTCACACTCGACGCCCTCGATGCCTCACTCATTCAACGTTGGACACTGTAAGTGTATACAATCACAGTCTGCGTTTATATAATGCTAATAAATGTCATATATAACTTATTGTTTTTGTGTGTGTTTGTATACATTGGTGACTAAAGCCAGATTATCAAAATCACCGATTGATTTTTTCGACCCACGCTTGGTCTCTATGGATACCATTGAGGAGGATGCATCCTTCATCGAGAATTACATGACGAAGGCATTGGAGGTTTACCATAATAAGGAATTCATACTTATATCCTACGACCAAGGATAAGTGCTACACTAGTGGCTATACTTGTTGATTTGTACTTTATAAGCAACACGAACTTAGGTTTAATTACCATGAAATACCTGTGTAAGTTCCACTGGATTCTAATTGTAATTATACCAAAAAAGAATAGGGTAATATACTTTCATTTCCTTAAGAGGAACAAAACTGATTACATAGTTGTCCAACAAGTAATCGACAGGTAAACACATTTCTTACATAGATAATTGTATTGTAGTCTTTCCTTCGTTTCCAATGACTAAGGCTAACTTTTTGGAATCAAGTAGGCCGTTCGCGACGTACGTTGTAAATGTATGGAAATCCAAGGGAGGGATCAACGCCCTACGACACATTCTAGATTTCCCGGTATTCGCTAGTACACATTACTCTTATATAACACTTCGTAGTAATGCCTCTCGAACTAACAAATTCTATTTTTGCAGTGCCACCAGCAACCACCGGGCAACACCTGTGGATTCTATGTTTGTCACAACATGTAACTACTCATCGATTCCGCGAAGAACAATGTTAATGTTTATCACATTTTGTTCATCAGTCATCACTTCATCTTAGTATCACAACTAATGCCTTTTTAGGGTACAATGCAATATGGTCTTGGGGCATCCTAACTCTTGTAGCACACTCATATTTGTGCATTTCGATACTTTTAAACAATACAAATCATATTTGCGCTTTGTTAGAATCCTGAGCATTGAGCTTCCTAGCTGTTGTAAAGAAACCTTCTCCAGTAGGTTCATCTATATGAAAAATGTTCAGGGGAACAGGAAGCCTGTTTATCATGGCTGCATGGCACATCTCGGACAGCAACGGTTTCCTTTTTGCAGTCCGGTTTAGAAATTATTTGTACAATGCATGGCCTGTCTTTTTCAGGTGGCAAATGAACTTGTAGCTGAGTTTGCAGATCCCAATAATAATATTAGTTCACCAGATCCTGATAATCCTAACGCAGTTAAGAAATATGACTTCTCCCTTTGGTCGGTTATTTGTTAATCCTTGTTGTGGTTAGATGACAAATTCCACTACATGGACCTCCAGCATTCAAGCAATTTTGCGAGTTTTTTTGCAGTCTAGCTTGTCACACCACCGCGGATCTCGTCCAAACTGAGATATGGACTGTTCATTTTGCAAAATTTAGAATTATTTGTTTATACACACACACACACAACAATGGAACAATTATATCAACTTACACAGAACTGGAGGTCCATGTAGTGGAATTTGTCATCTAACCACAACAAGGCTTTGTTGCACGCAACCGTCCGAACACCCATGTTGAAGCAATCACAATCAATGGGTTTATTTGCATCTAAAATATCTCTAAGTGTTCTGAGACTTAAAAAAATTGTATATGGTCTGGTGCTTCGATCCCATTCTTTGCTACAAAAAAACAAGGACCAGGAACGAATTAGTTGATCACATCTTATATTAGTATATGCAATTAATTAGCAAAAAATACTTACTCTAAACACTTTTCATCGTCTATCGACCAGATGTATGTGCTCAACCAATACAATAGTTCCTTTCTGTTAGTGAATATTTTGGCAGATGGTTGAGGACCAGCAGCAATTTCTGACAGTTGAGTGACCTCACTCGGATTATCGATCATTATGACATCATCTGGATTATCGTTGACCTCTTTATCTTGTTCATCATCCTGGTACCCTCTCGCTGTGTTTAATGTGGAGTTCCACAAGATTGCAGGGAGCTTGAACCTAAACTTACTTATATCATCCTGAAAATATGAGCAAGTGCTGATCTATTAACCGATTATTTGACAAAAAAAGTGACTATGTTTAGAAATCTTCCTATGAATTACCTGGGTCACATGGTCAGATAGAGTAATTCCAGTCCAATACTCCATATAGTTGATCATCCATAAACCACAACTTACCCTGTGCAAAAGTGAAAAAAAACTAACGTGAGTGATACAGATACCATTGCAAGTCCGGCAATGGCATACACAACAAGTCAAATGATCTTTTACCCATCTGTTTGCATTCTCTCAGTGATCTTATCTATAATTGGCCAAGATGCCACTTTAATATCCGCCCATTTATCTCGGTACAGCTGTGTATGCTCTGCTGCAAGTTTTATTACTCTTTCCAGTCCTCTTAACTGTTGTGACCGAAACACCAAGATTTAGAAAGGAATATTAGAATTAAAATACAATATGAAACTATATATTAATCATTAAGCCCTACCGTAGTTTTGAGATCTCGACGGTCCGATAGTTCTCGTCCGAAAGAATCCAAGACATGTATCTCACATTTTTTAGCATTCACAACCGCTAGGTACCAGTGAAACTTCTCAATATTAATTGGAAGGAACACCTGCACTAACAGAGTTTTATCTCAAATTTTTCTTCTATCTTTAAATTAACAAAATTAATATCTGCATGATATTATATATATAATAATTATGGCATCGACAAGTTTACCATATCAGCGTGTAAATACTTTTCGACCCTTGTATAATCTACGTCATCTTTATAGTTCAATGCCACCTTAGGGTCTCCGTCACGTTTTAGCAAGCTGGAAATAAATGTATTTTCTAAATAAACATCTCCACCTTCTCTATGATGTAGGTGTTCTTCATGCCGGATACAATGAATATAAGCACTTAGGACCTGCAAATTTTTAATTTGACAGTAAAGAATTGAACCCAGATATTTGGTATACATCAATCAATGCAAAAGACAGTCTTAAACATACTTACAACGCCATTCACTTGCTCGCCATCACGGAAAAGACAATCCATGTCATCTCTGTTTACCCAATTATTATCGATGTTGACGAGTACCCTTTTTTTTTGGTGTTGCTTTCATGTATTCAATTATATCAGCATCTTCTTTTGTACACTCATAATCTACAGAGAAATTATTTATATTATTAATTAATTCCCAAATAAGTAAAGAAGATACAATTGAAGACCACTCACCTTGAGGTAGGACTTTTGCATTGTTTGACTTCTTAGGTTTATTATGTCGGGATGATGCCTTCATCTGTGTGTTCAAGACTATCGACTTCACATCCTCGTCAGCACGCTTCCTGTAGTCGTCTTGTTCTAGGTCAACTATTTGTCCGGCATCGTCTTCGATCGGCCCTGCTGCTACATCCATGTTGATCTGCAATATATAATATCAGTGAAGAGAGAGTGAAGTAGTGAAGTATCTTGTGAAATGAATCAGGTCCTAATCTAATGATCTCATTAAGAGAGCAATAACTAAATAGAAGAAGATTAATCTTAAATCTGTTGCAAAACAAAACAGAACCATGTTTCACATAATCAGCACATATTGCATAACAAATAACAGACCAAAGGGAGAAGTTCAGCACATATTGCACTTAACAAATAACATGAGTGTTTTCCGGATTTTGAGTACCAGTTTTTGTTCTACTTCTATATATAATATTTCTAGCCAGATTTTCTCTTCCTATCCTGGTCAAAATAAACCTCACTTGGCAAGCATATATGACAGGCAATACACAAGGATTCCAAGTATTATATGATAGTTCAACAATGGTTAAACGATAGTTCAACAATGGTTATAAACCATGAAAGGTCCAATAAACAATTTTAAGGCAAGTAAAGTAGCAATCAGGTCACACTCACAGAAACTGCACATCACACTTGCACACAAACATATAAACTTGTTCAGAACGAAAAGGAATAATTGAGTGATATAATCGGCTCAAGAACATACTCCTCATGTTTTTCCTTTCTTGAGAATATCCCAATTTTGTATGTTGAGGACGACAAGAGTGCTATCATATCTTCTGGCAACCCTTTGCTTTCCGTACCAATAGCTTCCCCTAACATACTCCTCATGTTCCACCTCGCGCCTTGATCGGAGGCAGTTACCAACGACTTGGTTTTTGGTCCCGGACACCTAGCGCCACATATTAACGAGGGTTTTTCGGCAGGGCTAATTGACGTGTTGAGCTAGGCCACGAAAACCCTAATAACCCGATCCATCACGGGCGCTCAGGTGGACGAAGGCCGGAACCCCTTCTTCTCCGACCACGGCATCAGCTTCTTTGCGCCGGTCGACCTCCTCTACGCCGCCGGCGACCTCGGTTTCATCCGGTTTCGGGTATGTAACTGTCTCTTCCGCTCTAAGGACTTATGCTAGGTGTTCATGCTTGATCTAGGGTTAATGTTAATGCTTCATGATTAGACTTAATTTATTGTCACATTTGGTATCAGAGCGACCCTATTATCCTCATGAACCCTAAATTAAACCCCGAACTCGGATCTAGAGGCTTGGATTTAAGGTTAATGATTAAAGCTCGGTTTTAGAAATTAGAAGGAGGTGATTCAAGTTTTGTTTGGCAAAACCCTAATGGAATCCCTAAAAAATCCCACCACCCGAATCCCAAGAACGCGAGATCAAATTTTACATCGGCAAACAAAAAAACTTACGGCTTTTTTTTGGGCGCCGCCGCTGCTGCCGTCACCGCCCGCTCCACGGGCACCGCTGCCGTCGGTTGCGGGGCCGCCGCTGCCTCACGCTGCCGTCGCTCCGCTCGGGGCAGCGCCAATGCCGCCTTGCTCCTCTCGGGCGCCACCACCGACGCTGCTTCGCGTGAGCGCGCGCCCCGCCTCCGCTCTGCTCGGGGCCGCCGCCGACGCTGCTCCTCGCGAGCGTGCGCGCCGCAGCCACCGCTGCGCTCGGGTGCCGCCGCCGTTGCCGCGCTGCCGCTCCGCGCACCCGCGCCGTCGCCCGTCCAGATTTTTCGCATGGAGGCGGGCGCAAATGGGATTAGGGTTAGGGTTGCGGGATTTTGTCCCACCCGCAGCACGCGCTCGGCCGTCCGATTGCATCGGACAGTCGTCTTTTAGTGGGCCGTCTGTTATTCTCGGCAGTCGGATTGAAAATAATGGTGTATATATTATAGCCTCTATTCAATAAAACTGATTCAACATGTATGATGTGATGTAAGCTGCCTATTTTTAGAACAAAACCAGGTTTTCAGATAACAAGATTAGAGCAGCACCAACTCAAAATGACCATGTCATGTTATGACAAAAAAACCCCTGCAAATCGGTGAGGAATCAACAAATTGGAAAATGATCATGCTATGTTATGAAAAAAATCCCTGCAAATCAACGAGGAATCATCAAAATGGCACTGCAAATGCTAATTATTCGTTCATTTGATTAGAGAGGATAGCAACAAAAGAATTCGTTCGATTTGTGCTGTTCAGGAGGAGGCACGCACACACGACATCCATCACTTTTGCCTGCACGGCTAGCTGTTGATGTGATCACCAGACCATGTAGTAGCTTTCGATGTGTTCATGTTTTCCTGGTACTTCGCTTTTGCCTCCTCTTTTCAGTTCCTACTAATTTGCCGTCTTAAGAAAAATCTCATCACAGTGTCATGCAAATAAATTGCCTACTGTACTGCAAATTTGGTTTGTGCTTCCATTGACCTGTACTGCAATGTGGATTACTGCAAATCATTTGAGCACACTATTGCCGGATGCGCTACACTGTCTAGCCTACTTTTGCTTTTTCACTTACCCACAGTATATGTACTGTTTGTGTTACAGACAAAAGAAGAAGAAGATGAATAAGTGAACATTGCCGATACTACAACTCAATAACTTGTCCTAATATACCGGACAAAAGGAGGCCGACGCGTATTTGGAGATGTATCAAATAACATAATCACAAATGACCAAAGAGAAGAGAGGAACAGAAAACAACGAGAATACCGTGCAAGGAAGAGGGCTGAAGAAAAAGACGAGCAAAGAGAAGAAAGAAACAGAAAGCAACGAGAAAACTATGCAAGGCGAAAGGCTGAACAAAAATCAACTACTCCTGGTAATCCTTGATTGACTGCACCTGGCTCAAATATCCATCTATAAAAAGTATAGTATTTGCATATTTATGAGTTTACACACGTTAGGTTGCGTCCTATCACCATATGGTACACGGTGCTCGACGATTTTAAATCCTCCAGGAATAATAGGTAGCAACGTACAAGCCTCTGCAGGTAAATAGTAGTCTATATTGCTTTGCTAACATGTTATATATTATATATCAGAGTCTAAATTTCAAAATATCGCAGATGCTTCCCCCACGGTAGGCCAACAACCTACGTATGGATCAGGGTGTTCAACTCTGAACCAAGCATCACCCATAGTTGGCAAAGAAAATATTTTTCCGGATGAAACCATGGATTGGCTACATAGAAATGATAATTATGAGAGACGCGGGAAATCCACTTGTGATACCTATAAGAACAGGCTCCTGACAAATCGAGCACTATACATAAATATGGATGAATCTAAGAAGGAGAGGTTGTTGCATAGTAGACGAGACTACAAAAAGAAAAAATCAAGTTGCAACAAGATGAATGGATCTGCAGATAATTATCTAAGCCCAGGTGAACATGTTTGCAATATTTTTCTAATAATATGTTAACATCTCTTTGTATCCAGTACATGTTTTTAAACTAATTCTAAGAGCTAACCTTCAATACAGGCAGTCTTACGCAAGCTGAGGGTAGTATGCGTATACTGCCCAATGATATAGAATATGACAAGTCCCTTTTTGAGCCTACAGACCCTGGCAGTGATGAAGAAGGTGGGTTATTGGGCGATAATTTGAATGTTTACGAACCAACCATGACTGACTTAATAGTTTTGCTGATTTGTTATATAATCACATATCATGCAACAGATCATCTTGAGGCACCACAAAACTTGGACATTGCAGATCATAATGATGATGAAACAAGGCAATTCCTTGGAGAAGGTAACTAGAAGTTATAGTTTGAGTCATTATATTATCATGACTAAAAAATTAACATGTAGTGATAACCATCCCTTTTTGACATCACAGATGATGCATTCGAGTCATATCGTGTACACCCCAATGGTGTTGACCAGAATGACACCGATGATCCTTATGACTATGTTTACCAGGACTTGCCAGAGAGACACCATGTTTTGAGAAAAGTCCCTGACTGCATGTATTCTGGAGCCATACGATTTGAATATGAGCCTCCTGGGTTCTGTTGCAGGAAAGGAAAGATAAAGGTGCATATTCCAGATGTTCCTGCTGAATTGAAAAGGCTGTTCACAAGTCAGGTTGATAATGATGCAAAATATTTTAGACAACATATACGCTACTTCAACTCTCATTTCTCCTTTACAACCCTTGGAGTCAGCTTGGATCGACGATATGCCACCGCAGCTGGTACTGGTATATATACATTCCGTGTGCATGGTGCCATGTACCATCGTCTGGACCATCTGGTGCCAGGTTGTAAAGGCCCTCGTCACTTGCAGCTCTACTTTTATGATACAGAAGATGATACATTATCCCACAGAGTCCTGACCTTGATATCAACCTTATAAGAAATGTTTTAAGAATACTAGAAGGTAACCCATATGGACAGACATTCAATAGAGTTGGAGCTATTCCCAATCTTGATGACTACGTAATTGAGCTCAATACTAATGTCACGCCTGACCAGCGAAGGTGAGCAATTTATTTGTACTGATAACATGCTTATGTATTTACTACTTATATAATTGTTATTAATACACCGCATTCTTTAGTATGATTGTGTTAACCAAATGATTATTATTTCTTATTTCATATAAAAAATAGGTACAATGCTCCAACGGCCTCACAGGTTGCAGCTATCTGGTCAGAAGGCAATGATCCACAAAGAAGTTTTGATAGGAGTGTGCTTGTGTATGCCAGAGGGGATCGCCCACGCTATATTAGAGCTTATCATGGATGTTATGATCCATTGGCATATCCATTGTTTTTCCCTAGGGGGGAAACTGGCTGGAATAAGTTTATGCCGTACAATGATGATTCTACCTTTCATGGTACTCCTTCCCCTTCCTGTAATAATTTGTCCGGCATGGGGGCAGGCACTTGTACGGGATCAACAGGTACCTACCGAAGCTCTATTTTTTCACATTTAATTTAATGTTGGTTTACATACTAAATAGTTTTCTTATGGGGGCAGATCATGGAGAGCAACATGGCGAGGTGCCTGCTAGGGAAACAACCACTACTATGGATCCAACAACAAGTACCTACATTAACACCATTTGTACGGCATCTTATTTGATCTAATGCATGTGTATTATATACTAATACTTTCCCTTTGACACAGATCATGGTGAAAACGATGCTGACATACAACAAGGCGATTTATTAGGTAGCCTGGTAGAAGAGAACCAATCTGGCAGATATATGACAGCAAGGGAATACTATTGTTTCTTGATGCAAGTTAGAAGGGGGCTTTTTAACATCTTGTTGTTCGGAGGGAGGCTTTTCCAACAATGGGCAGTTGACATGTATATCAAGATTGAGTCTATGAGGCTTGATTGGTATTCTAACCCTGATAACCAGAAACTAATACGTGCTGAGCTATATCAGGTGAATGTATTTTCACAATTTATTACTTGCCAATGTTTAATGCATAATAATTTTGACACTCATGAGCCATCCATCTTATACTATCTACCTGAATATAGGGTTTGGTTGATGTAATTTCTGCTGGTGAGACAAGAGCTTCAGAAGTTGGCAAGAGAATAGTGTTGCCCCGTACCTTCCCTGGTGGTGATCGTGACATGATGCAAAGATTTCTCAATGCAATGGCTATTGTACAGCGTTTTGGTAAACCAGATTACTTCATCACCATGACTTGCAATCCATATTGGGAAGAGATTACAGAGCATCTTGAACCTGGGCAAAAACCACAAATAGGCCAGACCTTGTTTCAAGGGTTTACAGAGCCAAGTTACGTTCGATGAAAGATTTATTGATCAAGAAAAAATATTTTAGAGAGGTTGCAGCATATGTGCATGTTACTGAGTTCCAAAAGAGAGGACTTCCACACGAGCACATCCTCTTGATCATGAAATCAGGTAGTAAGTTAACAAGCCCAAATGGATATGATAAATTCATATCTGCAGAGATACCAGACAAGGACAAGTACCCTGTGTTGCATGATCTGGTCATCAAGCATATGCTACATGGACCATGTGGAGTCTTGAATCCAAAGTGTGCTTGTATGGTAGATGGAGAGTGTCACTTTTGCTATCCTCGAGAATTTTGTGCAGCAACACAACAAGGTAGTGATTCATATCCTTTGCATAGAAGGAGGGATGATGAACAACGTGTGAAAATAAGAAGGGCTGAATTGGACAATAGGTGGGTTGTTCCGTATAATCCTGGGCTATTGATGAGGTATAACTGTCACATCAACGTTGAAGCCTGCTCCAGCATCAAAGCTATTAAGTACTTGTTCAAATATGTGTACAAAGGCCATGACTGTGCCTCATTCTCAGTCGACCCCTCTGGAGTTATCAATGAAATACGTCAGTACAGGGATGCTCGATACATATCACCACCAGAAGCGGTACATAGGATCTTTGGATTCCATCTTTTTGGTGTGTATCCCGCTGTCTTGCAGCTCCAGTGTCATCTACCTAACATGCAATCTGTTATTGTCGATGAGACTAAAAATCTAGAAGATGTTGTCAATGAGCCATCTGCAACTATGACAACACTCACAGAATACTTCAGTTTGAATCGAGTGGATACTTATGCAAGGAATTTTTTGTACAGAGAACTTCCAGAACACTACAAGTGGATTGGTGGTAGCAAGTTGTGGCAAAGAAGAAAGAAAAAAGGACAGATTGGGCGGATAGTGTATGCTAACCCTGCTGAAGGTGAGAGATATTTCTTGAGGGTGCTTCTAAATCATGTAAGAGGTGCGACCTCTTATGATGATCTAAAAACAGTAGCGGGTATCACTTACTCTACTTTCAGGGAAGCATGCGAGAAGAGAGGACTCATAGAAAGGGACGAGACGCTAGATGACTGCTTGAGTGAGGCAACAACTTTTCAGATGCCTTATGCTCTGTGACGGTTATTTGCGACTATTCTTGTATTTTGTGAGGCCACCAATATTCGTGGTCTGTGGGACAAACACAAGGCATCATTGTCTGAAGATTACAGCAGAGACAATCCTAACACTGCAGTAGTAGAACAAATGGTGCTTAGAGACATTCGAGATTTAATTCAGTCAATGGGGAAGGATATCAGAAATTATGATCTTCCTGAGGTCCATGATACAGGTAATCCCTCCCCCACCCAATAAAACTCAAGCGAATGGACACAGATGCATATCTTATTGCATGAAAACTTACAATTCTTTTTTGATAAACTACATGGTATCAAATATATTATTCTATAATTATTCCTGTGTATTAAATATTCCCGGTATTGTCTTGCTTTGTATCATGCAGATGAATTTAACAACGACATAATGAGAGAGGTTAGGGAGGAACTTTCTGTGGGTGTCGACCAAGAACATTTGCATATATATAAATCCCTTAACAAGGAGCAGCGTGCAGGATTTGATGAAATCATACATCATGTCATGAATAAGAAGAGCCAAGTGTTTTTCATGGATGGTCCAGGAGGAACAGGAAAGACATTCCTATACAAGGCACTTCTTGCTAGAGTCCGCTCAAAGGGATTAATAGCAATTGCAACGGCAACTTCCGGTATTGCGGCGTCAATATTGCCTGGAGGACGCACAGCACACTCAAGGTTCAAAATCCCAATTAAGCTTGCTGACAATAGCACATGCAACTTCACAAAGCAAAGTGGCACCGCTGAGTTACTGCGTACGGCATCTTTGCTTATTTGGGATGAGGTTGCAATGACAAAACGTCAAGCTGTCGAGTGTCTTGATAGGTCCCTACAGGATATTATGGATTGTTCTTTGCCATTTGGGGGAAAGGTTGTGGTATTTGGTGGAGATTTTAGGCAGGTGTTTCCTGTGGTAACACGTGGGACAAGAGCACAAGTAACAGATGCTACGCTGCAGAGATCATATTTATGGGACAATATAAGGAAGACACGATTGTCACGTAACATGAGAGCTCAATCTGACCCATGGTTTTCAGATTACCTACTCAGAATTGGAAATGGCACCAAAGAGACGATTGGAGATGATTATGTACGCCTACCAGATGATATTGTAATTGGATATACAGACGACGAAGATTCAGTAAACAAACTCATTCAGGAAATCTTTCCATCACTTGAGGAAAATGCAAGATCAACAGCTTATATGAGCACATGTGCCATTCTTTCTACCAAAAATGCACATGTAGATCAGCTAAATGCAAAGATGATTGACAAGATTCCAGGTGAGGAAAAGGTTTTTCATAGCTTCGACTCTGTCGATGACGATTTAAGAAATAACTACCCTATTGACTTCCTAAACTCCACCACTCCAAATGGTCTGCCTCCACATGAGCTCAAAGTGAAAATCCACTGCCCTGTGATCCTTCTCCGCAATCTAGATCCTAACCACGAATTGTGCAATGGAACAAGACTCATGGTTAGAGCATTCCAAAACAATGCAATTGATGCAGAAATAGTTGGTGGCCACCATGCAGGCAAGAGGGTGTTCATTCCTAGAATCCCTATGGCTCCGTCCGACGATATCTCACTTCCTTTCAAGTTCAAGCGGAAACAATTCCCGATCCGCCTGAGCTTTGCAATGACCATAAACAAAGCGCAGGGCCAAACCATCCCAAATGTTGGCATCTACCTTCCAGAGCTTGTTTTCTCACATGGACAGCTTTATGTCGCGCTATCAAGGGGTGTATCAAGACAAACGACAAGAATTTTGGCCAAACCAAAGAAAGAAGTAGATGCCTCAGGGAAGAGCACCAAAAATATTGTGTATAAAGATGTCCTAGCATGGTGATGTGGTAAGTAAATAGTCCACAAACACCTATTTCCTTACTGTGTTTCATATTTCTTTATGTGACAAAAATGTTTATTTTCTTTGTAGCCTCAAGTTTAAACAATGTGGGGATGGAGAAAGTCGTCGGTGGGTGAGTCCAATGATGTTGTCGCCTCCTCAAAGGATCAGTCGTTATGTGACATTCATTATGTGACAAAAATATTTGGTTATACAATATATGAGACGTGAATCTTAATGAATCTGATTGTTCGTTTTATTTTTTACAAATTTTATCTTGTTTTATATTTTACCATAGCGTTAGCACGGGCACACTACTAGTGAGAGGAAGGAGATCAAAAGAATATTAGATGTCATTATTGAGAAATCTGATAATGAAGAAGATGAGAATATTTAAGCATTATTACAGACGGTTTGTATTCCAAACTGTGTCTGATATGTGACTTATCACAAATGGTTTGTATTACGAACCGTCTGTGATAAGTGAGACATCACAGACGGTTCGTACGAACCGTCTGTGAAAGATGGGAACAACACAGACGGTTCATATAAAAAACCGTCTGTGATATTGCGGATATCACAGACAGTTCGTATTAATAACCGTCTATGATAATTCACAGACGGTTATTAATACGAACTGTTTGTGATATATTGGTATCACAGACCGTTTGTGGTTGGAACCGTCCGTGATAATCCGCATTATTAAATACCGGGCGTACGTGCTCGATCTCGACACAAATCTCTGTCTTCATTGCACTGCATCGGTGGAGCAACTCACCACTTCACCAGACAACTGGATCTACATTCGTCGGTGATGGTGTACTTTAATTTCATTTTGAGGATTCAGTTCAGATAAGTCGTTAGATGCTTCCTCCACCACAACAATAAGCTAGGGCAAAAAAATAAAAAAAAAAACAACAACGTGAGAAACCCAGCACACCAACGCACATTAAACAACCGGTATACCACAACTGATTCATTACCAACCAGCTGGTTGTTACATAAAGTACTAATGCACTCGTGGTCTATTTCTGATCCGTGAAGCTTTGAATTAAGAAACTACCAGAAAACCGTCAGAAAAAAATAGTAATAAAACCGAATATTATTCTTGACGGGAAACTGTCGGGTAAATCCCCTCAGATCTAGCTGGTCGTGAAAATCGTTTACAATTCTTGCTGAGGCCAGCTAATCAAGCCCGCTTGTAAATACTAGTCTTATGTGTAGAGTCTTTTTGCTTTTGAAAAAAAAGTACTCTTAATTATGTGCAATTCATGCGTGGATGTTGGTGCATTTTGAAATGACGAAAACTGAGTGCTTGATCCAGTGTATATTAAGCTTCAGAAGTTGAACAAACTTTCAACATACGAAAATGGGAATGAGTTTGGATCCACTCCAATTTAGATGAAGGAATGCGAGAAGTAAAGGGCATGTTCTTTCTGGCTACGGCTTGTGGCTTTTGACTGCGGCTTTTGGCTTTTGGACTGTTTGTGCGAGAGATTATAGAGTAACAGAAACTCACGTATGGTTTTTGCTGATATAAATGAAGTCGGTAAAGCATATACAACAATTAACTAGTATGCCCTATTTTGAAAAGATATTTCGTTTAAAAGCTAGTTACTGTAGAAAAAGCTGAAAAACAGCTTTTAGAAGCTGAAAAGAACAGGACCTTTAAAATGGGTTAGGCACTCCTCTTCACGTGCACTAGTTTACCATGTAAACAATGGCTTGTGTATAACGAAGTAATTTTATACAAAATAGTATAATCTCCAGATAATTCCTGTAGAATTCCAACTTTTCAACCTTCAAATGTATGGGCGCTTATAGGGCTTGCTCTTTTCCTCTGAAGCTGGCGGTTTTTGGCTTTTGCTACAGTATCTAACTTTTAAACAGAGTATTTTCTCAAGACGGGGTCTACAAGTTAAACGATGTACACGTCAAAAGCCCAACATTTGTACCAGCCAAAATCGCAAGTGAGTATCTCTCTCCGTAATTTGTACCGTAAATAGCCAAAATTCAAAAATTTCAGCCAAAAGCCATATTCATATCTTCCAATACATCCGTCAACCCGTAACCCTTATGGACAATTACTGGCTACACACCCTTATCGAGATCACTCGAATTTACTTGATTAAATAATAATCTATCTATTCTTTTTAAATGGCGTTTTAATTTTTTATGGTCTCAGAGATGTGACTTTGACTTCTCAATTCAACCCAAGGGATAGTTGATGGCCCTGTTTTTTGTATTGTGGATTATGGCTTTTGTCTATATTTTTTAAAACGACAGTGGATGGCACATAGTTATAAAACTCAAGAAGGCCTTTGAAAAATCAATTTTGAGAAAACAGTCATATTTATTTTGAATTTAGAGAATCCGAAGCCAGAAAAAACACGTCCTGATGTCGGCATGGTACGAAAACGGATTATACCCACTAGTTGTAGCTTGCGATTCCGTGCACTTCGGGGCCAGAGCTTTAGCGATAGCCATGCTGCATGGGACCATGCACGTGTCTGGGGCAGGTATCGCCCCTTTCTTTTTCTTTTAAGCGTCCTTTTTTCGTATGGGTTTCTTCAGATAATTAACTACAAATTCATGTTTTGAGATTACAAATTATCGACTGAGGAACAGTTGGGAAGTTGGGATGACCTCTATATATGGTCATACAACAAGGGATATCAATCCATGTCTATCAAGATAATCCTTTTATTCCACGACAGGTTAATTATTTTAGGCATGTTTGGAGGATAGACAGCCTGTCTTTTAAGTCTAGCATAATTTTTTGTATTATATAAAAGCTACTTATACCTTTAAGATGAAACCTATAATTATAATTAAAAATACAGAAAAACTCCGCCTTCCATCCAATCCCTGCTCCAACTGCCATCCATCCTAACTGACAGGTGGGCCGTGCAATTTTTTTATTCATCGGATGTTGCCTCTTGCCATGGAGGCAATGCTCGCAAAATTTGCTTAGAGGCTATAGTGTACAGTGTTAGAGGCAACCTCAAGGGCTTCTCTCTTCTCTCGGAGGCTAAAAAATATCAACACTCTGGAAAACATATACTCGTCTACGGGATAAGGATACTCTACAAAGGCGAAGAAAATTTATCGCTACTACCAGTACTACGGCAGACATGTAACACCTCAATCCGACAACACGTGATCTTGTGGTGTTGGGATTAGTCTCGCATGTAAAGTGTTAGTGGCGAAGCCATGACTTGGGATAGATGTGGTTACAAATATATTTGGGTCTATTCTGCTAAACTATATATCATTTTTCACACATTCCAATATACTTAGCACGTATTTGTGAAAATAGGTATGGTATATAGCACCAATAGTTGCTAATGTGCATCAGCCACTATAAAGCTAAACTTGTACTCTGTCTGTTGAGAAATATGAGACATATAGTTTGAAAGTTGAGAAATATAAGACATATAGTTTGAATGGTATGGTCTTGTTGAAAATATAAGGCTTGTATATATATTTAATGAGGTGTACTTCCTACTATATCTATGTTTCTTCTCTCTCAACCATATGCATTTATTTATTACTACCCACATCAAGTATTCTCTCTCATCTTTCGAATTCAATTACGAGGGGCATCTAAATCATTTTCTCTTTATATTTAGCTATTTCATTGTCACCTTAATTTTTGTGTAAAGTCAAAATACATCCTATATTTATCTAGTAGCATATACTTGAAGGTCCAAACTTAGTAACTTTGAGTTAATCCTTTGAGGAACTAACAAAGGTCGTTAATTCAATGGGATTTTCGTAATGCATGCAGTTACAATCAATACGTAGGAAAAAATAGTAACTTTTCCTTTCCAGTGGAACATATGAAAAACTTCATCGTGCATCAGTGGCGTGAAACTTTCTTCTTCGTGTCCTTTAAACCCCTCCTGCCTTTAATAGCTCGAAATTTTTAGTTACTTGCAATCAATTTTATGTTTCAATGTGGGTCACATATTTACGGTACAAATCTTGACAAATTCTTAGCTTGCTCCCAGCTAGTTCCTCTATGGGTGCTACATACATGTATATAGTTTTATTTCCCCTTCGGTACATATATGTATGATCATTTCATGCCGCTACTACAAATGAGTCATCCTAGACGTCTCATCGCAGATGATTCAACACAAAGCATCGGTGATATAGTTACCACAGACAGTTCTTATTTCGAATCATGGTAATATCACAGACAGTTTGAAACAAAAATCGTTCATGATGTTTGTATTTATCACAGACGGTTTTTGTTTTGAACCGTCTGTGATATTATCGCAGATGGTTATGATTAAAAACCATCTGTGATGTATGATATCATAGACGGTTTTTAATCTGAACCGTCTGTGATAATGCCGCATCACCGATCTGTGGCATCTCCTAAGATTTCGATCTCACCCATCCATTCTCTTTGCTCGATTGGTAGGCGCCGGTCTCCTCTCACCTCTCGCCCCTTATTACTCCCCCTCCTTCTTTCCCCCAATTTCACTCTAAGAACCAATATTTTCTGTTACTCCTAGTTCATCCACTCCTTATTCCTGCTTTCTCCCCCAACCAAAGCGCCTCATCCCCTTGATGACACCGACTACCGTCATGAGTTCCTCTGCCTTCGGTTGTGACACCACAGTTCATTGCACAGACACTCTTGTCCTAAGTATCGTATTAAGATTGTCTTATGTAGTGTCATCGTCGTGATATATCCTCCATTCGAAATTTTTGGACGGCTAGGGTTTATGCGTGAAAATTAATTATTGATGCCTGTAACATCCTGAAAATTTAAATTTGAAAATTGTGAGGCTTTTGAATTATTTTTGCAATATGTTGTATTTGAATTTGGAGTTTAAGGTATTCTTCTGAAATTTGGTTGGGATTCCAAAAAGTAAAATTTCAAGAAAGGAACAAACATGTTCAAATAATAGAAAATTAAAACTTAAAATACGAATCTGAAAAGATGATCCAGTATAAGAAGGGAGAAACTTAAAACTAAAATATAAAATTTCATCATAAAAATAATAGTATAAAAGGGCCAAATAATAATAATAATATATAGGCAAAAAGGAAATATATATACATGTATATAAAATGAATGGGCAAATAAATAAAAGTGCATATATGTGTATATATACATATAAATAAAACAAATAAATATACCTATGTATAAATATACAATACATCAATAAAAAAAGGGTCAGGCCGGCCAAAGGCCCGGCTTAACCCCTCATTTTCCCCGCACGGGCCTGCTCTACCCTGCGCACCTCTCCCGCTGACAGCCGGCCCCGCACTCCGCCCACGCCCCTCCCTCCTTTTCTGCCGCGTGGCTGCGCTGGTTCCTCCCTCCCCTTCTTCCCTTTCTCGCGTGCGCCTGCCTCTTCCTTCTTTTTTTGGTGGATGCCTGCAGCTCTGCCCGAGCAATCACTTCGCCGCTCACTTTCGCCACCCGTGATCCCCTCCGCGCGGCTACTCTGTCCCATCGCCGCCTCCCTCGGCGTAGCTCCTACTCTACCGACTACCGTCCGCGTGCATCGTCCTGTCATCTCGTCTGTCCAGCCCTACGCGCGCTGAGCCTCGCGCCCATGCCCTGCCGCCGCTGCCCACGCCCGGCTCTGTCCCTCCCGTGCGCGCGTGCTTGCCTATAAGGCCCCGAGCCACCTCCTTTCTTTTCTCCCTGCAACCCCTTTCTCCTCCCTCCTAAGGGCGAGCACCCCATGCCCGAGCATCGGCCACCGCCGCCCCACGCTGCCCCGGCCGCTTCGGCGATACCATCACCATTTTGACCGCATCACGACGAGCCTCCACCTTCCACCTACCTCCCCTCCGGGTTAATCGACTTTTCATTCACCGAAGCTTGCGCGCCACTCATCCTCCCCAACACCGGCCGCCACCGCCCCTTCCACCGCCGTTCGCTCCTTGGCCGATCCCAGGTCAATTCGGCGGGGTGGGAGCACCACCTCAGTGTCCCGACGCCATCCCAACCGCCGGCCGAAGCTCCCGCTGCCCGTGCGTTGCCGGCGCCGAGCGCATGCCCGCGCCGCCATGGAGCTCCGCCGCCGGCTCGCCTCCGCCCCCCCTCCGGTCGTCCAACCCACTCAGGTAGGTTTCGGGAACCTCGCCGGTGCTCATGCGCCCACCGCCCTCTCCCCTCTCCTTCCTGGCCACCGGCGCCTCCTCTCCACCCCGCCGCCGGCCGCTCTCGGCGCCGCCACCCCTTCCTAGCACCACCCCGAGCCGCGCCACCCCCTCCACCGGTCTCCTCACATCCCCTACAACCCATTTTGCCCGCTCTCTCCCCCTCCGGCCGCCGGGCGCGCCGGCGAGCCCACCTGCCCCGACCGCCGAGCTCCTCCTCTGTTTCAGCCGACTACCTCTGTTTGAGCTCCCCCTCAGCACTCGCTTCTTCAGTTTTAAAACCCGCTCTCAATCACGAAACAGTGAGCATCCAGTTGGCTAGCCCGAGCACGCATAACCCTCAGCCCCTTCCCCAGGTCCCAGGTTCAATTCTAGCAGCCGCGCCCTTTTCTTCTTCTTTATAGTTTTGATTTTTATTAATCCAGTTCAAGCAAGAGAAATCAAAGAACAATTTGAGAACAATTTAGAAAAGTTAATAAATTTAATTGGAATATAAAAATAAGTTTAACTAAGATTTAATATCTGGTTAATTACTCTATGAGAAATTTCCATACATGCTTAACTATTGTGTCTTTGTTAATTATCTCAAACTACTTATTAGTTAAAGGTAGTAGTAAAGATGGCTTTGGTTAAATGTCCGGATTTAATAAGAATCATCACTGAAAATACATCCAAGTTAAATCTAAGGGGAATAAAATTGATAATTATAAAAGCAAGGTTTTAATTTAAAAAGACTACTCTTAATTATAATTAAATTATAAGCCCAAACATTTAACATGCTGTCACCTAATAAATCTCAGTAATGTATCTTATTAAATAAAATAATGGAATACTACCTTGTACAAAGATCTCTGCCTAGATAAATGAATCAAATATAGAGCTAAGCCTAAGAATAGTTAAAGTATGAGCAAGCTAATAATAGTGCCATTAATTAAATCTTAACACTAGCTTTAGTACATAATAGTATTGAGCATAATTGTATATATAACAAGTTAGGACCCATAGGAGTGGATCCTAATTCAACTTAAACTTAGCTTAGCTATGAATGAAGATACATAAAATATGATAATGGGATTATTAGAGATTTAAATTTTAATTAATTACCATATATGAATAAATATTGAGCATGTGCTATTTATCTTAATCTAATTAGTAAGTAAAGGCCTATACCAGAGATTATTCTAAAAACTTAATAAAGATATCCAAGTGTTATAATACCTTTGACTAAAAGATTTATAGAATAAGTACAGATCTCATCCATCAGTCCAGTTTGCCTTTACCATAACCTGAGTTGCAAGGAATGCATATCCTAAAGATAAAATTTGTACACTAAACTCCTGCATCAGTCTATAGGTCTAACTCGACTCACGGAACTTCCTTGATAAACACGAAACTAATAATAGAGGTTAGTAATAAAAAGATCGAACCTCGCCTTTCTCCAATCGGCTATGTTTGGCCACCTTCCTTTCCCAAAAGCAGATAATTCCTGTAGGTACATCTTCACTTTTGATCCCTCGTATTTCTAAAATTTTCCCTCACGGTAAAGCATTCAGACAACTCGACCTCCTGCTCAAACCCAGCTACCGCTGTGCTTACAACACATCAACCTAAATCATCCTTCTATTCTCCAACCATAATAAATGCATAATTTAAAGTAAATCGAGTATTTAAAGTGATTGGATTTATTTGAATCTCTTGAGTTATTTGTTTTTATTTGGATTCAGTCGCGTATCGCATAGTTAGAAACTGGAGTTCCGAAGAATCAATGGATCAAGCAAGACCAAGATCAAAGTGTAGAAAGACCAGCAGAGCAGCCCCCTCAAATGAGACAGCTTTGAGAGAGAGCACAAGACCGCGGTAAACCGCGCCAGGCGAGTCAATACTTTGATCATGTTGAACCTACATTTTCTGCAAATTATTTTTGTTTAAATTATCAAATTGCATGCTGTTATTTTATATGCAAATATATGTTTAATTTAAGATTTTAGTTATATGCCCATTGTTTGCTTGATTAATATTACACCTCCTTTGGAATACTTGAATATGTGAACCTTGTCGCCCTAGCAAAATTATAATGGTAACTTTTGAAAATAAGTCCCTAATTATATGCCATGCTTAGTACTGCATAAATACTCAGGGGCACTGAAATGCCCCAAACATCATTGTCATTTTAAATCATGAGAAACTGGTTTGGGCAGTCATGGTGGGAATGACTGGTATATTTTGACATGATTATTTTATGCTCCCAAAAATCCTAACTTGCTTCAATATCTGAGCGGATGGTTTGGGGGCTGGTATGTGGTGCGGTGGGAGCACAAATTATGGAGTGTGGTAGAACCGCTCAGATACCCTTAAGGACTGAATCTTGTCATGACCTCCTGTGTAAAACAGTACAACCACAAGTCTGTAAAATACAACTTGGCTAAGTAAATTTATCGACACCCCCGGACTCATCCCACCGGTAGTGGACAGGAGTGGATATGCAAGGGCAAGGGGAGGCCTAAAGGGACACCGAGTGGAGGGTGAAGTTTCCCAGTCGTACTAGCGCAGAGGGGAGTGGAGCCCGTACGCTAGTAGCCGTGGGGAACATCCCGTGCAACGTATGGGACCCACCGCAAGTGGGAACGGCCCATAGGGTGAGATGACAAAAGGGACTAGATACTTTGAAAAGTCACTGTGATGGTCTGCTCAACCACACTTCTAAGGAATCGTGTGGGGCAATGAGTTGATCGTCTCTTGTGGTGAAAGTGTACAAACTCTGCAGTGTCAAAACTATTCGAATAGTCGTGCCTACGGTCAAGAGCGGACATGGGAACTTAACCAGATATAGTTCTATTTCAAAAACTTTGTGAATGGGAATGGTAAAGTGGAGGGCAGAGGAAAGCCCTGATTTGAATTGTCCTGGGTGTCGTCCCAGTGGTAAGTTAAGCGGCTATAACGCTGAAAGATGTTATATGGTGTGATGACATATGTATGGAAAAATTATGGTAATATTAGGCATATGGTGTGATGCCATATGTATGGAAAATCAAGTTAGTATTCCTTGAACATTATGATTTGTTCCAAAGCTGCTAGGTCTCAGGAAATTTTATGTATTGTATTTCAAATAGTGGCATTACTAATCTTACAAACTAAAATATGGGTGGAATAAACAGGGTTGTGAGTAAAGGAGATGGATGTTTTTAGTATGCACATAAAGGTATTGGTGGATTCAGGTCGATTATGAAAAGGAAATGCTAGTGTGGGTTCTGGGAGAAATGAATTAGTGGGGTTCAGCTGAATAGATAGGCTAGATAAATGATCTAATTGAATTTTCAGGAATTTGGAGAAATAATACAAGTATTGGAGTATAATTCTTGATTAGTGATATTCTTGGTGGATATATAATAGTGAATCGATTTTGGAGAATTAGGGAGTGCAAAGGTAAATTGCTGGATTACTACACTAATGATTAATATAAATTCTTGGAAGATATTGGCGATAATGGGAATTAATAGGAGTTGATCAATTGCTAGAGGGATGAATTGAATTCCGGAGAAGATTGGAGGATTCATAACAATTAGTGGATTATAATCTTGGTAAATTGAATTTTCGATGGAGGTATATTTGTGGATTAACTAGTGATAGATAATAGAAAATAAGATTAATTATTGGATTATGGTTTTGAATCAATGACGAAAAGGATTGAATACGAATGATATCGGTGGATTTGAAAGTAATTATGTTAGAGAATCATTAGAATTCAGAGGTGAAGAGCTGATGAATAGTAATGACAGGATTGGATTATTAGTAATTCAAAATACAAAGTATGATCGGTGGATTAAATAAATGATGACACGTGCCGTTTGGAGTTTTAGACAGCAGTCAATAAAGAAAGTGTATTTTCGGTGGATTAAGTCAATTTTGGCAATTGTAGTGTGGAGCTAGGTAGTAATAATAACACTTTGATTAAATAATAGTAATAATGCTACTAAAAGCGATTTTTGGCAAATAAAATAACCCGAGCCTCTCCTTTGTTAAGCCATGCATACTATTTATTCGCATTCTGTGTATTGGCTCGCGGAGCACGGGGTTGGAGTGCTCACACTCGCTTTTGCGACAAAATTCAGAATCAGGAAATCAAATCACCTCGCCTCAGCAACAAGATTGGACAAGCTGGCAGAGAAGATGAAGATGTCAAGGGCTAGGTCACGCACCTCCAGTTGGCTGCCTGTGGGCATATCCTGAAGGTCCCACCTGTGTGCTTCGTTTTCTTCCGCTGCTGCAATTTATTGATTTCGGCCTAATCGGCCCATGAGTAAGTTTACTATTATATTTACGCTTTCGTATGATATGTACTTTGATATTCAGAACTGTAATCTGTGAGCACTATCTACTGATCCAGGGAATAGTGCGGTGGAATCACAAAAGATTCCGGATTGTAAAATCTGGGTCTGACAATACCTTAGTTCTTATGATGATGGATGGCTAGGGTTTCGGCCCTTGTTGAAATTCATGTTTTATTGTATGATGAAGATATGGCGATAAAGTTTATTGCACGATGATCTTGTTTCTTATAAATAGGCCTGTTTTAGTTCATCTGTATTCTCTGATTACACTGTTTTGTAGCGTAATTAGATAATATTGATAAACTGAAGGAGATCTATTTATGAGGACCCTAGAACACAATCACAGATGGTTATTAACTAGAACCATTTGTGATAATAGATTATCATAGACAATTATTAACTAGAACCGTCTATGATAGTCTAATATCATAGACGGTTCTTAACCAAATCCGTCTGTATTGTATCTTATCATAGATGGTTCGAGAGCTGTCTGTAATAGCCACCTATTATCACAGACATATAAATTTAAACGGGTCAGAAACCGTATGTGATGACAGTTTTAAACCGTATATGATGATCATTTCTGTGGTAGTGTGCGTTGTTGTATCTGTAATGTATACTCTCGATGGGACAGTATACGTACGTATAATGAAACAACGAGTATTTGTACGTATAATGAAACAACGAGTACACGTGTGTGATTGAAAAGGACATACTGAGGTTTTGTAGATGTACACAAAACGCACGGTATATGCAGACATCGTCTCAATCTGGGCCACTAATTTGGCTGCTGTTGATGAAGGCTCTCTCTTCTCTCAAATATCGGTGCATTTTAGACAATTATGTTATATATAGACGTGCACGGACCCAGGACACACTATGGCAGTTGAGCGTTTTTTCTTGTTTCCTAGCCATTTAATTCTGAATTTTCTACCAATATTTATTTGCACGTTTATGTACAAACCAACTAAATCATAAAAAAAAATACACTTGTGTGACAACTCAGTGGTTAACATCTCTTAAGAGAAAGTTAAAATTCATACCGAGACGACGTCTTATTAGGAGTCTGTTTACACTGAGATTATTTTTAAGTTATTTAACTCGAAATTACAGAATAAATAGTTGCCAGAAGGGGGTATATACGCATGAAAAAAATAAAGTGTGTCAACAAGTATGGAGAAGATGTCCGAAGTAAACCAGTTTTATTAATGTTCTTGTTCTGCTTCAGCCCAGAGGAACCGTTTTATCCGCCTATGCAGATATTTGAGCATACTTTTTGGTGCTTTGATGGCCGTAAAGAAGTAGGTCAACTGTGCTGTTAAGACAAATTTGACTAGAATTTATCTACCCATGAGTGTCGTTGAACCTGACAGCCTGGTAGACCTCCTCCTCAGTCCGACACTGGTGGAAGTCGGTTATCCTCACACCTAAATTTCCATGAAACACATAAGCAACACTAGTAATGCTGGTTACATGCAAAATCTAGAAAAAAAATAGAACACTCGAATTTTCCGATCAACAGCGAGTACACCCATCTCCTTAATCGCTCATATAAAAGAGGAGGCTGGAACCTGGGTCCTAGCGGGAGCTAAGAGATTAGCGGAGCTCTCACATACCACTGTAACGCCTTAAATGTTTTTTTTCTCGGTGTCGCTGTCCGGCCATGCACCTCTTTGAACAACCTGGCTTTTGTATTCTGTTTTCTTCCCCTCTTAATTAATAGGGGAGCACTCCTGCCCCTGTTCAAAAATGAACGTTCAGTGGGCATTAGGTACGCCCTTGCTTTTTGGTCAAAATAGCATAGAACATGCTTAGTGGGTATGTTTTTTTTGAGTTATGGTTTATAATTTTTAGTTAAAATTTTTAAAATTTAGCTGTTCGCGAGAGAAAATATAGAGAGACACTTGCGTGCGATTTTGGTCTACATAGATGTAGTTGCTACAGTGTCTAATACAATCGATTTGTAGATCTTTATCTTAAAATATACACCGTTTAGAAGATACCTACTGTAGAATTACTAAAAATTAAAAACTAAAATTGAAAAGAACATGCCACTAACATTTGATCTAGAGACCAAGAAAGGCCAGACAATGATCCACATAATGATTGACCCCTAGGCGCACATGACTGTGTGCAGAGGACCTTGGGCTCAGCCCAACCTGGATCCGCTCTTTCACCCACATGGCCATCCCTGGTAGCTCATTGCCCAATGCATTAGTTCAATCTTCCATTTAGCACCCTGGCATCCTGTGGATTTGGGTTTCTATTTTCTTGCATTGTACTATTATGTAATTACGTACCTATGGAACTCGAGTATTCTCTGTGCAATAACATGTTCTTCCTAAATCCTAATGTGCCCAATAGCACAGGATTTGGAATACTAGTTACGTAATAATGTGACAGCTCAAAATTAGCTCTAGCCAGCTGTTTTGCTGAAATTCTCAAGAATAAAAACTTTCAGTAGTGATGAAGGAGGAACTAGATCCCTTGCCGTGTTACAAAGAAAAGTCAGGAGATCAACAACGGTCTCGCGACTTTCGGTACTACTAATGAGTATTCCACAGGAAAAATAAATTAGCACTTTGGGGCTTGTTTAGAAAGCTCAAAATCCAGGCCTACTCACGTCTCGTATCATATGGGTGGGTCGGGATTTTGGGTCCTAAAGAAGTCCTTAAAGTGTTTGTTATAATAGTCATCCTATGCTACTGAGCTTGTTAACATTGAAAATACTTGTGGACTTATTCGCGCAAATGCGGGGCTAGGTATTATGATATTATTGTTTTTTATACAATTCTAATTTATATAATTGAAAATGCAACTGTATTTATTATTCAGATCTAATATGTATATGTTGTGGTTACAGACCAAACAGAGAGAGAGTGTAGTAGTGGGGAGTTGAGTAAAATGAATGGTTTAGGCTCCTCTCCCCATGGCCTGTGCTGCATATATATACTCACATGAGGGGTGCTTTTACAATTATACCTTTACATCCAAGTATTCCCTACAAGGGTACTTATGTCATTACATATGTCCCATTCTGGACCTTACATTCCTCTAACAGGCCTGCTGGGCTTAGGTGGGGGCCACCCCTAGACAGGAACCTCTCATGGTGAAGGGCTTCACGGGCCGAAGCCATGTCGCCGAGCCGTTTGACCCCCTCCGTCCCTGCGGCCTGTGAGCTTTTCCAACATCGGGCGAAGCCTTGCTGTGGTGCCTGCTCCGCCTCCAGAGCATTGCACTGGGCAAGCTGGTGGAGCCTCCCTTGGTTACAGGGCCTAACAGTGGCTGGTCGCTTTCGGGGCCGGAGGTTGAAGTCGCAACCGAGGTCGAAGCCAAGCTCGCCTTGGCGAGGTGGCCTGGTGGCCCGGGCCATGTTTGGCCACGAGTTCCCCGGGCGGCGGAGCCGGAGCCGAAGCTGGAGCGGGGGCGGACCTCGCGCCCATGGCGTCCCCTGGGGGGGAGGTAGGCGAGGCTCCGCGGTTCCGGTGGTGCACTCTAATGGCCCCTTGAACCGCGCCGACTCCTGGGCTGGCAGGGGCAGGCTGCTGAGGCCGTACTTTCCCGGTCACTTTCCCCGTCGGGGTGTACACGCGGCAGGCCACGATTGGCGCACCGTGGGCTGTTGGCGGTTGCGCGACTGCGGCCGTTCGCCCCTTCCCCAAAAAGGCGGGGCACGCGGTGGGGAGCTGTTACGGCGTCTGCCCGCCAAACAGCGCACGCCTCGCTGGCGATGAGCGGTTTCGCTTGTCCATCGCGGGCAGTTGGACCGCCGGGTACCCGTCGATTGGCACGCCGCCGATTGACGCCGATTGATCTGCCGCCAGCCTGGCGACTCCTCGCCGGGTGAGCCTGGGTATAAATGCGCCGGTGTCGTGGGCTGTTCCTTGCTCACCCCGGGTTACTCATCTTGCACCTGCACGCGGTTATCTTCCTACATGTAGGCCAACTATTGTTCATCCGCGTTTGATGATTGCGTCTACTATCGCCAAAATCAGCGAGCGCTGATGAACAATAGACGACCTACTCATGGGAATACGTCACAGCTCGTTGTAGAAGTCTTGGACGTCCACAGGGTCCTGCTCGCGCACCTCGTTTTCGTGTGGAAATGGCAAGGCTTGACCTGCTCTCATAGACAGAAATGCTTGAGTCTCTCTACGCTCTCTCATTGCGCCCACCAGCGTTGCCATCGGGGAATGTTGGTGTACTGAAGCTTTTCTTCCGCTTCGGCCGGAACGCCCTACCGAGGGGAAGCCAGGCCTCCGACGCATGGGGCTGAGTCAGGGGCCCCGCTGGATCCCAGACGCTCCTTCTCCCGGCGCCTAGTCGAGGTAGACGCGCGAGGGCTCCGTCCCCTACCCTTCGAAGTGGTGGCAGCGGAGCTGGCGCCTAGTCGAGGTAGACGCGCGAGCGCTCCGTCCCCTACCCTTCGAAGTGGTGGCAGCGGAGCTGGCGCCTAGTCGAGGTAGACGCGCGAGCGCTCCGTCCCCTACCCTTCGACGTGGTGGCAGCGGAGCTGGCGCCTAGTCGAGGTAGACGCGCGAGCGCTCCGTCCCCTACCCTTCGAAGTGGTGGCAGCGGAGCTGGCGCCTAGTCGAGGTAGACGGGCGAGCGCTCCGTCCCTTACCCTTCGAGGTGGTGGCAGCGGAGCTGGCGCCTAGTCGAGGTAGACGCGCGAGTGCTCCGTCCCTTACCCTTCGAGGTGGTGGCAGCGGAGCTGGCTGTTGTGGGCACCCTTGGAAGTGCGCTTTAATGGCTCCGGGAATCACGCCGACCCCCGGGCTCACACGGTCAGGCTGCTGTATCCGTACGCGCTTGTCTATTCGGGATAGGCACGCGGCAGGTAGCGATTGCTGTGCCAACAGGTCGCCCACGGTGAAGTTCCTTCCTCTGAGGGGCAGGTCACATGGCACGGCGTTGTAGGCGTGCCGTCCGCTGGCTGCCCCCCTCCCAACGCGCGCCACCGGCTGCGAGCGGTTGTGCTGCTCGCCGATCCCTGTTTGCGCCTACGGCGCGGACTTACGGTTGTCCCTTCGGATAGGTGCAGCCAAGGTTGGGTCACGCGACCTGCGTTTATTGCTTGCGCAGACCGACACGCGGCGGGACGCTAGTGATGCTTCGCGTGGTGACAGGACTCTGTACGACCACGGTCGCATGCTGGCTATGTGGACCGTCGCGACGCTTCGGCTTCGCGCGTGGGGAGGCGAGCGGTTGTCGTTCGCCGTTTGCGCTTAGGGTAGGAGGTGTGGGGCCTTTAAGAACCCCCGTGGTATTGTGCCCACGCCTCCTTGCGCTTTTTTGGTTGTTCATGGTGCTTTTCGCATTCGCTCGCCCTGTTCATGCGCTCCTTTCCTGTCGTCGAGTTCCCCGTGGGTGCTGATGGCGACTTGCGACGAGCGTACTCAGGTGGGTGGCTACGCCATCCGCAGGCGGTCCTCTCCTCTCGAGGTGAAATACACGCTGGGGAAGCGCGATCCGCCAGCGGCAGACAAGTGGTGGGCGGCGAAGAAGGGTCAGGGTCCGTACTCCGGCAAGCTGGGCCGCACGCTCGTGATGGAGGACACTATCCGGTCGCTGTTGCGAGATGGGAAGCTATCGGATCGCGACGCGGTGCGGCTGCCCGCCGATGGCGAGACGGAGCCGCGCCCTGGGAAGTCGGAGGCGATCGTCTTCGTTGCCTACTTCGAAGCCGGGCTTCGCATTCCGTCCGCAGCAATTGTCAGGGCGGTGCTGCGGACCTTCAAGCTGGAGTTGTCACAACTGACTCCGAACGCAGTGGCTCACCTCGCCGTGTATAGCTGGGCCCTACGCTCGGGGGGGTGTTGGCCCAGCGCCTCCTTGTTTGCGTATTTGCATGAGGCCCGGTGCCAACCGAAGGAGCGGAAGGACGGTACGGTGTCAAAATTTGGCAGCGTCAACTTCCTCCTGCGGGCGTCATGTGGGAAGCTCTTCCCTGCGAACGCGACCCGAGGGAAGTGGGAGGTCAACTGGGCGAGGCGGTGGTTCTACCACCGTGTGGCGAGTGGCAGCGGCCTTGAATGCGTAGGCGGGCTGATTACATTCAAGGCCACCCCTGGCTTGGCGCTTGACGAGGAAGATAGGCTGAGGACGCGGAGACTTGTGGGGGTCGCCGCCCGCTTCAATATGCGCGACCTCGCCGAGGAGTATATGATGCTTGGTGCAACGCCGCTTGCCCACGGTTGGCGTTTCACAGCCGGTGAACGTCGGGATGACAACGTTCGCCCGTCGGTTTGCTCGTTGCCCGTGCCGATTGGCCTTCGTAAGTCTCAACCACATCTTCCTCCGCAATTGTATATATTGCATTTATGTAAATGTGCCGTCTTGGGCGGGGACTTGCCTTGAGGGCGTGGAGACCGAGGGCGGAGGCGCCGGTAGGAGCAGCGGAGGGCGCGCCGGCTGGCGACACCGGTGCGGAGTCCTCGTCTCGGAGCATGGCTTTGACGGGGCTGGCCTCCGCGAGAGCGTGTGGAGCGCCGCCTTTACTGACTGCGGCGGCTGAGGCCGAAGTGTCGCCCGCGGAGGCGGGGGTGCCTCCCGCAAAGGTGGGGGTAACCCCCGCGGAAGTCACGGGGGTGAAGTCCTCGACTTCTATCGTCGTAGCTGTGGAGACCCCTTCAGCGGATGATGCAGCCGGAGGGGCCCCCTCTGCGACGGGTAGCGTGGCTGTATCTTCCGCCCAAGCGAAGCGGGCGCGCCTGCCGTCCTCCCTTCCGCGGACTTCGCGGGGGTTCGCTGTGGCGACCGGTGTTGGGAGCTTGTGGGACCCTGCTTCGAGCGCCGGGGTCCTACCAGCCCGCGCCCTCCCAGCCCCTCGGGCCGCGGTGGCCGTGGCGCAGGCTCGGTTGGCGCCAGGTCCTGACTCGGTAGTCCCCGGGCCTTCCGAGACAGCGCTGTCCGTTGGGGCCGAAGTGGGAGCGTTCCCGCCCGTGGCTAGGGAGACGTCTCCGCGAAGCCCCCCGCCCGCGACCGAAGGTAGGGTATGGTTGTACTCCGATTTTTCTGTTTCCTTTAACGCCTCGTAACATGTGCAATTCCTTTTCGCAGCGACACTTATCCCGGAGGAGGAACCGTTCCTCGAGCGCGGGGGTCCCGGTGATTGCGACACAGGTGCCACGCGGCCAAGCCCGGCGGACTTCGTTCCTCCGTCGGATACTCTGAGGGCGTGGCGCGGGATTGCGAAGGACGTGGCCTCCAGCATCGGACAACAGGTGTTGCAGACCTACGGGTCAGGGCACCTCGGGGATGCATTGGAGGTGTCGGGGGTGCGGGTAAGCGTCTGTCTTCGACCCTCTTGCAGCCGCTTCGTGTTTGCTGACTCCTGCGTCGCACAGACACTCGTGCCGGCCCAGGCCCTGCAAAGGGCTCACGTCCGTGAGGGAGCAGCGATACGGGACAGGCTGCGGGCCGCCGAAGAAGAACTACGGGGAGCTGTGGAAGGGCGATCCGCCCAAGACGCTCGTATACGCTGCCTAAAGTTGGAGTGCGCGGAGATGAAGGCGCGCACCGACGGGCTTGTTGCCGCGGCGTGAGCCTCGACCGCGGACACAGTGCGGCAAGAGGCCGCTGCAGAGCGGGATGGCCTTGTGCAACAAATCGCCGCTCTGGAGGGGAGAAACAGCGAGCTTGCTGCCTCTCTCGCGGAGCGAGATCGGGCTCTTGCGGAGGGAGATCAAGCCTTGGGCGACGCTTCGGCCGCCGCCTGGGACGCCATGCTGGCCCTAAAAGACACTCTGAAGGGGCTTGTCGCCGAAGTGCTGGCGCGCTCCTTCGGGCCCGAGGACCTGTCGCGGTCACTCCGGTGGATTGGAGAGGCGGCCGGCGTTGCGCGTGGCGCCGCGGCGATCTTCAGCAGTCACTGCGCATACGTGGCGTCGCGTCTGACGTGCACGCTCCTGCGACACCGCGGTTGCGAGCATGTTGCGGGGTTGGCCGATCCCCGACTGGAGATGCCCGCGGGGGGCGACGTGATGTCTGGCACCGTGCGAGCTGTACGCCGCGCCGTGAGGTTCTTCCATGAGCAGATATGGAAGTACTGCGGTGAGGCCGCAGCCATGGTCGAGCTACGGAAGAACTTGTACGGCGAGGGGAACCTTGGGCGGTTTCTGGACGAGGTCCCTCGGCGTGACGACGATGGCGCCGTGGCTCCAGAGGACACCGTGGATCCACAGGTGTGATAGGAGGTTGTCGCGTGTTGATGTGCGTTGTAACCGAAGCCCGGGTTGTCTTTGTTTTGTGTTTGCAAAAATACGGAGTTGTTTTCCGCTGTTCTGATTCCTGCCCTCTTGTCCCGAGCAGCTACCTAACCGGGACCGGCCGCTGATCTCCGACCTCGCGACTCGACGGCGTCTTCGGCGCTGGCAAAGAGCCGAGGAAGTGTTGGATTTCTGGGCGAGTCGGGCGTCTTCGAGTGGGACCTCGGTACGGGCTGTACGGGCGCATGTTAAGGATGAGCCTACCGAGTAACAGCCTGTTGCGCCGGGGGTGCCTGTGCGCCTTTGTAAACGTCCTTAGCGAATACCAAGAACAGTTTTGACCAGATCTTTGCGAAGTACATCGCCACCCTCTGGCTACATTATCCCATGATAAGCTCGGAGGGTTTGCAGGCGCGCCCGTACGCGATGAGTTGCGCCCTGCGGGGGCAGTGTGATCGAGGTATAGACGTAGTTGCGATAACCGCGCACGCTCAGACCGATATCCCCTCCGGCGTAGCTGGCGCCTAGTCGAAGCAGACGTCGAAGTGGACACGCAAGCGCTCCGTCCCCTTCGAGGCGGTGGCCGCGGAGCTGGCGCCTCGTCGAAGTAGACGCGCGAGCGCTCCGTCCCCCATCCTTCGAAGCGGTGGCAGCGGAGCTGGCGCCTAGTCGAAGTAGACGCGCAAACGCTCCGTCCCCTACCCTTCGAGGTGGTGGCAGCGGAGCTAGCGCCTAGTCGAGGTAGACGCGTGAGCGCTCCGTCCCCTACCCTTCGATGTGGTGGCAGCGGAGCTGGCGCCTAGTCGAGGTAGACGCGCGAGCGCTCCGTCCCCTACCCTTCGAGGTGGTGGCCGTGGAGCTGGCGCCTAGTCGAGGTAGACGCGCGAGCGCTCCGTCCCCTACCCTTCGACGTGGTGGCAGCGGAGCTGGCGCCTAGTCGAGGTAGACGCGCGAGCGCTCCGTCTCCTACCCATTCGAAGTGGTGGCAGCGGAGCTGGCGCCTAGTCGAGGTAGACGCGCGAGCGCTCCGTCCCCTACCCTTCGAGGTGGTGGCAGCGGAGCTGGCGGCTAGTCGACGTAGATGCGCGAGCGCTCCGTCCCCTACCCTTCGAGGTGGTGGCAGCGGAGCTGGCGCCTAGTCGAGGTAGACGCGCGAGCGCTCCGTCCCCTACCCTTCGAGGTGGTGGCAGTGGAGCTGGCGCCTAGTCGAGGTAGACGCGCGAGCGCTCCGTCCCCTACTCCTCGGGGTGGTGGGAGCGGAGCAGCCTCTGGCGCTTCTCGCTCGTGGGTGTGCTCGCGCGGGAACCAGCCTCTAGTGCTTCTCGCTCGCGAGTGTGCTCGCGCGGGAACCAGCCTCTGGTGCTTCTCGCTCGCGAGTGTGCCCACGCGGGGCCCAGCCTCTTAATACGTCGCCTTGGTACTTTACAGGCGGCGCGTGGGAGTGGGCACCCGTGGTGCACTTTGCCCGTCGTAAAATTAACCGGGGTAAGTTGTGTTCTGGAGTACGTGGGGGGCCAATGCCCACTCCTTGTTGATACTCCGAAGAGTACGCGGAGGCATCGTCCGCGCCTTATTTATACTCCAAAGAGTACGCAATGGGGCAGCGCCCGTGCGTGCGCGGTGTTCGCATCTTGTTTATACTCCGTAGAGTGCGTGGGGTCGGCATCCACGTCCTATTTATACTCCGAAGAGTACGCACTGGGGTGGCGCCCGTGCGTGCGCGGTGTTCGCGTCTTGTTTATACTCCGTAGAGTGCGCAGGGATATCATCCGCGTCTTCTTTTATACTCCGGAGAGTGCGTGCGGAGGCGGACCTCGATGCTACGTCTTATTTTAGAGTCTGTACACTGCGCGCGGAGGCGAGCCTCCGCGCGTTGCGGGCGGTGAAATTGCGTGCGGAGGCGGACCTCGACGCTACGTCTTATTTATACTCCGTAGAGTGCGTGCGGAGGCGTCCCCCCGCTCGTCTTTGTTTATACTCATGCCCGTATCTTTGACAGAGAGTGCGCGCGTGAACGCGTGTCTTTGTTTATACTCATTCCCGTATCTTTGACGGCGAGTGCGCGCGCGGACGCGTGTCTTTGTTTATACTCCTACCCGTATCTTTGACGGAGAGTGCGCGTGCGAACGCGTGTGTTTGTTTATACTCATGCCCGTATCTTTGATGGAGAGTGCGCGCGAACGCGTGTCTTTATTTCAAAAAACAGGAATTTGTGCAAACAGTGTACTTTATTAAATTCCCGTTTGCGCGGGTGAGCACTTACAAAAGAAAAACAAGGGGGAGCAATACCAACCACTAACCGTTGGGAGGGTGGGGCGATCGCTGACGAGCCGCTGCTGCCGGGGCAACCGAGGGCTCCGCGCCCGCCCTTCCGGCCTAGGTGCCTTGGCGAGCCGCATGGCATGGGCCTCTGGCGCCAAGCTCTATGCAGCGGGCCATGTCCTGGTCGCCATGAATGGTGATGATGGCCCGCGGCCCGGGAAGCTTCATGCACAGGAAACCGTGGTGCGGGACTGCCCCGAGGGTGTTTAGGAGCGGCCGCCCTATTATGGCGTTGTAGGGGTATGCAATGTCGACCACGTCGAAGATGGCGTCCTCGTTCCTGACGTTGTCGTTTTGGCCGAAGGAGGCTTGGAGGCATATCTGGCCTAAGGTGCGCAAAGGCTGCCCGCCAAATCCTTGCAGCGGGATGCCTGATGGGCCCAATCGGCTCCGAGGGATCCCCATTTGGTCGAAGGCCGCGGCGAAGAGGATGTTTGTAGAGCTTCCTCCATCGACTAGGACGCGCCGGACGTCGCACCCGGCTATGAGGACCCGGACGACCAAAGGGTCTTGGTGGGGGAACTCCATGCCCTCGGCGTCGGCGGGCGTGAATGTGACTTCATGTTGCGCCCATTCTGGTGGCGCCTGCGCCGGGTATGCCGCGACGTGGTACAGCCTCCGCGCGTAAGCCTTCCGTTGTCTTGCCGAGGCGAACCCCAGTGAGGAGCCTCCGGAGATGACGTTGATAATCCTGCGCTGAGCTCCCTCTGGGGCTTGTAACTGTAGGAGGCCTTCCCGAGGTTGCTGTACATGCGCCTTGATTCGCAGGAAGCCTTCCTGGGGTTGTGCTCCTTGGTCCTGGGGGTGTTGGACGTGAGCCACAACGGGCACGCGTGCATCCGGGTTTTTGTCCCTGGCAATGCTCTGCCGTAGCGCTGCGATGGTGGCACAAGCACGCGTGTCGTGGTTGCCTCGGCCGTGGATTTCGCACCACTGCCCGTGGTGGTGGTCGCCATACTCTTCGCGGGTCCGTTCGTCTCGACCTCGGCCATGTCCCCGTCCGCGGCCTCGGCGCCCTCGGCCTCCGCGACCTGCGGAGGCGTTGTCTTCGGAGCCGCCCCCGATGTCGAAAACGTAACGAGATTTCCTGGACTTGCGCTGATCACGCTTGGGCATGCCTTCTGGCTGGTCATTGTGTTGGGGGTCCTTGCGTTCGGAGGCGCCTTTCGGCTGCTCTTGCTTACGCTTGCCTTTCGAAGAGCCCTGTTTCGGCGAGTCTTCGCTCTTGACCGAGCCTTCCGCCTTGTTGGAGTCGGAGTCATCACCGTGTCGCCTCCGCGTGTCCTCCTCCGCTCTGGCATACTCTTCCATCTTGTCGAAGAGTTTCCCGACCGTCTTAATGGGCTTGCGCGCGTTGTACTCAGCCATTGGCCCCGGCCGGAGGCCTTGTATTGCTGCGTTGATGACCGTTGTTTCGTTGACGTCCTGAAGTTGGCAGCGCACCTTCGCGAAGCGCTTGAAGTAGTCCCGGAGCCTTTCCTCCGGTTTTTGCTTGACTGCGAAGAGCTGGTCCGCATCGACACGCTCGATGTAGTGTCCCTGGAAGTTGTTGTAGAGTCGGTTACGGATCTGTTCCCACGCGAAGATGGACTGTGGTTCAATGGTGAAGAATCAGGACAGCGCCACCCCTTGTAACGCGAGGGGGAGCCCTTTTGCTTTCGTGGTGTCATCTCCGCCAGCGGCTTCGATGGCGGTCTCGTACACGCACGAACTCTCGCGGGTCGGAGTCGCCTTTGTAGGCCTCGATGACGCTTGGGAACTTGAAATCTTCGGGCCATGGCGCCTGCTGTAGGCCCGCAGAAAGCGGGGACTCCGGGTCTACGCGCCGTAGTGGAGCGCGGCTAGATGTGGGGGCATCGCGGCTATCCGCCCTTTCCGGGGCGGGTTCGGATGCCACTTCCGGGGGGCGTGTTGGCTCCGAGCTTCCTGCATGTCCCGGACGGCTCCGCGGAGGTCCGTTAGCTCCCGCTGAAACGCGCTGAGGGCCGCCAGCAGGGCCGTCTCTACTGCGGGCGTGGCCGGGGCCGCCGGTGTGCTTGGCGGTGCCGCGCGGCCTGGTGGTGACCACGGCCTGCACGCCTAGGCTGTGCGCCGCGTTGTCATCGCCGGGGTTGGCCGTCGGGGCAGTGCTGGTGGGATCGGTCGTCACGTCGGTGGCGGGGTTGGTCGTCGCGTCGGTGGCGGGGTGGGTCGTCGCGTCGATGGCGGGGTGGGTCGTCGCGTCGATGGCGGGGTTGGTCGTCGCGCCAGTGGTGGGGTCCTCGGTCGCACCTACACCATTGCTCATACCTGCGGCTGCTAGAGCCGAAGCCCTCGTGCTGACGCGAGACTTCGCCGCCTCCGCCTTCTTCTTCTTCGCCGCCGATGGTGAAGCTTTCTTTGGTGCCATCCTCCTTCAAATCTGGAGGCTTGCTCTTGTCCTCCCCACGGACGGCGCCAACTGTTGTGGTTACAGACCAAACAGAGAGAGAGTGTAGTAGTGGAGAGTTGAGTAAAATGAATGGCTTAGGCTCCTCTCCCCATGGCCTGTGCTGCATATATATACTCACATGAGGAGTGCTTTTACAATTATACCCTTACATCCAAGTATTCCCTACAAGGGTACTTATGTCATTACATATGTCCCATTCTGGGCCTTACATTCCTGTAACAGGCCTGCTGGGCTTAGGTGGGGGCCACCCCTACGGCAGTATACATTACTAATCTGCACTGTTATAATCTGTCCTACTAAATAAACGATGTAGATTCTTTTTCTTATTCTCGATTAATGAGGGAATTTCTAAATTTTTTTAGATTATTGTGAAAACAATTTATCCTTAAAACTAAAGATTTGCTTTGAACTGGTTGTTTGTATTTGTACGGATCAATCTGAGGAACGGATTACGGGTACCTCCCCTCTATAAGGAACACTCAAGCTGCAAAGTACATGGTCGACTTGTGTACACATCGTAGAGAGAGTCCTTATCGGAGCTAGCACTACCAGTTTGTCGCAACTCGCAAGCCAAACAGGAGCGAAACTAAGAAACAGGATCGGGCATTGACTTGACTGCAGGGGCAGAATCGCCATTTCCACACACCAGTTCAAACCTGAATCCATCCTCTAACTGCAGACTATTAATGGTGCCACTGCTGGTACAAGACATATTCAAGACAGTTTTATACACACCTCGATCTCATTTACAGATAAAATTAAAGATAATTTATATACTAGGTTATCGATATAATTATCTATAATAATTTTATATAATTAATAAGTTGTTTACATAATTATCCATATAATAGTATACACAGTAGAAAATTATCTGTAAAACTGACTGTTAAACAGTAGACAATATTTTTCTTTCTCTTCTATATCAATAAAAATACTATATCATATAGGCTTACAGGTAGCTAACGTATGCTGTGTATACCCTAACAAGTTCAGTAAAGCTTAAACCAACTTAACCAGCAAAACCGGCCGGAAATGACCAACCGGATCAACAAGAGTGCGGCAAAGCAAACAGTGCCGAATAAATCTGGACCAGTATCACCAAATCGAGATCCCTTCCCTCCTCCAGACTCAAACCATCTGCTCTGCTCGCTCACCCTCACGCACGCACGCGCGCGCAGTTGGTGCGTCTTTTCTCTCCTCCTCGTGCTTCCCCTTCACCACAAAGACACCAACTAATGGAAGGAGGCGGCATCAAGAACCAAGGAATCTAGAGAGGGAGTGAGAGGAAAGGCCGAGACTTCATCTTGACAAAAGTGAGAGCAAGAGGAGGGGAGGGGCCATTTCTTGGTGCCGTGTTTGGAGTTCTTGGACCTGTGACCGTGAGGTCTCCGAGAGCAAGCGATAGGGCCCTGAGCCTGAGGTGAGGGAACCTTCGGGGTGGAGATTGAGCGAGAGAGAGGGAGAGGGCGAGGGAGAAGGGGATAGAGAAGATGAGCTTTAACAAGGGCAGGGGAGCAGGGGGGTTCGGAGGAGGGGAGGAGCTGGTGTTCAGGGGCACCATCTCCAAGAAATGGACCTTCCTGCTCTGCCTCGGTAGCTTCTGCATAGGCCTTATCTTCACCAACAGGTACTGCACGGCATTCTTCTTCTTCTTCTTCTTCTTCTTCTTCTTCTTCTTCTTCTTGTCCTGATTTGGGAGTCAATTTGTTTGGATGATTGATTCAGTTTGATCGTCTGCCTTTTGTACATGCTATAGCTTGCTTGGATCATTCATATGCTTTCTTCGGTGCTTCAGCTGCAATTAGTTCTGATCAATGCTTGGTTTTAGTGCATGTTGATACTGGTAGTATCTAGTTTTTAAGCAGATTGTCTTTTTGAAGTGGATCTTTATATCGATCAAAATCACATGTAAATATTTTTCTATAAATTTCTCTACAAGTTATCAAAAACCATCGAAATAAAATAATATGAACACCCTTAAACTATAGGCCTTCCTCGCTGCTACCATCTCTGATCCTGTCCCGGCGTTGATCCCTCTCCCTCCACGATTTGGAGTTTCTTGCTGTCTCTTTTCCTTCCGGTATAGCCATATCTCTGAATCCTATTCGTTTCTTGAATTCCTCTCTGTCTCTCTCCTTTTTGGTCAATGGAGTACCTCCCACAACTATTGCTGGTGTACTTCTCTCTTTGCACCATGACTGTTGCTGCAGCGTACACCCATGGGTGGGAAAAAAAATTGGGAGCGGCTCAGATGCTGTGCCCCCTGCACATAAGTTATGTGCAGGGTGTCCATATGATGACATGTGTCTTTCAAAAATTAAAAAAATACTTTAAAAATCTAAAAAATAAAAAAATACTTAAACAATTTTTAAAAGTATTTTTGGATACTTAAAAAGTATTTTTAAGTACTTAAAAATTTACTTTTTAATAAACGTATTTTTTAAGTACTTAAAAATACTTTTTACAATGTTTTAGATATTTTTAGATTTTTAAAGTACCTTTTTAATTTTTGAGAGACACGTGTCGCCATATGAACACCCCTGCACATAGTTATGTGTAGGGCCACAGCACCTGAGCCGCTCCCCAAAAATCTCGCGAATTGATAGCACGATCTTGCTCATGGTGAATGTGGAAATTCTGGGTGCCTGTACTGCGGGTGTACTTCACTGGCGGATGTGATGCTTCTTTATTTTGGGAAGATCCGATCGCAGTTGCATCGCAGTCAGGTAAAAACAGGGCCATCAATCGCGAACCACCGGTCAGTATATATCGGATAGAATGCCTACCTGTCGCCGACAACATAGTTGCACCCTGTTTGTTTACCTAGGTTCCTGTCGTCCTGGCCCCACGAGCAAGGATTGGTAAAAAAATGTTTTGCCTAAATTCAGTAGGAAGCCTCCTACCGACAGAGGCATGAGAAGAATTTCGAGTCGTCACAGCAAGAGCAGTCTCATGGCCGGCGTAGAACAATGCTTTGTTATTGACACTGAATCTATGCACTTCACATGTTCTGTATCTAATATTTCGCAGTGTTTGAAATCCTTACCTGATTGCAGTAAACATGATGTTATTTTAAGTGGGATAATTCTCAACCGATTCCTTTTCTGCATAAGAAATTTGCATCATGCACTAGGCATGTGTTTATCAGCATCAAAACCTCGAAACCGAGTATTTTACTACTTCTGTCTGGCGGCGAACTAGTATATTTTCTTTCATTTCCCGAGTTTTGTTTGTTTAAGATACGGCATTTTCAGTGTGCCCCTCTCGGAAATCTGAGTAGTAGATGTTTAGGTTGCAGCTGGTGTGCCTCTGTTCAGCATTGTAAACATGTGTTGCAACTTGAATCCCCAAATGCTAAAAGGACTGATGCAGGATGTGGACAATGCCAGAACCCAAAGAAATCATCAGGAGGTCGGCCCTCGAAGTGGATAAGATGAACCTTGTCTCTAATGATTGTGGTCAGAAAAGTGTAAGCTTATTACCAGTCATACAATTTGTCGTCAGTTTACTTTGGTGTTTTGCACTTTGCTTCGGTCGATATCATGATAATGTCAGATATTGCGTTTTATGATCTGACGCAAAAATTTCTCCTTTATTTTTCTGCATATACTACAGATTAGTGAGCGGAAAGATGTTGTTGGAGAGGTCCCAAGAACTCAAGATGCTATACAGTAAGTAGCCAAAGTGTTGAAACAGTTGTTCTATTTTTCTACAAATGATTTCGACATCAATTTTATGTTTTCTGTTGAGGTTTACGTAACTTTGTGTGTGATCAGAACGTTGGATAAAACAATATCCAACATAGAAACGGAGTTAGCCTCTGCAAAGGCAGCACAAGAGTCGATCATCAATGGCGCCCCATTATCGGAATCGACAGGAAAACGGAAATACTTCATGGTCATTGGCATCAACACTGCATTCAGCAGTCGAAAACGAAGAGATTCACTTCGTGCTACATGGATGCCTCAAGGTCTGCAGTTCTTGTGCTTTGCAAGCATCCCTGCCTAGTGAAACTTGTTTCCTGACCTGTTTATGGGATTTACAACAGGTGAGAAAAGAAGGAAGCTGGAGGAAGAGAAGGGCATTATCATTCGATTCGTCATTGGTCATAGGTTAGTTAATCAAAACATGTACTTGGTACTATATGTTCAGGATAAAATGAGCATGCGGAGAGTTTCTTGCACTAGCTAGTAATTGAAAGAGTTACCAATTTACAATAGATCCTTAGGTTACTGAATCTGAAACTCTCTTTATTATATGGAATAGTGCAATACCTGGTGGGATACTTGACAGGGCTATTGACGCAGAAGATAGAAAACATGAGGACTTCATGAGGCTGGTAATTTCCTTTGAATGAAGTACAGTGTTAGTTGTCTGTGATACGTCTATGTGCATGTCTTGATCTGAATAATCCTGGAAATGCTTGTCGATTTTATCAGGACCATGTTGAGGGGTACCTGGAACTGGCTGCAAAGACCAAATCGTACTTTGTCACCGCATTGTCCATGTGGGATGCAGAGTACTACGTCAAGGTGGATGACGATGTACATGTAAATGTTGGTATGGTAATCGTTACCTTTGTTTCTCCCTTCTCCCTTCTTAGATTCTGATTTTTAACTGGTGATTGGTGAAATTTACACCCTTCAGCATTTTCTTTTACATTACGAATCATATAGATTTTGACAATGTATAGCAACTCAAATTACGGCTACAAAGTTGACAGAAATTCATATATTTTAGAATCGTCAGAGATGTTGCTTCTGGTACTTCATATCTTTCAGAATATTCAGAGCTGTTGCTTCTGGAGCTAAAAGTTCAACAGCTGTATACTTTCAGATTCTGTTTCAGTTACAATGCAATAACGAGATTCAACAATTTTGCAGCAACTCTTAGAAATACATTGGCTAGGCATCGTTCTAAGCCTCGAGTTTACATAGGTTGCATGAAATCCGGCCCAGTCCTAGCTCAGAAGTAAGTCCCCTTGGCGTTACTAGCACTACGTGATCCTGCAACAGCAGCTAAAATGTGCTTTCTTTTTTCTTCAGGGGTGTGAGATACCATGAACCTGAGTACTGGAAATTCGGTGAATGGGGAAACAAATACTTCCGCCATGCCACGGGTCAGCTGTATGCAATCTCCAAGGATCTGGCCTCTTACATGTCAATCAATCAGTAAGCAATTAATTTAGACATTGTTTCTCTTCTTCTGCTAAAGTCTTTTGTGCAATAGCTTCCCATCACTGACCATTGTTGGATGGCGATGTTTCAGGCATGTTCTCCACAAATATGCTAATGAGGATGTATCATTAGGAGCCTGGTTCATCGGATTAGATGTCGAACACATCGATGACCGTCGGCTTTGCTGTGGCACACCACCAGGTATGGTTGAAGCCTTCCCCTCTGTTGAACAGAATTTCCCCTTTCAGAAATCAGAATCCGGTTGGTGTTAACATGTCAGTTAGTTCTCAACTGTACGGGGTAGTTGGCCTTTTGCATACAGCCTACTTGAGCTGTATTGAATCATTTGGCAAAACAGTGTATTCGCGATACGTAGTTTGGGGTGGTTGTCAGTCAACTTCACTGAGTAGGTGTGCTATCAGCAACATGTGCTTGTCAACATTGTTTGTGATAATCATGTAGTAGTCTGTCAGGACATGAGACATCTAACCTTTCTTTAGGGTCACTTCTTCCTCAGAAAGTGTCACCGGGCGCATCTCAATAAATAACATTTCACCTTAGATACAATTTCATCAGGGATACTGCAGTGACAAGTATGCATGATGTATTCATGTATTTTCAAGTACGAGCGACGCAAAATAGGAACTGCTATACGATAGATTATGGGTAGGTGCTACATGACTGTCAAGAAACTATTTGAGACGAAAAGATTTAGTTTTCAAATAGTAGTATCAGAGTAGAATTGTCAACTGACATGATTAACCACCTTCGCTGCTGGACATGTACACCAAATTAGTAGTTTACAGTTCTTCGACAGTAAATTCTTTTTTTGCAGAAGAGTCAATTGATGAATGGAAATAACTGCTGTCAAATATTTGACATAATTGATGTAATTGTGCCTGGTATATTGGTGGCTTTGTGCAGATTGTGAATGGAAGGCGCAGGCAGGCAACGTGTGTGTCGCCTCATTCGACTGGAGCTGCAGCGGCATCTGCAAATCCGCAGATCGGATCAAGGAGGTCCATCAGCGCTGCGGCGAGAGTGAGAATGCTATCTGGAGTGCAACCTAAACTAAAGAATGTGCAAAGACTTTATACTCTTGAAAGGAGGAAGGAATATCCATAGATATACACCTCATGCTTTAACGGAGTGCAGAGGAATATATCTGAAGATGGTGGAGAAGAGAACAATTCATTGGTGGCCGATTCAGAGCGCATATCCAGAGCATGAGATGATTGTACACTCAAGTGTACATGCGTGACCGACAGGAGGAATCTTTCTATCTTTTTATTTCATTTTTTTATTTTGGTGCTTTGATTAGAACATTATTGTAAGGGATCTTTTCTGTTTTGTTGCTCGAAAAGATCACCCGAGATTACCCATAAAGATGAGAAGCTAGAGAAGAAGATGAGGAGGAAGAGAGTGAAAGGAGAGGGAGAGAGGGCTCTCCTCCTTCATTCTTGGACAGATGCTCATCGGTGCTGCTGGTTGCTAGCAAACAACATAATAAAAAGCTCTTCTTCTCCTAGTTTGTTCTTTGTTTTTGTTGCAGCTAGATTTTAGCAAACAAAATAGTCGGCAAAACATTTTTGGCATTCCACATAATTATAAGGAAAGATGCCAACTAAGGAAATGTCGATGCAACGACTTGGTGATGTTAGCTGGTGTTTCTTGCTGGTCCGGGTGATCTTCAATAGCGTCAGTATCTATGCATAAAAAATATCCAATAAATTTCATAAAATTATGAAATAAATACTGGAAGATAGATTATGAATTTATATGAACTTAAGAATTTGAATCTCTTGATTCAGAGTTCGAGTGGTGGAGAACAGACTCTCCGAACATTTACCGAAAAGGGAAAAATGATGAAAATGAGAGAGAAAGAGAATATTCCCTTAAATATTTCTTCTTCCTTGGAATATTCCATTGGCATAAATAAAAAAACCCACAACGGCTGACTGTTGGGCCCCAATTGTCATACTCACAGAGAGACAAATAGAGGTTGAGACATGGGAGAACAGGGGAGAGGGGCGGTGTGGGTGATATGAGCAAGGGTCAAAATGGAACGGAGGACCACGGGAAACAATGTGAGGGGATGTCGTGGGTGGCGAGGCTCGTTGGCTATAAGGCCAACGGTGAGCGGCGGCCAGGGTAGAGAAGGAACAATGGTCACGGTGCTCCGGTGATGTTATTAAGAAATTAGTGTGAGCACAGGATTGGTGACGATGTGGCGAGTACTCTTGTGCAAGGAATTGAGAAATAACTCACCGAGGTGATGAATCGATTCGGTTGGCGACGGAGAAGAAGCTTGATTTTCGCTGATTTTAATGAGAAAATCCAATTAATTTGAGAGGAAGACTTAAGGTGATCGGGACCACAAGATGACACTGAAATAATTGCAAGAGCTTCACTAGAGAGAGACTGAGGTGGTGGAGCAGCGGACGGGTGCAAGCAATGACATGTGGACAGCTTTGCGACACAGCGACAGGGCATGAGAGATGGAGGGAGTTTGAGGGGTTTGTGGAGGGATTGAACGGGGTCACGATGCTCCGATTTATGGGAAGAGAGTCAAGGGAAGCGATAGGGGCTTGATGGGATCGTCGATAGTTTCAGCTTCAACTTTTGGAAACTAATGAAACGGAAAATGCTCGTGGTGATGGTGGCTTGAATGCACCGGTTCCCAAACAAAGCGATGTGTGACAACTCGGCTCGGGCAGCTCAGCGCATGTGGCACAGGCGAGGACAGTGTGGGCGCGCAGGCGCACGGGTGCCCGGCGCAGAGTAGGCAGAGGCAAAGGGAGGAAGGGAGGGGAATTGGGCCGGCTGGGCTGGATTGGGCTTGATCCAGGGGAAAGAAAGAATGGACCTCGGCTCAGGAAACTTGAATTTGCATTTGAAGTTGAAATTTGCATTTGAATTTGATTCGGAGAGGTTCAATTAGAATTTGAATATCAGGATCTAGGTAATGCAAGAACTTCAATTAAACTCCAAATATTTCAAATACTTAATTTAAAATATTTCTTAAAAGGTGAAAATTGGGATGTTACACGCCGAGTTGTATTCAATTTCCTCGAGTTAATTCCAGCTTTAGTCCAATTGCGTTACATGCAACATTAATTAGGAACATTGCTGAATAGCAATTAGTTTCGCATTTAACGTTTTCCATGGTACATTAGAAACATTGATGAATAACAATTAGTTCAGCTTATAATGTTTTCCTCACTAAGTATCACTTATTCCTACAATAAGTTTTTTGTGTAGCATTTTTTCACATTGAGTGTCTATATATGAAACAATTAACGAGCGAATAAATGTAGAAAGCCACGTAAACTTCCAACAATTACGAGTCAAGAGAATATTGGTAACTAGGGTGTCTATTATCTCACCTACCGTACGTCCCACTGTCAGTGATTAATATCTCTCTGATGCTTTCTGCAATTTCTTGATGGTTTTTAACCGTCAAGGAATATTTGGATCCGAGTACCTTTTTCCTTTTCCTTTTATTTATAATTTTTCCTATAATTCTTTTTTCATTTCTATAGCGTAACTAAGTTTCAAAGTAACATCTTGTACGACTGTAGATGACAGTAACTGCAAGTGCTACACTCACGTCCAGAAATTTTCCTTTAGGAATTTTGAAGTATATGTAATGCCTTAGTTGAAATGGTTAATTAGAATGATAATTCGCAACTTAGCACCATGCTGTACAAAAGCACTTTGTAATGTCATGTGCTTCTACTTCCTCCAAGAAATAAAAACTTTCTTCTGTTGCGTCACGGCCGGATTATATCAACAAGTAAATCAAAGAGAGTCGCTTTCTCAATGCTGGGTTGTTGCTCCGACTTGTCAGACTCACACACTAACCTTTTCCCATGGGCCACGAGAGCCGAAGAGAACTGCGCGGCCTCGAGCGACGACCAAAGGAAGGCAGGACGTACGTACGCACGGCGCGAAGGAAAAGCTCTTGCATGCATCAAATGGCCATGTAGATATTTCGTAAGTCGTTGATGGAGACCGATCGAGACTAGTTGGCATGCATGCACGCGCTCATATGCCTTTCCCGGCCAGGACATGCACGCAAATTGGTCGTCGTCGCTGGCCGCCGGCGTCGCCGGTATTCTCCTCCTCCTCGACCGCGCGTCGCTGTCGTTTTGTCAGGAGCTGCGCCCTACGTCGTCTTATCTGAGCACACACGAAGAAATGTCGTGCATGGCGTGCGTGCAGCCGGAAGCCGGCGAATCCTGCACGCGTACGAAGTGACTTTTTTTTTCAGTACCTAGGTATCTACTAGCTATATATGGCTTGTTTGTTACTCTTTGAGAATGCATTTTAATTGCATCGATCTATGTAGCTAGGCGCAGGGATGACGCATATGCCTAGTCCGACACGTATGTTCCATGCGCTGGACCTAGGGTGCAAAAATACGGATGGATATTGCTTATCTTGTATCTTTTTTCATATTTTTTTTGTCAGAGTCGGAGTCGAATACGGATAGTACCGGATACGAATACGAATGCAGATATTCTTGATCATGAATACGGAGCGAATACATGCCGCTCCGAATACGGTTCGTTTCAGTCACGAATATTTAATCGGATAATGCGCAAAAACAAATTTCACATGGTGACAAGGACAAATTAAGCAACTAGTAAATTCTAGCTAGCAAAGTAGCAAGTAAATAATAGAGGTTAGTTAAATAAGTAGTAGTTAACTAGCTACATGTCACATGGTTCAAAAATATGAATTGCCCATAGCCAAGTAGTCAAGTACATCACTAGTTCATTTAACTTCATTATATTTATCAATTGATTCCACAAGGCCTTCGTATCTAGTATCCGGTATCCGGAGAGGCTAGGTATCCGACTCCGTTTCCGTATCCGGTAACTATCCGAAAAATATCCGGATAATTCCGTATCCGTCGGATAATGCTTTTTTCGAATCCAACAAAAAATATCCGACTCGGTTTTTGTATCCGACAAAACGTTTGGATATCCGAAAATTTGCTCCGAATTGTATCCGAATTAAAACGGACGGTCAGGAAATATCCGCTCCATTTGCACCCCTATGGACCACCATAGACAAACTATAGATAAGATGTACAATGATATAGCAACTAATATCTATAACATGTTCTATGTCATCAATAGATGATACTAAATATATCTTCTATAATAAGTTATCATTTATATATATAGATAGTTTCTTCATGACATAATGTGTTTCATTTCTTATGTTATAGTCAACTATTGCATGAGAGATAACCTAATTCTCTATGCTCCCTCTTTCCTTCACATCATCTCGTATTTTATATAGTAATTTTACAGATAGCTGACGTCACACCATTGTACATGCTCTAAGGCATGTTCTTTTCAGTTTATACCTTTTGTCTTATGACTTATAGTTTCTTCCGAACAAATAAACGTGACGACTTCTACATTGCCGTTTAGAAGTGGTTCATCGGGGCAAGTTTTTTAAAACGGTTTATCGGTATTTAGTTCATTCGTACAAACGTCCGTTTTAGAGAGAAAAGCTATTAGCCACAGCCATAAGTCATTAGGTATAGTAAAAAAGAACACACTCTACGGCTGTGATGTGCAAAATGAAAACATTTGATGAAAACATTTGTCTTTTGCTTTCCTTTTTTAAGGAAAATTAAAACATGAATCTGGTTACAATTACGTCATTTCTGATATACCTTTATCTCTATTAAAAGTAATGCAGAGCAAAGCACGAGGAAGCGCCACATCAACAAATGCATTCTCCCCTGTCGTCCGTTTCCAATCTCTGACAAACACAAATATAAACAACCCCCTACCCCCCCCCCCCCCCCCAAAACAAAGATACACGATACGTACGATACATCTAGAACATAGCTAGTACATGGTCTCTACAGATCGTACATTTGGAACCACATTTCTAGAGAATGAAACTTGATAATACATTTTTTTTTCACTAAATTGCAAAATGCATTATAGGAGTACGTACACAACAACCTATAGGTTCAATCCTAGATACATTGCTCCGGGCTATCGTTAACATTGTACTAGTATGCTAGATGGAGATGATATCACACTTACGTGGAAACGTGAGATATGGATATTTCAAGAGAGATCTTTATAAAACCGTAGGTATATATTTAGCACTCCTGATGTAAAATTCTATTCTATATAGCAGCACCCAAGTCGTGAACGCTTTGCCGTCGTATAGGTTTTCGATCACTTCGCTTCGTTTGATAGGTAGTAGACTTGCAAGTCATCACATACTACCACTGTGATATAAAACACATAACTTGCTAGTGCAAACCACGCCTACAGAAACGCGGATTAATGGCTTGTTCTTTTTGGCTGAAGGTTATGACTTTTAGTTATGGTTTGTGGCTCTTGGCCTGTTTGTGCGAGAGATTACAGAGTAGCAGAAATGCACGTGCAATTTTTGTCGATATAAATGAAGTCGGCACAGTATATACTATGACCCTGTTTGGTACGGCTCCACTTCACAAGTGGAGCTGTTTTTTTTTTACTTCACAAGTGGAGCTGGGTAAAGCTACTTTTTTCAGCTCCACCCAAGGAGCTACTTTTGTCTCAGCAGGTTTTAAGAGACTCCTTGGGTGGAGCTATTTTGTTGTACCCCGTTTGGCACAAAACGCCTCCAAACAGCTCCAGGAGCCGGTGGTGGAGCTGTGCCAAACGGGGCCTATAATTAGCTAGTAGACCCTATATTGAAAAGATACTCCGTTTAAAAGTTAGTTACAGTAGAAAAGCCAAAAAGCATCTTTTAGAAACTGGAAAGAACCAATAAGTGCTTGCTCAGCCACATTTCTCACATCAATCGGCGCCCTAAGCAAAAGCCTCCACTTTCCATGCACTTTTCTTGACTTGTGATCCAAATTCTTAATGGTGAAGAGCGGTTTGTGCATATTTGTATTAGCATCTGTTTAGAAAAGCCAAAAGCCAATATGGGGTCTGTTCTTTTTTTTTGGCTTATGGCTTTTGGTTGAAATTTTTGGTTGTTCACGACAGAGATTACGGAGAGATACTCGCTTGCTATTTTGGCTGTTACATATGTTGGGCTTTGAACGTATACTACAATTAACATGTAAACCCCGTCTTGAAAAAAATACTGCGTTTGAAAGTTAGATACTGTAGCAAAAGCCAAAAGCCGCTTTTAGAAGCCGCAAAGAACATACCTATGAATATCTGGTTGCTTGAAGCGGCTTCTTCACTTCTCTCGCTACTGTCTCGCACAAAATAAAGTAGGGGATCACGGGTACATTACGCACCCTACTCCACTCGCTCCCGTAATGCGCACGTATCTCTCTCACTTTTTCCACCGCTCATCCCTTCCTTCTAAAAGTCACTTCTTTCAACTATTACTATTATTTTCAACCAAAAGTCATAAGCTACAGCCAAAAGCCATCAGCAAAAGCCAATACGAATGCTCTCGTAGTATTAGAGAGCTGATAGGGCTGGAGTGAACACAAATGGACCCATCGGTAGGTCTGGGGATGCAGGCCGCGGAGCTCCTCGTGGTATTGAAATCGGCCATAGCTTATTAGATTTGTTTCTGTAGGACCAGTTGTGGCAACAGAGGGGGGGGGGGGGGGAGAATGATGCCTCAAAAATTTTGTCTCAAGTATTCACAACTTCTTCACTCTAGTAGCTACAAAGCTATGGAGATTAGAATTGAAAGCCAAGATGCAAAGCAACAAACTCAAATACCTAAGAGGGTGAGCTTGGGCTCCTTACCGATCTAATTGCCACAAGGAGTGCGGTTGAACTGGCACACAGCTAGTGGTCTGACCAGCTTGATCACACCATTTGACTGGTGGCCGGTTGGACCAAACTTGGAAGTGGTCTAACCACTCCCCTATTTTCAAAATAGTAACTCAGCCTGAGCTAAGATCAAGAATGGTGCCACTCCCAAATTTCTCAACCAAAAGAGATCGCAAAGATCTTAGTCAAAGTTTCAACCTTTTCCAAAACAAGCATGATTGCACTAAAACCGGGCAAACATGAAAATCTTTAGATATGATTGGTTCGTGGATAGAGGATAGCTAAGATGGCTCTAGATGAGTCCACATGTCACAAGAAGATATTTTACCCAAAGATTCAAAGCAAAAACCTTGGGATAAAGAAAACTCAAGATGCGGCCAAATCCAAGCAAAACTGGGCAACTTGTAAATCTTATAAAACTCAGATCACCATGAGACTTGTCCATCTCTTACACATCCTTGGCACGCAGTAAGATCAAGGTGGGGAGAGAGGAGATCAAAAGCAACAAGATCAATAGCAAATCAACCAAAACAAGGTGACTCTATGAGAGATGAACAAGGTTGATTCTATTACTATTGACGAGGAAGGTTTTACAGACACTCTACCTTGAGGACAAGAAATCACACCATAATACTTACTCCTCTAATCCTAACCCTAGAACACAAGGATAAAATAGTTGGGATGGTTGGCTTGCAAGCTTCCATCCCCAACCCGTTAAATAGATGAGGCACCAACACCCCTAACCCTAATAGATACTATCCATTAGCATATTTGGAGGACCCGTTAATCCCACACAATACGGGTTTTACTCACACACTTAACTCATGCACGCTTTTTCAAAGCACACGAGCTTGAATGCGCTAAGTCGTTAGTCTTTGATCCACCTGATCTTTTCAGCATCTCATTAACCTAAACCGCTCTCCCAAGCGCCACTGTTTTGATCCAAGGAAGTTTCTAGTATTTGGAAAACTAACAAAATACACTCGCATTGACCTAGTCTTCATCTTCCTTGCAAGCAATCACTATGCTTGCCACGCATAGGTACACCAATGGCTTGCCGCGCGTCGGTAAGTCTCTCCCATTTCAGTTCGACTAGACCATGACTCACTTGGACCGACCAACCACTTGGTGCAACCTATCGCTCAAATCTTTCCTTCAATATTTCCCATCTTCCTTGTACCATTCTTGAGCTCAACCATCTCACTTGGCATCCTTGATCATTCTGGGACTCGGATCCTCCATGAGCATAGCCCCAATCCTCATCATTGACCATAGTTAATTCCAAGCCTCCTGCATATCTAAGACAAAGAAATCATTATCAGGTACAAGTTCTTCACAACTTGACTGACGTTACCCAAAATTGCTTCATCAACATTTATGCACTAACCAAACACAATTCAAATCATTCCATGACCTATTTCCCAAAATCACAATCCACCCAAGAGGCAAACATCAGGGCTAGTCTGATCGTCAACTAGATGCTGGTCAGACAGGTAAAGCACAGTGCAAACGACCCTCATTGGAAAAATGCAAGCAGTATCTAAACCCCGGTCATACCACTCGGCGGTCTAATCGCTTGCCCTGGCCGATATGACCAACGATACACTAGCGGTCTGACCGCTCCCTCTGCTAGTCTGACTAGTAGCCCCAAGTGGTTTGATTGCATGACTAGGCCAGTCTGATCGATTTCCACTTAAGAAATTCAAACTTTGCAAAATTTAAATTTAACTCCACAAACATGGTAATGGTTCAATCACACAATAATATAGACCTTCTCACATGGTCTCTTAATCTCTTCCTTGATGAACTCTTCGGTAATTTCTCAAAAATGAAAATTAGAGGTGGTATCAGAAATAAGGAGGGAATTTTAGAAAGAGAAGCTAAAAATTATCACATAAGAATTGGAAAGATTGAAAATGACCATATGAGCCAAAAATGGAGTAAAGCCATTAAATAGAGCAAGTTTTCCACAAAAGGTTTCAAATCACTAAAGAATTATGAAATCTCACTTTATGTCTACATAAAAGAACAATTATTCTATTTGACCTTAGTCATGGTGAGAGGGGATCAAAAGATCACAAGAATCACAGAAGGTTACAGAAGCTCCAACTTACTATGAAAATGCACAAAACTCTAAATCATGCTCTAGATAAGCATTTTTACCAAAAACTCCAAATCATGCTCTAGGTAAGTATTTTTACCAATATTTCTCCCCTTTGACAATGGAATTATCAAGATGTAAGGAAAAAGATAGAGCATGAATAAAATAGAGTGGTTACATTTTATTCATTTTTACCTTAATTAGGATCCATGAAAATTATCCAAAGTGACTTTACAAGTATTACACTAACCCATATTATGCGAAGTAGCTATCTAAATCATGGCAAACCATATATAGCAAAGCTAAGCCAATTGAGCAAGAAACTAAAATTACATGGATTTCTAGCATGTCAAGTTGTCAAGGTCATAGTTTAACCAAAGGTATCCAACAATTAGCAAAGCCATGTCAAGAAACTAAATGGAACCAAGAGGCTACATGTGAGTCAATTTAAGGAGCTACAAATTCAAAATTGAATAATTATGTTTAAGAACTTAGAATTGAGGACAAATAGCATATTTATCACTTGCTAAAATTCAATTTTGATTTTATCTTAGTAAAGCAAGCCTTGAACTACGAGTCATCCACAACTGCCTCCTAAGCTTCAACTATTTTTCATAATTTTTGCTTTCTTAGGCATGTGCTAGATTTCAAGCCTTTGTCGACCAACCCAAACAATGAGATTAATAGTATGACCATAGTCATACAAAACTTTCCCCTGAGTTCATGCCCAGTGGAATGGCAAGCCATCTTGCCAGACCTCAGAGCAACAACTCTTAGATCCTTTGTGTTAATCGCACCAGTCCAGGATCAGCTAATGCACATAGTGAACACACAAAGATAAATATCACAATAATGACATTTATTGATTAACTAGGCCTGATAGCTAAAGTTTACATCCATGTCCCATAGGCCAAATTTAAATAATGGTAGCGGAAGAAAAAGCCAAAGCGGAAGAAGCCCAAAGCCTATCTATAGGCAAACGACGGTAAGACGCGGCCTACGTGTCGTAGTCCTCACTGAAGTCAAAGTAGTCCTCTGAGTAGAGGTAGCAAGAATGAGTATAAAATTGTACTCCACAAGTTACATGAAAAATGCAATATGCAAGGCTGACAAGTGAAGGCATATTACGTTAATTGAGAATAAATTAGAATTTTAATAAATACTATAAATAGATTGAAAATTGCTGAATTTAATATAGTAAGTAAAGACAGTAATTTAAGCAAAATAATATTGTTAATGCAGGCACCGACCTAACACTAACCTAGCCATGGGTATCCCACCCAGACCATCTTTTCCAAAAGATCTCATATGGATTCCATCCATCCATAAGCCTTTGATAAACCATTTTGAAAAACAAAGTCTAATGCGTGAAAAACTTTACTTAGCATGTCCATGACCGTGGGCACGGCTATCCATGATAGTTTATACACTCTAAGCAACTTTACCCACAAGACATGATCAACTCATATTGCGTGTAAAACAGAATTTAAATAAACACTATAAATAGATTAGAAATTGCTGAATTTAATACAGTAAGTAAAGATAGTAATTTAAGCAAAATAATATCGTTAAGCAGGCATCGGCCTAACACTAACTTAACCACGGGTATCTCACCTGGACCATCTTTTTCAAAAGATCTCACATCCATCCATAAGCCTTTGATAAACCATTTTAAAAAACAAAGTCTAATTCATGAGAAACTTTACTCAGCATGCCCATGACCATGGGCATGGCTATCCAGAATAGTTTATACACTCTGCAGAGGTAGTACAACTTTACCGACAAGACATGATCAAGTCATATTGCCACACGAGGATGTAGTATCCTGAACGTCGTTTCGGCGTGGGTTTTAAAATAATCGCGGAGTCGCCCGGGGTCTCGGTAAAGCGCAGGAAGGAATAAAAAAATAAATAAATTGTGGGATAGCATTAAATTAAAAAAATGAATGGCAATGTTTATAATTAAAAAAGAAAACACATTTTAGGGAGAGAGGGCTTGCTACCTTGGGCCAAAGGGCCCAAGGGGGTGGCCACACCCCCTCCCACTTACCCTAGCCGCCCCTCCCCTTACCCTAGCCGCACCCCCCTTCTCCCTCTTTCCCACAGCCGCCACCCCCTTTCTTCCCCCCTTGTGCGCCACTTTCTCCCCCTCCTCCATTGCTGTCCCTTGGTGCTAGGAGAAAACAAGGAAGGAAGGAAGGAGAAGAAAGCAAGCAAGGAGAAGAAGAGGAAGAAGAGGGGTGATCCTAAGGGGATCCCCTAGGTAACTCTCCCTCATCCCAAATCCCTCTGATCTTTCTGTAATTAGGGTTCTTAGCCTAAGAATTGGTCGGGAACCCCACTGTCCGTCAGGGGTGCAGACTGGGGCAGATTGCTGTTCAGGTGTGAATTCGGGGTAGTAGATGATTTTTATGTCTTTGGTCACAATTGAGAAAAATGTAGGGAATTCAGTAATCTAACTACTGTATAAAAATCACAATTTTTAGAGCCTGTCACTTTGGTTGGGATGCATTAGAATCTGGCTGCCCAGATTGCCAGAACAGAGAACATCCTCTGTTTTGTGCATTAAGTTACACCTTGTTAGGAACAAAATAAAAATATGTGATCTACATAAAAAGTGAAGATATTTAAGTGAGGAAACCAGACATATATCTCTCTCTGTAAAAGGTTTAATAATCTTAAAGATACAAAACAGTTAAGCAGCGCTGCTGCAGTGGGTAAAATGTAGAACCGTTAATCGGAGAGGGATGTTGTGGTGTTTTAGGGGTTAGCGATAGCTTTACTTCTTAAGTCACGTTTTCTATGCTATGTCATTGTGCTGAGAGGTACCTTTTGGACAGGTGGTTTTGCTCTTGAACGTGCATGATTTCTTCACTTCGCTGGTAGAGGCAAGTAATTGTAGCGGTTGTGCTACGGTTTAATTCGTTATTCTTACTACTTGCAATCTACATGATTCTCGTATTTGAAGTAATATGCCATGGTTGCTTGATTTATAAATGAGGTTGTAGTGGCAAAATAAGAACTGATTGCTATGTTTTGGATGACTTGCTTGCAGTCATGTGATAGTTGCTATATGTGCCAAATGTGGAACATGGATATAAATTCATGGTGGGTATGTTGATGTTTCCTTGAGGTTAAATTCATGTTAATCATGTTGATGCCCTTTGAGGTTGGAGATCTTGTGGTTTATGGTTATCATATCATTCATAACATGTCATAACATTTGCATTGTGGATGTCACCACTTATAGCCGCGACCGTACCGGTACAACATCGTACATTTCCATAGTACGATGCACACGCTTACCTTGTTGGGTAAGTGTGCAGTGGAGCATAGCATGCATATGCATTTAATTGTGGAAGGAGGAATTGCATTCATATGCCAATGGTTTTAAAATCATATGAGGCAGGACTCGTGGTAGTCCTTGTGGTTTAATGAACGAGGAAGTAGAATGTGGTTGTAGTCATATAATGACATAAATGTTGATGTAGCTTTGTTTGTTGTTTGGATAACCTGTTAAACAATTTACTTGCTAAGATTTTATCTCACCCTTGTTGTTCCCCACTACAGGTGATTCTTGAGCATACAAGGGATGGGTAGAGCAGCACCACAATAATGCACTTGGTTCATCAATTCATGCTGTAATAAAGTCGAGAGGATTCTAGCCAATTGACTAGCTATCCGTGGATGTTCATTTTTATTTAATAATGTTGAACTTGTGGACTATTCTTTTGGTTAAACTGTTAGAGGATGTTTTAATTGTTGAATTTGATATTATTATCTTGGTCTTCCTTAGTTGATTATGTTTCCGCTTAGTTCGTCATGGTTGAAAATTGTTGTCGGTTCAAATTATCTTGTAAATTTGACTGGCTGTAGAGTGGTTTAGTGGCATCTCAGGGTAATGTGGGTCCTGGGGTGTTACAGAGGAGGTTGTAGAGCATGGTTTTAGCATGGATTGTGCATGTGAGGAAGAGCCAAGGGAGGCTGGCCAAGGGGCAAAATGAAACCCCACGGTCTTGTGGAAGAGATGGCTAGAGGTGGCACTGGTTGGTGGGACCCATAGCGAGCTACTCGTGAGTCCGTAAGCCAACTCATGCTTCAATAAAGACCTAGCATAGCTCAATCTAAAACTCAATTTAAATTCTAGACTGAACTTAGTCTATTTGACATGGCTTGAATCATAAAATGATCACTATAGCAAAACTAGTCATAAGATCAAACATTGACAATTTTAGTTCAAGTTTTTACATTTAAACAAGCTTGCATGGCAAAAGCTAAGCTACACATAGATAGACATAATTAATCTAGCAAATCTATCATAAGACATGGCAAAATGTACAGCAAGATATCATGTCACATAGGGATAATAGTGAAAGATCCATTTATATTTCACAATGCACTTTGCTGAAATTTAAATATGCAATATGATATAATAGATACAAAAGAGTCAAACTCCCCTCAAAGTAGGTCATAAGAACTAATAATCCCTATATCTCCCTGCAAAGAAGCAAAATAAGAAGAATTAAGAGGCTTAGTGAAAATATCTACAACCTGGTGCTCTGACTCTACAAATTAAACCACAACATCGCCCTTCTTAATATGGTTTCTAAGGAAATGGTATCTAATATCAATGTGTTTGGTCCTAGAGTGTTGCACTGGGTTTTAGCAGTATTGATGGCACTAGTATTATCACACAAGAGAGGAGCACTAGCCAAAGCTAACCCACAATTCCACAGAGTAAATAAGATCCAGAGAGCAACTACTAGTAGCAATTACATACTCTACTTCTGTAGTAGACTATGCGATGGATAACTACTTCCTAGATGACTAAGAGACAACATATGTGCTTAAGAAATGTTAAGTGCCTGAGATACTCTTTCTATCTATCCTTCACCTGGCAAAATCAGCATCAGAAAAAGTGCAAAGAGAGAGTGTAGAACCAGAAGAATACCAGAGTCCAAAATCAAGAGTGTTCTAAAGATACCTGAAAATATAATACACTGCTTGATGATGAGAGGCACGAGAGGAAGCTTAAAATCGAGCACACAGACACACATCAAAGTATATGTCCAGCCTCGAAGTGGTGAGGTAGAGGAGGGAGCTGATCCTAATGTGGTACTCCTTCTGGTCTATAGGCTCATTATTCTCATCAAGATCTAGCATAATAGAAGTAGGCATTGGAGTAGTGATGAGGATTAAATAATCTCTTAAATATGGTTTTAATAATTAATTAAGGCCCTAGGACCCCCATGGTCATAAGCATTCTAAAGCTACTCCCCGAGTACCGTGGTCGGAGGACTACTGTTCACTCTCCCCGACCAGCAGACGCTCGAGGTTCATGAACTAGTATGAGGACCCATTCTAGGAGACTCCTCTCGCGCGATAGATAAGACACATGCTTTATTCATCCCAAAAAACATGATGTTTTGGCCCTGTATCTCTAACAACAGCTACCATGCAGTTGTGCTACACGATTATCTCCCATTAACACCAATTCAAGATCAGTTATCATTAGATATCTCTCTTTGATAGCAATCACCCCTTCGGTTGGACGTGTTATTCCATGAGATGTCTCCTCAGATGGATAACTGGTGCCTCTTCAATGGTATTTAAGGGTTGACGAGAAAAGATAAAAGTACGATCAATCAACCAATCAATGCACAATTCACAATCCCAAGTCCAAAGAACAAGTCAAGGCAACTAGAATCCTCTAAGTAGTGGGAAGAACATAGATTAGGGCTAGTTAAGTCCCTTTCTGTAAGCCTTTTTTTGTAACCAGTTCACAGTAATAAAGATAATCCCCTTTCTCTTGTTGACCCATTCCTAGGAATCTAGCCATCTTTCGCATATTATTCATAATATCGATGGCTCGATCATCAACAACCTGTGCTATCCATGGGGAAGAAGGCACTAATTCCTTGAAGTCTTCTTCATCAGCAAATATCATCCTCTCCTGTTTTCTATGAAAGATCATCCATACGGTCATGGCACGAACATAAGACAAGGAGAACTTGTTTGATCTAACCGACTATGCTGATCTCAACATGGACGCATGCATCCATGCCATGGAACATGACACTTCTTCATTATCATCCTCCATCCCATGGTTGGTCGATCGATAGGATGGAAGAAGACACGCCACCATCGTTACCAGCATTACCCGGGGAACTAGTCATTCTAACCTCGTTCGAATGGCCAGATAATGTAGCAAGCCTGGTACTTCTAACCCAAAAACATGGTAACAAGAGCACATCACCACGATATGAGGGTTAGAGTACTCTTAATGTGGTCATGGGCAATCGCTATTCGTAGGGGTGTCAACAGATTGAATGTGCATCGAATAGTCTAGATACGGATGCCAAATAAAATGGATAATAAAAGTATGATTGATACTCTTTGAGTCTTAATGTACGAATACGAATCAAATAGTCTAAATACAAATACTGGATAAAATAGATAATCTAGATCTGATTGACACCCCTAGCTATTCGCCAATGGCTCCTCGTATAGCACGAGCCGAATGACACCTAGTCATGGTGTTGATGAAGTTGCCTCTGATGTGAAGCTAGGGAAAGGTCACTCACCATTCGATCCACAATCCGAAGGATCAGGTTGAGTCCACCTCACTACCCTCCAAAGATTGTGGTCTCAAATTGTTCCCCATTGTGGAAGCTACTAGTCGAAACGATGGAAGGATCTTCCTTAGTTTTGATGGGAGTTCATCGAGACATTCCTGCTGGAAGCACAGAGTTAACATAATTGGAGATACCGATGTGAATCTCATGCAAGGCTCTCCACAGCAGACTCCCCCACGAGCCACTAGTCGGAATGGCGTGAACACTCCTAGATCACCTAGAGGGAATGGAAACAATGGAACTGGTGGACATCAACCATCTAATCCACCTATTTCTACCCCTCCATGCTTATTAGGTCACGTGGAGTGAGCAGGGAACTCAGAGCAAAGCTTGAGTCGTCATACCCCTTCTTTCGGCAGGCCAACGAGTTCATGATTTTTGAAAAACCCAGATCTTGCTTTCGTAGAGACTCTAGGATATGCTTACATTGCAGGATAGGTATGGGAGATTTTGCAATAGACCATGCATCAGACAGAGCTGCATCAGACAGAGACCCTAGAGCTAGATGTTGGCTTCTTCTGTGGACTCTGCGCATGATAGAAGCTAGCATGGTTGGGTTGACAATAATTCATCAGTAGGCCCAAGACCATCTCAAAGATTTCAACAAGGAGGTCATGAGGGGAGAAGACTCTTTAAGAATGAAGAAACTTCTCCCCCTCGTCAAGAAATATGCCATCAAGGATATGGTCCAGATGATCTATGACATCATCTGAACCATGTATCTGGTCAGAGTCACAATTTAAGTGTCCATGACTGGATAGGAGCACCAATTCCCCATGATGAATACTAGATAAATAGGTCTCTGACCAATTACAATCCGGCTCCTTTCCAAAGAAGGCGCCATGACCTAATCACAAGCTATTGGGCTTTCTCAGCAGGCCTTCAAATGGTGCGCTAGCCGAAAAGGTTTTGACCAATGAATCTTGAGAAATTCAATGAAAGCAAAATTCATTAGAATTTCTATAGATTTATACAACTGCTATTAGGGTTGTGGAAGGTGATGACAACATGATGGAAAATTATTTGCCAATAGTCCTTGAGTGTTCTGTCTGGTCATGGTTATTTAACCAACCAGTAGGATATTGCACTTGGGAGCCCAACACCAAAGAAGACCCTGCGATTCTAGAGAAGTACACAAAGAGCGAAAAAGATTATTCCTTAACCTAGCCTAGAGAAGAAGAGAAGAAGGCCAAGAAGTCTTCTAATGGTAAGAAGAATCATGAGCCCAACACCAAAGAAGTCCTTGCGATTCTAGAGAAGTACACAAAGATCAAAAAGGATTATTTTGCTCAGAAAAAGGCAAAAAGCTCCAACCAATAAATCCAGGAAGAATAAAAGGTGGTGTTCGCTCCACCAAATGGCAAGGCATGATCTACACAATTGTCACGCTTGGCAAAAGAAGTTGGAAGATTATTACTCGGGTAAGGGTCCTCTCCCTTCCAGAAAGGAGATTGGTGAGCCAAGCTCCAAAAAGGACAAGGATGATGAAAAAGAGATTGGTTGTCAGGAGCCACAACACACCGTTGACACAATATTCGATGAGTCCTCCTTCTACAAGTCCATACGGCAAATGAAGACTATGGAATGTGAGGTGAACCTCACTAAAGCATTGTTTGCTGCCAAGCCATCTAGGTGGCCGGAGACAACCATCTCGTTCATCCAAGAAGACTGTCCTATCCCTTTAACTCAACTAGGTAGGTTCCCTATCATTATAGAACCTACCATAAATAACTGTAGAGTTAATCAAGTTTTAGTAGATAGAGGTAGTTCTCTAAACATTTTATTTATGGGAGCTTTAGAAGAAATGCAAGTTCCTAAGTCAAAAGTGAAACCTGTGAAGTATGCCTTTCATGGCATAGAACCAAGATCTTCAGCCAAACTGGTAGGGCACACCTCCCTACCTGTTACACTGAGAAGTCCAGATAACTTTTGAATGAAAATAATCTCACTTGATGTGGTAGATTTTAAAACTGCTTACAATGGGATTCTTGGTCGATTGGATTTAGCCAAATTCCTTATAGCCACAAATTATGGTTATCAAAGTCTCAAGATGCCCGAACTAAGAGGTGTCATTACAGTTTGAGGAGATAGAAAAATGGCTTACACTTGTGACCATAAGTCCCTCAAACTAGTTGATGAGTTGCTGACCAGGAATACTAACCCAACTCCTATATAGGTAAAACACTCAAGGCCAAAGGTTGCCCCAAAACCATTTGACCAGGTCAAGGAGGTACCTTTCGACAAGGATAGTTTGTCAAGAACTGTGAAAGCACCGCTTGGACTTGAGAATGCAAGTACAACTTTTCAAATGTTGTTGGTTAGGGTAGGGCTCCATCCTATATATTGTTCCTCTGAGCAAACTTGGATGTATTCGCATGGCAAGCATCCGACATGCCCGAAGTCCCCTAGGAGGTGATCGAGCTCAGGATAGCACTTCACACTGACAAAAAACTAGTTAAGCAAAATCTACAGTGCTTTGCACTTGATTAGAAGAAAGCAATCTAGTCAAATGTTAACAAGCTCCCCAAGGCTAGGTTTATTCATGAAGTCGACCACCTAGAGTGGCTCGCTAATCCTATAATGGTTAAGAAAAGTAATGGAAATGGAAAATGTGTGTAGATTTTACAGATCTCAATAAAGCTTGTCTAAAGGATGACTTTCCGCTTCCTCGCATTGATCAACTTGTTGATTCTACTTCAGGTAGTGAATTATTAAGCTTTTTAGATGCATATCCCGGATATCACCAGATTAGTATGAGTAAAGAAGATGAAGAGAAGACTTCCTTCATCACTGCATACATAACTTTTTGTTATGTGAAAATACCATTTGGTCCAAAAAAATACTGACGCCACTTTTCAAAGGTTAATGCAAGAAAACTTTAGTCCACATATTGGTAGGAACTTAAAAGCCAATGCTGATGACTTGGTTGTGAAAAGTGTCAACATTGGAGATCATATCTCTGACTTACATGAAACTTTCTCTAACTTAAGAAGACATAATCTTAAGTTAAATCCAGAGAATATAGTTTCTTAGGTTTCTAGTTTTGGCTAGAGGTATAGGAGCAAATTCAGAGAAGATAGCAGCCATCGAATAGATGCATTCTCTAACTACAAGAAAGAAGTACAAAAACTAACAGGATGTATGGCAGTGCTAAGTTGTTTCATAACACAGTTGGGAGAAAAAGGGTTTCCTTTCTTCAAACTTGTTTGAATACGTGGAAGTTTTGACTGGACTAAAGAAGCCAATAATGCCTCTGAAAAAGTCAAGGAATATTTAACAAGTACCTCAGTTTTAGTCTCTACAGAACTAGGAGAATTACTTGGCTGCTACGCCCAAGCAATCAATGCAGTACTTATCGTTGAATGTGACAATACCTAATGATCGATATATTATGTAAGCAAAGTCTTACATGGATCAAAAGAAAGATATTCAGATATGTAAAAGTTATTATATGCCCTCATGATTTCAAGAAAGCTAAGACATTACTTTTAGGTGCATAAAATCATGGAGCTGACTAGATATCCTCTAGTTTAGGTTCTCCAAAATAGGAGATCATTAGGACAAATAGCAAAATGGGCAATCGAACATAGGGAGTTCGATCTCCATTTTATTTCATGTATAGGCATCAAGTCCCAGACTTTAGCATAATTTATTGCCGAGTGGACAAACCCTGAAACTATCAAAGGGCCAGTGGACTATGTACTTTGACTGGTCCTTGATGATAAGGGGCTCGGGGGCCGTAGTTGTCTTGGTTTCTCCTACCAAAGAAAACATAAAATATGCCATCCACTCAAACTTTCCCACTACAAACAATGTGGTAAAGTATAAAAGGTTTACTGGTAGGACTCAGAGTAGCAAAAGCGCATAGGATTCGCAGATTACTAGTAAAAGGCAATTCTCAACTAGTAGCAAATCAAATAGGGAAAGAGTATAAATGTTCAACTACAATTATGTCATCTTATCTCACAAAAGTGAGGAAATTAGAAAAGCATTTCTTTAGTTTTGAAGTCTAATACATTCCTAGAAAGGAAAACTTTCTAGCAGATTAGTTGGCATGGATGGCTTCTTCAAGATCACCCGCCCCACCCTAAGTTTTTCTTGAGAAACTCATCAAACCCTCGATAGTCGAGCATTCTGAAGAAACTCCATGGAGGTTGCTCAAATCGACCCCAATAATGATTCGATAGTAGCAATATATGAATATTTTCAGCATGGCACACTTCATGAAGACGACGTAGAGACCGATCGTATAGCTCAAAAGACAAAATCATACACTCTAATCAAAAGTACCCTTTACAAATAAGGAACTCATAGATTGATGATGAGATGTATATATTAAGAAGATGGTTTACATTTATGTCAAGACCTAAATATGTAAATCCGGTCTTTCCTATGTATTCTACACTAGTACAGGGTCGTGCTAGTGTGCATAGTGAAAACATATATGAAATATCGACCATGATCATGATTAACTAATAAAGACACAAATATTATTAATTATCAAAGTAGCAACCTTATGGCCAAACTTACATATATTAGCCTGAAGTGCTTAGCAAAATCTAGCAGTAGAAAATAAAGAAACACAATGGCCATTCGATAGGCCCCACAGGCAATTGATTTGGGAGAGAAGTCCTAATCCACTAACTCATTGAGAAATTCTTCCTCAAATACCTCTAGATGATATGGTTCTTCCTCAGCAACTGAGCAATAATGGATATAGTTGTGAGTATAAAGAGTACTTAGCAAGTCATTGTAACAAGATACAATATATAATGATGCAAGACATACCAAATGATGACTAGTGGTTATTTTGCACAGAGCAACAATTTAGAGTAAATATAATAAATAGATTAAAATGCACTTTGAAATTGATTATTAAATAAATAATTCAAATAAATTGAGTAAACCACAAGTGAACTGCCATTCACTGCCCAACCAAACACAGCTAAGGTTTTATGAAATTCTACCCCTCGTGTAAAATCACCATGCATTGTCCATAACTAGGGCATAGCTATTCGAATTGTTTTACACTCTACAAAGGTTGCAAAACTTTACCCACATGATATGATCAACTTGCAATGTCTGTACAACAACACGCTTCCTTAGGTGTGCTGACCAAGAAGATAACAACAAGGCCTTTATAGTGCTCAACATCAACCCAATACTGCCTACAAAGATTTCATTGTCATGCAGGCTTCGACTTAATTGGTAAAAGCCTCCTCTTGCACCAATGTGAGATAATGGCTGCGACCCACATTAATCTCAATGACGGAATCAAAGTTGAAATATCATAAATTGGTTAGTCAAGTTCATCCCATACTAAACATGTGGTTCCACGGTAAGGCTCAGATCCATGATGCACAAACTTAAGTCCTCAATCAATACCCAGGCGAGTTATCCACATTCCAATGTGCTAGTAGCACCCACTGTACTGCATTATCATTCACCCAAGTGAAAACTATTTTGTTTAACCAACACCAATGCCACGACCATGTCATGGTTCATAAATTTTATAATTGTGGCTACAACCATGATTCAATATCTCATTATGTCAAAACTAATTAACTGATCAACATGTGATGATGAGCCCAAAGTACCAATAAGCATGGCTAAGCATATTGACATGCAACCTAAGTGGATACTAATATTGTATCACTAGATAATTACCCATCCTATGATGATAATGGAATCATGGCATTCAAATTATCAACGAGGGATTATTTGAACAATTGGGTATTAACTACCAAGTACAAAGGTTTGTATTAATTTAGCAATCCATGATAATTTAAAACAAAAAAGTAAATAAATAGATTTAAAATAATAGGTTCAATATAATCAAAGGTCATGACTTTCCTTGGCTTTACTCAGTTACCAACTCTTGAATTTCAGGTCCTACCTCTGCTCCTTCGAAGACGTTATCTAACGAGAGAAAGCGAATGAAAAACAAAAAAATTTTAAATAAAATACAAAAATAATAAAAATATAACCAATAGATAGACTCAATTTTAGATGAATTTAGAAAGAAGAATCAGGTCAATCAGAGTTCGAACAGAGGAGAATAGGATCTCGGATGAGTGAACGGAAAGAAAACTGTTGAAATTGAGAATATTTCACAGAATATTCCATTCAGGTTGGACAACAGAAAAATAGGAATGCTAACTTGTGGGCCTTGCTTGTAAGAGAGAGAGAGAGAGAGATTGAAGAGAAGGCAACAGAGTAGCTCTCCAAGCAACAGAGGACCTCTAGAGACACTCGGGATTGGCTTTGACACCAGTGAGGGAAGGTGTGTAAGGTGGAGCCAACCAGCAAAATGAGTTGTTAGCAATCTAAGGAACACATGGGAGGTGGTGGCCCAGCAAACGGAGCACGATGGTGACATGGGAGGTGGTAAGGAGCGGTGACCATGGGTGGGCGGTATGGCGGAAATGCTCCGGTGGCGGCGGCGGTGGCGAGCATGAGCATGGGATAGAACGTGGCACGGTGAAGCTAGGGGAGTGGTCAGCTAAGCTGGAGACTCACTAGCGATGACACAATCGATGATTGAAAGGTGACAGCAAGAAAAAAAAGGAAAAATCAGGATCTCAGTGCTCGGTGATGGAAAACCAAATCTACTTGGAGGATAGCTATATGGGAAGGTAGAACATGTTTTGATGTGGAAGAATTGAAGAGAATCTCACTGGATAGATGGGAACACGAGGTGTCCTAGGCGGCCATGGCTAGGCATCAGAGGCAACAAATTTGCGGCAGGTTTCCAGGGAAAGCAAGGGGAGCACTGTGTAGAAGGCGATGAGGCAAATCTTCTAGTGGTAATGGCCCAGGCTAAAGCTTACAAATATCGGTGAAACTCGGTGAAGAAGTGTAATACCCCAAAAGTGATTCAAGAGTTAATCGATTAATTGGAGGGAAGGACCATATAGAAAAGAGTTAAATAGAGATTTTTAGAGAACAAATTTCTAAAAATCCTGGCAACCTGGGCCTGGGCCTTGGCCCAAGAGGTGGCTGGCCAAAAAGGGGGAGGCACCCCTCCCCCAAACCCTAGCCGCCACCCCTTCTCCCCCTCTCCTCTCCCCTTGTGGCCGCCACCCCTCTCTCCCCCTTGCACCTCCCATGTCCAGCAGCCCCTCTCCCTCCCCTCTCCTCCATTGAAGCCCCCTACCAGTGAAAAAGGTCTCCATTCGCTGCCGATCGAGTGGAGGAAGGAGATCAATCGCAGCGAGGCGTTTGGATCCGGAGGAAGGGAAGAGGAAGGGAAAAAGGGGAAAGGAAAAGAGAAGGAGTTCGTGGGGTGTTCGTCGTGTTCTTCAGCAATTCGTCACGGGTAACCCCTGTTTTCCCCCAATTAGATGTATATTTTAGTTGTGGTAGCAATGTTGGTATTCTGGACTGCTAGGACAGATTTCATCGGACGGCTGTTTTGGGGTAGTTTCATGGGGATTCAGGTCTGGACTTCTCCTAGAGAGTTGTAGAGGACGTCGTTATCTTTCCATGAAGTTCTAGAACGCATCCATCAGACCTTTTTAGCAGAAGTTATGATTTTTCTTGTAAGACTGTTCTGCAGATCGGGAGATTTCTGTCAGATTTTGGTAGATTGGATTGGGCGATTAGAAAAAGGGAGAATCAAAGGATCTCCATATTATGAAAGTTGTAGATAATTGTCTTAGATTTCCAGGAAAGTCAAGAAATTATGATTCTAACACTCGGGCTGGAAGTTATGGCATTTTTAGTGCTCTGTCCAGAGAACCCGACGTGAAATTGATGTTTTAGAAAATTGGATGGTGCGGGTAGAAGATGGCCGAATCAGGGAGGCTCACCAACTAGGTTTAGTTAGATAATTTAATTATTTTTCCATAAAGTCTAAGAACACCCTATTCGATCTCCTGTACCAATAGATATGGATTTTTGAAGTTAACTGTCCACAGAGGGGGGCGGGATGACCTGTAGGATTTGGGAATTGGAACCAAGTTAGACGAATTTATTAGTTCGAGATTGTTTTATTTGGGAAAAGGTCCGCTACTGTTATCTTAGCAAATATTATAATTATTATTCAGGTGGAGGACAGATCCCAGAGGCGGCACCTTCTGCACGTCCCCCGTTTTCTCGCGGTTAAGGCAAGTATAATGATGGTTTAAAATTGATAGTGTGGAAGATCGATGTTTGATCTATAATATGAATATATGTGTTTGTTGTGGCTACAGACCAAACAGAGAGAGATGGTAGTGGAGAGTGAGGGAGATGAGTAATGGCTTGGGTCCTCCCCATGGCCTGCATTCCATATATATATACATGGGGGGTGCTTTTACAATTATACCCTTACAGTTGATCATCCCCCTCAGGGGCATTTATGTCAGTACACATGGCCTATTTTGGGCCTTACAACCTCCTACCAGGCCTGCTGGGTTTAGGTGGGGGCCACCCCTACAACAGGAGCCTCTCATGGAGAAGGGCTTCACAGGGCCGAAGCCATGTTGCCGAGTCCTTTGGCCCCCTCCGTCCCTGCGGCCTGTGAATTTTTTCGAAGTTGACCAGGGGCCGCGGCTGTGGCTAAAGCAGATGCGCGCGCTCCGTCCCCTACCCTTCGAACGGGTGGCAGCGGAGCTGGCGCCCAGCCGAAGTAGACGCGCGCGCTCCGTCCCCTACCCTTCGAACGGGTGGCAGCGGAGCTGGTGCTTAGCCGAAGTAGACGCGCGCGCTCCGTCCCCTACCCTTCGAACGGGTGGCAGCAGAGCTGGCGCCTAGCCGAAGTAGACGCGTGCGCTGCGTCGGGGCGTTACACCGGCGCAGGTAAGCGTAACGGGCTCCTGGGCCGCCGCCTACGCCTTAGGTGATAATGGGCGCATGGCGACGTTCGTTCTTCTGGCCGCCCATGTGGTGGAGCGTGCTTGGCGCGGTACGGGCCTTGAGGCGTCGTGACCATTTATGTAACGACGGACTTTCAGCGGCTGGTCTTCCGCCCGTTGGACTCCTGCCGATTGGACTTCCGCCGGTTGGCTTCCCTGCTGATGGGGTATATATACGGCGCTGGCGCGGCGTTGTTCCTGCATGTATTTTGGTAGAAGCTGCTCCCCTAAAATGGGCCCCTTCCGTGCATCATCATTCCCTAGCGCCGCTGAGCGGCTTGGGGAATGTTGATGTACAGATGGAGGTCCATTTTTCTTGGGAGCTTGGACAGCGTCGGTGATCGGTGGCCAGCCGCGCGTCCTGCCCTCGCGTTGCGTTTCCGCACACGATGGCAAGGTTTGCCCTGTTCTCCTTAGCAGACTTACCTACAACCGGTGTTCCTGATGGAGCCCGCCCGCATCACTTTGAAAAATGCTGATGCACTGTAGGTGGCCTTTTAAGGAGAACGAGGCAGACTTTGCGGGACATGACCCTCGCCTTTGCCGCTTGCACGCGCGGGTCCGTTTCTCGAAGGCAGGGTCCAGGCCGAAACCGCGGCCAGGCTGGTGTGGCGATCGAGAAGACAGCTTCCCACGCGCGCGCCGCGCTCTCGTATGAAGATGGCAAGGTTTGACTTGTTCTCGTAGGCAGATATGCTTGAAGTCATCTGTGTCCGCAGACTGTGCCAACTGGGGCCATCGTCAAGTAAGGTTGATGTACTGGAGCTTATCTGCCTACGAGAACCTGTCAAAACCTGCCGCACACCGGCTGCTGCGCTCCCAAAACATGGAGAACCCAGCGGCCTGAATCTGTGACAGTTTAGGTCACGTCGAGGCTGCCGCCGAGGTTGCTTGGCCCGCGGCGGCTTGCCGTTATTCCCCAGCGCAGGGCCGAGGCGGGTGGCCAAGTACCTCAGCTAGGGCGGGGACCCGCCGGTATCAAGGTGCCAACGTTGACGCAGCAGGAATGGTGCCAAGCCGGAATAGACGCGCGCGCGCTCTGTCCCCTACCCTTCGAACGGGTGGCAGCGGAGCTGGCGTCTAGTTGAAGTAGACGCGCACGCGCTCCGTCCCCTACCCTCCGAACGGGTGGCAGCGGAGCTGGCGCCTAGCCGAAGTAGACACGCGCGCTCCGTCCCCTACCCTTCGAGCGGGTGGCAGCGGAGCTGGTGCCTAGCCGAAGTAGACGCGCGCGCTCCGTCCCCTACCGTTCGAACGGGTGGCAGCGTAGCTGGCGCCTAGCCGAAGTAGACGAGCGCGCTCCGTCCCCTATCCTTCGACCGGGTGGCAGCGGAGCTGGCGCCTAGCCGAAGTAGACGCGCGCGCTCCGTCACCTACCCTTCGAACGGGTGGCAGCGGAGCTGGCGCCTAGCTGAAGTAGACGCGCGGGCTCCGTCCCCTACCCTTCGAACGGGTGCCAGCGGCGCCTAGCTGAAGTAGACGCGCGGGCTCCGTCCCCTACCCTTCGAACGGGTGGCAGCGGAGCTGGCGCCTAGCCGAAGTAGACGCACGCGCTCCGTCCCCTAGCCTTCGAACGGGTGGCAGCGGAGGCTGGCGTCTAGCCGCAGTAGAGGCGCGCGCTCCGTCCCCTACCCTTCGAACGGGTGGCAGTAGAGGCGCGCGCTCCGTCCCCTACCCTTCGAACGGGTGGCAGCGGAGCTGGCGCCTAGCCGAAGTAGACGCGCACGCTCCGTCCCCTACCCTTCGAACGGGTGGCAGCGGAGCTGGCGCCTAGCCGCAGTAGACGCGCGCGCTCCGTCCCCTAGCCTTCGAACGGGTGGAAGCGGAGCTGGCGCCTAGCCGAAGTAGACGCGCGCGCTCCGTTCCCTACCCTTCGAACGGGTGGCAGCGGAGCTGGCGCCTAGGCGAAGTAGATGCGCGCGCTCCGTCCCCTACCCTTCGAACGGGTGGCAGCGGAGCTGGCGCCTAGCCGAAGTAGACGCGCACGCTCCGTCCCCTACCCTTCGAACGGGTGGCAGCGGAGCTGGCGCCTAGCCGAAGTAGACGCGCGCGCTCCGTCCCCTACCCTTCGAACGGGTGGCAGCGGAGCTGGCGCCTAGCCGCAGTAGACGCGCGCGCTCCGTCCCCTAGCCTTCGAACGGGTGGAAGCGGAGCTGGCGCCTAGCCGAAGTAGACGCGCGCGCTCCGTTCCCTACCCTTCGAACGGGTGGCAGCGGAGCTGGCGCCTAGGCGAAGTAGACGCGCGCGCTCCGTCCCCTACCCTTCGAACGGGTGGCAGCGGAGCTGGCGCCTAGCCGAAGTAAACGCGCGCGCTCCATCTCCTACCCTTCGAACAGGTGGCAGCGGAGCTGTCGCCTTGCCGAAGTAGACGCGCGCGATCCGTCCCCTACCCTTCTAACGGGTGGCAGCGGATCTGGCGCCTAGCCGAAGTAGACGCGCGCGCTCCGTACCCTACCCTTCGAACGGGTGGCAGCGGAGCTGGTGCCTAGCCGAAGTAGACGCGTGCGCTCCATCCCCTACCCTTCGAACGGGTGGCAGCGGAGCTGGCGCCTAGCCGGACCTCGCACCGCGAACACCGCCGCGCATGCGATGATTGAGATTTCACGATGTGGCCCTGCGCTGTAAAGGTTCCTGGAATCACGCCGGCCCCCGGTCTGCCAGGGTTAGGTTGCCGTCCCGTGCAACCCGCCTCGGCATGCACGGGACACGCGGCGGCTTATAACTAGTGCGCGGCGGGATGTGGATGGTTGCGTGCCCGCGGCTGCTCGCCTCTTCCCTAGGGAAGGGGGACACGGGGCGGTCGATGAATGGTGCAGCGTCGAAGCTGTTGTTTTCCCATGGTCCATTAGTGCGCCTTTAATGGCGGCTGGAGTCGTCGACACCTGGCCTTCAGCTATGGGGAAGTGTGTGGGACGAGCCTTTGTGCGTCTGCGGTCGCGTCCCGTACGCGGGCTGTCACGACGCTTCGGTATTGGGGCGAGGCGGCTTGAAGTAGCCCTCGTGGCCGCACTCCCGCAGTTGTACACCCCCTTCTTGCTTGCATCGCTTTCCATACTCCTGCAACTTTCTTCGCCGCTATTCTCCTAGTGCGGGAAGCGATGGCGTCTGGCGACAAGCGTGGCCGGGCGGCTGGTGGCTGCGGCATTCGCCGGCGATCTTCACCGCTAGAGGTGAAGTACACACTCAAAGAGCGCGACCCGGCGGTGGCGGACAAGCGGTGGCTGGCGGCGGAGAAGGAAGGCGTGTTCTCCGGCGAGCTGGGCCCGTCGCTCGTGACCGAGAAAACGATCCAAGGGCTTCTGCGCGGGGAAGCTGTCGGAGCGCCAGGCGGTACGATTGCCCGCCGCCGACGAGAGGGAACCCCACCCCGAGGGGTCGGAGGCGGTCGTATTCGTTGCCTTTTTCGACGCGGAACTCCGCATCCCGGCGGCGGCAGTCGTGGGCGACGTGCTGCGGACCTTCGGGCTGGAGCTGGCGCAACTGACTCCGAATGCCATGGCCCGTCTCGCGGTATACAGCTGGGCCTTGCGCTCAGGGGCGTGCTGGCCCAGCGCCTCGTTGTTCGCCTACCTGCACGAGGCCCGGTGCCAGCCCAAGGATCGAAAGGACGGGACGCTGTCGAGTTTCGGCAGCGTCACCTTTATTCTTCGCTCGACCTGCAGCAAGCTCTTCCCTGCGAACTCTACTCGCGAGAAGTGGGAGTCTTACTGGATGAAGCGGTGGTTCTACCACTGTGTGGAGAGCGGGAGCGGTCTTGAGTGCACGGGTCGACCGATCGCGTTCAAGCCCTCGCCCGGCCGGACGCTCGACGATGAGGACAAGCGGAGGGCCCGGCGGCTCGTAGGCGTGGCCGCCCGCTTCAACATGCGCGACCTCGCTGAAGAGTACGTGATGTATGGCGTGGCGCCGCTTGCCCTCGACTGGCGTCTTGCCGCCGAGAAGCGTCGAGACGACAACGTTCTGCCGTCGGTCTGCTCGCTGCCGGCGCCCTCCGGTCTCCGTAAGCCTCGACCGTGTCTCTCCTCTATTCAGGGATTAGCTTGGAGGAGGCGGAGCAGGCCGCGCGCGTGTTCCTGGGGTCGTATACCGGCAGGGAGCACGATCAGCGTGCGTCCGCCACCGCCGAGGCGGGGCTGGGGTGAATAAATCACGTGTGCGAGGCCCTGGGCCTTGTCGTGCCGGACCGTGCCGCTCCGGATGAAGGTGCGGCGAAGAAGAAGGCGTCGTGTCGGAAGAGGGGCCGAAGCGGGGCGTCTACCGCGCGTGGTGCGGCAGCTGCTACCGCTGCTGCTAATGCTCCCGAGGGTGCGGCAGACGCGGAGTCGGATTCAGCGAGGTATGCCGATTCAGGCTTGGATGGCGCAGACGCCGGAAACGAGGGATCCTCGGTGAGTGCCCTGGGCGGCGGGCTTGCCGTGAGCAGCCGTAGAGGGGAAGTCTCGCCACCCGCCGCAGTCGCCGAGACAGAATCCGTGCGGACCGGCGCTGCTGAGGTGGAGCCTTCGACCGTGGCCGCTGTGGTGTCAGAGACGCCCTCCGTGGGGGCGCACGGAGCCGTGCTGCCTTTCCCGATAGCAGCAACAGAAGACGAAGTGCCCCCTACGGAAACTGCCACAGCAGAACCTTCATCCCCGGGTGCTGCAGTCGTGGGTCCTCGCCGGCAGTGACTGCAGGGGCGGTGTCGCTGCTGCCTGCCCCGGCTAAGCGGCCGTGTGTACGGCCGGAGCTTCACCGGACGCCGCGAGGATTCATCGTGGCGACGAGCATCAGAAGCTTGTGGGACTCCGCCGTGCAGGAACGGTTGTCGCCGGCCCCGAACACGGAGGCTTCTGCTCGCTGCGGAACCATGCTTTCTGCGGGGGCTTACGCCACGGCAGCCCCGTCTGGTAGTAGGGGGTCGGGTCCCCGAAGCCCTCCTTCCGCCACTGAAGGTAGGTTGGCCTAGCTTACCCCGATGTATTCTTTTATGCGTTGCGGTGCTCACCTGCCTCCCTGTTTGTAGCGTCGCTCATTCCGAAGGAGGAGCACTTGGCGGAACACGGGACCCCCGCACGTGTGAGCCCCGCGGACTTCGTGCCTCCCCGGAGACGCTGAGGGCGTGGCGCGGGATCGTGGGTGACACGGCTGCCAGCGTCGACCAACAAGCGCTGCAGGCCTACGGAGCGGGACGCCTCGGGGACGCCTTCGAGGTGTCCGGTGTGAGGGTAAGTACTCATACGACCACGCCTGGGCCGGCTGAGCTTGCTAAGGCTTTCCATTCTGCAGACACTCGTGCTGGGGCAGGCCTTGCAAACGGCCTATACTCGTGCCCAAAGGGCGCTTGAGGATAGGCTGCGGGCCACCGAGGAGGAGCTACGCGAAGCCTCGAGAGCCCGCTCTGCCCAGGATGCACGCATCCGCCAGCTGGAAGCGGAATGCGCCGGAGCGAAGGCGCACGCCGAAGGACTTGCTGCGTCGGCGCGGGAGTCGGGCGCGGAGGCTGCGCAACAGGAGTTTGTGGCAGAGCGGGATGACTTTCTGCAACAGGTCGCCTCGCTAGAGAAGGAGAAAGGCGAACTCGCCCTGACTCTAGCGGAGCGCGATCGGACGCTTGGCGAGGCTTCGGTGGTTGCATGGGACGCCATGCAAGCGCTGGAAAGCCATCTCCAAGGGCTTGTGGCGAAAGTGCCGGACTACGCCTTCGGCCCGGAGGAGCTGTTGCAGACCCTCCGCTGGGTTGGAGATGCCGCCAACGTCGCGCACGGCGCTGCGACGACCTTCAGCAACCACTGCGCGTACACATCGGCATGCCTGGTGTGCGTGCTCCTGCAACATCGCGGTTGCCCGCACGTCGCCGGGCTAGAGGACCCCCAGCTGGAGATGCCCGGCGGGGCCGGAGTAATGTCCGGCGCCGTCCGCTCCGCTCGCCGCGCCGTCCATCCCTTCTATGAACGGATTTGGGATTACATCGGGGCGGACGCTGCACGGATCGAACTCCAGAAGTCACTTTACGGGGAGGGGAGCCTCGGCCAATTCCTGGACGGGGTCCCTCGACGCGACGAGGGCGGCGCCGAGGCCGCTGAAGGCGCCGGGAACTCGCAGGTCTGACGCCGTGGTGCCTGGGTGTAGGCGTGCGTTGTAATGCCCCCTCTTTTTGTGAACGAAGTACCCGCTTGCTTCATAAATTCTGACTTTCGCCTATGTCCCGGGCAGCGTCCTCGCTGGGGCCGACTTCTTGCGGCCGACCTCGCGATTCGGCGACGCCTTCGACGCTGGCAAAGGGCCGAAGATTCGTTGGACTTTTGGGCGGGCCGACCTTCTTCCGGCGGAGCCCCGTCCTTCTCGCGTGTTAAGGACGAGCCTGCCGAATAGCTACTTAGAGCGGCAGGGATGTTGGCGGGCCTCTGTACTTGAAAATTTTTCCCGATATATAGATATCCTGATAATTAGGGCATGCGCGGGCGTGCTGTGCGGAGCCGAGATCCCCACATTCCGAGTTCGCCGTAAGTGTGAATCGTGCGAACGCCGCCTGCTACCGAAAGTCCATAGATTGGCGCGCGCGAAGGCGGACCTCCGCACGATGACCTGTTTAAAGTCCGTAGACTGGCGCGCGCAAAGGCGGACCTCCGCACGACGACCTGTTTAAAGTCTCGTAGACTGGCGCGTGCGAAGGCGGACCCCCGCACTGCGACCTGTTTAAAGCCCGTAGACTGGCGCGCGCGAAGGCGGACCTCCACACGACGACCTGTTTAAAGTCCGTGGACTGGCGCGTGCGAAGGCGGACCTCCGCACGACGACCTGTTTAATGTCGCGTGGACTGGCACGTGCGAAGGCGGACCCTCGCATTGCGACCTGTTTAAAGTCCGTAGACTGGCGCGCGCGAAGGCGGACCTCCGCACGACGACCTGTTTAAAGTCCATATACTGGCGCGTGCGAAGGCGGACCTCCGCACGACGACCTGTTTAACGTCGCGTGGACTGGCGCGTGCGAAGGTGGACCCTCGCATTGCGACCTGTTTAAAGTCCGTAGACTGGCGTGCGCGAAGGCGAATCTCCCCACGACGACCTGTTTAAAGTCTCATGGACTGGCGCGTGCGAAGGCGGGCCTCCGCACTACGACTTGTTTAAAGTCTCGTGGACTGGCACGTGCGAAGGCGGACATCCGCACGACGACCTGTTTAAAGTCCGTAGACTGGCGCGTGCGAAGGCGGACCTCCGCACTGCGACCTGTTTAAAGTCCGTAGACTGGCGTGCGCGAAGGCGGATCTCCGCACGATGACCTATTTAAAGTCTCGTGGACTGGCGTGTGCGAAGGCGGGCCTCCGCACTATGACATGTTTAAAGTCTCGTGGACTGGCGCGTGCGAAGGCGGACCCCCGCACGACGACCTGTTTAAAGTCTGTAGACTGGCGCGTGCGAAGGCGGACCTCCGCACGACGACCTGTTTAACGTCGCGTGGACTGGCACGTGTGAAGGCGGACCCTCGCATTGCGACCTGTTTAAAGTCCGTAGACTGGCGCGCGCGAAGGCGGATCTTCGCACGACGACCTGTTTAAAGTCTCATGGACTGGCGCGTGCGAAGGCGGGCCTCCGGACTACGACCTGTTTAAAGTCTCGTGGACTGGCGCGTGCGAAGGTGGACCTTCGCACTACGACCTGTTTAAAGTCTCGTGGACTGGCGCGTGCGAAGGCGGACCTTCGCCCCCCCACCCCGAGGTGGGGGCAGCCTCTGGTGTATCGCAGGTGCACGATTGGCAGCCGCGCAGAATTCGCGTGGAATCGACGTCAACGTCTGATTTATACTCTGAAGAGTACGCACATGGACGAAGTCCCTGGCGTGCGCGGAGTTCGCGTCTTGTTTAGACTCAGTAGAGTGCGCAGGGAGAACATCCGCGTCTTATTTATACTCCGTGGAGTGCGTGCAGGGGCGTCCCCCCACCCGTCTTGGTTTATACTCATGCCCGTGCCTTTGACGGAGAGTGCACACGCGAACGTGCGTCATCGTTTATACTCATTCCCGTGTCTTTGACGGAGAGTGCACACGCGAACGTGCGTCTTCGTTTATACTCATGTCCGTGTCTTTGACGGAGAGTGCACACGCGAACGTGCGTCTTCGTTTATACTCATGCCCGTGTCTTTGACGGAGAGTGCACACGCGAACGTGCGTCTTCGTTTATACTCATGCCCGTGTCTTTGACGGAGAGTGCACACGCGAACGTGCCTCTTCGTTTATACTCATGCCCGTGTCTTTGACGGAGAGTGCACACGCGAACGTGCGTCTTCGTTTATACTCATGCCCGTGTCTTTGACGGAGAGTGCACACGCGAACGTGCGTCTTCTTTTATACTCATGCCCGTGTCTTTGATGGAGAGTGCACACGCGAACGTGCGTCTTCGGTTTATACTGCGGGAGCACGCGCGTAGGCGAGGCCTCCACGTGTGCTCGCCGCGTATTTGTGCATGACGGTAATATGCTGGCGACAAAGGGAATTTTATTATATTCCCATTTGCACGGGTAAGCGATTACAAACGACGGGGGGGGGGGGAGTACTAACCATTTGTGCTCAGCGCGGCCGTAGTCTTTAGTAGTTGCACTATCGGCCGGGCTTGCGGAGTCACCCCCGGATGGCGCCGTGGGCCGTCGCACGGCGGTGCCGATCCTAGGTGTGCCGCTGCCCGTCGCGACGGGGACATCTGGTGCCGTGCTCGATGTGCCGGGCCATGTCCTGGTCGCCCCGAACGGTGATGATGGCCCGCGGCCCCGGGAGAATCATGCACAAATAGGCGTGATGTGGTACTGCCCCGAAGGAGTTGAGGACCGGACGCCCTAGTATGGCGTTGTAAGGGTATGGGAGATCGACGACGTCGAATGTAGCATCCTCGACCCTTTCATTGTCGCCCTGACCGAAAGAGACCTGCAAGCATATTTGGCCGAGCGCCTGTAGAGGCTGTCCGCCGAAGCCCTGCAGCGGGACTCCCGACGGGCCGAGGCGGCTTCGGGGGATCCCCATCTGGTTGAAGGCTGCCGCGAACAGAATGTTCGCGGAGCTGCCGCCATCAACGAGGGCGCGTCTCACGTCGCATCCCGCTACGACGACCCGGACGACCAGGGGATCATGGTGAGGAAGCTCCACTCCTTGGGCGTCGGCGGGGTGAACGTGACTTCCTTCTGTGCCTAGTCCGGCGGTGTTTGCGCTGGGTACGCCGCCACGTGGTGTAGCCTCCGCACGTAAGCCTTTCGCTGCCGTGTCGAGGCGAACTCCACCGAGGAGCCTCCGGAGATGACATTGATAACCCTGCGGTGGGTGGCCTCCAGAGCCTGTAGCTGCAGAAAGCCCTCCTGAGGCTGCTGCACGTGGGCCTGGATCCGCAGAGGGCCCTCGTGGGGCTGCGTTCCTTGTGCCTGTATGTGCACGGGGGCTTCGTATGGGTGCTGCATGTGGGCCACCACGGGCGGACGTGCTTCCGGGTTCCTGTCCCTGGTGACGCTGTCGCGAAGCGCCGCGATAGAGGTGCATGTGCGCGTGTCGTGGTTTCCGCGGCCGTGGACTATGCCCACAGCCCCTGGTGTTGGTTGTCGTAGTCTCTCTGGCCTCTATCGTCGCGGCCCTGGCCACAGCCGCGTCCCCGGCCTCGGCGCCCCCGACCGCCCCGACCCGCGGGAGCGCTGTCGTCGGAACCGCCTTCGATGTCGAGGACGTACCGGCCTCGCCGCGACTTCTGTTGGCCACGCTTGGGCTTGTCGGACGGCTCCTTGCGCGGGGCGTCCTTGCGGTCGGGCGCGTCCTTGGACGACTCCTGCTTACGCTTTCCCTTCGAAGAACCGTCCTTCGACGGATCTTCGACTTTTGCCGAGTCATCGGCCTAGTTGGTGTCGGAGTCGTCGCCTTGTCGCCGCCGTGCGTCCTCTTCCGCCCTGGCGTATTCCTCCATTTTGTCAAAGTACTTCGTCACTGTCTTGATCGGCTTCCGTGCGTTATATTCGGCCATCGGGCCCGGACGAAGGCCCTGTATGGCCGCGTTGACCACGGTGGTTTCGTTAACGTCTTTGACTTGACAACGTATCTTCGCGAAGCATTTGAAGTAGTCCCGGAGCTTCTCCGAGGGTTTCTGCTTCACGGTGAAGAGCTGGTCCGCATCGACCCGCTCGACATAATTGCCTTGAAAGTTGTTGTGAAGGCGGTCGCGGATCTGCTCCCACGCGTAGATGGAGTTCGGCTCTATGGTAAAAAACCAGGAGAGCACCACTCCCTGCAACGCGAGGGGGAGCCCCTTCGCTTTGGTGGTGTCATCGCCGCCCGCGGCCTCGATTGCGGTTTCGTATACGCGCACGAACTCGCGGGGGTCCATGTCGCCTTGTAGGGTTCGATGACACTGGGGAACTTGAAGTCTTCGGGCCATGCCGCTTGCTGTAGTCCTGCCGAGAGCGGGGACATTGGATCGACGCGCCGCAGCGGGGCACGGCGGGATGTGGGGGCGTCGCGGCTATCCGCCCTTTCCGGCGTGGGTTCTGGCGCGACCACCGGCGCGGCCTGCTGGCTCCAAGCCTCTTGTATGTCTCGGACGGCCCCGCGAAGATCCCCCAGCTCCTGCTGGAACGCTTTGAGGGCCACCAGCAGGGCGCTTTCCACCGCCTGCGTGGGCGGGGCCGCCGGCACGCCCAGCGGACGAACCGGCGCGGGCACGACCACGTCGCGAGCTCCCGAGCTGCCGGTCGCTCCGTTGTGGCTACCTCCAACTGCCCGGTCCGCGCTACCGGCGAGCGTCGCAGCGAAGGCGGTGAGGTTGGTTGCTGTCGCGTCGGCGGGGTCTGTCGCCGCAGTGCCGGTGACGGGGTTGGTCGTCGCAGCGCCGGTGACGAGGTTGGTCGTCGCAGCGCCGGTGACTGGGTCAGCTACCGCAATGCCGGTGACGGGGCTGGTCGCGCAGCGCCGGTGACTGGGTCGGCTGCCGCAGTGCCGGTGACGGGGCTGGTCGTCGCAGCGCCGGTGACGAGGTTGGTCGTCGCAGCGCAGGTGACGGGGTCGGCTGCCGCAGTGCCGGTGACGGGGCTGGTCGTCGCAGTGCCGGTGACGGGGCTGGTCGTCGCAGCGCCGGTGACTGGGTCGGCTGCCGCAGTGCCAGTGACGGGGCTGGTCGTCGCAGCGCCGGTGACTGGGTCGGCTGCCGCAGTGCCGGTGATGGGGCTGGTCGTCGCAGCGCCGGTGACTGGGTCGGCTGCCGCAGTGCGAGCGTCAACGTCCTCGACCGCCGCGCCCGTGGCAGCCGATGCCGAAGCCCTTGTACTCACGCGACGCTCCGCCCCGACCGTCTTCTTCCCCTTCGCCGCCGCCGATGAAGCTTTTTTCGGTGCCATCCTCCTTCGAACTTCGGGCTTGCTCCTGTCCCTCCCCACGGACGGCGCCAACTGTTGTGGCTACAGACCAAACAGAGAGAGATGGTAGTTGAGAGTGAGGGAGATGAGTAATGGCTTGGGTCCTCCCCATGGCCTGCATTCCATATATATATACATGGGGGGTGCTTTTACAATTATACCCTTACAGTTGATCATCCCCCTCAGGGGCATTTATGTCAGTACACATGGCCTATTTTGGGCCTTACAACCTCCTACCGGGCCTGCTGGGTTTAGGTGGGGGCCACCCCTACAATAGTGTTCATGGTTGGGCATAACGGGTTGGAGACCCGTTAGCCGAAGGCTATATAAGGAGGAGGTGCCTCCTTGTGGCTGCATGCACTCCAAGGGTTTCTAGGGTTTGCTTTAGTCAAAATGAGCTTTAGAAGTTTATTTTGGCTTTAGGCTTTAATTGGTAAGGCTCTTTAGTGGTTGGAGAGTGGTTGAGGGCAGCAGGAAATGCTCCCTTTGTAGTTTTCTCTGTGTGTTCATCTCCTCTCCAAGCATGTAGTGAGGGTTTCTTGATCTGGGAGAGGGAGAGATTGGAGTGATGAACATGTAATCTTCCTTGTTCTAATGTCCATGCGTATGGGGACGTAGCTCCTTGTAACCCTTGTTGTTTTGGGAATGAAATTGCAGAGTTTTATCTCCCGCGCTCTCTGTTTTCCTTCGTTTCCCCTTTTGCATGATTTCTTGATTTCTTGTTGTTTGTTGCTGGGGAGTGCCAAAATGGGTTTCTCTAGGTTGGGATGATGCCTTAAGATCATTTGATCGATATTTCCCAAGAGCTAAACTCATTTAATCTCATATTTCACTTTTGGGGCCTCTCTGTTCTTCATTTCCTCTTCTAGGGTTTTGATGATTTTCTTGATTCCCTTGAGGAAATGACCTGAGGTTCTTGCTGGCATGTCCTTAGATTATTGCTAACTTGATTGCAAAATCCCATGTGCAAAGGACTTGTGAATCTTGAGTATTTTGGATTTTTGTGCACCTCTCTGAAATGTTCCAAGTTTTTTTGGGTTTGATGTAAATCTTTGTTTTCCTCTTTGAGATGGCACGAAACTTGGTTTCTAGAGTTCAGGAGCTATTAAGTAGCTATCCCCAAAGTTTCATGTACACAGGATCAAAGATTGGAGAGAAATTTGGTTTTTGGTGTAGGCTCAGTACTATTTCAGATTTTTGCCCAAATATGATATTCTTGGCTATGAGATGAATTTTCTGGTTTCTCTAGGCTCCTCTTGATATTTGACATGTTTTCCTTCTAGTCTAGGCTGTTTAGGACAATAGAAAACCTCTGATTTCTCTGCTGCTCGAAGTATTGCGTTTTCTGTCTAAAAATCTGCCCTGTCTACGCTCAATCCCAAAGCCCGGTCTGACCGGCTCATTGCAAGCGGTCTGACCGGACTCGGCTGGTCAGACCGGCCCACACACGGCGGTCAGACTGGCGGTGTGCAGGCGGTCAGACCGGCCGTTGCACACCGGTCAGACCGGCCAGGGGGTTTTGTGCTGTTGATGCTCATTGTTTGATGTGTCTTCTTGCTACTTTGGTTGAGCAGGTTTTTCCTTGTTTTATTCTCTGATTTGTTGGTTCCAGAAGGTTGCTTGACCTCATTTTCTTCATAGCACTGGTTGCTATTGGAGAGAGTTTGAGGTGTGCTCTTTGGAGGGATTTTTTAAGAAGTCGACATTCACTCCCCCCTCTGTCGCCATTTCGGTCCAACAATTGGTATCAGAGCCGGTTAGCTCTTTTCAATAGATCTTAACCGGTCTCTAGAGCCATGGCGACGGACAAGTACTTGATCAAGCCTCCTGTCTTCGATGGCATCAATTACCCCTTCTGGAAGAGCCGAATGGAGACATACATCCAAGCTCAGGGGTAAGCCATCTGGCAAAAGGTCAAGGTCCAGTTTGTCGTTCCTGTCGATGAGAACATCAATGCCGTGAACATGGCTGATGTTGAGGCAAACGCTAAGGCAAGGAACATCATTATCCAGGGCCTGAGTCTGTCGGGACCCCGGATTTCCGAACCCGGACCCTCTGTGTATTACAGCACTAGTCCCAGATCAAAGCTAGTGCACACAGTCAAACAGAAATGATTACATAACCAACAACGCTTTATTACAATAATTGAGAGTACAGACCGAAAGGTCTTATTATTACAACTGAGGTTTCAAGACCTCACACACACACAAAACACAGCGGAAGCAGAAGATAAATCCAGCGATGACCCATCAATACGCCACAGGCAATTGACTGGGGAAGCGCGACCTAGTACTCCGGAAATCCTTCGTCAAATCTACACGCGAAGTAGTCGTAGTCTCCTTCTTGAGCTTCGTATTCTTCTGAGATTTATTTTTGAGAGCAACGCGTGAGTACATAAAGTACTCCGCAAGTCTTGGGAAAAATGCAATAGATGCAAGGCTTGACAAAGGAAGGCTATATGGTTCTTTTGCACAAAGCAATATTTTAAATTCAATTACTACTAATTATTTTTCGAAGGCATCAATTTAATAAAGTAAATGTTTTAGCAGAAACTATCATTAACTTTCTAGTGAAGGTTCCATCTACCAATACTAGCTAACAACTTGAACAAGTTTAATACTGCGGGTTAAATCCACCCTCTCTGGCTCCAACCGCCAGGATACCCTTCCGAGAGTTCCCTCCACTCCCGGAATACAAATCTTTTGTTTTTAAAACCAAAACCAGAAATCTACCATGTGAATGCATTCCTTGCCCGCCCTTGACCGTGGGCACGGCTATTCGAATAGTTTTACACTCTGCAGAGGTTGTACAACTTTACCCACAAGAGATAAATTATCCTAAAAGTCAACACGCTTCCTTTGGCATGAGACCCAGATAAAATATCACAAAGCTTTTACCTTACTCTAATCTAGCTAGATACCACCCGCTGAGGTTTCACCGCAGGTAGGCTAACTGCCCGAACCGAAGCCCCCTCTTGCGCCATATGAGTACAGTAAATCCCTGTCCCTCACTGTGGATAACCAGTCCATCCCTGGCACCCACTTTCCACTGGTGGCACCTAAACTAGACTATTGTAAGTTAGTCAGCTAGGTCGTACCCATATAGACTTGTGGTTGTACGGTTAATGCTCAGTCTGGACAAACACAAGCGTCGGTCCTTAATTGACTAGGGTGGAACATACACATTACAAGATCTCGTGCTTCCTGCACCAATCCAAACTAACCATCCACCCTAATCTAAACCAATTTTCACATTTTAGTTTATTTTAAAAGAACAGTGGCAACTCCAATTACCACTAATTTTCATAAACACAGGGGGTATTACAATAAATCATAATTTCCCATTTTCAAAGTTCCAAGGGTATATATTTAGCATGACTAAGCATTATACTACCATACTATCATTGTCAAAGAATAAATAATAATCTCATTAATGAGACAAAGGAAGTTCTAGGGTGACAAGGGTACATGACAATCAATTCCAATGGAGGGCATAACAAGGTTGGATTAACTACTACCTTAAGATTTGAATTATCATTTTATGTAAATAGCAATGCATAACATTTAAAATAATTAAAACATTTCAAAATCATAGGTTCAAGATGATCAAAGGAGACTTGCCTTGCTCGGAGACTTGATGTTGCGAATCGTTAAAATCGAACTCTCCGGATTAGTCGTAGTCTACACGCGAAGAACCAAACAAAATAAATTCAAATAAAACCCAATTAAAATCCAAAAATTATAAATATATATATTGACGGATAGATTATGATTTTAGATGAATTTAGGAGAAAGAATCAACAGATTCGGAGTTCGTATGAGGGAGATCCAATATCTGGAAGTTTTGGACATCACATGAAATGATAACAAAATACGAGGATTACATTTTTGAATAGTACAATGTCGGTTGGCTATAAGGTGGCTGGCGAATGGGCAAAATGGAATGTTGGCAATGAGGCGAAGGTGGTGACATGGGTACGGCGACGAGGAACGGCGGCAATCACCCGCAGTGAGTGAAAAACTGCACCGACGGCACAGTAGCGACAACTGCAGGTTGGAGAGAGATAGTACCGAGTATGGAACGTGGAGATGTAAGGTGAGTGTGGGATAGTACATGGCATGGTGAAGTTAGGAAAACTATTGGCTAAGCTGAAAATTAATCGGAGACGATACAATCGACGTTTGAATGACGATAGTGGAGAAACAGGAAAATTTTGATATCTTGGTGCTCGGTAGAGCGAATCCAAAACCATTTGAAAGGTAGCTACCTGGGATGGTTTGGCACGATATAACGCGAACGGATTGGGGAAAACATCACTGGATAGACGGGGACACGAGATGCCATTGGCGGCCATGGCGAGGTATCGGAGGCGAAAATTTGTGGACGCTTTTTGGGGAAAAGGAAGAGAGCATGGTGTAGAACGCAGAGAGGCAAGTCTAAGAAAAATTATGGCATGGCCTAAAGCTCAACAGAGACGACGAATCGACGCCAGGAGTCAAAAACGGCCATTTTCGCGGAAAGCTCAATTCCTGACAATTGGCTCCACGAAAAATTAAACAAAATGGTAGAAAAATTTCTTAGAGTCTAGGACACAATATGACGCGACCAAAAATTGAAGCGCTTACCAAAAAGGGGTGTACGCGCGAAGTACAGTTTTAGTGTCAGGGCCTGACAAGGTCGACAAGGACTCGGGGGATCTTCAGGTGATGGCGATGGAAGCACGACGTAGAACGTGTCGAGGCAAACTCAACGGTGCAAACGGCTCGGCCAAAGGACATCGGATGGTGGCGGAACACGGTGGAGAAGACATTTTGCGACCGTCGGGTTGACATCGGCGTTCCGGGTAAACGGAGAGGAGTTAGCATGTGGGGTTTGCGGCGAAACGAAGAGTAGAGCGTGGGGAACGTGATGCTCACCTTGGTTTTGGTCGGGCATGCACGGACGGCCGGTGGCGATGCGAGGAACGACGACGCGCCATGGCCCACGGTGGCGACGGTGCTCCGGCGAAGTTCCGACGAAGGCGAGGTGAGCACCGCGTAGAACGCGACGAGGCGAATCCAAGGATGTGCTCAAAAGTGGCGGGGCTCCACCGGACGAGGCGCAATAAGCCGAAGAACGCCGCTTGGAACACAAAAGAAAAACTCCGATTGCGCCCAAGAGAAAAGGAGTGGGGACTTGATATTTTCGAGGTTGAGTGAGGATGAGGAGGGGTTCACGGTGCTCCCTTTTATAGGGGCGGAGGTGGACGGGAGAGGGAGATCAAGAGACCATGTCCATCAATGGCATGGGTTAATTTCTCGCGAAACGGCTCATGAATGAGGGGAAAACGGTAGGGAAATGAAAGAGTTTGATGAGAGGAGTTGAATGCAATTTATTTCACTAAAAACCGTTGAGAAAATCAAGAGATATGAGAGCTTCAAAGAAACGGCCATGGCAGCAGCTTGCTCTGGACGCATCGCACGCATGGAGGAAGATGAAGTGAGGAGAGAGAAAACGGGAATAAAATAATAATATTTTTTTTAAAAAAATAAATTCGAAAAAAAATCAGAAAAAAATCTATAAAAATCCTTGGAAAACGAAAAGACTAAATAAAATAATTTTGGATTTATTTGAGGTATATTTTATCCATTTAAAATATTTTTACTTTCTAAGCTTTAATTTAATTCAAATAAATTCAAAAATTCCAAAAATTGAAAAGAGGATAGAAATGGATATATTGGGATTTATATGAAATTATAAATTTGAATGGGCTCAATCGGAATCAAAATGAAGAAATACGAGCTTTTCGAAGCTCGAAAGGAGAGAAAAAGAATAAACTGATTTTCTGGAATTATTTTTGAATTGAAAAATCAGATTATGATGTCATCAAGGGAAATGATTTTTAGAGGAATTATTTTTCTGTGGGAAAAGGGATTTATACGTTAGGGTGACATTAGCAAGGATTTCGATTTTCTGGCCGAATTATTTTTCAACAGAAAAATGGTTTTATTCAATGATAGGTCGGATCAGCTTTTGTGAATCTTGGTCCAAGGACTAGGGAGAAGGTTGAGGTGGCATGCGGCGGCTGGCATAGCGCTTGCATGGCTCACGATTGCTGAGGTGGTGCACGGGGACTGAGGGCATCGGTGAATGGGAAGAGAGAGGAGGAAGAAGTGGACGGTCGGACGAATGCCACGAGGCGAAAGAGAAATCAGGGCCATCGGATTAAAACGAAGGGGTAAATGAAGGCGGGTGGCTGAGATTAAACCGGGCGAGGATGGATTGAATCAGGGAGCGACACGTGATGGCCGAGTAGAGAGGTTGAGGATTAAATTTGATTTAGATTTTGAAATAAAATTTAGATAAATCCAAATAAATCCGAGTAAATCCAGATAAGACTCAAATACATTAAAATAATTAATTTAAAATTAAATTTTTCAGAAAGCAAATTTTTGGGATGTTACAAACCTACCCCCCTTAGAAAGAATCTCGTCCCCGAGATTCGGACGGACTAGGAAAAAGAAAGGAGAGCAAAACTCGGCTCTTAGGTCCTCTTCACCTCCCAAGTTGCTTGACTTCAAATGGTTGCTCTACCGTACTTTGTGGGACTTTATGGTCATGCTTCTTGCGCAGCGTTCAGCTTCCTTCATGATTCTATGTTGTTGTTCGATGCTCTGAAGGATTCCTTTAACTGAGAAATATGGAAGAGAACAACAAATTGGATTGGTACATCTTTAGTCGCCTGCAAGCTCTAGGTTAACTTCAATTGCCCTTATCATATCGATTAATTCAGTATTCCACCAAAAGGGCTTAACTTCTACAAGTGTTCATCCGAGAAGGACATAATTATTTCAACTCTTCAAAAATTCTTGATTCCAAAATCATATACCACCAATGCACCTTATTGATTTCACATTGATTCCAACAAATAATCCCATAAACTTTTATTCTCTACTCTAATTTGAATCGACGACCAACCATAAAATTTTTCTAACAAGAATCCAATAACATTGTAATTTGTGATTTCCACCAATTGCTTTATGATCATTATCTAATTCAACAGATCCATAACTCTGATCAAATAATATAAGATTAATCCAACCTTTTAGTATTCACCAATCAAGTTTAAGATCATCTAAGCCATCATTTAATATTCATTAATCCACCAACATCAACCATCATTTTGGTTCCACCAAATTTGAATGAACTCACATACTTCAATTAATTCTTATCGGACAATCTCTCAATTACTTCTTATCAGACAATCTTTCAATTATCATCGGACAATCTATCTCCCATAATTAATTTAAATCCTCCGGGTTATCCCTTTGAACATCCTTTAACGATCTAGTTAATCTCATTAGTTAAAATCCAATTATCTAACAATGATCTTTTAAATCCACCAAATTCAAATTGACATATCAAAGTCCACATTGCAATGATAAAATTAATCCACCAAGATATCTAAGTGTATTATCTTCTAGAATTCCACTAGTATCCACTTATTAATAGGTCCACCAAACTCTAATAATCAATTAACTCCACAAACTTCATCTACTCTTCATGATTCAACCAAATCACCCAAAATTGATATCATGAATTGTTTATGATAATTCAACTTCTTAATTTCCACCTTTACTATATCAAATTCTTAATATTAATTCTCCAATGATCACAAATAAATCCTTCAACTAAAATCTTGTTTTACATCCAATTACTCCTTTCAATCCAAGATAATAAATCCAAGGCACCAAGTTTGGATACTTCTCATGATCTAATTAGTTCCACCAAGTTCAATAATGTGATTATTTCCAAAATCTATTCAATCCATAAATATTGTAGTCTTGAGATTTATTCATAATCAATTTGTATCCACAAATATACCTTTATTACTTTCGAATCACCCAAATATTATCCAATCTTGTCAATTCTAACTCCAAATATATCACACTAGCAACAATCCTCCAAATTACCGAACTTGACATCTAAGGATTAGGATGACTTTCCTGATAAGAGTACTTTCCGTAAATGTTGTGATCTTCCATATATTCTTGGTTCTCAAATATTTTCCAAGCTTGGACTACAATGGAAGAATTGGAACTTACACCATCTGAAGCAGTAACTAGGGTTAGCACAAGGTAAGAGGGAAGTAGCTTAGGTAAGAGGTCGGGGAACTACTAAATAACATCCCAAACAAACACACAAGAGAAAAGCAAACTCCAACGAGGAGAAGCTTAGCTCGAAAACAAAAATAGTTTTTTTTAAAGATGGTTGTACTACAAGTATACAAAGACTTGGTACAGTCCACCTAACACACAAGCAAGTAATATATAAGCGTTCTAAAATCATAGGACTTTACTTGGGTACTACAACTAAAGAACTAGTCCTTGCTCCTTCATGATGACGCGCTTCTCCAGGTGCTGCTCATACGCAACCTCACTGAGTCGTCTATAGAAATTACAAAGGAAAGGGAGGTACAATTACCATTCCAAAAAGGAAATAAGCAGATAGATAAGGGAGAATGCCATGACGAAGGTAAGGATAGAAAGACAAGAAAAGACAAGGATAGCACAATATTAGATTTTTATTTTATAAAATAAAATTTTTTTTTGAAGTTCTTCTTTTAACGACCATTCTAACTAGATCACGTCCTACAGTCAAATTGGCTCTGATACCACCTCTGTCGGGACCCCGGATTTCCGAACCCGGACCCTCTGTGTATTACAGCACTAGTCCCAGATCAAAGCTAGTGCACACAGTCAAACAGAAATGATTACATAACCAACAACGCTTTATTACAATAATTGAGAGTACAGACCGAAAGGTCTTATTATTACAACTGAGGTTTCAAGACCTCACACACACACAAAACACAGCGGAAGCAGAAGATAAATCCAGCGATGACCCATCAATACGCCACAGGCAATTGACTGGGGAAGCGCGACCTAGTACTCCGGAAATCCTTCGTCAAATCTACACGCGAAGTAGTCGTAGTCTCCTTCTTGAGCTTCGTATTCTTCTGAGATTTATTTTTGAGAGCAACGCGTGAGTACATAAAGTACTCCGCAAGTCTTGGGAAAAATGCAATAGATGCAAGGCTTGACAAAGGAAGGCTATATGGTTCTTTTGCACAAAGCAATATTTTAAATTCAATTACTACTAATTATTTTTCGAAGGCATCAATTTAATAAAGTAAATGTTTTAGCAGAAACTATCATTAACTTTCTAGTGAAGGTTCCATCTACCAACACTAGCTAACAACTTGAACAAGTTTAATACTGCGGGTTAAATCCACCCTCTCTGGCTCCAACCGCCAGGATACCCTTCCGAGAGTTCCCTCCACTCCCGGAATACAAATCTTTTGTTTTTAAAACCAAAACCAGAAATCTACCATGTGAATGCATTCCTTGCCCGCCCTTGACCGTGGGCACGGCTATTCGAATAGTTTTACACTCTGCAGAGGTTGTACAACTTTACCCACAAGAGATAAATTATCCTAAAAGTCAACACGCTTCCTTTGGCATGAGACCCAGATAAAATATCACAAAGCTTTTACCTTACTCTAATCTAGCTAGATACCACCCGCTGAGGTTTCACCGCAGGTAGGCTAACTGCCCGAACCGAAGCCCCCTCTTGCGCCATATGAGTACAGTAAATCCCTGTCCCTCACTGTGGATAACCAGTCCATCCCTGGCACCCACTTTCCACTGGTGGCACCTAAACTAGACTATTGTAAGTTAGTCAGCTAGGTCGTACCCATATAGACTTGTGGTTGTACGGTTAATGCTCAGTCTGGACAAACACAAGCGTCGGTCCTTAATTGACTAGGGTGGAACATACACATTACAAGATCTCGTGCTTCCTGCACCAATCCAAACTAACCATCCACCCTAATCTAAACCAATTTTCACATTTTAGTTTATTTTAAAAGAACAGTGGCAACTCCAATTACCACTAATTTTCATAAACACAGGGGGTATTACAATAAATCATAATTTCCCATTTTCAAAGTTCCAAGGGTATATATTTAGCATGACTAAGCATTATACTACCATACTATCATTGTCAAAGAATAAATAATAATCTCATTAATGAGACAAAGGAAGTTCTAGGGTGACAAGGGTACATGACAATCAATTCCAATGGAGGGCATAACAAGGTTGGATTAACTACTACCTTAAGATTTGAATTATCATTTTATGTCAATAGCAATGCATAACATTTAAAATAATTAAAACATTTCAAAATCATAGGTTCAAGATGATCAAAGGAGACTTGCCTTGCTCGGAGACTTGATGTTGCGAATCGTTAAAATCGAACTCTCCGGATTAGTCGTAGTCTACACGCGAAGAACCAAACAAAATAAATTCAAATAAAACCCAATTAAAATCCAAAAATTATAAATATATATTGACGGATAGATTATGATTTTAGATGAATTTAGGAGAAAGAATCAACAGATTCGGAGTTCGTATGAGGGAGATCCAATATCTGGAAGTTTTGGACATCACATGAAATGATAACAAAATACGAGGATTACATTTTTGAATAGTACAATGTCGGTTGGCTATAAGGTGGCTGGCGAATGGGCAAAATGGAATGTTGGCAATGAGGCGAAGGTGGTGACATGGGTACGGCGACGAGGAACGGCGGCAATCACCCGCAGTGAGTGAAAAACTGCACCGACGGCACAGTAGCGACAACTGCAGGTTGGAGAGAGATAGTACCGAGTATGGAACGTGGAGATGTAAGGTGAGTGTGGGATAGTACATGGCATGGTGAAGTTAGGAAAACTATTGGCTAAGCTGAAAATTAATCGGAGACGATACAATCGACGTTTGAATGACGATAGTGGAGAAACAGGAAAATTTTGATATCTTGGTGCTCGGTAGAGCGAATCCAAAACCATTTGAAAGGTAGCTACCTGGGATGGTTTGGCACGATATAACGCGAACGGATTGGGGAAAACATCACTGGATAGACGGGGACACGAGATGCCATTGGCGGCCATGGCGAGGTATCGGAGGCGAAAATTTGTGGACGCTTTTTGGGGAAAAGGAAGAGAGCATGGTGTAGAACGCAGAGAGGCAAGTCTAAGAAAAATTATGGCATGGCCTAAAGCTCAACAGAGACGACGAATCGACGCCAGGAGTCAAAAACGGCCATTTTCGCGGAAAGCTCAATTCCTGACAATTGGCTCCACGAAAAATTAAACAAAATGGTAGAAAAATTTCTTAGAGTCTAGGACACAATATGACGCGACCAAAAATTGAAGCGCTTACCAAAAAGGGGTGTACGCGCGAAGTACAGTTTTAGTGTCAGGGCCTGACAAGGTCGACAAGGACTCGGGGGATCTTCAGGTGATGGCGATGGAAGCACGACGTAGAACGTGTCGAGGCAAACTCAACGGTGCAAACGGCTCGGCCAAAGGACATCGGATGGTGGCGGAACACGGTGGAGAAGACATTTTGCGACCGTCGGGTTGACATCGGCGTTCCGGGTAAACGGAGAGGAGTTAGCATGTGGGGTTTGCGGCGAAACGAAGAGTAGAGCGTGGGGAACGTGATGCTCACCTTGGTTTTGGTCGGGCATGCACGGACGGCCGGTGGCGATGCGAGGAACGACGACGCGCCATGGCCCACGGTGGCGACGGTGCTCCGGCGAAGTTCCGGCGAAGGCGAGGTGAGCACCGCGTAGAACGCGACGAGGCGAATCCAAGGATGTGCTCAAAAGTGGCGGGGCTCCACCGGACGAGGCGCAATAAGCCGAAGAACGCCGCTTGGAACACAAAAGAAAAACTCCGATTGCGCCCAAGAGAAAAGGAGTGGGGACTTGATATTTTCGAGGTTGAGTGAGGATGAGGAGGGGTTCACGGTGCTCCCTTTTATAGGGGCGGAGGTGGACGGGAGAGGGAGATCAAGAGACCATGTCCATCAATGGCATGGGTTAATTTCTCGCGAAACGGCTCATGAATGAGGGGAAAACGGTAGGGAAATGAAAGAGTTTGATGAGAGGAGTTGAATGCAATTTATTTCACTAAAAACCGTTGAGAAAATCAAGAGATATGAGAGCTTCAAAGAAACGGCCATGGCAGCAGCTTGCTCTGGACGCATCGCACGCATGGAGGAAGATGAAGTGAGGAGAGAGAAAACGGGAATAAAATAATAATATTTTTTTTAAAAAAATAAATTCGAAAAAAAATCAGAAAAAAATCTATAAAAATCCTTGGAAAACGAAAAGACTAAATAAAATAATTTTGGATTTATTTGAGGTATATTTTATCCATTTAAAATATTTTTACTTTCTAAGCTTTAATTTAATTCAAATAAATTCAAAAATTCCAAAAATTGAAAAGAGGATAGAAATGGATATATTGGGATTTATATGAAATTATAAATTTGAATGGGCTCAATCGGAATCAAAATGAAGAAATACGAGCTTTTCGAAGCTCGAAAGGAGAGAAAAAGAATAAACTGATTTTCTGGAATTATTTTTGAATTGAAAAATCAGATTATGATGTCATCAAGGGAAATGATTTTTAGAGGAATTATTTTTCTGTGGGAAAAGGGATTTATACGTTAGGGTGACATTAGCAAGGATTTCGATTTTCTGGCCGAATTATTTTTCAACAGAAAAATGGTTTTATTCAATGATAGGTCGGATCAGCTTTTGTGAATCTTGGTCCAAGGACTAGGGAGAAGGTTGAGGTGGCATGCGGCGGCTGGCATAGCGCTTGCATGGCTCACGATTGCTGAGGTGGTGCACGGGGACTGAGGGCATCGGTGAATGGGAAGAGAGAGGAGGAAGAAGTGGACGGTCAGACGAATGCCACGAGGCGAAAGAGAAATCAGGGCCATCGGATTAAAACGAAGGGGTAAATGAAGGCGGGTGGCTGAGATTAAACCGGGCGAGGATGGATTGAATCAGGGAGCGACACGTGATGGCCGAGTAGAGAGGTTGAGGATTAAATTTGATTTAGATTTTGAAATAAAATTTAGATAAATCCAAATAAATCCGAGTAAATCCAGATAAGACTCAAATACATTAAAATAATTAATTTAAAATTAAATTTTTCAGAAAGCAAATTTTTGGGATGTTACAGAGTCGTAGCGAGTTTGACCGCATTTCTCATCTTTCGTCCGCCTTCGATATTTGGGAGACCCTCGATGCTTACCATGAGGGCACCTCCCAAATAAAGACGGTGCGACAGGACCAGTTCAAGCGAGATTACAACAAGTTTGAAATGCTCGCTGGCGAGTCCCTTGATGAGTGTTTTGTGCGTTTTCACAAGATTCTGAGCAATCTCCGAGCGGTCGGTCTCACATACCCCGACTCGGATAACGCTTGACAGATGCTCGCTGCACTTGACTTGCGGGTTTGGGAGATGAAGGTGACTACCATCAAGGACACCACGAACCTCTCGACTTTGACTCTTGATGCGCTGTACTCGCGTCTCAAGACTCACGAGATTGACATTGTCTTTCGCAAGTCGAAGTCACAGTCGATGGCCCTAGTCACCGATCCCAGTTCGGCTTCTGGTCTTTCTTCTGATTCGCTGTGTGCTTTCTCCCTTGCTGCTCTCTGTGACATAACTGATGATCAGTTAGAGCAGCTTGCGGATGCGCAGTTAGCCCTCCTAGCTCGGAGATTCTCCCAGGCTTACAAGAGGAGGAGGGACGGAAAGAGAGGAGGACCCGTGATTTGCTTCGAGTGTGGTGGCCCCAACCACATTCGGGCAAACTGCCTCAAGCTGGGGAAGGGCAAAGGTGACTACAGCGGTTCGGGCAAGAACGACTACATCGACAAGAACCGCAACAAGAAGCCCTCAGCTCCCGCACAAGGCAAGAAGAAGTTCCACGACCTTGGCAAAGCCAAGAAGCTCTTCCACCGCGTCCTCACCGCCTTCGACGACCTCGATCTCAGCGAGATGGAGGGGTGGAGCGACGATGATGGAACGGACGAGCAAGAACCCAAGGACGGCGACGACTTCTCCGGCATGTGCTTCATGGCCCTTGAGGGCGAACTGGGCGATAGCGAGCTGTACTCCGACTCTGACGAGGTATCCCCCACCTACGACCAGCTCAATCATGCTTTTCTTAAGTTAGGTGGATTTCATGCTAGAACTAGGGTTAGCGATTTGGAGAAGGAAGTAGATAGATTATCACAGGAGCTTACTTCACTTACATCTGTTTCCTCCCGTGATGATTGTGATACATGTTGTGCTCTGTTGGGTGACATGGAGAAATTAAGGACCTCGCATGATAGTCTGTCCTCTGAGCTTGACATGGTTAAGGTGGAGAACATTAGTCTTCTTGCTGAGCTTGAGATGAGTAGGGTAGCTCCTTCGTCATCTACTACTGTTGAGACTATTGCTTGCACCTCATGTGAGGATAAGGATAATGCTTTTAGAGGTCTTTGTACCATGCTCCTAGATCTGCCCGAGTCTTATGAAAACTGCAATAATTTGAAATTGAACTTAAAAAGGGCAGATCATAAAATTGCTGAGTTGTATGCTTTTTTACTTGAGCCTGTTGTTTCTTGCACCAACTGTCCAAAATTGACACTAGAGCTTGAGTCTGTTTCTAAACAATTCCAAGAGATGGTTGATCATAACAACAAATTGGCTTAGTTTGCGACTAAGGATCCGGTTAGCTCACCATGCATTAGTTGTGATAAACTAAAACTTGAACTCTTTGCTTTGAATGAGCAATGTGTGAAGCTAACTAAGGATTTACTAGAGAAGCCATCAACTCATTGTGATGTGATTGCTGAGGTGGGGAAGGAGCCCAAGGGTAAGGTTGAGACGCTTAGCGACGTGAACCAACTGGCTAGTAGTAGGACTGTCCCCTCAGAGTCGGCTGTGCGTGCACAAGCCATTCTCTCCGCTACTGTTAGTTCTTCTTCTGCTCCCTTACCTTCTGCTGTCTCTTCTTCCCCCTGCTCTTCTTGCACCTCTCTCTTTCAGGAGTGTCAGTATCTTATGAACACTCTCGAGAGATTTGTAGGAGGCAAGAAGAAGCTTAATCTTATTCTAGACCAATCCAAGATTTGCAGATTTAATCAGGGTCTAGGATATGATTTCTATGAGGACATGAGGAAGCATCCACCTGCCGTGCTCAAACCCATAGCACTAGGTGTGATCGAGACTGAGCCTAGGATCGAGAAAGTCCAATTTAAGTCAGTGGGCTTTGTCCAAGGGATTTCTGACAGCAAGGTGATTCCCCCTGCAGCTTCGCTCTCTCAGAAGGCGAAGCCTCACCGTGTTACTTCTACCTCTCAGAAGGTGAAGTACCACTGCACCTTCTGTCAGAAGGATGGACATCTGATCGATCGATGCTTCAGGCGTGCCAAGATCGCACGTAGAGACCGTGTTGAGTTTCTTAGGCGTATTCAGGGTCAACCCCAGACCTTGAGTGCACCTAAGACCAACACGAGGTCTAGGCTTGCTTCTGTTGATGGGTTTGGGCAGCATCGAGGACTTGGTTTTTCCGAGTTTTCTGGTTTTCGTCCTCATGCTCCCTTTGGTCGTGACTTCCGCCGTTCTGAGGGTAGATCTCGTTTCCCCCATCGAGATGGCTACCCGCGGCGTGATCAGCGTGTTGCCGGTACTCCGACTCGCTCTCCCGTAGCAGTCGGACCCAGCAACAGCTTCAGGTCTGCTCACAGACCTTCTGCTTCTTTGAGCGACAGAGAGCGTAGGGTAGTTAGAGGTCAGTCGTGCTTGACTACTTCTGCTGCTCGACGTATTACTCAGTATTGGGTGCTGAAATCACTCTTGATTTACCCCAGTACTGAGACTTTACTCACTGTTTGACTCAGGTTCACCGGGCAGGGAAGGGAAAGGTTTGGCTTGTAGACTCCGGGTGTTCACGACACATGACCGGAGACTCCCGTTGGTTTTCTTCCCTTGCCCGTGCTCCAGGTGATGAGACGATCACCTTCGGAGATGCTTTATCTGGGCGCGTCATCGCCAAAGGTACAGTGTGTGTTAATGATTCTTTCATTTTGAAAGATATTGCTTTGGTTAGTAAGCTGCAGTATAATTTGCTTTCCGTTTCTTAGATTACCGATGACAGTTTCGAGGTGAGCTTTAAGAAAAACGCGTGCAAAATTCTTGATTCTTCGGGTAGTCTGGTTTGCGGGATTTCTCGTTTTGGGAAGATCTTTCATGCTGATTTTTCTGAGTCTTCTGGTGATCCTCTCAGGTGTTTAGTTGCTTCTGAGTCCCGTGACCTTCCTTTGTAGCATAGGAGACTTGGTCATATTGGATTTGACCATTTGACCCGAGTTAGCGGCCACGATCTCATTCGTGGTCTGCCGAAACTCAAGATGGTCAAAGACCTAGTTTGTGCTCCTTGCCGGCACGGCAAGATGGTTGCCGCTTCTCACCCTCCGGTCACAGTTACTATGACCGATGCACCAGGACAGCTGCTCCATATGGATACAGTTGGACCAGCTCGAGTGCAGTCAGCAGGAGGGAAGTGGTATGTTCTTGTCGTGGTCAATGACTTCTCGAGGTATTCTTGGGTATTTTTCTTAGCCTCGAAGGATAAGACGTTTTCACATTTCCAAGGTCTTTTCGATAGGCTTTCTGTTGAGCTCCCAGGTGCCTTACGAGCGATCCGCAGTGACAATGGCATGGAGTTCAAGAATTCCTACTTTGAGAGGTTCTGCGATGAGACAGGTGTAGAGCATCAGTTCTCCTCTCCTCACGTCCCACAGCAAAATGGCGTCGTGGAGAGAAAGAATCGTACCTTGATCGAGATGGCCAGGACGATGCTTGATGAGTACTCTACACCGTGGAAGTTTTGGGCTGAGGCTATAGCTACCGCGTGCCATGTTTCAAATCGAGTTTTTCTTCGGGCACACTTGCATCGCACTTCTTATGAGTTGAGATATGGGAGAAAGCCCCGTGTATCTCATTTTCGTGTGTTTGGTTGCAAGTGTTTTATCTTGAAGTCCGGGAACCTAGATAAGTTCGAGTCACATTCGTGTGATGGGATCTTTCTGGGTTACTCGACTTCTTCGCGGGCTTATCGGGTTTGGAACTGTGAGTCTAGTAAGATGGTAGAGACCTGTGAGGTGACCTTCGATGAGGCCAGTCCGGGGACTAGGCCCGATATCTCAGGTTCTTTAGAGCAGTCCGAGCCCATCTTTGTGGATGTTGAGGACGATGGAGATGAGGGTTGTCTACCCGATCCAGTCCCTCATCCACCCCTTGAGGTGCCTTCTTCCACCGCACCTCGTGGCGATCAGCCCATGCCTTCTGCTTCTTCTGGAGCTAGTGGCTCTGTTCCTACCTCGTCAGCTCACGAGGTAGAGGCCACTTCTTCATCTCATCATGAACCTCCTAGACACATTCAAAAAGACCATCCTTCTGAGCAGATTATTGGAGACCTGTTTGAGCGAGTCACTCGTTCAAAATCTGGCATGTCTCAATTCTGTCTCCATTCTGCCTTTGTTGCCTCCTTGAGCCCAAGGACGTGTGTCATGCTCTCTCTGACGAATCTTGGGTCAATGCCATGCATGAGGAGTTGGAAAATTTCGAGAGAAACAAGGCTGGTCACTTGTTGAGCCCCCTCATGGCCACAATGTCATTGGGACCAAGTGGGTGTTCAAGAACAAGCAGAGTGAGGATGGGGTGGTTGTTCGAAACAAGGCTAGACTGGTAGCTCAGGGGTTCTCCCCAGTTGAGGGTCTAGACTTCGAGGAGACCTTTGCCCCTGTAGCTAGACTTGAGGCCATTAGAATCCTGCATGCCTTTGCAGCTTCTAAGGGTTTCAAGTTTTACCAGATGGGCGTCAAGAGTTCCTTCCTTAATGGCTTCATTGAGGAAGAAGTCTATGTCAAACAGCCTCCAGGTTTCGAGAACCCCAAATACCCACACCATGTCTTCAAGCTTTCTAAAGCTCTGTATGGACTTAAGTAGGCCCCTAGAGCTTGGTATGAGAGGCTTAAGTCCTACCTGTTGAGTCATGGGTTTGAGATGGGTAAAGTAGACAAGACCTTGTTCATTCGTCGGTATGGCACTGATCTTCTGCTCGTCCAGATCTATGTGGATGACATCATCTTTGGTGGCTCCTCGTATGCTCTCGTTTCCCAGTTTTCCGATGTCATGAGCTCGGAGTTTGAGATGAGCATGATGGGTGAGTTGAGCTTCTTCCTTGGCTTCCAAATTAAGCAGACTCGGGAGGGTACCTTCTTGCATCACGGCAAGTACACTCGAGACCTCCTGAAGCGCTTCGATATGAGTGATGGTAAGCCAGTGTCCACTCCGATGGCTACATCAGCTTCACTCGACCCAGATGAGGACGGCGAGCCAGTTGATCAGAAGGAGTATCGTAGTATGATCGGCTCCCTCTTGTACCTCACTGCCTCGAGACCGGACATACACTTTGCTGTGTGTCTTTGTGCTCAGTTTCAGGATTCTCCTCGCGTCTCTCACCGCCAGGCGGTGAAGCGCATACTTCAGTACCTTCGAGCTACCATTGGCTATGGTATCTGGTACTCTTCTTCATCCTATCTTTCTTTGAGAGCCTATTCGGATTCAGACTTTGCTGGCTGTAGGATAGATAGGAAGAGCACTTCGGGCACCTGCCAGTTCATTGGCAATTCTCTCGTTTCCTGGTTTTCGAGGAAGCAGTCCGGTGTTTCACAATCCACCGCAGAGGCCGAGTACGTTGCTGCAGCCAGTTGCTGTAGCCAGGTGCTTTGGATGGTCTCGACCCTGCAGGACTTTGGGTTAGTTATCGACAGTGTTCCACTCTTCTGTGATAACACTTCTGCGATTAACATTGCAAAGAACCCAGTGCAGCACTCTCAGACCAAGCATATTGATATCCGATATCACTTCCTTAGAGACCATGTAGAGAAGGGTGATATAGTGCTCCAGTTTGTGGAGAGTGACCACCAGATAGCCGATATCTTTACCAAGCCATTGGATAGCTCTAGGTTTTCAGCTCTGCGGGGAGAGATTGGGGTGGTTTGTCCTTATGGACTGTTGTGAGGGGGAGCTTTGTGCTTTACTGCTTTATTATATTGATTATGCTCTTGCTCCTATCTGTTGCATTGCATTCGGGGTGCATTAGGGTTAGTTCTTTCAGCATAGGTTAGAGTGTTTCTCTTGCCTAGTTGCTTAGACTTCTTGCTCTTATCTTGTGATTCTAGGATGCTGCTTATTAGCTGGTTCTCTTCTTACTAGGTTGAGCTTACTCACTGCTTGTAGGTTCTAGCGAGGGTTGGGCCACTCTCGGATAGACAGGGTATGTGTTTACTTCTTAGTCTGTTAGATGACCAGTTGATAGTCCTAGAGTCTTATGGGGTAGATGAGAGTCAGTCTAAGCCATAGTATCTTCTTTATCTCATCTATGCTTTAAGGACTGCCCTTTCGGATTTTCTTTGCCAGCTTCTTGATTTACTGCTTTGGTTCAGGGGGAGTTCATTTGGGAGCTTCTGGAGCTTAATATTAACTTAACTCAACTTGAACTAAAAGTTGCATCACATGTTGAGGGAGAGCTGGATTTCTTGCATATCATTCTGCATTGTAAATAACTACATGGAGCCTTGATTATTATCCTTTCATGACATGATTACATTGCTTCACATTCTGCCATAATTTATGCTTCATTGCTAGATTGATCATCACTTCATATGTATAGACTAGCTTTTGCCATGATAAGTTCATTAAAATTGCTCAACTTGAATTAAAACTTGTCATGTTAGCTTACGAGACTAGTCTTTCTTGAGTTATCCTTTTATGATTCATGCCATGTCAAATAGGCTGAGTTGAGCGTTGAATCTCTATTGAGTCTTAGATTGAGCTATTTTAGTCTCTTGATGCAGCATGAGCTTGTACAACATGTTAACATGCAAAAAGATCTCTTTTGTGCGAAAAAACTGATCTCACCAATCCTTTCTCATGAGACGGCTTGCCATTGCACCAGGCATGAACTCAGGGGGAGTTTTGGATTACCAAGATCATCTCCTTAAGCTTTTTGCTTGGAGTGGTCGCATAAGGCTTGAGATCTAGCACATGATAAAACAAAAATCTGGTTGGCAACAATCATGAGATTTCTAAAGAAAAACTTATCATTTGTGCTCAATTTGCTAAAATTTCAAAAAGAACCAAGTACTTGAACCAATGTTTCATTCTTGAGCATATAGCACTCTATTTGGACTCAATACTAGCTTCTTGGTTCCGCTTAGCTTATTGACATGGTTTGCATCATCCTTGGATACCTCTAGCTAGACTTTGATCATGGATGACTTGACATGCTCACAAATTGCACTAAATTTCAAATGGTCATCTATTTGGTTTAGCTGGCTTATATATATCCTGTCATGATCTAGATAGCATACTATTGAGTTATGGCTTGATGTAATTCTTAATGGTCATTTTGGAAAATTCTCATGGCTCTAAATGCTTAGAATAATCAAACTTCAGCCATTTCATCCATTTCCATGACTTGTTCTCTTCCTAGCATCCTTGATGTGTTTATTGCCAAAAGGGGGAGAATAGTGGTAGAAAAAGCCATTTTGGGAGCTTTGAGGAAAACTTGTTCTTTCTTTTGCTCCTTGTGTCGACATGGTCATTAGCATCATTTTCTTTCCTTTGGACCATGTTTGACTTCTTTCTTGCATTTCAAACTCAACTTTATGCTTTTTCGGGGTTTGTCAATATACTCATCAAGGGGGAGATTGAGAGACCATGTGGAGGTCATCCCATGTGTGTGATGAGTAATTGACATTGGTTTAGGGAAGTCGAGTTTGATTTGGTTGGTTCGGACCATGTCGCTGCGTGGTGCAATGGACTCGGTCGGACTTGGTCAAACCTGGTCAGAGGGTTTAGGTTGCATATTATGACGACTTGTCAGGTTTGGGCTATTTCATTAATGCATTTATGCTTTCATGTATCGAGCGGTGCTATTTGACGTGTTTCTTGTCTGTGTTGGCTACATGACGTTGAGGCGGAGTCGTGGCGAGACACGAGGTTACCGGACTAGACACGGGCGGTGTCGAGGTCAGAACGGTCGGTTGTGTCGAAGACGGCAGAGACTCGAGGTGGTTGCGAGGCTTGGACGACAAGGAACACGGAAGCTTGCTGGAAGGTGTAGGAGGGGCGTTTCGGTAAAAACGCAAAGCTGCACAGGCGGGGGCAGTTCCATTCGGGTCTGGCGGGCATAACGGGTTGGAGACCCGTCAGCCGAAGGCTATATAAGGAGGAGGTGTCTCCTTGTGGCTGCATGCACTCCAAAGGTTTCTAGGGTTTGCTTTAGTCAAAATGAGCTTTAGAAGTTTATTTTGGCTTTAGGCTTTAATTGGTAAGGCTCTTTAGTGGTTGGAGAGTGGTTGAGGGCAGCAGGAAATGCTCCCTTCGTAGTTTTCTCTGTGTGTGTTCATCTCCTCTCCAAGCATGTAGTAAGGGTTTCTTGATCTGGGAGAGGGAGAGATTGGATTGATGAACATGTAATCTTCCTAGCTTGTTCTAATGTCCATGCGTATGGGGACGTAGCTCCTTGTAACCCTTGTTGTTTTGGGAATGAAATTGCAGAGTTTTATCTCCCGTGCTCTCTGTTTTCCTTCGTTTCCCCTTTTGCATGATTTCTTGATTTCTTGTTGTTTGTTGCTGGGGAGTGCCAAAATGGGTTGCTCTAGGTTGGGATGAAGCCTTAAGATCATTTGATCGATATTTCCCAAGAGCTAAACTCATTTAATCTCATATTTCACTTTTGGGGCCTCTCTGTTCTTCATTTCCTCTTCTAGGGTTTTGATGATTTTCTTGATTCCCTTGAGGAAATGACCTGAGGTTCTTTATGGCATGTCCTTAGATTATTGCTAACTTGATTGCAAAATCTCATGTGGAAAGGACTTGTGAATCTTGAGTATTTTGGATTTTTGTGCACCTCTCTGAAATGTTCCAAGTTTTTCTAGGGTTTGATGTAAATCTTTGTTTTTCTCTTTGAGATGGCATGAAACTTGGTTTCTAGAGTTCAGAAGCTATTAAGTAGCTATCCCCAAAGTTTCATGTACATAGGATCAAAGATTGGAGAGAAATTTGGTTTTTGGTGTAGGCTCACTACTTTTTCAGATTTTTGCCCAAATCTGAAATTCTTGGCTATGAGATGAAATTTCTGGTTTCTCTAGGCTCCTCTTGATATTTGACATGTTTTCCTTCTAGTCTAGGCTGTTTAGGACAATAGAAAACCTCTGATTTCTCTGCTGCTCGAAGTATTGAGTTTTCTGTCTGAAAATCTGCCCTGTCTGCGCTCAATCCCGAAGCCCAGTCTGACCGGCTCATTGCAAGCGGTCTGATCGGACTCGGCCGGTCAGACCGGCCCACACACGACGGCCAGACCGACGGTGTGCAGGCGGTCAAACCGGCCGTTGCACACCGGTCAGATCGGCCAGCGGGTTTTGTGCTGTTGATGCTCATTGTTTGATGTGTCTTCTTGCTGCTTTGGTTGAGCAGGTTTTTCCTTGTTTTATTCTCTGATTTGTTGGTTCCAGAAGGTTGCCTAACCTCATTTTCTTCATAGCACTGGTTGCTATTGGAGAGAGTTTGAGGTGTGCTCTTTGGAGGGATTTTTTAAGAAGTCGACATTCACCCCCCTCTGTCGCCATTTCGGTCCAACAGTATCACAAGCTTGAGGACAACTTCGATAATCCTTCTCCTTACCCTTCAGCTAGGGGCACTTGACTCAAATGTGGTTTGACTCATCGTACTCAAAGCAAATGACAAGACCACTTCTCTTTCTATTCCTCAACTTGTGATAAGCTCTTATGAATTTGGTGGATAGGAGTGCTAAGTTATCCTCAGGAAATCTCTCCAACTGCTCATCACTTAGGGAATGCAAAGCAAACAACGAAAACCCAGAAGCAAAATAACCAAAGTCCATAGGACTAAAAGAGCTACTCTTAATAGGATCGATTACAAGAGCCATCAACTCTATCTTAAGAAGATGCGAGATGAAGTCAATCTCATGCGTATTCAACCTCGAGTAAAGCTTATCTAGGGTAAGCTCACTTATGACAGCGTTGTCATTCATGGAAGTAATCTTCATCCCCTAAATTTTCACATCAAGTGCACCCAGCAGTTGGCGTGCATTTTCAAACTGTGAATAGGTCAAGCCAATAGCTCATAAGTCAGGAAGAATCTTGGTAATTCTTGCAAATAGCTCATCCAATGATTCACCAAGCTTTTGCTCGATCTTGGAGTATTCTTTATTGAGTTTGTTCTATCTCACATCCTTGATCATGGTACAGAGTGAAGTAGAAAATTTTGTGCCTTAACATCTGGAGTATTTACCAGAGTGACATGATCATTAGCTAGCACAACATACGGATTCTTGACTTTGCCCCAAATTGAATGCCCTTGAGCTTGGATATAAGAGGACATCTAGGAATTCCAACTAGAAAAATCAACCTCATCGAAAATTAGTGGCTTTGTTGAATACTTGTCTAATTCCATGGCTCTTAAGACCGGTTAAGATCTAAAGAAGAGCTAACTGTCTCTAATAACAGTTGTAGGACTAGTTATGACAATAGTGGGGGAGGTGAATGGTGTCTCAAAAATTTTACTCCAAGTATTCACAACTTCTTCACTCCAATAGCTACAGAGCTATGGAGATTAAATTTGAAAGCCAAGAAGCAAAGAACAAAGTCAAATACCCAAGAGTGTGAGCTTGGGCTCCTCATTTGTCTGACCACCATAGAGTGTGCGATTGAACTAGTTAGTGGCTTGATTGGTGCACAGCTAGTATTCTGACTGGCTTGATCACACTGGTTTGACCAGTGGTTGGTTGTACTAGGCCTGGGAGCGGTCTAACAGCTCTCCTATTTCTAGAACAACGACTCAGCCCAAGCCAAGACCAAAAATAGTGCAACTCCAAAATTTCTCAACCAAAAGAGATAAAAACTTGCACACATTATTCTCAGGGTCTCAAGAATTTATTCCATCCAAGAATCATAAGGACCTTGGTCAAAATTTCAACCTTTCACAAAGACAAGCAAGACTGCACACCGGGCAAACATCGACATCTTAGAATATGACTTGCTCGTGGGTTGAGGATAGCTAAGATGGTTGTAGATGAGTTTCCACATGTTACAGTAAGCTATTTCACCCAAATATTCAAAGCAAAAATCTTGGAATCAAGAAAACTCAAGATGAGGCCAAATCTAAGCAAACCAAGCAACTTCTAAATCTTGCAAGACTTGATGCTGAGAATGATGGGATCAGATCTCCATGATACTTCTTCATCTCTTACACATCCTTGGCATGTAGCAAGATCAAGAAGGAGATCTGATCAAGAGCAAATTAACCAAAACAAGAAGACTCTATGAGGGATGAACAAAGTTGATTTTATTGCTACTTGATGAGGAAAATTTTATATCCACTCCACCTAGAGGACAAGAGAGAACATCACAACACTCAGCTCATCTAACCCTAACCATAGAACACAAGGATGGAAATGGTTAGGATGGTAAGCTTTCAAGCTTTCATCCCTAACTCGTTAAATAGATGAGGTAGCCAGCCACATCTAACTCTAATAGATACTATTCATTAGCACATTTGGGGGAACCCATTAACCCAACACTACACAGGATTTACTCACACATTTAACTCATGCATGTTTTTTAAAGCACATGAGCCTGAATCCGCTAATTCCTTAACCTTTGATCTACTTGATATTCTTAGCATCTCCTTGATCAAAACTGCTCTTCCAAGCACCGCGATTTTGATCCAAGGAAATTTCTTGTATTTGGCAAACTTCCAATGTACCCTCACCTTAACCCAGTCTTTATATTCCTTGTAAGTAATTGCCGTGCTTGTCACGTGTAGATGGCACCAATGGCTTACCACAATTGGCAAGTCTCTTCCGTTTTGGTTCCACTGGACCACGCCTCACTTAGATAGACCAAGACCTTGGTGCAACCCATTACACAAACCTTCCCTTCAACATTTCTTGATTTCCTTGTGCTATTATTAAGCTCAATCATCTCAACTAGCATCTTTGATCATTCTAGGTATCGGCTCCTCTATGAGCGTAACCTTGATCCTCACTGTTGACTCCAAGCCTCCCTGCACATCCAAAGATAAAGAAATCATTTATGGACACAAATTATTCATAAAATGACCCACATTAGCCAAAACAAGCTTTAGACAACATTAATACATTGGCCAAACACAATTCAAATCATTCCATGACCTATTCCCCAAAATAACAAATCCACCTAAGAGGAAAACCTCAGGGCCGATCTGACCACCTACCAGAGGCCGGTCAAACCTGATGGGGACGGGGTTCCCGATCTTCTGTCAGGTGATGATAACTCTCGTTTTGGTGGAACGCGACACACCGATCCGGCTTCAGATCCAAAAGACCCGAACTCTGCAACCTTAGCACCACGACTCCTCTGGTTATCAACCGTGTCACTAATCCGGTTGACCTCGCCATGAAGGCTAATCCCTACCTGCGAAACGAAGAACACAAGCAAGAACTCGAAAGAACGCAGCTCAAAGAGTGACAATCTGCAGATGTATGATTAAGATCACGAAAGTGGGGTTTCACGACCGAAGACGGCGGCTGTTCGATGACAGATTGATCTAAAGCAAAACCCCACCCTATCATGTGTGGTGACGACTTAATATAAGATCTAAGGGTCGTCACATTCCCTGGACGCGCCCCCTAACGGGCTCTAAGACGATACACGGCCCAACGGACCAAAAGACGGTGACGCAACACCCTGACAGATTCTGGATGCTGACTTGTTTCGACGATTCCCGTTGACTCCGGTGGAATTTGGACCTCAAACCAAAGCCATTGGTTAGCCTATGAAATTATCTTTCCATGCATATGTGGGTCGTCGAAAACGGAGTCCGTATGCGTCCTGGGTGTCCGTTTTACTGCAGGCTGGTCCTGAAGGCCGAGGCAGACTCGAACTCGAGTTGGACTGGGCCTCCAGCTTGACTTGGACGTCCTTGCTGGTCTTCTCCGCCTCCACACCTCTCTCCATGTACTTCATGACCCTCTCCAATGTTCCTAAGCAAGATAACATCATTAGGTAGCAATCTATTCTCAAAACTATGAAAAGGATCGCTTAAGAACGAGCTCACCTCTAGATTTAATTGTCGCATGCGAGCTCGGGTCATTGGACCTTGCATAACGGTTGGAGGATCAGCGGTTGCATCCGAAGGAGTGATGTCCTCATCAAAACCAGTAAGCACAGTTCAAACAACCCTCACTAGAAAAATGCAACCGGTATCTAAACCCCAGTCATACTGCTTGGTGGTCTACCTGCTTGCCCTGGTCGGTCTGACAGGCAATACACTGGCGTTCTGACCACTCCCTTGTCTGACCGGCGGCCCCAAGCGGTCTAACAGCATGACCAGGCTAGTTTGACCAATTTCCACGAAAGATATTCAAATTTTGCAAAATTCAAATTTTAACTCCACAAACTTGTCAATGATTCATCATACAATAATATGGACAGTCTCACATGATCCCTCCGTTTCTTTATCGAACTTGACTCGTTTTGTACCCCCTTATATACCCTTGTAACTGCACGAAATTTAGTAAACGACTCATTGTAAAATCTCCTACTTTGTAACTCCCTTTGTATAGTGATCATTGCTAGTTGTGCGCCTATATTTTTTTGGCAGGGTTTTTCCTTCTCGATTTCTGACACACTTCGCTTCTATTTGCAGGCGGAGTTGAAGAAAAAGTTGATGAATTACACGATGCATATGAAAAACCAAAACTAGCAAAACAAATAAGTGTGGATCACTGGTAGGTTTTCTGTCCGAGAAATATCCTATTGGGTTGTTGTTAGTGGATGAAATGTTAAGTTTCTTCCTTGAAGGGAATTAATTCATCAAGTTGTTTCTAGCTTCCTGGAAGGCTCTTCATCAAGTTCAACTTTCACCACGGTAGCGACGATCACACGGCTGTCAAGTCAACTTCTGCTAGGCTTGCCGGATTCGGTTTCGCCACTGATTAATCAGAGAGACCTAGCCTTGGCAAAAAAGAAAAGAAAAGAACCCGACCTAGCTAGCTAATTAAACTGCAAGGTTGACTCTCTTGCTGTGCTCACACATGCTGTGCCAAATCTCTTTTTTTTTCCTTGGCTGATGAGAGAGTTTGACTCGAGATCTAGACTTCCAGTGATGGATGAGCTAGCATCCATGTGATGCTACCTCGATCTTTTCTTCCTTCTATTGTCAAAGTGCAATTTGTTCGTGTGCAGATATCTTAATTTCGTTGATTTGTCAAAAAAATGTAGCAGCTGCCTGCTGCTTGCTCATGCGGTTGACTTCGGCACTTGGACATGTACGGATGCTTGTTCAATTATTGATAATCTCATGCATAGATAACAACCTGAATTCGCAACACTGATAAGACAGATGGATTATTATGCTGACACACCCAGCAGACACTTAGCAATAAACATTGGAGAAATTAATTAACGGGGACACCTACATGCGGTTGGATGTTCATTGTTCGATGTGTATTCGGTTTAAGGTTTCGTACAAGCAACCGTTTTTTAAGGAAAGGACAAGTATAGAGAATACCAATGCATTGCAGACAAAATAATATGATGTTAACTAACAACTAGTAAGTGTGCACGTGGAGTCTACGTCAAAAGCATTGATTACATATCCAGAATTGAAATGCAAATTTTGGTCTATGCTTAATGACTGAATTTCTCATAAGTCATATAGTCAGGCATATCTTATAACAAACAGCTAAGAAATTCTATTACGTTCTTGAACGAATAGGATAGCTATGCTAGACCGGAGGTCGAGGAATTGGACTCCTGGCGAAGCGTGGTCATTTTTGGCCCCCTGTGGCAAAAAACTTCCCCCTTTGTCCCCCTCCCACGAAAGTCTCCCTTTGGCCCCCTGCGTGGATGCCTATCTAATTGCAATCGAAGGGTTGTGGTCGAAGTGCCATAGTAGAAGCCGTGCTCAAAGTGCCATGGTCGAAGCGTCGTGGTCGAAAAGTCATGGTCTAAGTGCCATGGTCAAAGTACTATGTAATCGTATGTCAAGTATTCGTGTGTTCGAATACTGTGTAGTTGAAGACCTCGGAGTCAGTAAGCTGGTCGCGGCTACAGTGAACCGGTCACAGTCGTGAGTCAAGCTGTGTAGGAGTCATAGCTATAGTTAACCGGTCACAGCTATAGTGAACCGGTCATGCACACAGTGAACCGGTCGTAGCAGTCGCAGTCGGTACTTGTAAGCTACAGTAGATGCTCGGTACTCGTAAGGTACAGCACTGGTCGGTGCTCAAAGACCGGTAGTACTGGTCTATGTAAGTTGTACTACTAGAGAAGCAATCGAAGTGCCATGGTCAGAGTTGCGGTCGAAGTGCCATTGTCCAGAAGCCGTGGTCAAAGTGGCATAGTCAAGCAGCCGTGGTCGAAGTGAAGTGGTGAGGCAGCATGGTCCAGCAGCCATGGTCGAGGTGCAGTGGTCGTAAGTTGTCACTAGACATCCAAGTAACGGGTCAGTCAATGAGTTGGTCGAGTTGTGAGAAACAATACTAACATTTCGTCCTTTATAGGTCAAGGCACTATAAGGAAAGTAACAATCCATATGGAAATGATACTAAATGTTTAGTATATATAAACATAAGGAAATTAACATTCTGTATGGGAACATTCCATTGCATAATCTCACCATTCATTATATTACTAAATATTCCATTCCACGCCGACTGTTTCGTATGGAAACAAGACATGCTAAATGCTAAATGTTTCGTATGGAAACAAGGCGAGGTTTGCTTCCCATGCTGAGATTCGCTTTCCATGCCAGCTAAATGGAAATAATCTTATGGGAAAGACGTGTACAGAATGGAAAGGCCATACTAAATGTATCGAGACTTGCCAAGATTTACTTCCCAAGCGAGACCTACTTCCCATCACCAACTCGAGGCAAACTGGTCGAGGGACCATGGTCAAGGCTCGGTGGTCGAAGGACCATGGTCGAGGCACTGTGGTCGAAGAATGGTGGTCGAAGTATCATGGTCGAAGAGCCATGGTTGACGTCCCATGGTCGAAATGTTATGGTGGAAGTCCCATGGTCAAGGTGGCGTGGCGAGGCACCCTGGTAGAAGGACCGTGGTCGAGGCTCCATGGTCGAAGGATTGTCTCAAGGCGCTGTGGTTGAAGTGCCATGGTGGAGGCACCATGGTAGAAGTCCCGTGGTTGAAGTCTCGTGGTTGAGGCGCCGTGGTCGAAACATCGTGATTGAAGGACTCGACATCGTAAGGAGTGAACTTGGTCAGGTCTGTGTGTGGTCATAGACTTGGTCAGATCTGTGTGTGTACGTAGCTACAGTGAACCGGTCGATAATCGTAGCTATAGTAACAGGTCAGTAGTTGTAAGCTATAGTACCTGGTCGCTGCTCGAAAGACCTACGTAGTCTAAGACCAGTAGTACCGATGTTGTGTGAGAAGTATGACCGGAGATGTTGGAAGAGCCGTGGTCGAGATGGCGTGGTGGAGGTGTCGTGGTCAACGTGCCCTGGTCGAAGTGCCGTGGTCAAGGTGCCCTGGTCGAAGCGCATTGTTGAAGTGCCTTGGTCGACGTCCGAGGGTCGAGGCACTATGGTCGAAGAACCATGGACATGGTCGAAGGCCATGGTCGAGGAACCGTAGTCAAAGTACCGTGGTTGAGCTTATTTTCCTTAATCAACTAAATTCAAGAAGATGCGTGAAGACATCATAGACCTTGTGTTTGTCGAAGCATGGATGTGTTGTGCCAGCGTAGTGGGTCACGGGCGACATTGGGCTTAAGGGTGTGGTCAAAGATTTTGACAACGTCAGCCATCAAAGATTTCGACACCGGCTGTGGTCAAAGATTTTGAAACAGAAGCGGTTGAAGATTTCAACAATGGCAACAGAAACCGAGTTGGGTGGAGCACGGAGTACGGCGGTATGGCAAAGCAGGGGGTGGAGCAGGAGCGAAGGAGGGCAGAGTGGGAGCGAGGGTGCGGAGTAGCGGTGCAGGGGCAGAAGGGGTGAAGCGACAGAGAGGGGAGGAGTGGAGGGGGGCGAAGCGGCGGTGTGGGGGCTAAGTGGGAGCGGAGGGGGTTGGAGCGGCAGAGGAAGGAGTGGTGGCGTGGGGGCGGAGCGGTGGAGCATGTGGGTGGGAAGGAGTAGGGGGCGTCATGGGAGCGGCGTGTGGTGGGATTGGCAGGACGATCTTACAATCGTGGACGTTGGATGAATTGAATAAACAGTGTAAATATTCATATGGCGGGACCAATTTGCAATGTCATCCATTCGATTATGTTGATCTAACGATTAGGAGAGAAGGGTATTAACGTGGTTGGGTGACAAATGGTTTAATCAAACTGGTGCTTTTTATATTAGTATAGATAATAGGGTAGCTACATGTAAATATTTAGTAGTTCAACTCCACTTCTAAAAAAGTTAAACTTCCCATAAAACTAAAAGTTAATGAATCAACTAGATAATTTTTCTATAAAATAAACATTTTTCAGAAAATTCTCAACAACAAAAATTTTAAAAGTAGAAATTATGTCATTACGAGATTAAAAAGATAGAGTAAAAATTATGTGCTAGAAGAAATAAATTGTTAAATACTTAAGTTTCATTCAAATACTTAAAAAACATAGAATTTTGAGGTAAACCATTAAACTACATAAAAAATATTCCTAAACTTCTTAATCAAGTGAAAAAGTCAAACAAATATGTATCACAATAAAAACTATAACTAGCATAAATTACACACAAAATAATTGTGTGTCTAGAATTGAAAATACGGTTCAATTTGTTATACAACTTTGATGGCTATAATTGAATATATAGTTGAATTTGTTGTACAAATTATAACAATTGTAATATATAAATCTCATTAATCTGAACCCTCCAAATTAAATAGTGTAGATCGTTCCATTTTCCTTCGATTAATGAGAGAATTTCTATGTTTCTTTTCCGTGGATTGATGTGAGAATTTCTAGCTCTCAAAGCAAAGAAAGTACATTGAATTCAACATGTTGTTTATAAATATAGAGATATATAGATGAGTAAAGTCTTCAAAGAGTTTAGAAAAGTAAAAAGTAAAATGAAATTAAGTCTTTAATTAGGGAAGGAAAAATAAAGTACACTTAATGAGGTTTTCTTTTATGTAATTCTCAACCTGACTCCTTTTATGTAATCACAAAAAAAATGGTTGTATCCAACTATGTACTTTCTGTGGGTCTTAAGTTTTGCTTAACCTCTGCTCATTTTGTATGTTAGCATGGATCGGATTGATGCCGATGTATGATCCTTGCCCGGGCCAATGTAGGGCACACACTGACTCCTATCTGGTTCCATGTGCACCCGGTAGACACGCCCTAGTAAACCTAATTAGCATGTCTATCAAGTGGACAATATCCTGATCTTTTAACAAAGTAGGACTAACTATACATGAGCGTCAATTGTCAAATACAATTGGCAAATTCAAATTTCGAAAGCTAACATCACTTGGTTGCTGCAAGTTACTCCCTCCATTGAGAAATATAAGGTTTATAGTTTGAGTTTGAATGGTTTTGTTGAGAAATATAAGGTTTGCTTGTAGATTTAAGAAGCGTTTTCTACTATACTCCTATTTATTACCTCTCAACTATATGCACTTATTCATTATCATCTACATAAAATATTCTCCCTTATCTCTTCAAAACAATTATTAGAGGTATCTTAGTCATTTTTTCTTATACGTTTATTATTTTTCCTGTCACCTTAATCTTTGTGCAAAGTCAAAATACGTCATATTTTTTTTAATGGACAGAGTATCATACACACCCTTCATAATAAGGTACATCAAGGATTTCTTGTGCAATATATGACACTACTACAAAAGAGGCTATACTGAACAGCTACATCACAGACGGTTCCTATGAACCGTCTGTGTTGCAATTATCACAGACGGTTCATATTAATAACCATCTATGATATTTTTCACAGATGGTTATTAATACGAACCATCTGTGATATATGCATTATCACAAACAGTTCGTATAATAAACCGTCTTTGGTAATGCCACGACACCGATCTGTAGCATCTACCCTAGGATTCTGATCCCACCCGTCCATTCTCTTCGCATCGAACGGCAGGCACCGGTTCCTCCCACCTCTTGCCGCTTATTAATTACTCCCCTCTCCCTTTCACTCCAAGATGCATGAGTTCTACTAGTTGCTCCTAGCTAGTTCATCCACTTCTAACTTGTTCCTCGATGATTCCGACTACCGCCGTGAGCTAGTGCCTCCGTTGTGACACGACGGTCGACTGCACAACACAGTCTTTTCGTAAATGTCATAAGAGTGTCCTATGCAGTCTCACCGTCATGACACAAAGGTGACGCTACCGCCGCCTCTCCTTCGCTGCAAGGCACCGCGGAAGCAGCTAGCTACCAAGACAGTGCTCAAGTCAGCGTCAAGGACTTCCAGCTCACACGCTGCTAGGATCTCTCCTTCTTCTATATTTTTTTGCCATGGGTTCGTAGAATTAGAAGATGTGTTTTTGCCATGTTTACGAGTTGGGTTCATAGGATTAGAAGATGTATTTTTGCTACGTTTAAGAGTTGGGTTCGTAGGATAAGGATGTGTTCTTGTCATGTTCTTGCTGTGTTAGATGGGTAACCTGCTCATTATCTTATGATGCTGTAATGGTGGATTCTAATGGAATATACTGCTGTATTTGCTTGTTTTCAAAGGGCATAGCTAACATTATTTCTTGAAGCTAGCCAAAAAATAGAAAAAATTTAGATATAGAATGAATTATCGTAGATAGTTTGTGCTATAAACCGTCTATGAAGGACTATCACAGACGGTTCTATATACCAACCGTTTGTGATACTCGCCAATCACAGACAGTTGGTAACTAGAGCCGTCTGTGATATATGAGTACCACAAAAGGTTTTTGGTTCGAGCTATCTGTAATAGTTTTTTCACAGACAATTCTAGTTACGAACCTTTTATGTTGTTTTTATCACAGACGACTCACAAACCGTCTGTGATAACCTGTGATTATCACTGACGCATAAATTCAGATGGTTCACAAAACCATCTGTGATGACAGTTTCAAATTGTCTATAATGGCCTTTTTTATGGCAGTATGTAAAGTTTACATATCACATCTCGTGCTCGGTTGGTACGTAGAAACAAGTACGTACAGCCATACCTGTTTTTAAATCCTTCAATCGCCTCCGTACTGACCGTACAATAACTGCCACGAATCCCGAGAGAGAGAGAAAGAGAGAGGGGGCTTTCTGATGGAGATGTCCAGGGGCAACTAACCTGGATCTGTGTCGTCAGTGTGCTGACTTTGCTTTGTTTATTTGCCGGAATCTATGACCTTTTTTGCGTTCTGGAATGCGCTAAAGTCAATTGATCTTGTGTGTTCGATTTGATCGGTTAAGTCAAATTGTATATTAGAAGTGTTGTTCCCGTGTTTTTCCTTGGAGGCAGGTGAGCCGATCGATCGAGCAGTTTGATTACCGTTTAACGGCGACTTCAATTTGGACTTTTTATGAAGCTTACGCGGGAGAATGAAATGTCGGATCTTGCAAATAAGTATCCTGCCTTACCGGTGATGGTGATACTCGACTCGTTGTTTAGCTAGCTTCTGAATTAACTAGTCAGCAATTGCACCCGGCCCGGAATTAAGGAGCCACACTTCGACGTACTCATATAGATCTCTGCCAAAATGTTGGCATCTGGTTGCAGTTTTACATGTTACACTTGCTTGAGTCGCTTTGATCGAACAGGTCGGGAACTATGACTTAAACCCTGACAGACCAATGTATGTGTGAATGCCTAGCCGTCGAAGCATGTACGGATGGTCAACAAACAAGGATAGCAAAACATCTTGGAACAAGCTGCACCAATTGAGTGCAAGATAGTATGAAGAAGTGAATATGGAGAGAGCTCAGGAGAGAGAACAAGCTAAGAGTCTGTACAAGCTACAGTTACTAATACCACTGTTGTGCCAACTGTTCTTAACACTTAAGATGATTGTTTGCTTGATCTAGCCAATAAATTAGATGTGGTCTTTGGTCCTAATGTGATACAACACAGAAAACAAATTAAACTGATTAAGCCCTTGGAACAAGCTAGAGCTAGTATGCACTTAGCTAATGCTTCGGCTCAGAAGTGTCCTGTTGAGAGCAATGAATCAGCCTAAGCTGTTCGTGAGTCTGATGTGCTTCAGGAGCTTTTGACAGATGAGGAGGACTGCACCTCTGAACTGCAAGAAGCTTGTTTGAACCGAGTCAAGCTTTCCCGGGAAGGAAGAAAAAGAAAGGTTTTTGACCTGAATTTTTCAGTGTGAAAACTAAGAAAAAGGTGCAGCACCCCAGGAATAAAAATAATAAAAAGGTAAAACATGAAAGGTTTAATTTGGAATTGTAGGGGCCTGGGGTCTACTGAGAAAAAAAGATTTCTTAGAAAAATTATTGTAGATCATAAACTATATTTCATTTGTTTGCAAGAAACCATGAAACAAACTTGTCCTTTAAATTTCCTCAGACATATTTGTGCTGGTCAGGAGTTCCATTGGCATTGGGCTCCTACCAAGGGTAGGTCTGGTGGAATTCTTATTGGTGTAAGGGCAGAGAATTATGATGTTTTTGAATAGCTCTGAAGGTGATTTTCATGTTAGAATTTTAATTAGAAAGAAGGAATCTGGCTTTACAGATAGTGGTTTATGGGGCTGCTCAGGCTGAACATAAGGAGTGATTCTTGACTAAATTATCTCAGGTTTGTCAGTCGAGTCAGTATGCCATGTTTGTGGGTGGGGATTTTAACATAATTAGGAATACCTGTGAGAAGAATAAAAATCAGGGGCCTTTAAGGTCGTCCTTTTTGTTTAATGCTATCATTGAATCCATGGGTCTGAGGGAATTAGCATTCGGTGGCAGAAAGTACACTCGGAGTAATAATCAAGAAGACCCTTTGTTTGAGAAATTAGACAGGATTCTGGTTAGTGTTGATTGGGAGCTTGATCAGTTTCCTTTAGCGACTATTAGAGATTTAACTAGAACCTTACCTGATCATGCTCCATTATTGTTAGAAACTGGCAAAAACACTAATTCACCTACTTGCTTTAAGTTTGATTGTGTTGGCTAGTAAGAGATGATATTTTTAATGTGTTAGCAAGCTGGTCTAAACCTGTGATTGGTTCTTCCAGTATTGATATCTGGCAGAATAAAATTCGCAGGCTGAGACAAGTTCATAAGGGTTGGAACATTAGTGTATTGGGTGTCTATAAGAATAACATCCACCAAGAATAATATCGATCAAGCTTATACTCCAATAGTTGTTATCATATCTGTAATTCCCAAAAATTCAATCGACCCATCTAGAAATTGACCATATTCTGTATTCTACTATTGTCAGCATCTCCCAAGGATTTATATTACTTATCTGGGTCGTAATCCAGCAATTACTTTTGCACTCCCTAAATTTCCGTAAATCATTTAATTCATCCATCGAGCCAATCTATACATTTAAGTCCCACCAATTTATTTTCCCAGAATTCATACTATCGTTTCCTATTGATGATTGGCATGAATCCACCTATATCTTTGCGTGTTTACCACAAACATCCATCTTCTTTATCTATGACTCTATATAGTCTTCCCTATATTTTATTTTGTGGGAAAGGAAGCATTTTATTTTTGAAATATGATACATAGAAATTTCCCGAGACCTAGCAGTTTGAACAAATCATAATGCATGAAAGAATGCAGTAATAATAAAAGTGATCCAGATTTCATCTACCGTTACATGGTTTCTGTACCATATGCTAGACCTTTAGCGTTATAGCCGCTTACATTATCACTGGGGCGACACCCAGGGCAATTCAAACTAGGGCTTTCCATTGCCCTTCACTTTTCCAATCCACCCATAAAGCATTTTGAAACAGAACTATATCTAGTTAAGTTCCCATGTCCGCCCTTGACCGTGAGCACGGCTATTCGAATAGTTTTGACTCTACAGAGTTTGTACACTTTCACCACAAGAGACAATCAACTCGTTGCCCCACATGATTCCTTAGTCATGTGGTTGAGCAGACTGTCACAGTGACTTTTCAAGATATCTAATCCCTTTTTGTCATCTCACCCTATGGACCACTCCCACTTGCGGTGGGTCCTATACGTTGCACGGAATGTTCACCACGGCTACTAGCGCCATTCGGGCTCCATTCCCCACAACGCTAGTACGACTGGGAAACTTCACTCTCCACTCGGTGTCCCTTTAGGCCTCCCCTTGCCCTTGCATATCCACTCCTATCCACTACTGGTGAGATGAGTCCAGGGATTTCGATAAATTTACTTAGTCAAGTTATATTTTACAGACTTGTGGTTGTACGGTTTTACACAGGATGTCATGACAAGATTCAGTCCTTAGTGGTATCTGGGCGGTTCTACCACTACCCATTTTGTGCTTCCACTGCACCACACACACCCCCGAACCATCCGCCCATATATTTAAGCAAGTTAGGGTTTTTGGGAATATAACATAATCATACCAACATATATTGGTCATTACCACCATGACTTCCCAAAATGTAGTTTCTCATAATTGAAAGTGATGCTTGGGCATTTTCGTGCCCCAAGTATCTAAGCACAACTAAGCATGACTCATAATTACGGACTTATTTTCAAAGGATTACCGTTATAATTTTACTGGGGTGACAAGGTTCACATATTCAAATGTTCCAAAGGAGGAATAATGCTAACAAGTCATACAATGGGCATATAACTAGAATCTTAAATTAAATGTATATTTGCATATAAAATAACAGCATGCAATTTGATAATTTAAACTAAAGTAATTTGCAGAAAATGTAGGCTCAACATGATCAAAGTATTGACTCGCCTTGAACACCGGTGTCTTGGTCTTGACTGTCAAGGTTGGCTTCGGCTTCGACTTCTTCCTCCTGTGCTTCATATGCTATTTTTACATGCACAAGAATTTGGATAAAAATCAGTATACCAAATAAACACTCACAAGAAAATTCAACGAACTCCAAAATTCATGATTTCAGTTCCATTAGATAGATTCTGATTTTTGGATAAATTTTTGGACAAGAAATGTGTTCCATTCGTATTGGGAGTTAGAATTAATTAATTATAATTATTTGAAGTTTCAACATAAGCCAAATATATACAACATGTCCTCTAATTTAATTTGAATATTATAGCCTAAAGATTAGTCGCTTAGGGTTCAAACTTTGCAATGATTAATTCTATATCATTTACTAATATGTCAGGGTTCATGATTTATTATTTTGGGCAAATCTTAATTTACTAGATCATCATGTGAGCATAAATCTACACAATATCCCTAATCATTATCTCACTATGTCTTAATTAGTAATTTAAGCTTTAATATAAAAGTTAAATGCACATTAGTCACTAACATATAAAATTAATCCATGATTAGGTATTTATTAAGCTCATTTATACCCTAATAAATTTTAACATCTTTTATAGATTTATTTCATATTTTTATGGGTGTTTTTCTAGTTGCTCTCGGCCTTGCAACAGAGCAAAAACCCTAACTCTAAGCACTTGCAGGACACAGAATTCGACCCCGGGTCGGCGCAGTGAGTGCGTGCCTAGCTAGCCATCCGACCGCACCGTATTACCTGATGTAAGCGGGAGGCGATAGCATATGAAGTGAGAAGCTGGGGTGCAGAACAGAGGAGGTCGGGGGCGGCATGCGGGTGGCGGCGTCGGCGGTGAGGGGTGGCTAGAGAGGAGATGGGGAGGGCCAAAATTGATTCCCGGTGCCGAGGTGATGCCGATGGGAGTGCCAGCGGGGACCGGGGAGCTCCGAGGCGGACCAGCGGCGAGCAGTGGCGGCGACTTGGGGAGGACTTCGGCGCCGGTGAGGTACGGACAACGGGAAGCTTGGGAGAGACCGGGAGTAGGTTCGCGGCGCTCCGGAGATGGTTCGGGAAGGAGGAATTGGGTTAGTATGTATCACATCCCAAAATTTTGGCTTTTTGAAAAAATTTAAATTCAAATTAATTATTTTAAGGTAATTGGATTTTTCTTGGCTTTTATTTGCCTTTCTGGATTTTTCTGGAATTTAAAACCTATTTTTAAATTTTAAAAAGTAATTTAAAATATGAAAATTAAATATCAACAGTAGTTGGAAATAATTTTATTAAGTCCAAAATATCTCCAGGAGCTTCTGTGAATTTTTCTGGAATTTTTGAAGGCATTTTCATATTTTTCTGAGGCCTAAATAATTTTCTAGCCTTTTCTGAAAATCTAAATCGAATTTGGAAAATAAAAATTCCTCCCTGCCCCTCAGGCCGACGCGTGGACGGCCCAGATCCGCCCACGTCGCCGCTCGGCCGATCCTGGCCGCATCCTCCCCTTCCCCTCGCTGTCTAGCGGGCCCGGCCCGTCAGCCGGCGGCCCCGCCTTCCCCTCCTCCTCGCCCGACGCGTGGACGGCTCGGATGAGCCGAGTCTCCGCGCGGGCCATCCAGCCGCCCGCTCCCTTCTCTCTCGCTGCGTGCGGACCCCGCCAGTCAGCCGCACGCGCCTCCGCTCCCGCTGCCATCCCGGCCCCGCATGTCAGATCCATCGTCTCCCCCGCGGAGACGCTTTCCTTCTTTCTCCTCCCCTTTCCTTTCTTCGCCAGCCGACCGAATCCGCGCCGTATCCGGCCTTGCCTTCCCTGCATCTCCCTGGTTTTGGAATCCCCGAGCCCCGGCGGGAAGCAAATCCCCAACGCCCGCGCCTCCTTTCCCTCTCCGGCCCCCTTTTTTTTTTTCCCCAAACTTTCCCCGCCGGCCACCGAGATCTCCGGCGAGCAATCCCTCGCCCGTGTCCCCTCCTCCGCCCTATAAAAGCCCCCCCTCGGCTTCGCCTCCTCCCGCACCACCTCCCAGCGCTCTCCACCTCCTCTCCCGAGCCCTGTAGCACCCCAGTACCGGGCGCTCTCTCTCCCCGAGCTCCGCCGCACTCCGGCGAGCTTTTGCCGATGCATCGGTCATCCCCAGAGCCAGCCACCGCCACCCCGAGCACCCCCGTGCCCGTGCGATCCTCATCGACGCCTCGGCCGTCCCTTTCCGCCACCGGAGCACCGTCGCCCCAGAGGACCTGAGCTGCGCCACCGTCTTCCCCGCCGCCGGCCACCTCCGTTTGTCCCCGAGCCTCGCCGACCCCTCAAACCGGACCCCCTCCGCACCAGGATTACATTCCACGCACCGCCCGAACCTCTCCGGCCCTCCCTCGCCGCCGGCGCCGTCGTCTCCGACCACCTCTGCCCGGACCTCCCGCAGGTATCCCTCAAGAGGGTTACCTACCCATATTGGGTAGGCAACGCCTCCCCGCCCGACTGGTTACCAGCGCAATCTCCCCTTCCCCCGGCTCCCTCGGCGCGCGTTCGAGCCCCTGGCTCCGCACGCTGAGGTCGAGCCATTCTTTTAAAATCTCGCGCTGACAAGTGGGCCCCACACGTCAGCGGCCGCCGGTCTGCGCTGGCCACTGCCGCCTGGGCCCCACCCCTCTGTGCTGGTCTCTGACAAGTGGGCCTGGAGTCCAGTGGGTCCCACGTGTCAGAGGTTGAGTCAGTGGGCTCACTGTCCAGTGAGTCCCACATGTCAGTGACCGCCAGTAGTTACTGTACAGTGGGCCCCATCTGTTAGTCTCTCAGAATGAAAATAGAAATTAAAATCTAATATTCCAGTGGGCCCCACCTGTCAGAAATTTGGGAATTTCTAGATTTATTCAAATCTGAGATTTTCAAATGAACATAACTTTCTCATTTTAACTCCAAATCCAGCCATTCAAATTTCTAAATTCATCTAAAATCATAATCTATCCAACTATGGCCTCTGCTGATTTTTTGGATTTTATTTGGATTTTATTTGTATTTATTTGCTTTGTTGCTTCGTCTTTTCTCGCGTAGATTCCAACGTTGTCGACGACCCTTCTTCACAGCAGCAAGAAGACCCAGAAACCCTGCAAGAAGGCAAGTCTCCTTTGATAATCTTGAACCTATGATTTTGAAATATTTTAATTATTTTAAATTATGTGCATTGCTGTTTACATAAAATGATAAATCAAATCTTAAGGCATTAGTTATATCCAACCTTGTTATGCCCTCATTTGACATTAATTGCCATGTACCTTGTCAACCTAGAACTCCCTTTGTCTCAATAATGAGATTAATATTAATCTTTGTGAATATTAGAATGGTAGGATAATGCTTAGTCATGCTATCTAATAACTTTGGAAAATCTTGAAAATGGGAAAATTATGATTTAATATTGAACCCTTGTGTTTACAAACTTAGTGGTAATTGGAGTTACCACTGTTCTTTTAAATTAAAATAAAATGTGAAAGTTGGTTTAGATTAGGGTGGATGGTAAGTTTGGTTTGGTGCAAGAAGCACGAGATCTTGTAATGTGTATGTTCCACCCTAGTCAATTAAGGACCGACGCTTGTGTTTGTCCAGACTGAGCATTAACCGTACAACCACAAGTCTATATGGGTACGACCTAGCTGACTAACTTATGATAGTCTAGTTTAGGTGCCACCAGTGGAAAGTGGGTGCCAGGGATGGACTGGTTATTCACAGTGAGGGACAGGGATTTACTTTACTCACATGGCGCAAGAGGGGGCTTCGGTTCGGGCAGTTAGCCTACCTGCGGTGAAACCTCAGCGGGTGGTATCTAGCTAGATTAGAGCAAGGTAAAGGCTTTGTGATATTTTATCTGGGTCTCATGCCAAAGGAAGCGTGTTGACTTTTAGGATAATTTATCTCTTGTGGGTAAAGTTGTACAACCTCTGCAGAGTGTAAAATTATTCGAATAGCCGTGCCCACGGTCAAGGGCGGGCAAGGAATGCATGCACATGGTAGATTTCTGGTTTTGGTTTTAAAATCAAAAGTTTTGTATTCCGAGAGTGGAGGGAACTCTCGGAAGGGAATCTTGGCGGTTGGAGCCAGAGAGGGTGGATGTAACCCACAATATTAACTTGTTCAGTTGGAAATAATTAAGTTAGTGTTGGTGGATAGAACCTTCTCTAGAGAATAATTGTTAGTTCTGTTAAAATCATTTACTTTGTTAAATTGATGCCTTCGAAAATAATTAGTAGTAATTGAAATTAAAATATTGCTTTGTGCAAAAGAGCCATATAGCCTTCCTTTGTCAAGCCTTGCATCTATGCATTTTTCCCAAGACTTGCGGAGTACTTTATGTACTCACATGCTACACTCAAAAATAAATCTCAGAGGAAGTTGAAGCTCAAGAAGGTGTCTACGACTACTGCTTCGCTTGTGGCTGTGACGGATTCTTCCCGGAGGACTAGGTCGCGCTTCCCCAGTCAATTGCCTGTGGCGAATTGATGGGTCGTCCCCGAGTTTATCTTTGCTTCCGCTTTATTTCTTGTGTGCGAGGTCTTGAATCTCTATTGTAATAATGAGACCTTGTGGTCAGTACACTTAATTATTGTAATAAATCGTTGATGGTGATGTTTTCCATTCTGTTTAACTGTGTGCACTAGCTTTGATCTGGGACTAGTGTTGTAATACACAGAGGGTCCGGGTTTGGAAATCCGGGGTCCCGACAGTATGGCGAGCTACGGGTGAGGGAAGCTCAATTGTTCGCTGTGGAAGGAAGTAGGAAGCTTGGGGAGTCCAATGGGGCCTTCGACGGTTCTTATAGGCGAGCGGGCGGGCTGGCGTCGGGACTCCGCCCGTGCGGTCGCGTTGGCAAGCGGCGGTGGCAGGCGGCATTGCAGGCGCCAGAGGATCTAGAGGGGGATTTGGCATGATGGCCTCCGGCCTAGTGTTGCACGTGCCGAGCCACAGAAGGCGTGCCGCACGCTGCGTGATGCGACGGAGTGGAGCGGGGCAGGGGAAAAGGTCTGTCGGGACGGCAGTGGGGCCCGGTTGGCGCGGTTGGAAGCGCTGGTGTCCGCTGGTCTGAAGGCGCCGGCGACCGATGGTCCAAGACGCTGGTGCGGAGGCGGGTCGGGACGGCGGGTGGGCTACGGCAGTGAAGCAAGGGCGCGGCGGCTCGGCCCTTGGGTGGAAGCGAGCGAGAGCAGGGGAGGAAGAAAGAGGTGCAGGATGAGGGAGTTGGGCCAGCTCGGCAGAGAAAGGAGAGGGAGTTGGGCCGGGCCGTTTCGGCCAACCTGATTTCCTCCTTTATTTATTTATTTATTTATTTATATATTTATCTAGTTAATTACTTGTTTATTTCATATGCATATATATCCATATTTTTCTTCATGTATATCCTTGTGTATACATTTTATGTTTTGCTCATCTTGCTAGGCCATTTGTATACATATATGTATATGTACATATATATATATATATATATATATATATATATATATATATATATATATATATATATATATATATATATATATATATATATATATATATATATATATGTTTGTGTTTCATGTATTTATTTTTGTTGCACTTTTTAATACTATTTTCAAAATGAAATTTTTATATTTTAATTTAAGTCTCTCCCTCCTTATGATGTGTTCACTATTACAGAAAAGGTCATCACAGACGGTTCGAAAACGTCATCACAGACGATTTTGTGAACCGTCTGTATTTATGGGTCAGTGATAATCGAAGGTCATCACAGACGGTTTTCGAACCGTCTGTGATTATCAGCTATCACAGACGGTTTTTACTCAAAAACCGTCTGTGATTATCAGCTATCACAGACGGTTTTTAACTCAAAACCGTTTGTGATTATCAGCTATCACAGTTAAAAATCGTCTGTGATACTGATCATCACAGACGGTTTGTAAGTAAAAACCGTCTTTGATTATCAGCTATCACAGACGGTTTTTACTCAAAAACCGTCTTTGATATTCCCTTCAACCCCTAAATATATTTCTGTTTATTGGCTAACCTTAGGAAATGCTAGCCATGCCCTCTGAAACAAGCAGATAATCACAGACATAAAACATATACAATTCACACATCTCATTTCATTTCAGATACATTTCACATCTCAATTCATTTCACAGACATAAAACATCCAATTGACAACGCACTTCATTTCACAAACATAAAGCATCCATTTCGCAAATCAATTCATTGAATTGAAATAAAATATCCGTTAACAAATACACAATTGTAAAAGATTTACACTGCATTTGCACTTAGAATTACAATAAAAAATCATTCTGGGCAGTGGAACTCTCCATCTGATCTTACGACTTTAGTCCACAAAAACCAAATGAACTCTCCTCAAATTTTTGCAAAATTTGGTTGTTTCAATGCAGATGTAGAGATGGGCGCAGCCTGTCGATAGGAGTATCAACGCGCGCACATATAAAACTTGACATGTATGAAATAAATGTGGAAAAATTGACAAACCTTAGGAGTGGTGATCTTGGTGGAATCGAGGAGTAGTCTCATATGGTGGCACACGTAGTATCCACACGTGTTGCCCGGCTGCTGCTGGTGGCACTGCAAAAAATAGAATATGTTAAATCAAGTGGCATTACTACTAAGTGTTGTATATGATTAATTAATGTGTAGCTAGCGAATACCCGAAAATTGCGATCATGTTTCAAGGGCTTGGCCCCTGTCGTCGAGCCACGTGTTTGTTGAACGTATGTGGTGAACGACCTTCGTTATTCGAAAAAGTTAGATTAGTCATTCGGAAAGAAAGAAAGAGTACAATGTACAATGTACGTACCTATCGAGTATTTTGGCGATAGCTGTGTACTTGGATTTGTTCTTACTTAGAGAATCAGGGTATATAGCCCTGTTCCATTTTGGTATAATTACAATTAAAATCCAATGGAAGTGCTCATTGTATGGCATAAGAATAAATTCCTTATCTTGGTGAGCCAGTAGTGCTTTTGTAATATAGTTCTCGACGAAGGATGCATCCTCGTTGATGGTATCAATGGCGACCAAGCGTGGGTCCAGGAAACCAATTGGTGATTTCGATGATCTAGCTTCGGTCAGCATGAATCTATATATATATACAGAAAAGCAAAAAATTGTGACATATATCGGTATTACGTGAACAGAAACTGTGATTGTACAGACTTACAGCGTCCAGCATCGAACGAGTGAGGCGTCGAGAGCGTTGAGCGTGAAAAGTTCAAATATATCGTCAAAGGTCACCGGGAAGACACATTCGTGAGCTTCGTGCACGAAATGTTCCGGCTTAAATTTGACAGTGATACCTGAGCGTCGTTCTGCCTCTGGCCTATTGGACTGTTCTATATACCAAGCGTGGAATCTTTGGCAACCAAGTCCTAGTTTTAAGAGGTGCTCTTCCGGGAATATCATCGGCTCGCCTAGCACGAATTTGCGGGCCAATGGCAGGTACGGGATATCGTCATCATCATTTGTCTTTGATTTGCCCTGGCCACTGCCTCGATTGTCGGTCGACTTTATGGTAGTCGACTGTAATGGTACAGACGGTGCAAGTTGCTTTGGCGAGAATAGCACCCGTGGAGATAGCACCGGTGCAGGTAGCTCTGCTTCGCACTTCACATGTGGAGATAGCACCAACGCATTTAGCTCTGGTTCGCACTACACTTGTGGAGATAGCACCAGCGCATTTAGCTCTGGTTCGCGCTGCACTTGTGGAGATAGCACCAGCGCATTTAGCTCTGGTCCGGCCACCGGTAAAGAAGCCTCCAGGGAGATGTCGCATTTGGGCCACTGGATGAATGTTCCAATGGCCTGCCCTAGAGTCACGATCTCGTCGTTGGGGGGCTTCGGTAGCGGGACGACCTCAAAATTGACATGCACACCATCCACATTAACTTTTGCAAAGCCTAGCGCTAAAGCTTGACCGTGCAGCATGACCCCGATACCAGATGGATATGCCTGGCCCCAAGCAGCGTGCAAGGGAACAGAAGCATATCTCACTTGGAGCCTGCACCTCGTAGGCTCCTACATAACGATACAGAATTAGCTAGTCGAATAGGCCTATCAATGAAGCAAGCATTCGAGAGATAATAATTATTACCAGCATGTCGTCCACAAAAAATCTGGCATCGGTTTGCGTCGGATTGGACGCGCAACTACTCGGACGGTTGTGCGGGCTAGCTAGCATAGGAGCGGTGGCGGCGGCCTGCTGACTTTCTGTCTGTTTCCGCACCTCATCTCTAACTACATGAGCCAGCTCACCCATTAGCTCCTCTCTAAGAGATGCCTTGATCTCTTCTCGTAGCCGTGCGTCACGCTCGGCTTTGTTTCTCTTCCTACGCCGATACATGTCGGAGTCATCTTGGAAACCATGTTTCCAAGGAACGTAAAGGCCAAGGCCTCTCGTACGGCCCGGGTGCTCCCCAGGGCCGCGGAGAGCATATCATTCTCCCTTGTTCTCTGGAATGATCCCAGGGTAGTTTCAAAACTCAGCTCTTCCTGCAAGAGCACGACATGTCATTTCACTTCGTACGAAGTTGTGGAGTAATTACAAGCTACGTAGTTCGATCGATATCTTACCAAGCGCTCGGACACTTGCTGGTCTGCAGGGTTTCGAAAGGAGACGTCCCCCGATGTCGTTGTGGATGACCTTGCTCTAATCCAATTTCGAGCGCGGTCATCGGGGATATTGCTAAATGGCGGGGCGATGTCTTGCAGGGCTGCCAGTTCATCCTCCTTTGTCCACTGCGGGATTTTACCCTCATACCCAGCTGTGCCAAGTCTGTGGGGGTGTGTGTTTTTTGCCTGGAGGGCCTTGTGCGCCTCACTTATACTTTTGAATTCTTCGATCATCTTCGAAGCCTTGAACTCTTCCCATTGTGATTCTAGGAATGGGTATTTATGAAAGGGTGTTTCGTCTTTCTCCACGTAGTCCTTGACAAGCTTGCTCTTGAAGTTCTTCCATGCTTTGCGCGCCCCTAGCAAGGCTTGTCGTTGCACGGCGTCTTGGTGTTCTTCTGGGATCTCGAACGATGCCAAAATTTCTGTCCACAGCTCTCTTTTTCGAGTCGCAGGCACGTCCTTCCACGAATTGAATGTGATCTCAATTCGTTCTCGTGCAACGATTCCAATCATGCTCTTCCATGCGCTTGCTGCTTTGCGAAGAAGTAGAGGGACCCCAGATACATCGACATGTGTGATGGTAAATCGGCCCTCAGGCTTCTTCGATAGCCCTCTCCCTTGGCGTCTTGATTTTGAAGCGGACGCCTCCAGCGATGGTGTTGAAGAATGCGCGGATGACATTTTGCTCAATTTGTGGGTCTATTAGAATAAGATAAGAAAGTGTCATACTATAAGATAAGAAAGTGCAATATCTATCTATTTCGCTCAATATAGGCGATTACAATACATATATGTGTGTATATACATACATACATATACAATCTCAAGATCAAGATATATTCAGCGTGCATATATTCAGACAGCAGTATTCATACAGATCAAGACCATACAAGTTACCTTTACCCAATAATTTAGTCTTTTAACTTGTCAAGATTAAATCCTAACAGATCAATTTAATATCTTTGCCCAATAATTCAGTATATGACCTGAAAACTGCATGAACCGACAGCTATTAGAGCTCAATGACAGAATGAACCAATCTCAGTATATGAATTTATCATCATCGAGCAACTGTAAATCCCACAGGCAATCTCAGTATATGAATTTATCATCATCGAGCAACTGTAAATCCCACAGGCAATCTCAGTATATGGAAGATTAACAAACTTGCACAGGGGAGGTGGCCGGCGAGGGCTCGGGGAGGCGACAACGGGCTCGGGGGAGGCGGCGACGCTCGGGGAGGCGGCGACGCGCTCGGGGAGGCGACGGCCTCGGGGAGGCGGCGACGCGGTCGGGGGAGGTGACGGGCTCGAGGAGGCGGTGACGCGCTCAGGGAGGCGGCAACGCGCTCGAGGAGGCGATGGAGGAGCAAGGAGGCGGCGAGATTTAGTAAGTGCAGGATACGCGAAAAACCCTAGACAGGGGGTATACGTAGGAGGTTTATTATAGACGGTACTATTACAGACGGTTCTACATTTAGAACCGTCTGTAATAGTCAAACTATCACAGATGGTTCGTACGTTAGAACCGTCTGTGATAAGCCTCCCCAGACTGTAGTAATTAAGACAACGCCAACCAGCTGCTGCGCATTCATACACACAATACAAATTAACCAGCTGCATTCATATACAACACCAACCAGCATAAATGCAAATTCACATATACACAATGTATTTCTTCACACATTTTCACATATACATAAATGTAAATTCACAAATACATCACACACATGCATTGTTGTGTACATAAATGTAAATTCACAAATACATCACACACATGCATATTGTTATATACATAAATGTAAATTCAGATATACGTCACACACATGTATATTGTTATATATATATGTCGTACATTCTCATTCTAATTGCTTATTTCCTTTAAAAATTAGCCCTTCATGATGATCAATGCATACATAACTAGTTTCGTCACGTTGTTCGACGTCGTTGACCCTTATGCCTTTTCCAAAAGGAGGTAACTCGTCAAATTGATTGTATTCTTCCTCGTCCACTACATTCTCTACTCCAACAATTCTCCTTTTTCCATGAAGAACTACATGGCATTTCTTATTTGTGGGGTTGGTTACATAGAAAACTTGAACAACTTGGTTGGCGAGTACGAATGGTTCGTCTTTGTACCCGACACGTTGGAGGTCCACGGTAGTGACACCGTACTTGTCAACCCTCACCTGTGGGAGATGCACCCAACGGCAGCAAAATAAGGGGATCTTGAAAAGCACGTAGTCGAGCTCCCAAATCTCTTCTATGAACCCATAGTATGAGTTTCTCGACCCATCAGTACTGTACGCATCTATGCGGACACCACTGTTCTGGTTAGTGCTCTTTACATCCTGAGACTGCGTATAGAATGTGTACCCATTTGTGTCATATCCTTGCCATGTCACAACTGTAAATGTTGGCCCTTTTGCCAACCATGTCAGCATCTCACTTGGCGAGCTCCTAGCGATTTGCTCCTTCAACCATTGGTTGAACCGACTGTTGTGTTGCCTCAAGATCCAAACATCCGGCCGCTCTGGATTCTGTTGCCATGAACCTCTCAAATGGGTACATGCTACGTAGGAATACGGGCCCACATATTTTTATCTCCCACACAACGTGAACAATGAGATGGACCATGATATCAAAAAACGAAGGAGGGAAATACATTTCAAGATGACATAGAGTCATCACCACCTCGTTCTGCAGAGCATCTAGTCCTTCGGGATCGATGACCTTCTGAGCAATTGTGTTAAAGAAATAACATAGCCTCATGATTGTCTCTCGGACTTTGATCGGCAAAATATTTCTAATTGCAATAGGGAGCATCTGTGTCATCAGCACATGACAATCATGAGACTTCATGCCATTTAACTTCAAATCTTGCATCGAAATAAGTTTCTTCACGTTGCAGAGTAACCAGACGGAACTTTGACACCATGCAAGCACTGGCACAGTTCTGTTTTCTCAGCCTTGGATAGAGTGTAACACGCAGGGGGAAGGTACGTTCGTCCATTATCAGTGCGTGTCGGTGCTAACTCAGGCCTAATGTCCATATCAGCCAAGTCAAGCCGTGCGTTGACGTCGTCCTTTGTTTTATCACGAATGTTCAGCAAGAGACCAATCAAGCTGTCGCTTACATTCTTTTCTACGTGCATGACATCGATGCAGTGTCGAACATCTTGGTACTCCCAATAAGGTAAGTCCCAAAATATTGATCTCTTCTTCCAGATGTTCTTCTCATGAGCCCTCAATTTACGTCCCTTTCCGAGGACAATATCTAAATCCTTAACCATATCATAAACCTCGTGTCCCCTTAAATGCCTTGGAGCTGAACCGTCTTCCTTCTCTCCATCAAATTGTTTCTTCATCTTGCAGTATGGGTGAGCCCTCCGAAGGAACCGGCGGTGACGCATGTAGACGGTTTTGCGTGAGTGTCTCAGCCACACACTCTCGGTACCATCTAAACAGTGAGTATAAGCTTGGCACCTTTTGTACTATGGCCGGATAGGTTACCAAGGGCAGGATAATCATTTATGGTGCAGAACAATAAGGAGCGCAGAGTGAAGTTCTCTCAGTTGTATGCATCCCATACCTGTACCCCTTTGTTCCACAGTACTTTTAGATCTTCCACCAATGGTGCTAGGAACACATCGATATCATTCCCAGGTTGTTTTGGCCCTTGGATAAGTATCGACAGTAAAATGTACTTTCGCTTCACACACAACCAAGGAGAAGGTTATAGATGCAGAGAGTCACGGGCCATGTGCTATGTCGGCTGCTCATGCTACTGAAAGGATTCATTCCATCTGTACTCAGTCCAAACCTTATATTCCTTGGTTCTGCACCGAAGTCTGCAAAACTCCTATCGATGTTTCTCCACTGCGCAGAATCAGCAAGGTGTCTTAGCATTCCATCCTTCTTGCGCTTCTCCGAGTGCCAACGCAGCAGTTTTGCCTCCTTTGGATTTGCAAAAAACCTTTTCAAATGGAGAATTATAGGAAAATACCATGCCACCTTAGCAGGATGTCCTTTCTTCGCCTCTGTTCCCTCGCCATCATCTGATTGATTGTTACGTTTGTATCGGGATACGTTGCACACCGGACATACATGCATATTTGCATACTCTTTACGGTAGAGGATACAGTCGTTCGGACATGCATGTATTCTTTCTACTTCCATTCCCAACGTACAAAGAACTTTCTTGGCTTTATACGTTGCTTGCCTTCAATTTCAAGAGTTCAAGCACAGCCGACAACCTCGTGTACTTGCAGCCCGTGTACAAAGGTTTCTCCGAGTCCTCCTTCAAGCCGCGAAATTTAACATACTCTCTCTCATCATAGTTCTCTTCTACATCGCGAAGCATCTGGTCCAGATTATCATCGTGCAACCTATCCGAATCCGAACCACAATCGACATCGGCCGGCGGCATGTCATTCACTTCACCGGCGATGTCATCCGGCGGCATATCATTCACTTCATCGGCGATGTCATCCGACGGCATTTGATCATTCACTTCGCCATGACTGGTCCAACACGTATAACACTTTTTGAAACCCCTCCGAATCAAGTGCGCTTCAATTTGCCCTCGGTTCTTAAACATCTTCAAATTCTCGCAATCAGTGCATGGACAGCACATATATTCCACCCCCTTATTCAACATATCCTCCTCGGCAGCTCTTGTAAAAGCAGACACGCCATTAATGTACTCTTCACTCACACGGCTCGCGGCATACATCCAGCTTCGGTCCTACGTTACGTACATATATAACAACTTAGTATTACAAATTAAATTAACTAATTATTACTACATATATATCGGCCACATGTATTATATTGAGGCTTAATTTGCTAGCTCAATTCATATTATAAACACAACAGCTATTATATAACCAACAATTTTGCAAACCATCTTCAATTAATAACACTCACCAATTACTTATATCTAGAGCATGAAATTCATTACTAACCATATCTAGAGCAAATTTGTAATGCATGCAAAGAAAAAATGAAATTCATTACTAACCATATCTAGAGCAACCAGGAAAATATAAGTGGCTTCAAAGCTCAATATCTGCCTCCTCCCACCAAATTAAATGGCCTGAAATCGCCAAGCTTGCCTCCAGAGCGAAAGAGTAAAGCAACCAGCTAGATCTGGATCGAAATGAAGACAAATGCGATCTGAGCAGCGCAATAAATGTCTACTGCCATTATCACAGACGGTTTTTAATAAAAAACCGTCTGTGAATTATCACAGACGGTTTTTAATTAAGAACCGTCTGTGATAACGAGCTTATCACAGATGGTTGTTAATTAAAAACCGTCTGTGATAATCTGGGATCATCACATACGGTTTTCAATACAGATCGTCTGTGATACTAAATTATCACAGACGGTTCATAGTTAAGAACCGTCTGTGATACTCGTTTTCTCCGACGCCGCCAACACAGACGGTGTCCTAATTAAAACCGTTTGTGTTAGTGTTAGTCACAGTCGGTTTTGTCAAACCGTCTGTGATTGGCCGTCTACTATTAGGCTTTCTGTAGTAGTGGTTATCTTTTCAGCTTTGAATTCAAAATTATAGATTTCTTTTACTTCCATATTTTCTTTATGGCTTATTAATGTTGTTCTTATTTTCCATGAATTTCTTCAATGCTTTGGATCCTCAACCAAAATTTAGAGAAACACCAAAGAAAATTCAAATTTTCAAGAGAATACATTGCAAAATGATTCAAAAGCTTCACATTTTCAAATTTCAAATTTTTGGGATGTTACAGAAGGGCAAGGTGGTACGGTCTCTGACCGGTTTGCTGTGGTGTGGAAGTGGCAGGAAGGTGCGGCGACAAAAGATCTGGATGGCGGCAATATTTTCGAATGGTGAATAGCGCGTGCGCATAGAGGGACGGAGAGGATGGCTTGGCAAAGGATTCACGGCGTGAATGGCTGAGATGGGTGATGGATTAGGCTAGGGTTGACAAGATATCAAATCGTTTTTGAATTTCCATTTTGTTTCAGTAAATACGGCAGTCTAATTTGTAGCTCAACCTAGCCCCTACTGGCTTGAATACTACTCCATTTGTATCTTCAAGCCAGCACTAATCAGAATATATACTCGGATTCAAACACCGACTTTTCGAGTCAACTCCCCAGAGTATCTTGACAACTTCCAAACTGTTTGGTTATAAAGTCCCGTATTATAATCAGTACACCCTTCTTTTTTTGAAGCAAAGTCTTCTGGTTGGAATATTCATCAGATGTATAGAGTTATTCACTGTGCCTGCTAGCTAATTTCTTGCGTTAGTTCTGGGGGAGGCGATGAGTTGCGGCACAATTTCTTTCAAAAATTAATTTTTTGGGGACAGATTGTTACGTTGTATTGTCCGGGTCATCACTTTAGTTGGTTACTTTGTCTCCATTACCGGTCAGTTCTCCTGCTCTTAACTATCTGTTGAAATTAATCCTTTTCTCGGGGAAAATAGCTACTCTATCGTTTTGGGTTTCATACAGTCAAATTTTATAAACTTTGGCTTCTCGATATTATTTTTAATATTTAAATTGAAAACATAAAAATCATGTATGGATTTTTCTCGAAATAACTTTCATAAAAGAATAATTTCATTACCTTTTATAAATCTATTACAATACAAATTAGTTGTTAAAATTATATTTTTTAGGACAGTGTAAAGTTCCAAAATTGCATTCCCTTGTGACTGAAGAGAGTATTTTAAAACTTAATATCCAATAAATCACGTAATAAAATCCGGGAAAATTAAACTGCAAATACGCCTTAGCCGACAGGGGTGCTACATTGGTTGACATAAGAACGAGAAATATATAAAGCTAGATATGTAGTATACAATGCATATAGAGATTATAAAATCCATGGAAAAAACAAATTGTAGAGATTGTTTTGGAACCTAACAAGTTTTTCGAAGTGTTTCACGAATCTGAAGTGTACCATGCATGTTGGTGCCTAAGCACCCAAATCGATACACATTTGTGTGCTTTGAGATACGTGACATTTGATATGGTGGCTATCTTCACATATGCATAAAAAATATATTTGTGGTATCAAACTGCAAAAAAATTAAATTTATCTTCAGTTTAACTAGTTTGAGATAGTTTCATTGTATGCAATCGCCATAGTAGCATTAGATTCAAAAGTAGATGAAATTAGTTTGAATGGAGTTTAAAAGTCACTTACTACAAACGTATCAAGGTTACGAAACATTTTACACTCAAACTTCAAAATTGGATTGATCATACAAATGTATTGTACGGTTCTTGGCTGGGTGCCACCAGGTGCCTTATGCAATTTTCCTATGTATCAAACATTTTTCACAAATTTGTTTCGATATTTTATGGAACTTTGCACAATATTGCAATACAAAGATACTTTGCAATAGATATCATTCGATTTTGAAACACCGACCATATATTTTCTTCCTTTTTTTGTAAAACATATCCCACAACGTTGCAACAATTTGTTTGATTTGTTGTGCTATGAAAGAGTTGCAACACACACTACTACAGAAAGCCGAATACTAGACGGCCAATCACAGACAGTTTGACAAAACCGTCTGTGACCAACACTAACACATACGGTTTTAATTTGGACACCGTTTGTGTTGGCAGCGTCGGGGAAAACGAGTATCACAGATGGTTCTCACCGATGAACCATCTGTGATACTTCGGTATCACAGACGGTCTGTATTAAAAACCATTTGTGATAATCCCAGATTATCACAGACGGTTTTTAATTAAAAACCGTCTGCGATAAGCTGGTTATCACAGACGGTTTTTATTTAAAAACCGTCTGTGATAATGGAAGTAGGCATTTATTGCGCTGCTCAGACCGCATCTGTCTTCATTTCGATCCAGATCTAGCTGGTGCTTTACTCTTTCGCTCAGGAGGCAAGCTTGGCGATTTCAGGCCAGCTAATTTGGTGGGAGGAGGCAGATATTGAGCTTTGAAGATTTATACTTTCCTGGTTACTCTAGATATGGTTAGTAATGAATTTTATTTTTTCTTTGCATGCATTACAATTTAGATCTAAGTAATTGGTGAGTGTTATTAATTGAAAATGGTTTGCAAAATTGTTGGTTATATAATAGCTGTTGTGTTTATAATATGAATTGAGGTAGCAAATTAAGCCTCAATATAATACATGTGGCCGGTATATATGTAGTAATAATTAGTTAATTTAATTTTTAATACTAAGTTGTTATATATGTACATAACGTAGGATCGAAGCTGGATGTATGCCACGAGCCGTGTGAGTGAAGAGTACATTAATGGCGTGTCTGCTTTTACAAGAGCTGCCGAGGAGGATATGTTGAATAAGGGGGTGGAATATATGTACTGTCTATGCACTGACTGCGAGAATTTAAAGATGTTTAAGAACCGAGGGCAAATTGAAGCGCATTTGATTCGGAGGGGTTTCAAAAAGGGTTATACGTGTTGGACCGGTCATGGCGAAGCCAATGATCAAATGCCGCCAGATGACATCGCCGGTGAAGTGAATGATATGCCGCCGGATGACATCGCCGGTGAAGTGAATGACATGCCGCCGGATGATGTCGATTGTGGTTCGGATTCGGATAGGTTGCATGATGATAATCTGGATCAGATGCTTCGCGATGTAGAAGAGGATTATGATGAGAGAGAGTATGTTAAATTCCGGGGCTTGATGGAGGACTCGGAGAAACCTTTGTTCACGTGCCGCAAGTACACGAGGTTGTTGGCCGTGTTTGAACTGTTGAAATTGAAGGCAAGCAACGGTTGGTCCGTCAAGAGTTTCACGGTGCTGTTAGGTCTTTTAGCGGACATGCTTCCGGAGGGAAATGAGTTGCCTAAAACCACATATAAAGCCAAAAAGGTTCTTTGTCCGTTGGAATGGAAGTATAAAGAATACATGCATGTCCGAACGACTGTATCCTCTACCGTAAAGAGTATGCAAACATGCATGTATGTCCGGTGTGCAACGCATCCCGATACAAACGTAACAATCAATCAGATGGTGGCGAGGGAACAGAGACGAAGAAAGGACCTCCTGCTAAGGTGGCATGGTATTTTCCTATAATTCCCCGTTTGAAAAGGTTTTTTGCAAATCCAAGGAGGCAAAACTGCTGCGTTGGCACTCGGAGGAGCGCAAGAAGGATGGAATGCTAAGACACCTTGCTGATTCCGCGCAGTGGAGAAACATCGATAGGAGTTTTGCAGACTTCGGTGCAGAACCAAGGAATATAAGGTTAGACTAAGTACAGATGGAATGAATCCTTTCAGTAGCATGAGCAGCCGACATAGCACATGGCCCGTGACTCTCTGCATCTATAACCTTCCTCCTTGGTTGTGTATGAAGCGAAAGTATATTTTGCTGTCGATACTTATCCAAGGGCCAAAACAACCTGGGAATGATATTGATGTGTTCCTAGCACCGTTGGTGAAAGATCTAAAAGTACTGTGGAATGAAGGGGTACAGGTATGGGATGCATACAAACGAGAGAACTTCACTCTGCGCTCCTTATTGTTCTGCACCATAAATGATTATCCGGCCCATGGTAACCTATCGGGCCATAGTACAAAAGGTGCCAAAGCTTGTACTCACTGTTTAGATGGTACCGAGAATGTGTGGCTGAAACACTCACGCAAAACCATCTACATGCGTCACCGCCGGTCCTTCGGAGGGCTCACCCATACCGCAAGATGAAGAAACAATTTGACGGAGAGAAGGAAGACGGTTCAGCTCCAAGGCATTTAAGGGGACACGAGGTTTATGATATGGTTAAGGATTTAGATGTTGTCCTCGAAAAGGGATGTAAATTGAGGGCTCATGAGAAGAACACATAGAACCGTCTGTGATAGTAGGCTTATCACAGACGGTTCTAGACTTAGAACCGTCTGTGATATTGATATCACAGACGGTTCTAAGTGTAGAACCGTCTGTAATAATCCCCTATATATACCCTCTGGCTAGGGTTTTCCGTGTATTCTGCAGTTATTCTATATCTAAATCCCGATCTGCCTCCCCGAGCCCTCGCCGCCGCCTCCCTCAAGCTGTCGCCGCCGCCTCCCTCGAGCCCTCTCTGGCCGCTTCTCTCGAGCCGTCGCCGCCGCCTCCCTCGAGCCCTCGCCGGCCGCCTCCCTCGAGCCCTCGCCGGCCGCCTCCCCGAGCCCTCGCCGCCGCCTCCCCGAGCCCTCGCCGCTGCCTCCCCGAGCCATCGCCGCCGCCTCCCCGAGCCCTCGCCAGCCGCCTCCCCGAGCCCGTCGTCGCCGCCGCCTCCGCTAGCCCCTGTTCTTCTGGTGATTTCGAATATCACCGGTCTTGTGAGTGAGTCTGTGATTTTTGTATGCAATCTGTGTGCGCTGTGCAAGTTTGTTAATCTTCTTTACATTACCTGGAACTGGGAAACATAGATTGCTTATGGGATATTTGGTTGCTCGATGATAACAAATATCATATACTGAGATTGGTTCAATCGGTCATTGAGCTCTAATAGCTGTCATTGTTGTCTTGTGACTCTGGAAGACAGTCTCTAGACTTTGATATATATGCTTGTGAGTGAGTCTTGTTGTCTTGTGACTCTGGAAACATAGATTGCTTATGGGATATAGCTGTCATTCAATCGGTTCATGCTGTTTCAGATATTAGCATATTCATATGTTGATCTGTTGGGAATTTTGTTAAGTTGAAACATAAATTATTGAGCAAAGTTAATTTGGTTGGTCTTGCTTTTTTGAATACTGCAATCTGAATACATGCATGCTGAATATACTTTAATCTTGAGATTGTAGAGTTTGCATCTAAAGCTCAAAAGACCGAGTTTATTATTTGGCATAACCAATCAAGGAAGAGTATATGATTTAGTAGCGGGACGGCCAAGATTAATCTTTTGCAACCCTACAATTTGAGAGCACAAATTAATCAATTAAAACTTGAGCTTGTTGCTAGTCTTAATTGATACATGCCTTTTACATTGTCATACATATTCATGTTTAGAATGTTATTGATTCTATTATTGATGCTTGTTGCTTGTTGCTTCATATAGCTACCATTATATATGTATATATGTAGGTATATATATGTATATGTATGTATGTATATACACATATATATGTATTGTAATCTCCTATATTGAGCGAAATAGATAGATATTGCACTTTCTTATCTTATGGTACGGCACTTTCTTATCTTATTCTAATAGACCCACAAATTGAGCAAAATGTCATCCGCACATTCTTCAACACCATCGCCGAAGGCGTCCGCTTCAAAATCAAGACGCCAAGGAAGAGGGCTATCAAAAAAGCCTGAGGGCCGATTTACCATCACACAGGTCGATGTATCTGGGGTCCCTCTCCTTCCTCGCAAAGCAGTAAGCGCATGGAAGAGCATGATCGGAATCGTTGCACGAGAACGAATTGAGATCACATTCAATTCGTGGAAGGACGTGCCTGCGACTCAAAAAAGAGAGCTGCTGACAGAAATTTTGGCATCGTTCGAGATCCCAGAAGAACACCAAGACGCCGTGCAACGACAAGCCTTGCTAGAGGCGTGCAAAGCATGGAAGAACTTCAAGAGCAAGCTTGTCAAGGACTACGTGGAGAAAGACGAAATACCCTTTCATAAATACCCATTCCTGGAACCACAATGGGAAGAGTTCAAGGCTTCAAAGACGACCGAAGATTTCAAAAGTACAAGTGCGGCACACAAGGCCCTCCAGGCAAAAAACACACACCCCCACAGACTTAGCACAGCTGGGTATACGGGTCCGCAGTGGAGGAGCGAGGATGACCAGGCAGCCCTGCAGGACATCACCCCGCCATTTGCCAATATCCCGGATGAGCGCGCTCGAAATTGGATTAGAGCAAGGTCATCCACAACGACATCGGGGGAGTCTCCTTTCGAAACCCTGCAGACCAGCAAGTGTCCCAGCGCCTGGTAAGATATCGATCGAACTACGTAGCTTGTAATTACTCCACAACTTCGTACGAAGTGAAATGACATGTCGTGCTCTTGCAGGAAGAGCTGAGTTTTGAAACTACCTTAGGATCATTCCAGAGAATAAGGGAGAATGATATGCTCTCCGCGGCCCTAGGAAACAAGGAGCACTCGGGCCATACGAGAGGCCTTGGCCTTTATGTTCCCTGGAAACATGGTTTCCAAGATGACTTCGACATGTATCGGCGTAGGAAGAGAAACAAAGCCGAGCGTGACGCACGGCTACGAGAAGAGATCAAGGCATCTCTTAGAGAGGAGCTAATGGGTGAGCTAGCTCATGTAGTTAGAGATGAGGTGCGGAAACATACAGAAAGTCAGCAGGCCGCCGCCACCGCTCCTGTGCTAGCTAGCCCGCACAACCGTCCGAGTAGTTGCGCGTCCAATCCGATGCAAACCGATGCCAGATTTTCTGTGGACGACATCCTGGTAATAATTATTATCTCTCGAATGCTTGATCCATTGATAGGCCTATTCGACTAGCTAATTCTATATCGTTATGTAGGAGCCTACGAAGTGCAGGCTCCAAGTGAGATATGCCTCCGTTCCCTTGCACGCTGCTTGGGGCCAGGCATATCCGTCTGGTATCGGGGCCATGCTGCATGGTCAAGCTTTAGCACCAGGCTTCGCAAAAGTTAATGTGGATGGTGTGCATGTCAATTTTGAGGTCGTCCCGCTACCGAAGCCCCCCAACGACGAGATCGTGACTCTAGGGCAGGCCATGGGAACATTCATGGCCCAAAAGCGACATCTCCCTGGAGGCTTCTTCACCGGTGGCAGGACCAGAAGGGCAGTGCGAACCAGAGCAACATGCACTGGTGCCATCTCCACAAGGGCAGTGCGAAGCAGAGCTACCTGAACCGATGCTATCTCCACGGGTGCTATTCTCGCCAAAGTAACTTGCACCGTATGTACCATTACAGTCGACTACCATAAAGTCGACCTACAGTCAAGGCAGTGGCCAGGGCAAATCAGAGACGAAGGATGATGACGATATCCCGTACCTGCCATTGGCCCACAAATTCGTGCTAGGCGAGCCGATGATATTCCCGGAAGAGCACCTCTTAACCCTAGGACTTGATTGCCAAAGATTCCACGCTTGGTATATGGAACAGTTCAATAGGCCAGAGGCAGAACAGCGCTCAGGTATTACTGTCAAATTCAAGCCGAAACATTTCATGCACGAAGCTCATGAATGTGTCTTCGCGGTGACCTTTGACGATATATTTGGTCTTTTCACGCTCAATGCTCTCGACGCCTCACTCGTTCGATGCTGCACGCTGTAAGTCTGTACAATCACAGTCTCTGTTCACGTAATACCGATATATGTCACAATTTGTTGCTTTTCTGTGTATATATATATATATATATATATATATATATATATATATATATATATATATATATATATATATATATATATATATATATATATATATATATATATTCATGCTGACCGAAGCTAGATCATCGAAATCACCAATTGGTTTCCTGGACCCATGCTTGGTCGCCATTGATACCATCAACGAGGATGCATCCTTCGTCGAGAACTATATTACAAAAGCACTGCTGGCTCATCGTGATAAGGAATTTGTTCTTATGCCATACAATGAGCACTTCCATTGGATTTTAATTGTAATTATACCAAAATGGAACAAGGCTATATACCTTGATTCTCTAAGTAAGAACAAATCCAAGTACACAGCTATCGCCCAAATACTCGATAGGTAAGTACATTGTACATTGTACTCTTTCTTTCCTTCCGAATGACTAATCTAACTTTTTCGAATAACGAAGGTCGTTCGTCACATACGTTCAACAAACACGTGGCTCGACGACAGGGGCCAAGGCCTTGAAACATGCTCGCAATTTTCGGGTATTCGCTAGCTACACATTAATTAATCATATTTAACACATTCTATTTTTTGCAGAGCCACCAGCAGCAGCCGGGCAACACGTGTGGATACTACGTGTGCCACCATATGAGACTACTCCTCGATTCCACCAAGATCACCAATTCTAAGGTTTGTCAATCTTCCCACATTTATTTCATACATGTCAGGTTTTATATGTACGCGCGTTGATATTCCTATCGACAGACTGCGCCCATCTCTACATCTGCATTGAAACAGCCGGACTTTGCAAAAATTCGAGGAGAGTTCGTTTGGTTTTTGTGGACTAAAGTCATAAGATCAGATGGAGAGTTCCACTGCGCAGAATGATTTTTTATTGTTCTTATCACTCTGTAATTGTGAATTTGTTAATGGATATTTTATTTCATTTCAATTAATTCATTTGCGAAATGGATGCCTTATGTCTGTGAATGAAATGTGATGTGAATTGGATGTTTTATGTTTATCAAATGAATTGAGATATGAATTGTATGTATACATATACTTGTTTATCTGCTTGTTTCAGAGGGCATGGCTAGCATTTCCTGAGGCTAGCCAATAAACAGAAATAGATTTAGGGGTAGAAAAGAACATCACAGATGGTTTTTAGTTACAAACCGTCTATGATAGGTGACATGTCAAATACGGTTTGTAAATAAAAACCGTCTGTGATATATCAATATTACAGACCGTTTTTAGTTAAAAACCGTCTGTGATATATCAGCTATCACAGACGGTTTTCAGTTAAAAACCGTCTGTGATATTGATATATCACAGACGGTTGTCGAACCGTCTGTGATAACCTTCGATTATCACTGACCCATAAATTCAGACGGTTCAGAAAACCGTCTGTGATGACGTTTTTGAACCGTCTGTGATGTCCTTTTCTGTAGTAGTGACAAAAAATGTTGACTGCTGCAACACTTCAAATGGATTGGTGCTACAAATATCCTGTGGACCAGATTCCCACGAGTTATTCTTTGTTTAATGTTAAAAATATGAGCAATATTTTAATTCTAAATTTTATTAGGAGGCAAATATAGTAAAAGATTAGTGATGCAATAAACAAATCTAACAATAGGCTACACAATGTATATCAGAAAATACATAAGAAAAATATTATAAAAATGTTGATCGATTGCGCTTATGACTTACTATTGAGCTTGATGAAGAACAAGAAGCAGCGCAGGCTCGATGCAGTGCAGAATGTAGATGAAGCAAAACAGGAGGGGTCGCTCGTGCTGCACGGCCCAGAAACCTTAATGCTGCCCCGTGCAAGGTAATGGCTCTGAGATAACCGCTCTCACTCCTTTTCGGTGCACGCCGAGAACTAAGGCCAGTGAGGTTCGGTTGTGCAACACACCAACACAGATCAACAGAGGAAAAAGTAGAAAGAAAGAAGGATTTCAGTCACGCTGGCCTGGATGTCTCTAGGTCTTTTATAGATGTTTCCCGTAACTGACGTTATTAACCGAATTAATTCAGACGTTTGAATTTGCATTCAAACAGAAAGAGATGCACAGTTCACTAAAAATAAGGTGGACTTGGTTTACCAAGCACCACACCCCAAGTTACAAGTCATGCGATTTTCTACATGAGAATACACAAATACACACGCACGTGTGTTTAGCCATAGCTCTCTTGTGCCATGTGTCTCAATCTTTTAGGAAATGGCAAAAATCCCACCTTTTAAATTGATCTCCTCTAACTTGTCTTAGTAATGTGGTAATAAATCATGCATACTTTGGAATTATAGAAAATTAGTCTCATACTCATATGGATCTATTTCTAACATTTACCACTTCAAATTTTGAAAAGTAGGTATAACAGGGTGTTCGTTAAGAACTCAAATTCAACCACACAATTTACTCGTTCCTAAAGAAAGTTCTGCATTTACATACTATTCTGAGGTTCACATTTTCGTTCCAAGTACCAAGTAGAACGACTTGACGAATTCAATTCGTAAGTACCAAGTAGACATGGACTTGTTCACTTGACTTAATTTTTCTCTCTCTAGACCCGCTCTGCAGGAACAACTCTTCTGAGTTCTCACACGTTACTTCGAAAATTTTGCATCTTATCATTTTCTGTCTATTTATGGGTCTCTGTCATCACTACGTTTCGTTTATTTGTCCCTACTGTGTGGAGATTCGTTTATTTGTCCCTGCTGTGCAGAATTTTCCCTCCCATTATGACTAACATCCAGTAAGTATCACTTAAAGTATAACATGCCACGTTTTGTAAAAAACATATATAAGAATATTACAGATCATAAAAGCTGAATAGTTGATCTAGATAAGATTGAGAATGCTAATCGCCGCAATAGTGCGTGCGCACACACGTAAGTACGCACGCGGTCAGATGAGCCGAAGGTCCACTGCGGTAGATCCAAATCCTCACAGAAAAGGTACAGTTTTTTTTTTAACCCGGCCTTCAGCACGTATCTAATCGAGTTCGCTCCCGAGGTCGACGACCATCTCTTCTCGGCTTCCACTACCAACTGCTTGAGCCATCTGATGAATGCAAGACAACTAACACCTAACGGTGTCGATATGCAGAACTACTTGCGCAGCCTTTGAAACTCTCAACTCCGAACGAGCTCACCAGCTTTGAGCATCCTTTTATAAGCTTTCACGGAGATGCAGAGCTACAGTTATAGTCTACTGCTACACTGCCGTAGATAGATGCACTTTAATTTTACATCGCAACTCCGCGTACGCGCCAGAAAAGTCGCGGTAAACGTAAAACTTGGTGCTTCCAGCTCACGTCGGCAGTTACATCAGTTGCTTGTGACGGCTGGGCTTACCATATAGGTTGTATATATCTTCGCTCCTTCGAGTCAGTGTTTTCATACGCCCACGATGTACTGTCAATCTCCGGTTTACATTGTAGAGCGGCAAAAAGAAGTGTGTGAGACCATGTCGTGCATACTGTTGATAATGACTAATTGATATTTGATTTTATTGGAATTTATTTTTATGAAAGTTCTGGTCGATACGCTTCTGCGCTTGAGTTTTTAGAGTGGCAAAATTACCACGTTTGGTAGTTAGTGGTCCGAATGGTCTTGTATCGTTGGTCCGAACAGCCCTGTGCTCGGTGGTGCGAACAGCTTTGTCCGATCAATAGACTTCGACCACGTCCGGCTTTGACCACATTGACTACAACCACGTCCAGCTTCGACCACGTCCGATTTCGACCACGTCAAGCTTCGACCACGACAATCCGACCATGGTATTTCTACATTATCAGTTTTGATCACGGAACATCGTGTACGGCAGAGTTTACAGTACTTTTTGATAGTCGTAGCTATAGTGTCGAGTTGATACTCGTGAACTTTTCTGATCGATACTCGATACTCATGGACTTTACTGGTGTTACTCAATAGTCCTAGATTTTACTGGTCAGTAGTCGTAAACTTTACTAGTCAATGGTCTTAGATTTTGTGATCGGTAGTCGTAAACTTTACTGGTCAATAGTCTTAGACTTGTGATCGGTAATCGTAGACTTTGCGGTCGAAAGTCGAAAACTTTGGGCTCAATTGTCATAGGCTTCCCGGTCTATACTCGTAGACTTCATGGTCCATATGAGTGCTTTAATTCTTGCTGTCTTTAAGTATCTCGAGTACTCGTGTTTGGCCAGCGGTATGTCTGGTTGGGGCAAATGGTCGTAGTACTCAGTAGTCGAAAGGATTTGGCACTTGATAGTCGTGGTTTCCACGATCGTGGATAGCGATCGGTTGTCGAAGATTCGCGGTTGGTGCTTTGGTACTGTAGTCTGTGCGGTACTCGGTGATCAATGGTGCAACGAATGGTTAGAGATCAATAGTCGTGGCTTAGCGATCTGATGCTTTAGCAGTAGTGATCCATAGTCGATACTCGGTGGCTCTGTGGTCGATAGCGATGCAGATGATTTCCCGAGTGTTTTGAGCGTGGCGATGGTAATTCCTGAGTACTTGTTGTTTTTTGGGTACTCATTGAGCTAGCGGTCGTAATGATTGCTTTGAGGCTGTTTTCTGAATAGCGATAGAAACTGTGGTCGTGGATGGTTTGCTTCTTATCTATGGATAGACAAGGGTATGATTCGAGTGTGTGTGTTGATGTCGGTCAAGTTGCGAAGAACTTGTGTCGAAAAAATGTTCTTCGGTATTTGCATGTGCAGGTGAGCATGGAGACGATCATGGTGGGTGATGAGGAGGATCGGGACTAGGATGGATAAGTCTAAGGTCCAGGCGATCCTGGATGTCACGCAAGGTGGTTAGGCTCACACTGGAGCATGTAGAGATCAAAGGTGGTGATTCGTGATGAAGCTATGGACAGTGCGGTCTAGGAGGCTTCGACACGAGCAATGATGGTACGTGATGAAGATATAGAAGGTGCTGTCTTGGAGGCTTGTCACGTATTGGGTTAGGAGTTATGGATAGAGTCCGTAACTGAGAAGATTGAGAGAGCTACGGATAGAGTTCATAACGTGGAGGACATACAGATTTGAATAAAACCCGTGTTAGAAAAGGTTTTAGGTCCCTTAATTTATGGAAGAGATAGAGTTTTGTGTTCGTGTTTGAGGCGGACAAGGTTTGGACATTAGCTTATAAAAGCAAGAGAGGCTAAAAGCTAATATGTGACTTTTGAGGAAGTTTTTATTGCAGTTCTGATATGGCTTTCATCGAGAAGGTTTTTAGGGGTGCTTGTGAAGGCACTTTGTAACTCCACGGAGATTCTGCAATAAAGATAAGTCTTCAGTCAATCTAGTTCTAGTTTTGCTTGTAGATTAGTTGTGATTACAGGTGCTGTGGATCTTACGATAACGTTTAAAGTGATCAAGCGAGCAGCTGTACGGAGCGACCAGGTACGCATCGAAAGTTGAGTGATTGATCAGGTGGTTCGGTTTTGAGTGGTCAAAATCTTCTCTGGCTGCTAAAAGACTCTAAGAAAGTGGCGACAATCATTCACTCCTCCTCTTTTAATTTCTGTCTTCGATCCTATAAAGTGCAAAATTACATTGAGGGTACAGGAGCTTAATTTCCGTGGAAGAAATGTTTTGACTGCTTCTCTAATATGGAAGTTAGTTAATTTGCGTTGTGCCTTGTCCATAGGTAATCCCACATGCCATCTTCGAGATCTTGTATGTCACCCAGTTCGTTAATCTAAGACTTGGACAAGTATATATGCTGACAAATCTACCGACAAGGTGTTATTTGTTTTCAAAGCGTGAGTTCTTTTTTGCTGTACCTTATGGATTATAGTTGTGGCTTATGATTTTTAGTTCTAATGTCAGCGCTTACATAACAAACCGAATATCGATAAGCCGTTTCAAAAAGACTATTCCGATAAGCTGCTTTGAAATAATGGTAGAGAAACCATCTAATTTATTTGTTTAAGAAAAATTATAAGCCAAAGCCATGTGGTCAAAACATAAAGCTTAGATTCCCCGGAAAATTGGTGCACTGTGGTGAAAGAGTCGAATGAGGTCCATGAATCTACTGAATATTCCGTATACAATGTATTGTACACATCAGATTTGTTTGAAGCCGTCATAACTTAAATTATTTGCAGAGAAGTCCAAAAATTGCTTAAAGACATATCATATTTTAAGTGACATTTTCTTTTCTTTCGAATAACGCGGAAATTTCTAGCCTATAAAGCGAAACTAGTGTGCCTAATTAATCCTCTTTTAATTATATAATAGACTATCGAGCAGCCTCTATTACCTATGAGATAAGTACGAGGTACTGTGGTACCGGCTACTAGCATAACAATGATCTCTTACTCATACATATCTATGTGGATGATATCATCTTTGTTGGTTCCTCTCGTGCTCTTGTTTCTATGTTTTGAGACACTATGAGTAGGAAATTCAAGATGAGCATGATGGGTGAGCTTACATTCTTTTTATGCTTTCAAATCAAGCAATCAAAATTGCGTACTTTTGTTCATCGGACTAAGTACACCAAAGATCTACTTCATCGTTTGATATGGGGACAGTCAAACCAATTTTCACACCCATGGGATCTACGACTGTATTGGATCCTGACTAAGATAGAGAGCCTATTAATCATAAGGAATACAAAAGTATAATTGGCTTTCTTTTGTATCTCACTGCTTTAATGCTAGACATACACTTTGCTGTGGGTTTGTGTGCTCACTTTCAAGCTTCTCCACATGCCTCACATCGTCAAGCGATAAAACGAATTTTCAGATATCTTCAGTCAACTTTGGAATTTAGCTTATGGTACACTTCTTTCTCTTGTCTTACCCTTAGAGCTTATTCAGATGCAGATTTTAAGGGTTATCGAATTGATAGGAAGAGTACGTCTGGCACATATCACTTTTTAGGCACATTGCTTGTCTCATAGACTTCTAGAAAACAGGTGTCTGTTGCACTTTCAACTGCTTAGGCTGAATATATAGCTGCTTCTTCTTATTGCTCCCACTTACTTTAGATGACAGCTACTCTTAAGGATTTTGGTTAAAATTAGATAGTGTTCTACTTTTCTGTGATAACACTAGTGCTATTAGCATTGCCAAAAATTCTGTACAATATTCCAGAACCAAACACATTGATATTCGCTATCATTTTCTTAGAGATTATGTTGAAAAGGGAGATGTTGTTCTGCACTTCATTGATTTTAATTCTCAAGTTGCTGATATTTTCACCAAACCGCTTAATTCTTCTCATTTTCTCATTTGCGGAGTGAGTTGGGTGTGTTGTATTCTATGGGATTATTCTGAGGGGAGCTTGATATTTAACTTTTTGGAAGCTTTGTTTATTATACTTGTCACATTATACATCAAGTCCAAGTCTTTGAAATCAAATGATGAGTAGAAGAACTACCTTTATCATATGTACTCATTTACTAAGCAGTAGTAGTCGAAACAGGTTGTAATTAATTTGCTCTACTTACACTAAAATAAGACATGGCGAAATACATTGACTAGATTAATTATAGATAGGACTTTGCGATGTTCATCTAAAATGATTAGCTAGATTGTGAGTCTTATTTTAAATCATGGCTATAAGGCTAGTCTGTTTCAGATTGCAGTCATTTATGATTACTCAATTGGCATGTCATTAAAAAATGCATAAATAAAAAGAAGTATGTTTCAAGCATACCATGGTTAAACAAAAAGAAAAGGGCACAAAAAGTGTATAAATCAAAAGAAGTATGCTTCAAGCATGCCACCATTTAATAAAAACAAAAAAATTGCTACAAAGATAGGATTATGGAAAGAAGTATGCTACGAGTATATCACATACTAAAAGATTTGAGTATGGAACAATAAGTTGCTATACAAGACTGCTAGGTCATCTAAATTTAATGTTTGCTTCACTTTTAGTCTTTGGTTTTTCATTGTAATGTCTCATTGTGCTCTCTGTAATTGATTTGGTCTTGGTTGTAATGCCTGTCATTAATCCAAATGCTTAATCATGCTAAAAACCTGTTTAGACTTGCTTTGTGGTATATGACTTTATATAATCTATGGAGCTCTACTCGGATGACTTGGATACACTCTTAAATCAATTCACCATGACTTGGATAATCTACAAAACTTCTGGATGTTTTTCTCTTGCTACTTTTTAGAATTATTCTCTTTCTGGAGCCCTTGATGATTTCATTGCCAAAAGGGGAGAAATTAGAAAAAGGGGGTGTTGTAGGGGTGGCCCAACCCCCCGTGACTGGGCCGTGCAACTAGTCCAACATGTAATAGGCCCAATAGTGTAGAGGAATATAACAACAGTGTAAATATACCAGTGTACCCCCATCCTTTGTAAATACTAAGGGGTAGAATGGGGATTTCCCATTCTACCCCACTCACATATATATAAGCCCCCAGGAGGGGCAAAGGGGCACATGCTCCTCTCATTCTCACCACCTCTCCACAGATCTGGCTCTCCTCTTCCTCTCCTACCAGTCCCCTCTTTCCCTGTTTAACCCGTAGCTACGACAGATGGCGCCGTCCGTGGGGATCGAGCGAAAAGTCGCTTCAGGAGCTGAGAGCCGTTCTTGGGAGCATACCATTTAATCCGTAGTATTGGTACCATTTGGCGCACCCTTAACAGATAAGTACTTCGCTCTGTTTCATGCATGCTGTATCGAATAGATCTGAGATCTAACCAAATCGCTCAGATGCTGAATCGAGTAGATCTAATCGAATCGCTTATTTCTGTGTTACTGTCGTCTTCGTGCTGGAGGCATTCATGCAGGAAAATGATTCCTGGGATGACTCGGTGGTACGCTCACATCTCTGCATGTGATTCCATGCCTCCGTGCTACCCTCTGCACCGGAAGCGGGCTCCGCGTGCTGTCGAGACCCGCTGCGCACCGCTGGCTTGGCTGTATGTGCGCTCCGCGTATACGTCCAGAAAAAACGAGTGGATACTTCGACCCGTGGACTCTGCGAGTGCGCCAGACTCCGCGCGAAGCGCACCTCGTCAAGCGGGCCTTCGCGCCCGCGAGCTCCGCCGTATCCATCCGTGCAATAGGAATTTATTTCGTCCGCCGCAAAGCCCGCATGCATGCAACAGGAGTTTATCCATCCGCCGGGAAGTCTGCATGCATGCATTAGAAATTTATCCATCCACGTGCATGCACCTAAAATTTTCCATGCAGGCATCCGTGGTGGCTAGGCGATCTATTCTTGCATGCGTACACCGCCAAAGTCCGAAGCAGCCTCCACACCGAACACCGCTTCGGCGCAGCCTCTGCGTGGGCGTCCATGGTCTCCGCGCTGAGCATAGCCGGGTGGTGGCGGACACAGAGCTTCGCCCGCCGCAAGTTCTACCGAGCTTCCCAGGACATCGGCGCGCACCAGCTTCGCCATTACAACGGAAGCGTCACTAGCCCAGCCATAGCTTCCACCTCCGCGCCGAGCCCTCGCCTGATGTCGAGCCTCCGCGCTGAGTCTCCGTCTGACGCCGAGCCTTCGCGCTGAGCCTCTCCGAGCCTTCGCGCCGAGCCTCTCCGTGCGACAAAGCAAGGGTCTTCGATTCCGCCCGCAGCCTCTATGCCCAATTGCGAAGTCCTCGGAGGTGCGGAACGCAAGGCCGGCGCCCACTGCGAAGTCTTCGGAGGTGCGGGACTTGCGAAGTCCTCGGAGGTGCGGGACGCAAGCCCGGCGGGCGCCAGGCGGCGCTGCATGGCTGGGTGAGGTCGCGCGAAGGCGGGCGCAGAGCCGGCGGGGTCCGGTGACTGCGCGCGGCGACGGACCGAGGCCGGGCGTAGTCTCGTATCCATCCACGTGCTTCCTCACGCAAGTTATCCATTCACGAAAGAGCAAGTACACGGGAGGCTTGTATCTCCACGTGCTGCATGGCTCCCGCGTTGCCCGCGTAGAAGACTCTGCGTCGTCCTCCGCGCCAGCCCCGTCTCCGCGCGTAGAAGATGGCCACCTCGACAGAGACTTCAGGCTCCGCGTCAAGCCTCGCGCGGAGTACACCTCGCCAAGCAGCAGCAACAGCGCCAGGACGGCGATGCTGAGCTTGCAGCTCCCGACTCGGACGGCGCGGGGGCATGGGCTGTGTAGCTAGGCGTCGGCCGGTGCAGGGCGAAGCCGGCGACCAGCGTGCCTGCGTCGCCGACGAAGGCCACCCCGCCGAGTGAGCTGGAGCCGGCCCTCCCGCGCCGGCACGCCGGGTTTCGCCCCGACTTCGCGACTTCGGGCCTCGCCACTGACTTCGCCAAGGTGGACTCCGCGCAACCGAAGATGGGCCCCGGCCTCCGCTCACCTCCGCGCCGCCGAAACCTGGCGCCGGCCTCCGCGCTACCGAGGGTGGGCTCCGACCTTCGCTTAACTCCGCGATGACTTCGCCGGTCTCCGCTTAACTCCGCGACAACCTGCACTGCGGCGGCTCCGCGCGACCTCGGCGACTTCGAAACATCGGCAGCGTCGGGCAGTGGTCTCCGCGTCGTCGACGCCTCGGGCGCGTCGAGTCCACACAGGCAGAGACCCCGATACATGGCAACGTGACTACGGCGTCACCAAGCTTGAGGCGTGCATGGGCACTCTGTAGATTGCACGGGCGCGGGCATATTGCAACGTCATCGACAAATTTCGTCCGTGTGTCTCCATCGAGACGCGAGCTCCTTGCCGCATGCACCCACGTCGACTTCAACCCCGCGTGCCCCCGCCTCGGCTCCACGATGACTTCGCCGGTCTTCGCTCAATCCTGTGGCGACTTCGCCGGCATGCCAGCGATACTCCGCCTCGGCTCAGTGTCTCGCGACGAGGCCTCCGCTAGATTCACGCAGCCAGGATCTTCGCACCCGCGGAAGTCTACTCCGCGGAGTCACCATACCACCTGGTACGTACTGCATATGGCTTTAAGGAAATGGTTACGCAGCATATTGTTTATTGCGTCTGTAGTTCCAGTGTAAGAGCATCTGATTTGGCTGTGTTTGCGTCTCCGGTTTTGGCCCGTTCTGTGCTCCGGTAGCATCTCATGCTTTCCTGCTACTGCATTCTGGAGCTTTTTGTTGTCGCAAGTCTTCGGCCATTTATTTGATGCCTCTGGTTCTCGTTGTTGATTTAAATCGCATGATCGTCTCGAGCGTCGGCGTAGTCTACGGACTTTAAATAAGACGTAGCGTTGAGCCTAGCTCCGCACGCGAGAGTCCGCGGACTATAAATAAGACGTAGCGTTGAGCCTAGCTCCGTACGCACCAGTCTACGGACTTTAAATAAGACGTAGCGTTGAGCCTAGCTCCGCACACGAGAGTCTGCGGACTATAAATAAGACGTAGCGTTGAGCCCAGCTCCGCACGCACCAGTCTACGGACTTTAAATAAGACGTAGCGTTGAGCCTAGCTCCGCACGCGAGAGTCCGCGGACTATAAATAAGACGTAGCGTTGAGCCTAGCTCCGCACGCACCAATCTACAGACTTTAAATAAGATGTAGCGTCGAGCCTAGCTCCGCACGCACCAGTCTACGGACTTTAAATAAGACGCAACGGGGGGACGCCTCCGCGCGCACTCTACGGAGTATAAATAAGACGTAGCGTTGAGCCTAGCCCCGCATGCACCAGTCTACGGACTTTAAATAAGACGTAGCGTTGAGCCTAGCTCTGCACGCACCAGTCTACGGACTTTAAATAAGACGTAGCGTCGAGGTCCGCCTCCGCACGCGCGAGTCTACGGACTATAAATAAGACGTAGCGTTGAGCTCAGCTTTCGCACGCACTTGTCTACGGACTTTAAATAAGACGTAGCGTTGAGCTCAGCTTCCGCACGCGCGAGTCTACGGACTATAAATAAGACGTAGCGTTGAGCTCAGCTTCCGCACGCGCGACTCTACGGAGTATAAATAAGACGCGGATGTTGTCCCTGCGCAGTCTACGGACTCTAAACAAGACGCGAATCCCACGCATGCCGTGGACACCGTCCTCGCGCATACTCCCCGGGGTATAAACAAGACGGGGATGCTGATCCCACGCTCTCTACGGAGCATAAATAAGACGCAGGTGGTCCCTGCGCAAGCCTACGGACTCTAAACAAGTCGTGAGCTGAGGTCCGCCTCCGCACGCACCAGTCTGCGGACTATAAATTAAGTCGTGCGCCGAGGTCTGCCTCCGCACGCGAGAGTCCGCGGACTATAAATTAAGTCGTGCGCCGAGGTCTCCTCCGCACGCGAGAGTCCAAGGACTATAAATCAAGTCGTGCGCTGAGGTCCGCCTCCGCACGCACCAGTCTGCGGACTATAAATTAAGTCGTGCGCCGAGGTCTGCCTCCGCACGCGAGAGTCCGCGGACTACAAATTAAGTCGTGCGCCGAGGTCTGCCTCCGCACGCGAGAGTCCAAGGACTATAAATCAAGTCGTGCGCTGAGGTCCGCCTCCGCACGCACCAGTCTGCGGACTATAAATTAAGCCGTGCGCCCAGGTCTGCCTCCGCACGCGAGAGTCCGCGGACTATAAATTAAGTCGTGCGCCGAGGTCTGCCTCCGCACGCGAGAGTCCAAGGACTATAAATCAAGTCGTGCGCCGAGGTCCGCCTCCGCGCGCACCAGTTATCCTCACGCACTCTACGGAGTATAAAAATTGCGCAATGGCCGAGACACTAGGGAGTGCCTCGCCTTAGTGATGCGGCACATGGATGTCGCACCTTCGAGCGCGTTACACCAGGGAGTGTATCGCTCCTTTTTGAAGCTAGGGCGGTCCGGCCTCCCTACCTCGGCGTGCATAGTGCCTTCGGCCTACCGCGGCGTGCGTAGTGCCTTCGGCCTACCGCGGCGTGCGTAGTGCCTTCGGCCTACGCTCCAAGCGCCCGCTCCCCGCGGGCACTCCTTTTTGAAGGTAGGGGAACGGCGGTCCCGCCTCCCTACCTCGGCGTGCGTAGTGCCTTCGGCCTACGCTCCAAGCGCCCGCTCCCCGCGGGCACTCCTTTTTGAAGGTAGGGGAACGGCGGTCCCGCCTCCCTACCTCGGCGTGCGTAGTGCCTTCGGCCTACGCTCCAAGCGCCCGCTCCCCGCGGGCACTCCTTTTTGAAGGTAGGGGAACGGCGGTCCCGCCTCCCTACCTCGGCGTTCGTAGTGCCTTCGGCCTACGCTCCAAGCGCCCGCTCCCCGCGGACACTCCTTTTTGAAGGTAGGGGAACGGCGGTCTCCCCTCCCTACCTCGGCGTGCGTAGTGCCTTCGGCCTACGCTCCAAGCGCCCGCTCCCCGCGGGCACTCCTTTTTGAAGGTAGGGGAACGGCTGTCCCGCCTCCCTACCTCGGCGTGCGTAGTGCCTTCGGCCTACGCTCCAAGCGCCCGCTCCCCGCGGGCACTCCTTTTTCAAGGTAGGAGAACGGCGGTCCCGCCTCCCTACCTCGGCGTGCGTAGTGCCTTCGGCCTACGCTCCAAGCGCCCGCTCCCCGCGGGCACTCCTTTTTGAAGGTAGGGGAACGGCGGTCCCGCCTCCCTACCTCGGCGTGCGTAGTGCCTTCGGCCTACGCTCCAAGTGCCCGCTCCCCGCGGGCACTCCTTTTTGAAGGTATGGGAACGGCGGTCTCGCCTCCCTACCTCGGCGTGCGTAGTGCCTTCGGCCTAGGCTCCAAGCGCCCGGTCCCCGCGGGCACGCCTTTTTGAAGGTAGGGGAACGGCGGTCCCGCCTCCCTACCTCGGCGTGCGTAGTGCCTTCGGCCTACGCTCCAAGCGTCCGCTCCCCGCGGGCACTCCTTTTTGAAGGTAGGGGAACGGCGGTCGCGCCTCCCTACCTCGGCGTGCGTAGTGCCTTCGGCCTACGCTCCAAGCGCCCGCTCCCCGCGGGCACTCCTTTTTGAAGGTAGGGGAACGGCGGTCCGGCCTCCCTACCTCGGCGTGCGTAGTGCCTTCGGCCTACGCTCCAAGCGCCCGCTCCCCGCGGGCACTCCTTTTTGAAGGTTGGGGAACGGCGGTCTCGCCTCCCTACCTCGGGTGCGTAGTGCCTTCGGCCTACGCTCCAAGCGCCCGCTCCCCGCGGGCACTCCTTTTTGGAAGGTAGGGGAACGGCGGTCTCGCCTCCCTACCTCGGCGTGCGTAGTGCCTTCGGCCTACGCACCAAGCGCCCGCCCTCAGCGGGCACTCTTTTCGAAGGTAAGAGAACAACAGTGTTGGCGCGTCTTCGGCGCTCGACTCCGCCGTCCGCCTTGTAGGCATCGCCTCGGCGGGACGGCACGTCTTCGGCGCTCGACGACACGTCTTCGGCGCTCGACGACACGTCTTCGGCGCTCGACTCCGCCGTCCGCCTCGTAGGCATCGCCTCGGTAGGACGGCACGTCTTGGGCGCTCGACGGCGCGTCTTCGGCGCTCGACGACACGTCTTCGGCGCTCGACTCCGCCGTCCGCCTCGTAGGCATCGCCTCGGCGGGACGGCACGTCTTCGGCGCTCGACGACACGCCTTCGGCCTCGACTCCGCCGTCCTCCTCGTACGCATCACCTCGGTGGGACGGCACGTCTTCGGCGCTCGACTCCGTCGTCCGCCTTGTAGGCATCGCCTCGGCGGGACGGCACGTCTTCGGCGCTCGACTCCGCCGTCCGCCTCGTAGGCATCGCCTCGGCGGGACGGCACGTCTTCGGCGCTCGACGACACGTCTTCAGCGCTCGACGACACGTCTTCGGCGCTCGACTCCGCCGTCCGCCTTGTAGGCATCGCCTCGGCGGGACGGCACGTCTTCGGCGCTCGACTCCGCCGTCCGCCTCGTAGGCATCGCCTCGGCGGGACGGCACGTCTTCGGCGCTCGACGACACGTCTTCAGCGCTCGACGACACGTCTTCGGCGCTCGACTCCGCCGTCCGCCTTGTAGGCATCGCCTCGGCGAGACGGCACGTCTTCGGCGCTCGACGACACGCCTTCGGCGCTTGACTCCGCCGTCCGCCTCGTAGGCATCGCCTCGGTGGGACGGCACATCTTCGGGGCTCGACGACACGCCTTCGGCCTCGACTCCGCCGTCCGCCTTGTAGGCATCGCCTCGGCGGGACGGCACGTCTTCGGCGCTCGACGACGTCTCCGGCGCTTCCCCGGTTCCTTCGTAAGCATTGCCTCTAGGGTCTGCGAGCTATCAGTTGCATCGGCACCCTCGTGCTTGCTGTCAGGGAACAGGGGGCTGGGGTGGTTGATCGCGTCAGCTCGCCCATCGGGACCTCAGCGCTTGCTGTCAAGGGAGTACTGTTGTAGGGGTGGCCCAACCCCCCGTGACTGGGCCGTGCAACTAGTCCAACATGTAATAGGCCCAATAGTGTAGAGGAATATAACAGTGTAAATATACCAGTGTACCCCCATCCTTTGTAAATACTAAGGGGTAGAATGGGGATTTCCCATTCTACCCCACTCACATATATATAAGCCCCCAGGAGGGGCAAAGGGGCACATGCTCCTCTCATTCTCACCACCTCTCCACAGATCTGGCTCTCCTCTTCCTCTCCTACCAGTCCCCTCTTTCCCTGTTTAGCCCGTAGCTACGACAGGGGAGAATTAGAGATGGAGAAATCTAAAAAATTTGCTCGTTGGAGTTGACAGGAGTTTTCTAAGTGTTCTGAGCTCTTCAGTGTTTTCTACTATGGTTTGTGCTTTCTTTTAGCTGTGGTACGTTCTTCTGCAAATTCTCTCATTCAAGAGTTTTTGAGATGTTGTCAATGTATTCTTCAGGAGGGATTGTGAGACCATGTGATGGTCGTGCATGCTGTTGATGTTGAATAATTGACATTTGGTTTTAATAAAATTTGCTTTTGTGAAAGTTTTGATCGATGCGCTTCTATGCTTGAGTTTTCAGGGTGGCAAAATGACCACGTTTGGTAGTCGGTGGTCAGAACAGCCATGTATCATTTCTCCAAACAGCTCTGTGCTGGGTGGTCTGAACGACTTTGTCCGATCAGTAGACTTCAACCACATCCGACTTCAACCACGTTGACTATGACCACGTCTGTCTTCGACCACATTGACAACGACCACATCCTACTCCGACCACATCAAGCTTCAACTATGGCAATCCGACTATGGTATTTCGACCTCATCATTTTTCAATCATGATATTTCGATCACGGAACATCATCTACAGCAGAACGACCAGACCTGGTAAAAGATGGTAAGTTACAGTACTTTTCGATAGTCATAGCTACAGTGTTCAGTTGATACTCGTGAACTTTTCTGGTCGATACTCATTACTTGATACTCGTGGACTTTTCTGGTGGTACTCGATAGTCATATATTTTACTGGTCGGTAATCATAAACTTTACTGGTTATTGGTCTTAGACTTTGTGATCGGTAGTCGTAGACTTTGCGGTCGGAAGTCGAAGACTTTGTTCTCGATTGTCATAGGCTTCACGATCTATACTCATAGACTTCATGGTCCGTACGAGTGCTTTAATTCTTACTATCTTCGAATACATCGAGTACTCGTGTTTGGCCAGCGGTATAACTGGCTGGGGCAGATGGTCGTAGTACTTGGTAGTCGAAATGACTCGGTACTTGATAGTCGTGGTTTCCGCGATCGTGGTCAGTGATCTGTTGTTGGAGATTTGTGGTTAGTGCTTTGGTACTGTAGTCTGTGTTGTACTCGGTGATCAATGGTGTAGTGAATGGTTGGAGATCGGTAGTCGTGGACTTAACGATCTGGTGCTTTAGCGGTAGCGATCGGTAGCAGGTACTCGATGGCTCTATGGTCGGTAACGATGTGGATGATTTTCCCGAGTGTTTCGAGCGGAGCGTTGGTAGTTCCTGAGTACTTGTTTTTTTCAAGTACTCGTTGAGCTAGCAGTTGTAATGAGTGCTCTAAGGCTGTTTTCTAGATAGCAATAGAAAGTGTGGTCGGGGACGATTTGGTTGGTGGTCGTAGATGGTTTGGTTCTTGTCTATGGGTAGACAAGGGTATGATTCGAGTGTATGTGTGTTGATGTCGGTCAAGTTGCAAAGAACTTGTGTCGGGAAAAGTTCTTCGGTCTTTGCATGTGCAGGTGAGCGTGGAGACGATCATGGTGGGTGATGAGGAGGATCGGGACTAGGATGGAGAAGTCTGAGGTCCAGACGATCGCAGATGTCACGCGATGTGGTCGGGCTCATGCTGGAGCACGTGGAGATTAAAGGTGGTGATTCGTGATGAAGCTATGGACAATGCAGTCTAGGAGGCCTCGACACGAGCAATGATGGTACGTGATGAAGATATAGGAGGTGCTGTCTTGGAGGCTTGTCACGTATTGGGTTAGGAGTTATGGATGGGGTATGTAACTGAGAAGATTGAGAGGTTACGGATAGAGTTCATAACGTGGAAGTGATAGAGATTTGAATAAAACCCATGTTAGAAAGGGTTTCAGGTCCCTTAATTTGAGGAAGAGATAGAGTTTTGTGTTCGTGTTTGAGGCGGACATGGTTTGGATATTAACTTATAAAAGCAGGGGAGGCTAAGGCTAATGTGTGACTTTTGAGGAAGTTTGTATTGCAGTTCTGATAGGGTTTTCGTCAAGAAGGTTTTTAGGGGTGCTTGTGAAGGCACTTTGTAACTCCATGGAGATTCTGCAATAAAGATAAGTCTTTTTGAATCAATCTAGTTCTAGTTTTGCTTGTAGATTAGTTGTGATTGCAGGTGTTGAGGATCTTACGATAACGTTTAAAGCGATCAAGCGAGCAGCTGTACAGAGCGATCGGGTACGCGTCGAAAGTTGAGTGATTGATCAGGTGGTTCGGTTTCGAGTGGTCGAAATCTTCTCTAATTGCTGAAAGACTCTAAGAAAGTGAGGACAATCATTCATCCTCCTCCTCTTTTGATTGTTGTCTTCGATCCAATAAAGTGCAAAATTACATTCAGAGTAGAGGAGCTTAATTTCCGTGGAAGAAATGTCTTGTATGTCACCCAATTCGTTAATCTAAGACTTGGACAAGTATATATGCCGACAAATCTACCGACAAGGTGTTAGTTGCTTTCAAAGAGTGAGTTCTTTTTTGCTGTACCTTATGGATTATAGTTGTGGCTTATGATTTTTAGTTCTAACGTCAGCGCTTACATGAACAAACCGAATATCGATAAGCCGTTTCAAAAAGACTATTCCGATAAGTTGCTTTGAAATAACGGTAGAGAAATTATCTAATTTATTTGTTGAAGAAAAATTATAAGCCAAAGCCATGTGGTCAAAACAAAGAGAGCTTTGATTCCGCTGAAAATTGGTGCACTGCGGTGAAACAATCGAATGAGGTCCATTAATCTACTGAGTATTCCGAATACAATGTATTGTACACATGAGATTTATTTGAAGCGGTCATAACTTAAATTATTTGCAGAGAAGTCCAAAAATTGCTTAAAGACATATGAAAACGTTCGGGGTGCCTGAGCGCAATGACACGTCAAATGCTCTCTTTGTAGTTCGAAATATAGTTGAGTTCGTTATAGAAGTCCATTACACACATATTTTAAGTGACCTTTTCTTTTCTTTCGAATAACGCGGAAATTTCTAGCCTACAAAGCGAAACTAGTGTGTCTAATTAATCCTGTTTTAATTGTATAATAGACTATCGAGAAGCCGCTATTACCTATGAGATAAGCATGAGGTACTGAGGTACCGGCTACTAGCGGCAATCCACTTGGACAGATTTTTCTGGCCGCAAAAATGTCATTGTAGACTTGGACCGCCGAATTAGCTAATCCGTTATACTTCGAAATTCCACTGCGGGAAGGAAAGTGAAAGGTGTCTCAACAGTCAATAAAGGCACCGTTGTTTTTATCGTTTTCATGGAACCAACTCACCTACTTCAGGGAAGAGAAATTTTTTTGACACACACAATATAACACATAGACGTACATACACACTACCACATGTACACACTCTCACATAACGTTTACGAAAGATTGAACGAACGGAGCTTGACGAAGAAATAACAAAGTTACCACCGACGTCTTGCTTACGACGGGCACATTACATCCCAGTAAAAAAAATCCTTCTAAATGAGACAAATAAAGGAAAACCTGAGGTTTGAACTTTGGTGGGCTAGAGGTACAAACACCTCCACTAGCCACCCAAGCAAGGCTTGATTCTCTAGGGAAGAGAAACTTGTACATGTGCGTATCTTCTATTCATCTTCTAAAAGCTATTTTCGGCTTTCTACTATTTTACAGTAATTAACTTTTAAACAAAATGTCTTTTTAAGACGGGATCAATAAGTTTGTTATAGTATACGTTATAGTGACTTTATTTATATCAGTCAAAATCATACGTAAATTTCTGTTACTTTGTAATCTTTCTCACAAAGTAGATCTAAATCCTAACAGAAAAAGTACAGTGTTGATTTGTTCTGTTTTTTTGAACCCGGCCTTCAACACGTATCTAATAGAACCAGTGTGCCTTGAAAACGATGGATGCCCCAAATGGGCCAGGTGACAAAAAAAAAAAACCAAGTCAGTCCACTTGCGTATGTGATCAGTCGAGCGCCACCTCGCCCGCGCTTACGTCGGAAACCACGTGGCGCTTCACGACTTCCGGTCCCAATTAAGGACTCCGGCGCTGCATTTTGCGTGCTATTAAAATAACCTAGTTAACTCATCTTAATCTAGTTAACTTAATTTAAGTTTTATGTTCGATAATAAACATTGTTAATCTAAATTTTTCTTAAAAAATAAAATTTAGGAGAGTTTTGTACTTGTTTAATTTATTCTACTAATTTAGTGGATTAATTTTATCCTAAGTTAGAGAGTTAAGACGCTTAACTAGATTAAATTAATCATCTCTACTCTAATAGTATTTGACGAGTTAAATCTCTAACCCACTTACTAACCCTAGACCAAACCACTTACTAACCCAAGATCAAACGGCGCCTTGGAGTAAGTCAAGTTTGACGATCAACGTGTCATGTATCAATTACCGGTAAACAATCGCGGCAAGCAAAGCAAGAAGGGCCAACGAAAATTATTTCTGATCTGGGTCTTTCCAGAAAAAAGACCTTACGAAGCTGCGGTGCGAAAAAAAGAGGAGAAAAGCGAGGTCACTACACAAGCTCTGGCTAAGTTGCATGTAGAAGGCACTGAGCAGCTCAAGGTGGCATGAGCTGCCGGGAAGCAAACAACCGCATACACACATAGCTGCCTATAAAGGGCAGAGGTGGTTGGGCTTACGCTAAAGTATGTGGAGATCAAAGGTGGTGATTCGTGATGAAGTTATGAGCGATGCAGTCGAGGAGGCTTCGACACGAGTAATGATTGTGCGTGATGAAGATACAGGAGTTGTTGTGCTGGAGGATTGTCACGTGTTGGGTTAGGAGTTGTGGATGGAGTCCGTAACTGAGAAGATTGAGAGATTTACGGATAGAGTTCGTAACGTGGAAGAGATAGAGATTTGAATAAAAGCCGTGTTAGAAAGGGTTTCGGGTCTCTTGATTTGAGGAAGAGATATAATTTTGTGTTCGTGTTTGAGGCGGACACAGTTTGAAAATTAGCTTATAAAAGCAGAAGAGGCTAAGGGCTAATATGTGACTTTTGAGGAAGTTTTATTACAGTTCTGATAGACTTTTCATCGAGAAGGTTTCTAGTGTGCTTATGAGGACACTTTGTAACTCAACAGAGATTCTGCAATAAAGATAAGTGTTAAATCAATCTAGTTCTTGTTTTGCTTGTATATTAGTTGTGATTGCAAGTGTTGTGGATCTTATGATAATGTTTAAAGCAATCAGGTGAGCAGTCGTATAGAGCAATCGGGTTCGTGGTCGAAAGCTGTGATTGATTAGGTGGTTCGGTTTCGAGTTGTCGAAATCTTCTCTAACTGCTAAAAGACTCAAAGAAAGTGGCGCTTCACCCCTTCCCCACAAAATTAAGTGCAAAATTACATTCAGGGTAGAGGAGCTTAATTTCCGTGGAAGAAATATTTTTGACTGCCTCTCTAATATGTATGTTAGTTAATTTGCGTTGTGCCCTTGCCCATAGGTAATCTCACATGCCATCTTCGAGATGGCTCTTGTATGTCACCCAGTTCGTTAATCTAAGACTTGGACAAGTATGTGTAGACAAATCTACCGACAAGGTGTTATTTGCTTTCAAAGGGTGAGTTTTTTTTTTGCTGTGCCTTATGAATTATAGTTGTGACTTATAATTTTTGGTTCTAACATCAGCGTTTATGTGAACAAACTGAATGCCGATAAGCTGCTTCAAAAAGATTATCCCAATAAACTGCTTCAAAATAACGGTAGAGAAATCATCTAATTATTTGTTTGAAAAAAACCATAAACCAAAGTCATGTGCCCAAAATAGAGAGAGCTTAGATTCCGCTGAAAATTGGTGTACTGTGGTGAAAGATTCGAATGAGATCCATGAATCTACTGAATATTCCGAATACAATGTATTGTACACATCAGATTTGTTTGAAGCTGTCATAACTTAAATTATTTGCAGAGAAGTCGAAAAATTGCTTAAAGACATATCAAAAGTTTGGGGTGCCTGAGCACAATGACACGTCAAATGCTCTCGTTGTATTTCGAAATATAGTTGAGTTCGTTATAGAAGTCCATTACACACATATTTTAAGTGACCTTTTCTTTTCTTTCGAATAACGCGGAAATTTCTAGCCTACAAAGCGAAACTAGTGTGTCTAATTAATCTGTTTTAATTATATAATAGACTATCGAGCAGCCACTGTTGCCTATGAGATAGTCATGAAGTACTGAGGTACAAGCTACTAGCGCCAATCGACTTGGACAGATTTTTCGGGCCGAAAAAATGTCATTGTAGACTTGGACCGTCGAATTAGCTAATCCGTTAAACTTGGAAATTTCACTCCGAGTAGGAAAGTGAAAGGTGCCTCAACAGTCAATAAAAAGCACCGTTGTTTTTATCTTTTTCATGGAATCAACTCATCTGCTTCAGGGAAGAGACTTTTTTTTTAACATACCCAATATAACATATAGACGTGCGCACACACGCACACCACCACATGCACGCACTCACATACACAACGTTTACGAAAGATTGGAGGAGCAAAAACGTCTACGAAAGATTGGAGGAGCAAAGCTTGACGAAAAAATAATGAAGTCACCGTCGACGCCTCACTTGCGACGGACACATCACCTCCCACTAAAAGAAAATCCTTCTTAATAAGACACGCAGAGTTAAACCTGGAGTTTGAGCTCTGGTGGGCTAGGGCTACAATCACCTCCACTAGCCACCCAAGCAAGGCTTAGTTCTCTAATGAAGAGAAACTTGTACATGTGTGCATCTTCTTTTCAGCTTCTAAAAGCTGTTTTTCAGCTTTTCACCATTCTATAGTAACTAACTTTTAAATGAAATATCTTTTTAAGATGAGATTAATAAGTTGATTATCATATATACTATAGTTACTTTTTATATTAGCTAAAATTACACGTAAATTTATGTGGTTCCATATTCTTTCTCACAAAAATAGATCTAAATCCTAACAGAAAAAGTACAGTTTTGGTTTGTTTTGTTTTTTTGAACCCGTTCAACACGTATCTAATAGAACCAGTGAGCCTTGAAAACGATGGATGCCCCAAATGGGCCAGGCGCCAGGTGACCCAAAAAAAAAAGTCAGTACTGCTGCATATGGGATCAATCCAGCGCCACCTCGCCCGCGCACACGTCGGAAACTACGTGGCGTTTCACGACTTCCGGTCCCAATTAAGGATTCTGGCGCTGCGTTTTGCTTGCTATTAAAAAAACCTGGTTAGCTCATCTTAATCTAGTTAGGTTAACTTAATTTAAATTTTGTGTTCGGTAATTAATCTAAATTTCTCTTTAAAAATAAAATTTAGAAGAGTTTTGTGTTTGTTTAATTTATTCTACTAATTTAGTGGATTAATTTAATCTTGAGTTAGAGAGTTAAGTCGTTTAACTAGATTAAGTTAATCATCTCTAATGTAATAGTGTTTGGCGAGTTAAATCTCAAACCCACTTACTAACGAAGACCATACGGCGCCTTGGAGTAAGTCAAGTTTGACGATCCACGTGTGATGTATCAATTACCAGTAAACAATCGCGGCAAGCAAAGAAAGAAGGGCCAACGAAAATTATCTGATCTGGGTCTTTCTAGAAAAAAGAACTTACCAAGCTGCGGTGCGGAAAAAGGAGAAAAGAGAGGGTCAGTACACAAGCTCTGGCTAATGACTTATGATTTTTAGGCTATTCGTGTTAGAGATTATAGAGTAACAGAAACTCATGTACGATTTTTGCTGATGTAAATGAAGTCAGTACAGTATGTTCTATAATTAACTAGAAAATCTTATCATAAAAAGATACCTTATTTAAAAGCTAGTTACCGTAAAAAGACTAAAACCTGAAGCTAAAAGTTGAAAAAGAATAGACCTCAAAAGGCACTGAGCAGCTCAAGGTGGCATGAGCTGCCGGGAAGCTAACCCCGCGCACACACACAGCTGCCTATAAAGGGCAGAGGTAGTTACATACATCTATGAGAGCTAAGCTGCAACACTTGACAAAAGGAAGCAGCAGTGGCGGAATTTAGGATGGCACAGGCCAGTACTGCAAGAGGTAGCCTGGAGATTGTGCCCCACGGCGGCGATCCGGAGGTTCCGCCGATGGACGTCCTGCGGCAGGACTCCCTCTACCGCGACGCGACGGCCCACGCCGGCCACCATGGGCAGGTAGTTCCTTCTTCTTGCTGTCTGACATTCATGAGCAAGGCAAGCAAACTTCCCGTGCGTTATTAGTACCTTGAAGCTATATCTGACTTCCTCGTCTGGTTAATTAAGAGATGAACGTACGTACGTACGTAGAGTAGAGTAGAAGGGACCCCTTACCATCAGTTGATTGATGATACGACGTACAGGATAGTTGGATGCGGACTCTGCGGCTGGGGTTCCAGTGCATCGGGATCCTCCACGCCGACCTCGGCACGTCGCCGCTCTACGTGTACTCCAACACCTTCAAGTACGGCATCAGCCACGAGGACGACGTCCTGGGTGTACTCTCGCTCATCATCTACAGCTTCGTGCTCTTCACCATGGTCAAGATCGTCTTCGTCGCCCTGCACGCCAACGACGACGGCGATGGTGCGTCGTTTCGAACATCTTGACCACAACTGAAATCTCATCTAGCCGTTGCGCGTTAGATGTATATGATAATGATCGATTGGAATGACAGATCGAAGTTGTTTGATTTGTCAGGTGGGACGTTCGCTCTCTACTCGTTGATCTCGCGGTACGCGAAGGTGGCACTGCTGCCGAATCAACAGGCCGAGGATGTGCTCGTGTCAAGTTACAACAATTATGCGAAGCCGTCAGCGACGCTGCGGAGAGCACAGTGGATGAAAAATCTTCTGGAGACGAGCAAACCAGCAAAGATTGTGCTCTTCTTCCTCACCATCTTTGCGACGGCGCTGGCCATCAGCGACTGCATGCTAACACCTCCAATATCCGGTACTATATACTTGAACAGACAACTTTATTCATGGTGGTTAATTACAAACTGTTCGAGGTTTCAGATGATCTGACGATTTTAATTTTTTTTGCTTGTGGAAATGATTCAGTACTGTCGGCGGTCAATGGCCTGAAATTGAGAGCACCTCATCTGACAACAGGTACAAAGAGAGAGCGAGAGGAAAATGAGTAACATGCATTTCCCTTTAATTGGTCATCCAGGATATCAGCAACAATAAACTGGTAGAGAATTTTAGTAATCTATTTGCTTAAACATGCGAAGCAAAAAGGAAATTAGAGAACAAGGCTTTGAACAATTAATTTGTCGCATGGCTACATGCAGCTAATAGTCCGCCCTATACGTGTTACTACTTATGTACGCCACCAAATTCATATCATGTTTTGCTTGTGACAAAATTGCAAAGACAGTAAAATCTAAACTAATTAAATCCAAAAGTTGACTGATTGAATTGGTCAATAGTTCTTGTCCACAAGATTATGAGTTCTTTCTTTTTTTTAAATGCTGCTACAAGTAGCTGAAGACCAAATCGTCACAACAGTTTTGCATAACTAGCTCTGAATCTGAGACCATTTGTTTTTCCACACATACAGAAAAGACCATGTAATTTCTGATTTGGTTACTTCTGAATAGATGAAGTGGTATGGATCACGGTGGCAATTCTGGTGGTGTTCTTCGCGGTGCAGCGCTTTGGGACCGACAAGATTGGTTACACGTTTGCGCCTGTTGTTGTTATCTGGCTGCTCCTTATCGGAGGTATTGGCATCTATGACCTGATCAAGTACGATATCGGCACCTTGAGGGCATTCAACCCGAAATATATCATCGACTATTTCCGAAGGAACAAGAAGAAAGGATGGGTCTCACTTGGCGAAATACTCCTTTGCTTCACAGGTAGCCTAAATCGTCTGACAAAATCAAAACAGCATGCTGATGATACTGCATTCACATTGATCATTTTCTTAACAATGCCACTCTAACTATTGTGCACTAAAGAAGTATAGACTAATTGGTATGAGAAGATTTCTGTACCATTTACTGAGCTGGAAAGAGTTGTTCTTTGTGACAGGCACAGAAGCACTCTTTGCAGATTTAGGATACTTCAGCATTAAGTCAATTCAGGTAAATTAATTAATGTTAATTTTCACATATTTTGAAATTCAAGTCGACGCCGATCAATATATAATTTATAGCATTGCAACATAATATATTATGCTGTGATCTAATCAGTTATGTATGTAGATTTTCTTTGACTGCCTAAGTTATTAATTTCTCCTTCTTTTGACTTTTAAAGGGGGAGAGGGGAAAATATATATTAACTATTTTGACTGGGTGTACTGTCTACTGTGTACATCACATTTATGTACTGTACCGTCATTACTTTCTGATGACCACCATAGTAAGAATATGAAGTAGAGTTTATTGGAAGTTGCACTGACATCACGAAGATGGAATTGAACAATCTTTTCATGTTTCAGCTGAGCTCTAGCTTTGTTTTACTCCCATCGGTGTTGCTCACTTATATTGGGCAAGCGGCATACCTAAGGAAGCACACGGACAAGCAATATATAACTAACGCTTTCTTCAACTCCATTCCAAGTATGTAATCAAAAAGAAATCTCAGTAGTATATACTTGTAAGTTCTTCATCACAAACTAAGTGGATGGCGCTCTCGGCTGTAATTTCAGGCCCTCTGTTCTGGCCAACGTTCATCCTCGGGCTTACTACATCAGTCATCGGAAGCCAAGCCATGGTTTCCTGTGCGTTTGCAACCATGTCACATCTACAGACACTTAGCTGCTTCCCAAGGGTGAAGATACTGCACACATCGAGGCGTTACTGGGGCCAGTTGTACATCCCTGAAGTGAACTTCTTTCTTTGCGTCGCTGCTTGTGTAGTGACCATAAGCTTCAGGACAACGGGTTTCATTGCCAAAGCACATGGTAAGAATGCATTCAAATACAACGGACCGTAGTTATTTCTTTCTTTTCTATGTATGTTCCTTTTGATCTACCTACTCACAAGCAGAAATATATATGTATATCTACACGGAGGCACTGACACAAACGTAAATGCCCCTGACTATACTTGTATGATGCATCTGTCCAAACAGAAATTTGCGTGGTACTTGTGATGGTCATCACAACTCTGTTGATGACAATAGTGATGCTCCTGGTATGGAAGGTAAACATCTGGTGGATCGTCGTCTTCTTCGTTGTCTTCATGTCAACAGAGACCGTCTACCTGTCAGCAGTTCTATACCAGTTCACGAAGGGGCCGTACCTGCCCTTGGCCATGTCAGCAATTCTCATGGTGATCATGATCGTGTGGCACTACGTACATGTGAAGCGGTACGAGTACGAGCTTGAGCACACCGTGTCGCGTGACGAGGTTAAGGAACTCCTCGAACGCCAAGATCTGAAGAGGGTTCCAGGAGTTGGGCTCTTCTACACCGAGCTGGTGCAAGGCATCCCGCCCATATTCCCTCACCTCATCGAGAAGATACCTACCATCCACTCGGTCATCGTCTTCATCTCCGTGAAGCACTTGCCTGTCCCCCATGTCGATGTCTCGGAGCGCTTCCTCTTCCGGCAGGTGGAGCCCAAGGAGTGCATGGTGTTCCGGTGTGTGGCGCGATACGGGTACCGAGACACCCTCGAGATGGCCAGCGACTTCGTCACAACCCTCGTCGAGTACCTCCAATACTATGTCCGGGACCTCAACCTCTACACCACAGGCGAGCCACTCAAGATGAGCTACCCTAGCATTCGAATTGATAGCTTCTCTTGGGATAGACGACCCTCAGGGCATGGCATCTATGCCGAGGAGATGCTTACACCAATCCAATCCTTCTCTGAGCTCACGATGCATCCCGTTGGCATGAGCAGCCGATTGGCGCAATTCCAGGTGATAAATCGGATCAAAAACATTCTAATCAATATATTATGTTATATTCTCATATGCTGGCGCTAATTGTGCATGTATATTTTGATACAAACTAGACGACCAAGATGAACCTAGAGGAGATGTTAAAGATCGAGGAGGACCAAAAGCTGATCCAACGCGAGGTGGATAATGGTGTAGTTTACATACTTGGGGAGAGTGAAGTGGTGGCCAAGCCTCATTCCAACCTCTTTAAGAAGATTGTTGTAAACTATATCTTCAAATTCCTAAGGAAAAACTCCAGGAATGGAGAGAAGATGTTGTCCATTCCACGTGGCCAACTGCTCAAGGTTGGAATCACATATGAAATCTAGATTTGTTGAGTATTGAGTTAGATGGGGGCTGTTCTGCACAAAGGGTCTGGATTTGTGCACAATGCATGCATGTATAGGTTGGGGGTTTGATGGGGCTGCGTGCATTCCTCTGTGACAGAAATAAAAGGATTGCGTGCATGGAAGAATCTATCCCTATGTCCCTACCTATATAGAGTGATATTCAACAACACAAATTTGCCTAGCAGATGAAAACGTGACACATAGATATGGTGTATGTAAATCTATTTTTGAGATTGTTTAGGCCTGTTTGTAACATTTCGTTCTAACGTTACTTAGGCTCTGTTTCAGTTTCATTCATAAATCAAACAGAGGCTATGCCATGTTAGACTATTACTCTATTTGTCTCTATTCTCGTCTACTGAGCAACTATCGTTTTTTACATCTAGATACCACTACTATAAAAGAGACTATACTGAGAGAAACCATCTATGTAATTATCACCGACGGTTTATACAAATAACCGTATATGATATTTTCACAGACGGCTATTCATACGAACCGTCTGTGATAATGCAAGATATCACAAACGATTCTTACTAATACCCATCTGTGATAATTCACAGACAGTTATTAATAAAAACCATATGTGATAATGGCAGACATCACAGATTGTTATTTATTTAAACCGCCTATGATATTTCACAAACGATTTTTATTACAAATCGTCTATGATAATAAAGTTATCACAGATGGTTTGTATAAAAAACCGTTTGTGATATGTTTCCTGACTTGCAATCCCCTAAAATTTCATAATCACCCGCTCACTTCTCCCCGAGATGAATTCGAGTCCAAGTAGCATTCTGTTCTGAGACATCTTTATTAAAACGGACATAACTTTTGCATAGGTATCTATTTTCGATGTTCTTATACTCGTTGGAAAGCTAATGATGAGCCCGATCTAAAAAGTGACCCACTTGCGCCAGTCACCCTCTAAGACCCTCAAAATCGGCCAACTTTGCATACCAGCTTGCATCACAAGTTTTTGGTTTCTATTTTTACCAAACTTTGTGATATTTCCTTTGGAATTTGGGGTTCACCACAATTGCAAAGTTGTAGACCTCATCGAAACCTTTCAAACAAGCATATATAAGCCATATAAAACTTTACTATTTCATCTTTCAAGACTAGTTGTCGACCCTCCTCAAGCCAATCCTAGCCAATTGAAACTCACCAACCCCTACCCTACGGATCGTAGCTCCACCTCTCCGTCCCCATGCTAAAAATTTTCGCACTACCGCCTCTCCCTCCCCTATAAACACTCACCCAAACCCAGCCTCCTCACCATCCTATACGAAGCAGACGACGCGCAAGTCTAGGACAAGCAAGGCACTGAGGAAGTAGTTGGCATGGCTACAAAGGCGATGCACAAGTCTATGAGAGGCAAGACACCGCGGAAGCAGTTGGCTACCAAGGCGACACTCAAGTCAGCGTCAGTGATGGTGGGCGTCATGGACATCTAGCTCACACGTTGCATCAGGGGTGATGAGGCCTCGTCGGCACGGATGAGGTTCTACTGTCTATTAGGATCTCTGCTTTTTCTTTGTTCTTGTCATGTTTAAGAGTTTGGTTCGTAGGATTAGGAGATGTGTTCTTTTCATATTCTTGCTGTGTTAGCTAGATGGGTAACCAACTCGTTATCTTATGTTGTTGTAATAGTAGATTCTAATCTTAATGGAAATTGAATGTGTTGCTGTATTTGTTGCTATATTTGCTTGTTTTCAAATGTTATAGTTAACATTTCCTAAGGCTGGTCGAAAATGGAAAAAATTTAGGTATAGAATGAACTATCATAGACAATATTGTGGTATAAACCGTCTGTGAAGGATTATCACAGACGACTCGAACCAAAGACCATCAATGATGTTCGCACATCACAGACGGTTCTATCTACCAACCGTCTGTGATGGAAAAGTATCACAGATGATTCTATATACCAACCGTCTGTGATACTCATCCATCACAAACGGTCGATAGCTAGAATCGTCTGTGATGTGCGAGTGTCACAGATAATTTTTGGTTTGAGCTGCCTGTGATAGTGTTCTTTACAGACAGTTCTAGTTACAAACCGTCTGCATTGTGATTATCACAGATGGCTTACAAACTATTTGCGATATCACATACATATAAATTCAGACAATTCAGAAAACTATCTGTGATGACAGTTTCAAACAGTCTATGATGACACATTTTGTAATAGTGTATACAAATTGATTGCTGTACTAAATAGATTTGTGATAAAAATAATGAGAAATAAATATAATATTGATACTGAAAAATCGGCAGTCGTACCGGTGAATCGATGAGCCAGCTATCTAATTAGTTCATATTGGCTTCTAAAAACTGATTTTCTATAGTAAATGACTTTTTTACAGTACTTAGTTTTCAAATAAAATGTATTTTCAATGTAGGGTATACTAGTTGATTGTAGTATATACGGCAACGATTTCATTTATATTGGCTAAAATTGCACACGAGTATCTCTCTCTACAATTTTTTTTATAAGCTGTTTCTATTCATAAGTTAAAGTCAAAGGCAAAGCCAAAGTCAAAAAACTATATGAATAAACCCTCAATACCTAGTCCAACTTTTTATTATGCTTGACAACCTCTTCCACGACATCAATAAGAGTCATGCAATTCAACTAGTAGCAGAGTTTGGCGTCTTGGTCCAGGGCGACATGGCCATCACGAAATGTTGTGCTTGTTGGAAATATAAGCACATGTAGGTTCAATTTATTCCATAAATAAATCATGACATCATGCACGCAAAATAACAGAACCATCACAGGCATAAAAGAACTAGACATGTAAACCAGGGAACTATACATGAACAGATCTAATACGGAGAACATGACTGTTACGTACCGATGATTCTGTTCTGACCAGTTTGGCGATGTTGACGCTGCAGGCACGGTGTGGATGACACGAGGTCGATGACGATTCGCCGAAACCGAACGACGAGGAAGACGAGCCAGAGCTACAGCAAGCAGTCGCGCAGAGCGCTTCCCAAAAACCTTATTTGCCCTCTCCCAGTGCAGGACTTCGAAGGCGACGGTTTCGGAGACCTGCTCTCCCGAACGACAGTGCACGTCGGCGGACGGGACGGAGTAGACTACGTGGGACGGCGCAGCACAATGGAGGAGGCAAAAACCCTAGATTGATTCGTGTCTGCTGTATGGAGTCGGCGACTCAGTATTTATGGAGAAAACAGGACGTGTGATCAAGATGCCTGCACGTTCTCCGTAACTCGTAACCGAAACGGATTAGTTGCGCGTAACCGATCCGGATTCACCGCTACTCAAAATAGCAAAAATAAAACTGCAAAAGGAGGCCGCGTCTGCGCAAGCATCTAGAGCCGATTTTGGCGGACCATTCACGCAGGTGCCGTGCACCCGCGCACACCGCCCCGCCCCGCCCGGCCCGGCCCGGCGAGGCGAGGCGAGAGAGCGCGCGTGTGATCCTCTAGTTCTCTCCCACACATGCCTCGAGTGGCTAGGAGTGCACCATCCCTTTTAAAGTGGTCTTCCTCTCCTAGAACTAGCAATGTGGTACTAAAGTTCACATGCATGCCTCCTTTGCATGAGTGGGCCTTTGAGATTTAAAAGGAATTATTCTTTTGTATGGGCTTGGCCCACACAATTCAACAATCCCCACCAGATCTCAAAGTCCCACAGAGATTTGCCTGAATTCCAATGTACTGTTTATATATCAGTGTTTCGATGGAGACTGATTAAGGTTGAACATCCACCTAGAACTCCGAGCTACACTTACTCACAACTTGAACAATGGACTACGCCTTAAATTGCAAGTTTGGTGCAAGCAAGCTTTACTTAGAGACTTAACTGATACTAGGCCGCCAGTAGGCTACCCCTCGGTTGGAGCGTATAAGTCATACTCCTTGGTCTCTTCATGAGCTTAGTAGGAGATTTTCCCAAAATCTCCGTAGACTGCGACTAACAGTCGGGCTCATATAGGTGTGTTCTTTCAAGAACGTTCTGCAGGATAACGTCTTCGCTTCTGAAAGCCAATGGAACACATTAAGGCCTTTAACCAACCTGCCTTGCAGTTTCTAAGAGTATTGCATCTTCACATAGAGAGGGTGAAATTACTCTCCTCCAGTTAACTAATGGCTTGTTTTTCCCAGATCCTAATTCACGGGATCTCCGATCACATAGGTTGGGTTACTACCATAGATAACTCACATGGGTCTCATACCCATCTCCTTCGATGCACTATCTATCACATTCCGTGATAGTCCCTTTGTAAAGGGATCTGCCAGGTTTTTATCTGTTTGGATGTAATCCAAGGTTATAACTCCAGAGTTTCTCGATTTCCTGACAGACTTCAATCGTCTCTTAACATGCCTAGACGATTTCATATTATCCTTAGAACTGTTCACTTTAGCGATAACGGTTTGATTATCACAGTTCATAAGGATAGCTGGCACTAGCTTTTCCACTGTAGGTAGATCCATCAATAGATCCCGTAGCCATTCTGCTTCAACAGTAGCAGTGTCTAGTGCCGCAAGCTCTGCCTCCATGGTTGACCTCCTCAAAATGGTCTGTTTGCAAGACCTCCATGAAATAGCACCACCACCAATAGTGAAAACATATCCACTAGTGGCTTTGATCTCATCAGCATCAGAGATCCAATTGGAATCACTATAACCCTCCAGCACTGACGGGTACCTAGTATAGTGAAGTCCAAAATTCGAGGTACCTTTCAGATAGCGCAACACTCGCTCAAGCGCCTTCCAGTGATCATCTCCTGGGTTAGATGTAAACCGGCTCAACTTGCTCACAGCAAAAGAGATGTCTGGCCTTGTTGCACTAGCTAGGTACATAAGTGAGCCAATTATCTGAGAATATTCCAGCTGATTCCTAGCAATTTTCTTATTCTTACGAAGTAACACGCTAGGATCATAAGGTGTTGGAGAAGGCTTGCTGTCAGAAAAGCCAAAACGCCTCAAGACCTTTTCCACATAATGAGATTGCAAAAGTGTAATCTCATCCTCACCTCTAACCAATTTAATGTTTAGAATAACATCAGCCACTCCCAGATCTTTCATATCAAAGTTTTGAGACAAGAATGATTTGACCTCATTTATCACACTGATGTTTGTCCCAAAAATCAAGATGTCATCCACATACAAACATAGAATAACTCCCTCAGCCCCACCATAGCGATAGTATACACATTTATCTGCCTCATTGACAGCAAAGCCTGCAGATGTCAGTGTTCTATCGAACTTCTCATGCCACTGCTTAGGGGCTTGTTTCAGACCATACAAAGATTTCAACAGTTTTAACACCTTGCCTTTTTGACCTTCTACTACAAATCCATCAGGTTGTTCCATGTAAATTTCCTCATCCAGCTCTCCGTTAAGAAAAGTTGTCTTAACGTCCATTTGATGAACGAGAAGACCATGTGAGGCAGCCAAAGCAAGTAGTACTCAAATTGTGGTCAGTCTAGCAACAGGTGAGTAAGTATCAAAGAAATCTTCGCCTTCTTTCTGAGTATAACCCTTGGCAACAAGCCGAGCCTTGTACTTTTCAATAGTACCATCAGGCCTAAGCTTCTTTTTGAACACCCACTTGCACCCTACAGGTTTGCACCCATAAGGTTTATTTGTCAGCTCCCAGGTTCCATTAGCGATAATGGAATCCATTTCACTACGGACAGCCTCCTTCCAGTAGTCTGCATCAGGGGATGCATACGCTTCTGAAATAGACTTGGGAGTGTCGTCCACAAGGTACACAGTGAAATCATCACCAAAGGATTTGAATATCCTTTGTCTCTTGCTCCTTCTAGGAGCTCCACTGTCATCCTCCTCATTGACAAGTTCATGTGTATGTTCAAAAGGTTCAGGTGATGTGATTGAACTGGGAATTATTTCAGAAGGTTGACTAGTAGTGTTATGTGTATCCTTCATTGGAAAAATATTCTCAAAGAATGTTGCATCTCGAGACTCCATAATTGTACCAACATGCATGCCAGGTACCTCAGTTTTAACTATCAAAAATCTATAGGCAATGCTATGATTAGCATATCCCAGAAAGACACAGTCCAGAGTTTTAGGTCCAAGCTTGCGTTTCTTAGTTATTGGCACATTAACTTTCGCCAAGCACCCCCATGTACGCAAGTAAGAAAGTGATGGTTTTCTCCCAATCCATACCTTGTATGGTGTTTTGTCCTTATTTCTGTTAGGAACTCTATTTAATACATGATTAGACGTTAGCAAAGCCTCCCCCCACCATGCCTTAGGTAAGCCCGCAGTGTCTAACATGGCATTCACCAAGTCAGTCAACGTGCGATTTTTCCTTTCGGCAATCCCATCTGACTCGGGAGAATAAGGAGGCGTCCTCTCATGTATAATGCCATGTTCCTCACAAAATAAGTCAAATTCGTTGCACGTTCTCCATAACTCGTAACCGAAACGAATTAGTTGCGCGTAACTGATCCGGATTCACCGCTACTCAAAACAGCAAAAATAAAACTGCAAAAGGAGGCCGCGTCTACGCAAGCATCTGTAGCCGATTTTGGCGGACCATTCACGCAGGTGCCGTGCACCCCCGACCCCCACCCCCCGCCCGGCCCGGCGAGGCGAGCGAGCGCGCGCGTGTGATCCTCTAGTTCTCTCCCACACATGCCTCAAGTGGCTAGGAGTGCACCATCCCTTTTAAAGTGGTCTTCCTCTCCTAGAACTAGCAATGTGGTACTAAAGTTCACATGCATGCCTCCTTTGCATGAATGGGCCTTTGAGATTTAAAAGGAATTATTCTTTTGTATGGGCTTGGCCCACACAATTCAACAGTGCTAAGATGAAGACTCTTGCCGACGTTGGCCAGCCTATCTCGAATGAAACGCTCATTCTCAATTATCTTCGCGGATTGCATGAGGACTATAATGCCCTCATTTCTAAAGATGCTAGTAATTCCTGCAACTACTTAAGGCTGATCAGTTGCGAGAATTATTAGCGCCTTTAGAAATAGAGGTGTTACAAGAGCTACTCTGAGATCGTCCCCTTACAAACTCCTTTCCGATTTTCTTGCAAACACACTCCATGCTTCTTCTCAATGAATATCAAAAGATTGTTCAAGCCAAGAATACCACTGCCACAGTCCTCTTCTCAACCAATGGTGATACTGTGCATAGAAATAATCATCGTGGCGATCGATCTGATGGCAATCGCGGCAGCAATGGTGGTGATTCCTGTAACCCCAATGGACGCGGCAATAGTGGAGGCAATGGCAACGGTGGCGGGCGCAGCAACCGCGGAAAAGGACGTCCAAATAGCAACAATAACTCCAATGGCAGGCAGGTGCCACAATACTATTCAGATGGCTCTCTCGGCTAGCTCTCCACCTCCTCTCCCTCGATGATCCAGGTTCTTGATTGCAATGGAACCTTCTTATCATCGTCTTCTTCGCAATAAGCTCTTCCTTTCTTTCGGAAGGCTAGGACTTCTTCCTGGGCCTCTGTTTTTTTTTTCCAAAGAAGGTACGTGAAAGGTTTGGTTCTTCGGTCACTTTTAAAGCTTCCTCTACGCAGCGCGAGTTCTTTCTTTCTGATGGTGACTTTTTAGTCCTTTCACCTTTCGGCTCAATCAAGATTGAAGTATCGATTGCCCTCCAATCTTGTCTTGGAGGGACTGCTCCTAGTTTTCATGTTTTTTAAACTTTATGATTATGGGTTCCGTTTACTTGCTGCCTCAAAGGATGCGGGTTTGTTCATCTATGGACTTCGTTCAACTGTGGGAAAAGATTTTATCCTACATTTTCATCTCTGGCACGACGGTGGTCTAAACTGGCGCCATGAGTATATGCTCCGACATGTCAGATATCTGCACACGACCATTGACTATGGCAGGTATACAGTAAACTGGTCGTAGCTACAATGAACTGGTCGTAGCTACAGTGAACCGGTCGATTTGCTGTGGTCATTACGTGCCATGGATCACGTGTATTTTTTCAGGTCTCTTCCTTTCTTATCTCTTGAGTATTGTTTCTATAAAATGGTTATTCAGATATAGAAGGAAAATGCCTATATATGTAACCCTTAATTCATTAATTAATTCATTGCGTGATTTCTCCAAAACACCACACAATTTCATGGTATCAAACATGATGGCTCCTACGACTGCACGTTTCTGCAAACCCTAGCTATCAGCCTCCATCTTCCGCCCAATCTATCCCTCTCTCTCATATGGCTAGCTCCATCGACCTGCTGACCAGGTGGCTTAGGCCGAGCAGGTTGCTTTGGCCGCCCACACAGCTCAGACTAAAGCCCCACTACTACTGAGGAAAGTCAGGTTCAAGCCATCATCACAGCTGTCATAGATAGTGCATGCCAGGAGGTGCTCACTGTGATCACTGTTGAATGCTAGTAGGCCCTAGCTGACGATCTCGCCCACGGCGTCACCAATCAACTGGACTACACCATCGTCACCCATCACGCCTAAGCTATTGGTGTCCTCAACATCAAGGCCCTCATCCCAATCACCCTCGACTTCACCTCTGCTAACTACGGCAAGTGGCGAGGTCTCTTCCTCATCATGCTCGGTAAGTACGCCTTGACAGCCTCTCTGACAATGCCCCCTTTCTGATTGGATAGATTGGGTACGCATGGACTGTGTGGTTTTGTCTTGGCATTATGGCACCATTGCTACGGACATCTTAGAGATTGTCATGTCCCCCACCAATACTATCGGCATCATGTGAACAAACCTCAAGCTCCAATTCTTTAGCAACAAGGAGACCCGTGCTTTGTACATAGAGGCGTAATTCCGCAACTTTGTTCAAGGTGATTTATTAATCTCAAATTTTTGCCACAAACTCAAGAGTATAACAGATGGTCTTGGCGATCTCGGCAAGCCTATCTTCAACTGGACACTCGTGTTGTCCATCCTTTGAGGCCTCAATGAGAAGTTCAGTCAAATGGTGTCAATCCTCAAGATGCAATGGCCATTTCCTACATTCATGGAGACTTGCTCGCATCTTCTCCTCAAAGAGATCATCAAGAACTCCAGACCGGTTGAATCGCCCTCCGTTTACTCGCTGCTAGACAGTAGGGCTCCCGCACTATGAGCCCAGGTGGGGGTGGCAGTGGCAACGACAGGAACGATGGCTACGAGAAGAATAGCAATTGCAACCGTTGTCGTAACAAGGGCACTAGCAGCAACAGTAGGCATGACAGCTCGGGCGGGACCAACGGGGCACCCACCACTAGCACCAATGGAGGTGGCCATGCGGCTGGCCAAGCCGGGCAGATGGGGTGCCCTCCTTTTTTAACCCATGGACCAGGACTACTCAGGTGTGGCCACACCACGCCGATGGCGTCCTCAATCGCACCAACTCCACCGCCGCACCTGACGCCCCATGCTCTCGCTGTCGCACCACCTCCCAGCCATCCCGATGTCCAATTCAGTTCGTCGGCCCCTCCTGGAAACATCGGCGGTTTTGGTGGCCCTCCACAGCCGCCGTAGTTGGCACCGTGGACCCCCATGTCCAGTGTTGGCTCCTAGGACCAACAGCACCTTGTCAACGCTTTTAATACAATGATGCTTACACTGCCTCCCTCCACCATCGAGTGGTATATGGATTCAGGTGTGTCTTCGCACATGACTTCAGACACTGGTACTCTCTCTGCTTTTCACCCTCCTCCACGTCTACTCCTTCTAGCATCATTGTGGATAATGGGTCAATGTTGCCCGTTACCTCCACCGGCTCACTGTGATTCCCCACCACCCATAAACCCCTCTCTTTGCGTCATATTCTTGTCACTCCACAGATAATCAAAAAACTTATTTCTGTTCATCAGTTCATAATTGATAATAATTGTTCTGTCGAATATGATCCCTATGGTTTTTCTGTGAAGGATCTTCTTATCAAGAGCATGATCGCCAGGTGCAATAGTTCCAGGGACATATCTATTTCACCAGTCCTCCACTAGCCCCCATGCTCTTGTCGCCACCTCCTCCTTTACGTTGTGGCACCGTCGTCTTGGGCACCTTGGTCATGAAGCTTTGTCTAAGCTCACGCAGTTCTAGTGTTTTTTTCATGTAACAAAATTGCATCCGAGCCACTCTATCAAGCGTGTTAGCTTGGATGTCATATGCGTTTGCCGTTCAGCACTTCCTCCTCTTGGGCTAGTCATATTTTTATTTAATACATTGTGATCTTTGGACTTCTCCTGTCGCCAGTGTGTCCAGTTACAAATATTATCTTGTTATTCTTGATGACTGCTCACATTTTCATTTGATTTTTCCTTTGTATCTTAAGTCTAACACCTTCACTCGCAATTCTCATTTTTTTCACTTATGATCGCACCTAGTTGGGCACCACCATAAAGAATGTCTAGTGTGACAACAATCGTGAGTTCGACAATTGCATCGCTCGCACTTTCTTCTGCACCCATGGCATTGCACTCCGCATGTCATGTCCCTATACTTCTCAGCAAAATGGGAGAGCCGAATGCATCATTCGCACCACTAACGACATCATGTGATCACTCATGTTTCAGGCTAGCCTCCCTCCCACCTTTTGGGTAGAAGCCCTCCATGCTGCCACCTATCTCCTTAATCACCATCCTACCAAAACGTTTAATTTTTCTACTCCCTTCTTTGCCCTCTATGGTATTGCCCCTCCTACTCACATCTTCATATCTTTGGATGCAAGTGCTACCTCAACCTAACCTCCATGGCCCCAAATAAGCTTTCACTGCGTTCCACCTTGTGTCTTCCTTAGCTATCCATCTGACCGCAAAGGTTATCAATGTCTTAATCTTTCGTCCAATAGAATCATCACCTCCCACCATGTCTCTTTTGATGAGTCCTCATTCCCCTTTGCCGAAGCCTCTCCTGTGTCTCCCTCTAACCTTGATTTTTATCCAACTGTGGCACTTCACCTTTGCCAATTGGATCATAAGTTGTTGCGGGACTAGGTACTAACAGATTCCCCCAAGCATCGGCCAGCCCTCACTAGCCACTGTCGGCAGGCCCTCGCCTAGTGGTGTTGACGCCCAACATCTGCCCCAATGGCGCCGGCCCCTATTAGCCTTCTCTGCCACACTGGGCCGTGGTCACGCTCAGTCGGCTCGTTGGCTCCTCTCGGCATGACGACTGCCAGCTCACCTGGCGATGGTTATGTGTCACCCTCGGCATCCACACTCTCATCTGTCGCTGCGGGTGACTCCGCCAACCCTGTTGTCCCTGATGGCTCCACACCTCAAGTTGATGCCAGAGAGAGCCGGTGCCATCTCCTGCCAGCCAACAGCTGTCCCTATTACATCGATAGCCAATGATCATCACATGGTTACGTGCGGAAAGTCAATATATTGTCTTCTAGTTCAACGGCTCAATCTTCAGGCCATAGTGGTCTCCTCTATACAAAACACCAGGACGCCTTCGCTGACCCTGATTGATGCCATGCTATGACTGAGGAATACAACGCTCTTCAAGCCAACAACACTTGGGACCTCATTCTGCGTCCAACTGGAGATACTGTGGTGACAAGAAAATGGATTTTTTGGCACAAATCTCCCTTGGATAGTTCTCTTGATCAGTACAAGGCTTGATGGGTTCTTTGTGGTTTCACACAGCGCCTTGGCATTGATTTTGATGAGACCTTCAGTCCCGTGGTTAAGCTTGCTACAATCCGCACTGTGCTCACATTGGCACTATCTCGAGATTGACTGATTCATCAGCTTGATGTCAAGAACGCCTCTCTGCATGGTACTCTATTTGAGACAGTCTACTGTGTGCAGCCCTTTGGATTGTCGACCCTGCTTGACCTGGCCATGTTTGTTGGCTCAACAAATTTCTCTATGGCTTGAAGCAAGCTCCTCGTGATGGTACATTCACTTTGCCTCACATCTCCTATCCTTTGGCTTTATGGAGACCAAGTTAGACACATCACGTTTTGTGTTCCACTTGGGTGCTAACATGGTGTACTTACTGCTCTATGTGAATGACATAATCTAGACTGCCACCCCTGATGGTCTTCTTCGCCAGACGATCTCAGCTCTCCAGCAAGAATTTCCCATGAAGGATCTACGTCAACTTCACCATTTTTGGGAATGTCAGCCCACTATCAGGAAGGTGCTCTCTTTCTTTCCCAGCACTAGTATATTTTAGACATCCTAGAGCGCGTCGGGATGTCTGCCTACAAGCCTTTCAACACACCTGTTGACATGCAGTTCAAGCTCTCTGGCGAATGTGCTCCAGTTGATGATCTGACTCACTACCGCAGTCTTGCTGGTGCTTTAAAGTACTTGAATTTCACTCGCCCCGATATTGCCTACGATGTGAAATAGGTGTGTATTACATGCATGATCCACGTGAGCCACATCTTGCTTTGGTGAAGTGCATCATGTGGTACCTTTGGGGGAATCTTGAGCATGGTCTCTTCATTCATCTCACTTCACCTGCCGAACTAGTTGTATACTCCGATGTTGATTGGATGGGCTGTCTCGACACACGTAAGTCCACCTCAAGCTATGACGTCTTCCTTAGTGACAACCTCGGCTCTTGGTCATCAAAGCGCTAGCACACCATCTCCCGGTCAAGTGTGGAGGCCGAGTACTATGCCGTGGCAAATGGCATCACTGAAGCCTGCTGGTTGCGCTAATTGCTCATGGAGCTACACAATTCACTTCACCACACCACCCTTTCTACTGCGACAATGTCAGTGCGGTTTACATCTTCACCAACCCGGTTTAGTATCAGCGTACCAAACATATAGAGATTGACCTGCATTTTGTTCATGAGTGTGTTGCTCTCGGTGGCGTGCATGTTCTTCATGTCCGAACATCATCGCAGTACGCGGATATCTTCAACAAAGGTCTGCCTATGTTCGTCTTCACCGAGTTTTGATCCAGTCTCAATGTTTGTTCTTCTACCGTTCCGACTATGGTGGAGTGTTAGATATCTGCATACAACCATTGACCATGGCAGGTGTATAGTAAACCGGTCGTAGCTACAGTGAATTAGTCGATCTGCCGTGGCCGATCTACCGTGGTCGACCTACCGTGGTCGATATGCCATGGTCGTTACATGCCATAGATCATGCGTAACTTTTTAGGTCTCTTCCTTATCTCCTAGGTATTGTTTCTATAAATTGGTTGTTCTGATATAGAAGGAAAATGTCTATATATGTAACTCTTTATTCATTAATCAATTCATTGCGTGATTTCTTCAAAACACTGCATGCTTTCATGGCAGAAGAAAAATTAAAATGAGCGGACTCTGCTTTCATCTGCGAAGAAGAGATTCAACTTCTCAAAATACTAAGCATGTGCATGCTTTCATGGCAGAAGAAAAATTAAAATGAGTGGACTCTGCTTTCATATGCGAAGAAGAGATTCAACTTCTCAAAATACTAAGCATGTTTCCTTTGCCAAAACCACTGAGCATTTTCCAACTGGAGGTGATTTGTCATTAATTAAGGTTGGATGGATCTTTGTGCCTCAGCCTGCAAAGTCAATTCCGTCGGCGACCTTCTTCGCCGGACCATCGAGTTGTCTGGGCGGACCACTTTTTTTTTTAGAAACGCTTAATTTCTACACTAACATAAAAAGCACCGGATTGAAAAAATTCTTTAAAAAAGTGGCTGATCCGAAGGATCTTGACTGTCCATCAAACTTAATCAGATGGTTGCAATTCGTAGTGTTCTCCACCCTAAATAAATGCATGACAATTAAACACCGATGTAAGTCTTGTTTATATTGACTTCTAAAAACTGCTTTCTAATAGTAAATGGTTTTTTTACAGTATCTAACTTTTAAATGGAGTGTCTTTTTAAAATAGAGTCTACTAGTCAATTGTAATATACGCTGTAGTGACTTCATTTATATCGGTCAAAGCACATGCAAGTGTCTCTCTACAAGTTTCTCTATAAGCTATTATTATTTATAAGCCAAAACTAAAAAACTAAAGTCAAAAGTCAACATAAACGCTCGTAATACGCCTCATAATAAATTTATAGTTTTGACCAAATAAATTCCTCATGTTCCTTCCCCTAATAAATCCCCCATCTCCTTCTCTTTCTCTCTCCAATGACCTCAATCCTTATCCAAATCCAGTAATGCCACTGGATGTCTGTTATCCTTATCCAAATCTGTACCTATACTATTAGGTATACCCATTTATATTTAGGTATGAGGAGGGTAATATCCACTTACCTATCTTTGCACGTACCCATTTAAACCTAAGGTTGAGAGCGTATTTGGACTATCCATGAACTTGAACTATCCATGCTCAGCTATAGGGTTCTTATAAAAGCATGTGGGGCCATCATATACCTGTGCTCGTCAATTTGCACAGAGTAGCTTCATACACACATAATCATTTCCAACAAATTTCAGTCGATTTCGTAAAACTTTTGTGGTGTGAACGCTAGGTTGAAATTTTAAATACCAAAGTTTTACGAAAACTTTCTATAAAAACATGTGGGGCCTACGTATGCACCTAGCCCTACCAATTTGCATAGCGTAGCTCTCCTACATGCATAATTATCTTCAACAAATTTCAATTGATTTCGGAAAACTTTTATATGATGTAACACGAGGTTAAATGCAAATACCGTAGTTTTACGAAAATTTTCTTCATAAGTCTCTTTTATTTAGCCCCTTATTTTTCTTCTTCTTTACCCACTGGTTTATCCACACTCAGTAGGTATGCCTTTTTTATTTAAATATAGATAATACTACTTCAAATAAATATAGGTAAAATTAAGCATAGATTTAACTTATCTCTACCTGCCAAGTGGTAACCCGGACCAAATCCCCATGGAAGCCATGTGCTCCCATCCCCTCCTCTGTGTCTGTCAGTCCTCTCCCTCCCGCGCCCCAGATGAAGAGGAATCGGATTCTCTGCAGTCGCATACGGCGACTGTAGAGTGAAGTCGCGAATCTGAGCCGTCCAATCGGGAAATGGATGGTCCAGATCGGTTTTGTGCTACAGTAGCACAAAACCGATCTGGACCATCCATTTCCCGATTGGACGGCTCAGATTCGCGACTTCACTCTACAGTCGCCGTATGCGACTGCAGAGAATCTCATTTCGATGAAGATGGGGTCCGGGTACATGGCGAGCAGCGCCCTGAGGTAGGCGAGCGCGCGAGGACGGAGCAGCGCGGTGGCGTCCATGAGCAATGCTATCAGGCTGCGCTTGGTGCCCCCGCCACCGGAAGACGGCGACTCCGCCCACGGCCCCTGTCGCCTACATCTCCTTCCCTCGCTCCCCATCCTCTCCTCAGCTCCCTTCATCACGCTCCTGCACCATGGCCTTCCCGTCGGCGCCCTCGATCTGTTGTATACAGGCCCTCTCTGCTGGTGTTGGCGCTGCGATGGTTCGCCGCTGTAATCGCCGTGCCTACCGCTGCAACAAGCAACAGACAACCCTCTCTTTCCTTCTTCTCATTTTCTCTCTGTGTCAATCTCCCGCCTAATTTGTTTTTGCTTTAGATTTATTGCCAAATTAATTTTATTACTAATCTTTTGTTCTATTTTGTTTTACTAATTTCTTGGGTTTATTAGGCTCAGATGGCTGGCATAGGATGAGGGGATGGGGCTATGGGAGGCGAACTGCTCCTTTGGTGGTGAGATCAGGCAAGTCATAGCCTCACTCCACACCTGCTTTGGTGGCCTGTAGAGTATGAGAAACAAGGTGATGATATGGATGTGAGCAATGGAGCGCAAGAACCTCTTGATGGAAGCAGGAAGGTAACGAAATGCATGAGTCGCTCCGTGTAGCTTTTAATTTAATTGTAGCATCGATTTCAGATTTTTTTTAACAATATCTAAGTGCTTCGATGCAGGTTCAGGAAATGTTAAATGCAGTTTGCAAGAACGATTTCTACAGAAGGATAGGAACATCACAATATTATTAAAAGTCATTTTTTTGTAGGACCGGATAGGGTAACAGAGGGGGTGAATAGTGCCTTTCAATTTTTCCCCTAAGTATTCACTTAACTATTTTCTCCGATAACTACAAAGCTATGAAGGTTAGGGTTGAAATCCCACTTGAAAGCCAAAGAAATAAAGTCGAACACAACTAGACAGTAGGGAAATCAACGAGGTCAAAAGCTGACAACGTGGTCAAAATTCGACTACCAGTAGGAAGTTCAACATGGTTGGATATCGACTACCAAATGGAAATAACCGTAGTCGAGAACTGACAGTATATCAGAAACCAGTGTAGTTGGAAATCACCTCTCGCATTCGACGACCAAGGAGCAGTCGAAAACTAACATAGTCGATAACCACTGAGACCAAAACCAATGTGATAAAAAATGGATGAAGTCGAAACTAACGTAGTCATAAACAATGTGGTCAGACGCCAACGAGTGGTCGAACCACCAACATGGTCGTAACCAGTTGGCAACCAAAATGATAGAGAATCAACGCGGTCGTAACAAACATGGTCGAACGCCAATGAGTAATCGAACAACCAACGTGGTCGTAACCAGTCGGCAATCAAAGTGATAGAGAATCAACAAGGTCGTAAATAATGTGGTCGAATGCTAACGAGTGATCGAACAACTAACGTGATTGGAACCAGTCATCAACCAAAGTGATCAACGTGGTTGTAACCAACGCGGTAAGAAACCAATGAGTGATCTGGGACCGACGTGGTCGATTTAGTTCAAAAACCAACCAGTGAAATCGACAATCAGTGAGCGGTCGAAAATCCCACGTGGAAGGAAAAGCACAAAGTGGTCGGAAGACTAAACAAAGTCAAAAACAATGTGATGCAATGTAGAACTTGACTATGATCGAAACCAACATGATCATAAATCAGGTCGATATTCTAGACAGAGAACTGCACCGACTGTTTTAGTTCTGATTCAAAACAAAAATAGATGGGACTTTTAATCCGTAGATCCAAATGATGTGAAACTTTGTAGAGATCATCTCTACGATACATTTTTCAGTTTGTTGAAAGGTTACATCAAAACAGAGTCAAAATCAAAATCGGTGAATATAACTAGCTCGTGCGAGGGTGATGACCAAGATGAGTCTAGAGGAATTCCCACATGTCACAGTAAGTTAGAACACCAAAGAAATTGGCTCAAAAATCCTTGGATCAAGAAATCACACTTTGAGGCTAAATCAAGAGCAAAACAACCAAATCAAGATGAATCTATGAAAATATGCAAAGATTGATGTATTGCTCACTTGAGAAAGTTAAGTTTATAACCACTCCACCTTAGAAGACAAAGTGCACACCATGTGCTCGACTCTCAAAACCTAACCCTAAACAAGCAAGCACATGAGAGAGACGTTAGATGGTTAACCCTACATATCTCCATCCCAACTCCTTTTATAAGTGGACAACCAGCCACCTACACCCCAAAATAGATTCTATCCACTATTATAATAGGGGAACCCATTAACTCCTACACATTGGTTTTACTCACTCAAGTTCATTTATGCATGTTTTTCAAAGCATATAAGTGTGCATCCGTTAAACCCTTAACCTTGATCTGCCTTGATCAAACCAGCTCCATCTTGACCTAAACTATTCTCCAACGCATCGTCCATATGCCGCGGTTTTGATCCAAGATAGTTTCTGGTATTTTGGTTAAAATACCAAAATGCCTCTTGTTGACCTGGTCATCACCATTCTTTGCAAGCAATTGCCATGCTTGTCATGTATAGGTACACCACTACCTTACCATGTGCCGTCAAGTCTCTCCCGTCTTGGTTCCACCGAACCATAACTCACTTGGTTGTGCAAGCCACCTGGTGTCATCCTGCCTTTCGAACTTGCCTTCAACATTTTCACCTTTCTCGTGCCATACTTGAACTCACCATCTTACCTAGCATCCTTAATCATTCTGGGCCTCGATTCCTCCATAAGCCTAGCCCCGATCACCACCGTTGACCACAGTTGACTCCAAGCGACCCTGCACAACCAAGACAAAGAATTCGTTTCCAGGCAGAAGTACTTTACAACTTGACCTACATTAGCCAAGATATGCATAATGTAATCTTAATCCAATGACTTGAGTCAACCTAACTAAATCCATGACTCAAATCCCAAAATCCTTAATTTCTACCCAAACCAATTCGACAAAGTGTAAACTTTGCAAAGCCAACTGAACACTCCAACAAACATTGCAATGGTTATAAACCTATCAAATGTAGGTATTGGAATGTGGAAAATTATTCAATTCGTATTACAATAGCTGCTCCAATTATAGCTGGTGCTATTTCCTCATGCCACCATATTTCCCCCCATGTGACTTCCTCTCTTGGCCCCTCTGTCTCCCTACTTTGGCCCTTGCACATGCACGCAGCCAGGCGCTCAGCTCAGGTCTCACCTTGAGTTAGCCACATCTACCATTGCGGCCCTACCGGCTGAGGTGAGAGCTAGATCGTGTTCTCCCTTTTTCCTAATATGTCTACTTTCTACTTGGTTTGTGAGGCTTATGTTGTGCTGTGCTGTGAATGTGCTATGAAATGAATGTGGAGACCTTACTTGATTCGGGTTGGTTGGAGATGAGAAGGTGACAACAATGGCCATGGTGGTGGTGATGCACTGCATGCATTTTTGTTAGTCTATCTCACCTCCTCCTTATCCCAGTATGGTTTGACGTGGTCTTGGTGGTCCTTGGTGGCTTGCGGTTGTCACGGACCCCATCTTCATGCCGTCGGTCTTCCCCAACTCCCTGTGGGCTCTTCTCCTCCTAGCTCTACTCTTTGTTCTCTCTCTGTTGGTGGTGCTTTCTCGGTGGCTATGGGCAATGCGGGGGATGGCTGTCGGTTTTGGCACTTCCCTTGGCTTGCGAAGGCTCCGGTAAGGGCAGAGGAAATTTAGGACTTGGCCTTTTGTTTGGTCTTAGTCCTCTGGTGGCTTTCTCAATGGAAATGGGTGTGTTAGTTTCGCTCATTGCTCTCTGGTTAGCTTTAAGAGGAAGAGGGAGGGTTGGCTCTAGCTGGCACTGGGCTCAGTCTTATCATTATCCCTCTCTTTGTTTGTTGTGCTTGGCTATGCTCACCTGTCTTCTCACTATTGCCGATGTGTCGTGGCTGGCTGTGTGGTAGTTTGGTCTTATCTCTTGCTCCCTCTCTCCCTCCTATTTGCTTGGTAAAGTGAGGTTTCATCTCACGGCAAAAAGCCCGTACGCCTAAAATGGCATTGTGGCTTGGATTGGTTTTATCAAAGGCTTACTGGTATTACAGCTTGATGGAATGCTAGAGCCAGGCTGTACTCCAAGGCATGACTTTGCTCTGCTCAAGTGTTAGTGTTAATTTCAGTGATTCAATAGTTTTATATTTGCTTGGCAATGCAGATATTCGTGATTGTGATGTCCATACATGAGTATATTTTCTTCTACACTTAATAACCCCTATCCTCTTAATTGTATCGTGAGCTCCCATGATTGTCACCTCATGTTTGGCTAATGTTAGCAATTATGCTGTGTTTTTGCTTCACATATGAAAGATAACAGTTGTTTACTTTCCTATTAATTAGATGGGCAATAACATACGCTATTTTCTATTTTTTATTCTAACGCAGTTAAGATCAATAGATACAATGTTTCAATTGTTTAGGAAACTAGTAACTACATTTTTTGGTGACGTGGATTACATATGTATGGCTCCCTTTTATATTTATGTTAGACCATATAGATGGTCGTAAATTAAGAAATGATGAATAATTGATAAAATATTTGGTAAATAAAGAGATAATGAATAATTGACATTTGGTTTACTTTGGATTTTGCATTTGTGAAAGACTTGGTCTGTGTTCTGCTTCGAGTGCCCTCAGTCGGCTCCTGCATTAAATTACAACCACGACATGGCCAAACGACCACATACTTTAGACTTCGACCATGGCATGACCACGTCTAGCTTACGACCACGTATAGTCTTCGACCACAGTAGCTATCAACCGCGTCTAGCTTATGACCACGACAGCTTTTGACTACGGCAGTTTTTGACCACGTACAACTTTCGACCACGGTAGCTGTCGATTACATCTAGCTTCGACCACGGTAGTACGACTTCGATCTTTCAACCACGGAAGTATGACTTCGATCTTATGACCACGGCCGGTAATCGTAGACTTTACTGGTCGTACTCGATAGTCAAAGGCTTTGCAGTCGGTGGTCGTAGGTTTTGCAGACTGTCGTCATGGTTGTAGCTACAGTACTCGATGGTCGTAGGTTTTGTAGACTGCCTTCATGGTCGTAGCTACAATACTCGATGGTCGTAGGTTTTGCAGACTACCGTCATGGTTGTAGCTATAGTACTCGATAGTCATAGAGTTTACTGGTCGTACTCGATAGTCGAAGGCTTTGCAATCAGTGGTTGTAGGTTTTGCAGACTGCCTTTATGGTCGTAGCTACAGTACTCGATGGTCGTAGGTTTTGAGACTGGTTTTATGGTCGTAGATTTGGCAGTTTTGTCGATACTCGTAGACTTCACAATTTGCTGTTCTGTCTTCAGTAGTCAAAGGCTTAGCGATCGGTTGACGTAAGCTTCACGGCCGATACTCGTAGACTTTCATGGTCGATACGAGTGCTTCACTCTTGTGGTTTTCGAGTACGTCAAGTACTCGTGTTGGACCAATGGTCGACTGGTCGGTGTGTGGTGATCGATGATGAATGGTCGTTGCTGTAGTACCAGGTGGGTACTTGAGGATTGAGGTACTTGTAGTCGGAGGACTCGGCACTTGATAGAAGTGGTTTCTAGTCGTGGTAAGCGGTCGTGTGTTAGAATGTTCTCTGTACTCGTAGGCTTCGAGTACGTTTTGTAGCTGGGATTTGTGATCGATACTCGATAGTCGGTCAGTAGTGGTGCGAGTGGTTTCCAAGTAATTCTAGGTTATGATTACTCTAAGTTAGCGGTCGTAGTGAGTGGTCGGAGGGTCTGTTCCAGTTAGCGATATACTTTACTAGTCATAAATGATCTGGGGCATGGTCGTAGAAGGATTGATTCTTGTCTAGGGATAGACAAGGGTGTTTTGCTCATGTGTGATGATTACGGTCAAGTCGGGGAGAACTTGTACCGGGAGATGGTTTCTTTGATCGTTGCATTATATGTGTGTTGTATATAATTTTTGTTACCATATTGATTCTGAACTATATTCATTTTGTATTTATGACCGATACTACCCGTATTTGTATTTGCATGTTTGACTTTGTTTTTGAGAAAAAAAAATAAAATAAGATACGAAATGAATGATTTCCAACCATATCCGGTCCAATTGCGTATGGAGAAGCGTTTGATCTACAGCCATGCCTCAGTTGCATTTATTTAATACTGAAAAAGACAAATACTTCGTGAGCACTGCACCATCACTATTTACAACATATGTCATTTTCAATGGATATGTGGCCGATATATATTTATTATACAACGTCAAGATTCAAAATGAAATTATGTGTTTTTCCTACATCCATCTAGATTCTATACGCACATTAATCTGTTTAGGTATTCAAGATTTATATGTTTTCCCTATATATAAGAAGGGGTGGCAAAAAAGCTCGATAGGGGGCTCGTTGGCTCGGTTCATAATTACTTCAATTATACTTATTAATTAGTTAAACATAGAAATGAGTTAATTTTAAATAAATTTGAATTTTGCTCTAGCTCGGCTCCTTAGCTCGTTTCTAAAAATACTTCTAAATTATATGTAAAATGATATGAAATCAAACTGTGTTAATTTTAGAAAAAGCTCGATAAGTACCCCTATTAAGAATCCATCTGGAACACAATATTTTTTGTAAAAAATAAAAAATAGAACATGATGCCCATGCAGGTGTGCAGGCCACTGGGTTAGTTTGATATTAATAACAAGAACTAGCCACGTAGACGTGGCGCCACACCACGCCAACCATCGTGTGGACCGAAGTAAAAGAGCGAAAACTCGCAAAAAAGAAAGCGTAAGGGTTTTTTTTAAAAAAATCGAGGGCCTTTTCGCAATAAAAGAATAGTAGAGGGGCTTTTTCGCAAAAAACCAAGGGCCTTTTCGGAAGAAATAAGGGCATGTTTGTAATTACGGGAAACCACGGGCCGCTACCCAGCAAAAAAAGTGTGTAGGGGCTTTTTCGCAAGAATCTAGGGACCTTTTTGCGAAAACCAGGGACCTAAACGTAATTACCAAATCTTTGTGGGCTGTTTCACAGGGAGTGACACGTGGATAGGCTCGGGGGACAGAGAGTCCCCATACTTAATATACGAAGTACTAGCCACGGAGGCGTGGCGTCACGCCACGCTAGTTTTTGTGTTGAGTGAAGCGAGAGAAACGACAATTTGTAGAGAAAAATTGGAGGGTTTTTTGGGTCCAAAAGCGATGATGTTTTTGTAATAAGAGGATAGTGCAGGGTTTTTTTTTCAAAAAGCGAGTCTTTTTGGAAGGAATAATGGTTTGTTTGTGTTTGTGAGAAATTGTGAATTGATACTGAGTAAAAATAATTGTGCAGTTTTTTTGGTCGTAATGAATTACATATGTGAAAGGAATTATGTATGTGAAAGTTTTAGTTTTTGTACGTTGGTAGATAAGATAAATACATTATGTTTTATCTGTGAATAGATTATGTTTTTTGTACTGTACACAGTTTGCAAATAAATGGGTAAGTTTGCGCAGCCTAGCTACTTTTGCTTAAGGCTATCTCTAAGGTAGCTACTACAAGGTGGTGTGAGAGCACGTAAGAGGAATAGTAGTTTGTAGTATATTGGTTCTAAGGCTATTGTGGTTGTTCTTTATAAGCTAGTAAAGTGATTGCATATAGGGAGCTAATTTGATGCACAATAGGTTAGCTAGCTTAGTGTAGTCATGGTGATATACGAAGATTTAGAAGCGTGTAAACGAACATTAACTGGAACAAAAAAGTGATCTTGAAAGAAGGTTTGAAAAGTAAAATATGTAGGGGTTTTATCTACAAAACAATATATATGTTCTGGAGGATGAAGAAAACGAAGTGGTCTCTGAGCATGTCAAGGTAGGGAATAGTGAGGCAGTTAGATTACAACATAATCTAGTTTTGGCAGTCTGATTAGTAAGCTTAGGTTAGGTGGCGATAGTTTGTATAACAAAATGAGTGTAACCAGGTGGGATCAGCTCCGTTGCAAGGAAGAGCGTAATGGTATGACAACAGGCTAGAGCAAGATGTTTGAACCATTGTAATCGGCTGCTAAAGAGCGGACATGTAACAAATGCTGTGAGCAAATCACCTGGCATTTGTAAAACAAACAAATGAGTTAGAAATAGCAATATACATTATTTTGTTAGATTGTTTTTAGCAATAAGTAGGTGTATGGAGATATATATTGGTATGTACCTAGTGCTAATCGTCAGTGTTTTGCGCCTGGGAACAATTCTTTTGCGGTTTTGCTTTTCTTTGCAGATCGCATTACTCTGCAAACAGAAAACAAGGGTAAGAATTGCAGTCTTAGAATGTATGTTTTGTTGTTTTTTGTAGTGATGTTATGGACAATGTGTTGGACAAAAAGGAGTCACCTTTTGCTTTCTTCTGTAGATGAGGTAGGTAACTGAGTTCTATCGGACACAAGTGAATGATGTGTTTTTTTGTCGGACTGCAGTGTCGACATAACCTTGCAATACATTTGTGAATGGTTAAACATAAATATGTGTATATAAGAAGTATTTCGTGTATGAGAAATGCAAAGTATCTAGATCTTCCATGTAGCAAATACTGATGGTATCTATGTTCTGACCTGTGGAGTTTGAAGAGCTGTTGCGATCAGTGGCGTAGATATTTCTGCAGATGTGTTAACAGGAGGAGCAGGTGTTAATGGAGTAGTGATAAGTTGCTGCTCATGGTGCGCAATGGTTTGTATTTGTTTGGGCGCCACTGTTGAAGTTTCTGGTTTGTTTGTCAGTAGGAATGTGTTTTGATCTGGTTGAGCTGTTACTGAGCGTACATGAAATGTTGGGATATCACTTTGGAGAGAGCCTTCTGACATCTGCACTATGACCTCATATTTTTGGCCAATAATTGCTTTGATCTCATCTGGAATGCGTTCTCTTTGGCCTTCAGTTGCCGCAACCAAAAGCATAGGTGGTTTCCCAATTAGTTCTTGACCAATGTCGCCGAAGAACATGAACTCTACGTGGACGCGTATTTCTTGCTCATTGCATTCAGGATCAGTTCCGTACACATTTATTTTGTATCTGTTCCAACATTTGGAGAGCATATATGTTATTTTCTTATCATTGTTGGCAGAGCTAGTAGTAAAATGGTGAGAAGTAAAGATATATGAAGGGCTGTATACCTTGGTTCTGCTGTTGTGCCATTACATCGCTCGCATTTGTATCCGTCTCCATGTGGGAAAGTTTTTTTCCAGCATGTAGAGCATGAAATATACCACCATGAATGTGCTGGCACTAAGTCTGTGATGAGGATGGTAACTTTGTATCGCTGGCCCTGTGTGGAAGGCAATTGAGAGTCATTAATTTGTAGTGTATGTAAAAGGCAAGTTGTAAGTATATGTTTAAAGCAAAAACTTTTGTTGTACCAAAACTTCGTGAGGTATAAGCTCGAGCAGTTCACGGACTGTTGTGAGACCTGGAACGTTCTGGTTCTGGGAACTTTGTTGCCATTCAATTTGGTGCGTGTGGGTAGCAATTCTGTAAAGGATATGATCAGCAAAAGTGAAAATAATGTAGAAATACTATGAAAATACAATGGTGTTTGCTTAATGACTCTATAATTGATTGGGGGAAAAGTGATAAGCAGTACAGGGTCTGTAGAGCATTTATTTCTGGTATTGGTATGTTGATATACCACTTTGATGCAGAGCTACTTTGCAATGCTAGCTGGCCTGATTATGTATAGAAAATGAGGAGTATATGTTAGAGATGCAGAAACGAGAGGTAAATAAATATGTCTAGGATTTTTTTGTGCATAGTGAGTAGGCAGTCGAGAAGGTATGTTGTTGACCTGAGTATGTACCAACAGACATGCCAACAAAAAGAGCAATAACTGGTGCATCTTGAGAGTTGGCAAAGAAGAGCTCAGCATTAAATGTCTCAGCATGATGGCCCCATAATGTTATTATTGCTGTTTCACTGTGTAGAAGTGGTGAGTTATAGCATTTTGGTAAAGCTGATAGAAGAATGATAGAGGTATACATTATGAAGCGAAATAAAGTGCGGGGAAGTAAAGTTTGTAGAGAATATATGTACCTTCCATCTGTTATTTTAATAGTGCATTTAGTTGTTGGTCCAAACTTTGTGACCGTTTCGATGGGCGGTGAGACAGCAGTGATAAGAGCAACAACATCTAATGTATATGTGGGTTAAGTGAGAATGGAAAAAAAAAGAGGTAATGTAGCTGCACAAGGAAAGTGCATGAATTGTATAGATATAGTTGTACTTATACCTGATAGTAAAACCTTTTTCCCAATGCGAGTGTGCAGAACAGAAAAAGGTACTGCATTATACGCGTAAACGGGAAAATCATCTGGTTCCGGCGAAATTTCGTTAACTCTTGTGTATTTTGAAAACCGAGCACAAATAGCATTGTCAACTGCTTTGTATGTTTGTTTTGTTTCAAGCACTTCAAAGTATTCAAACTCATAGATAGATCCTTCTTTCAGCAGAGATGTAAATTTGTCAACCCATCTTTTGGGAACTATTCCTTCCATAGCATTGCCCTAAAAAAAGGTGATAGGTAATGGTGAATGAGAGAGAGCTGTATAAGTATATGTGTAGGAAGATGCAAGAAATAGTAACAAAGTGATAGAAATGTCATGTATGGGAAGTACAGAAGCGATAGACAAAGAGTTAATACAGTCTGTATCAAGTGAATAAGATAACTGGCTAAGAATTATATACCTGTCCATCAAGCATAACGAAGTCTAGATGGAATACATCTGTTGGATCTTGTGGATTTTTAAATTCCCAAAGTCGTGCTAAACGAACAAGAATCTTCCATTTGTGCGAACTTGGATTGATATGATTTAGTAATGTATACATTCTGTCAGAGCTCTGCAGAATACAAAGTTATAGAGTAAGTAGTTTACAAATAGGTATTTAGTGTCAATTGGGAAAGCATTTGTGTATGATAGAATGATAATACTGTGAGCTATATTAATGAGACAATCATTATATCTAAAAAAGCATAAGATAAAGAGTAATAGGTTAATGTGAGCAATATATATAAGCAAAAAGTGGGGAAAATATCATGGGTGAGATGTATAAATGGATAGGTTCCTATGGGGTGTGGTATTTTGTATGAAGGCATATAAATGTATTTAGTAAACTGTAACTAAATTGTTCAGTTTTTTTCTAGAATATGCTAAGATATATAAAGGAAGTAGATAGAATAGAGACTAAGGAGTACATTTTATGGTATGTACTGTAGGAACAGCTAGGTATCAGAACATAGAAGCCTCAATAAGGGGAAGAATAATTATTTGCAATAGTGTTGCTAATAAAAATGTATATAGCAATCTGAATCATGTATATAAGAAAGTAGAGGAAGGAACATAATATGTGTAGTATGTATAAATGGACAGTCACATATGTCATGCGTTATTTGATATAGGTTATTGTAAACACATCTAGTAAAGTCGAGCTGGGAGCACCTTGGTCGTATATTGTGCATATTTTTTTTCTGGAATACAGCAAGATAGGCAAAGTATGTATATAGAATGGAGACAGAGGAATGTATTTTATATTTATGCAGCAGAGGCACAATTATATATGAAAAGATAGAAGGCTCAAAAAGAGCAACAATAAATAGATATAATAGCGTTGGTCACGAAAATGTACATAGCAAGATGAGTGATGTATATAAGAAAGGCAAAAAATAAACATAAGATGTGTAATATTTATAGACAGATAGTTGCATATGTGATGCATTATGTAATATGAGGCGCTGTAAATGCACTGGGTATAGCTCATGGGTGAACAGCCTCTTTAGAACATACTGCAGTAATTAGAAAGTGTAAGTAAAGGAGAGAAACATGCAATGTTTTACATATAGGAATAGAACACAATTAGATATATGATAGCAATAAGCTAAATGCAAAGTAAAGCATGAAAATAATATATATATGGAAGCAATTAGGCAAAGGGAAAAAGTATGTTATGTAGAAATGGGACATATATAGAAACAATAAAGCAAAGCGAAAATGTTTGGTATGCGTAAACAAATAAATCTGCATGTCTTGTATGCTCTAATAAAAAAAAGCATTCAGCAAAGCCTTATGCATAAACAAATATATCTGCATGTTTTGTATGATGCAATCGGGAAAAAAGTGCATTGACTAAAGCCCACCTGTGCTAGGCTGTCTTAGAGACATACTGAAACAGTGGGAATGTGTATAGAGCTGAAACGAAGGACTATATCGTTTGCATTGACGGAAAACTATACATGTACAGATTGGTATGTGGATTAGAAAGGTAGATGTGTATTTCTTAAAGGCATTGTGTGTAATTGCTATGGTTAGTATATAGTAAGACATTTTGGAACAAATGTTTTAAGCTGGAGGGATGAGCAAGGAGATGTGGAAATATTAGTAGGAGAATATACTAAATGGAAGTAAGCAATTCTTTATATACTATATTTTTGGTTTCAGTGCAAGCAACACCCTTGTCGTTTTCAATAAGTATCTTCAATCCTGAGCGAGATGTAACTCGTGATATTGCCACATATAATTGTCCATGATAGAAGACCGGATTTCTCAGATAAATCCCAACTTTGTTTAGAGTCTGGCCTTGACTTTTATTAATAGTCATTGCATATGAAAGCTTGATTGGAAATTGTCGACGCTGGAGAGTAAAAGGCCACTGAGGACTTGTTGCATTCAAAACAATTCTGGGAATACAAATAGATTGACCAATGTTGGTTCCAGTAATAATCCGTCCTTCAAGAGCTCGATCACCAAGTCTTGTGATAATGAGTCGTGTTCCATTGCAAAGACCCATAGACTGATTTATATTTCTCAATAACATCACTGGAACACCTACTTTCAAATTGATAATATGATGGGGAAAATTATTGATTGTTATAGAATTCAAGAACTCAGGTGGATACAAAAGATCGGCATCACCAATGTGACTATCTGATTGAGAAATAGAATCACAACTGAGATACTCTTCTGTATGACCAGGTATTCTATCAAAAACAGCCTTGTTTAATTCATCAGCAATCATGTTTGTTGGGCAAATAATTGCTCGTTCTGCAAGGTATGTACTATCTTGATAGTTGACATGTAATGAATCATAGATAGCATCCACAATTGTATCCACATTGTTGTTGGTTGGTAGCAATAAAAGATCATCTGGGATAGTTATCTAGGATGGATGAAGTTCTCCTTTCTTTTTAATCATTGGAATCTCACCATCTCCAATACGAAGCACCCATTGAGCAAATGTTGAGAGAGTATCACGCTCTATAGCTGATAGGTGTGGGGTATGAAGCCTCATATTGGCAGATAGTTTTAATACACTAATGTGTTGCCACAGTGAAGATCTAATAAGTGAAGCTTCAATAATCTCTGTTTTGGTACCACCTTCAATAACAGGCAAAATTTGTCAGAAATCTCCACCAAGAACAACAAGCTTTCCACCAAAAGGTCTACCGATGCAGCTAGGGTCTTCAGTAGACATAATGTCCCGTAATGTTCTATCGAGTGCTTCAAAGCAGTGCCTATGTGTCATAGGTGCTTCATCCCACAGAATTAAAGAAGTTTTGATAATAAGCTCAGCAAGCATTGTCCCCCGTGGTATACTACATAGGCTTCTTTCACTAATATCAAGAGGTATTCTGAATCGGGAATGAGTTGTGCGACCATTTGGCAATAAAAGAGAAGCAATCCCAGATGAAGCTACAGCAAGGACTATTTGAGCTCTACCTCTTAGTGTTGTTATAATAGCATTCCAAAGAAATGTCTTTCCAGTAGCACCATGGCCTGATATAAAGTAAAAATCACCTCTGTTGTGACCAACAGCTGACAGAATTTTCTCATATATAGCAGATTGGTCAGGATTTAGTTTATGGCATAGTGTTTCAGCTTCTGCTGTTAGGCTAACTCTATCATATGCTAATTCTTCGGTCACAAGTCGATTTCCAGAGGTAGAATCACCATGTGATGATTCAGTGTTTATATTGTATGTGCCAAAATTTAGACCATTTCTTGAGAACATAAGAAAGAATTCTTTTATTAACTGAGACTGCAAGTAATCATTTGGTATGGGATATGTTCGATTCTGTAATCCTTGCCGTATTCTGTATGCTATATCATCAACAAAGAAGTGCCAATACTTATCAAATAAATTCCGAGGACTGATTACACTGCAAAAGCATAGCACTATCATAAAGAGGTGTCTAAGTTGATGTGGTGTAGCCCAAAGAACTGTCTCATCAAACAATAGATACCATTCTGTATCGTCACCAACTAAACCGCGGGCTTTGCAAGCCTCTTTGAAGCTAGGATAGCATACACCATTGAAAATTCTAAGATCTTCATAACTTTGTGCACCATTGACAACCATTAAAAGCATTCTTAGATAGAATAACTCACCAGTACTCGGGTGTACGCTATATATTCGACCAATCTTCGATGCTGTGCGTTTTCTCTTTTTCCATCTTCTATTAGTAACATCCCATGTCCACTTGGATGGAAACTGATAATAAGTGTAGGATCTTGCTTCTTCAAACTGTTGATTAGCAATAAACCACTCAGTCAATGTAGTTTTATAAGCTCTAGGGTCAGAAATAATCTGCTGCAGGTCTGCTTCCTCGTGATACATAACCTTATTCATACCAGGCATATGCACAGATAATCGTTCAATAGAAGGCATTCGACCATGTATTTCAAACTCAAATAATCGCCAAATCGCCTCACACGAAGATAAGTATCTATATTTTAATGCAGGAAAAAGTAAGCATAGAATAAAAAAGATGTATACGAAGATAAATGCGCACATGTTTATGTAGGAAAGAACGAACATGAGATATGAAAAGAGGGAGTCCTAAATAACTTGGTGTAACAAATTGGACTTTGCTATATGGATAAAGTATTACCTGCATTTAATATAATCAGCAATTTCGTCTATCCCCTGTTTAGGTTGTGAATCAGGGAAATCTGATGGCTGGGCAGCACTAGAAAATTTCACTTTTGCTCTATCTTGACCTTTAGTAAGATATTTAAATAAGTACTTCACAAGATTCGTCTTATTGCACCATTCAACATTGATATGAGCTTGAAATTTTTTAAGCAATGTCATGTTGTATGGAACGACCCATCTATTATCTAATCTGATTCCATTTTTCATTATGAATTGAGGATCGTCTCGTCGACGATATACTGGAAAGCCAGACTTATCAAGTGTTGTTTCCAAGCTGAACTGTTTAGGATTGTGTTTTGAACATGACCCATCTTACATACATGGACATTTCCTATTAAAGTCTCCGCATGGCCCATGCATCATAAATTCGTCAACCAAAGCATACCCAAGTGGATCAATAGCTGGATCAGGAATCTCAGCACATATGAGGCTATCTATATATTCAGCAGGTAGGTTTGTATCATGAGGAGCTAACCATATAAGGGTATGAACATGAGGCAGACCTCTCTTTTGGAACTCAATAGTGTAGACAACTATCATAAATAAAAGAGATAATTCAGAATGAGTAAAAAAGCATGACTATTAAGACAAAGAAAACTATATGAATGGAAAAAACAACAGGCTAACCTGCTCGCACAGCACCAAAGGTGTGTCCGGCTTTAATGTTAGAAATATATTCTGTAAGCTTCATATGGAACACCCGAGTTACAATATCAGAACGGTCAATATATTTCTGCCCAGGTTCATATTTAAGCGCGTCCATAATTTCTGGCCATCGCGAATTGCACGTGAAGGTAGAAAATAGATCAGGAGCACCATACTCACGGCAGATGGCCATAGCGTCTTGATAATTAAGTGTGTTATATCGAGGACCACCAGTAAAACTTGCAGGAAGTAAAATCTTTATACCAATGCTTTTGCCTTGCGATGTACCTTCCCCAAGTGCATCCGAAATGCCTTGATATGTTTCTGATCTTAGGACATCTTGATTGAAAAAATGGAATGAAAGTCGATTTGCTTCAAGACATGAATAACAATCAACCTCTATTTGATTTGAGAGTCGGCCACAGCATGTATAGGGATTTGGTTCATTTCTTCGGTAATGACATTCGTAGCAGTAGTATTCAAGCATAGATACCTCTTCTCTAACCGAAGGCATGTTGCTATCTGTTTCTTTATATTTAATACCAAGATGAAATCCTTTTTCCCCATATGAAACAATAACGGATATTGAAGAGACATCAGAGCGGGATTTAGAGCTGAGATTTGTTTGAGCTCATTGCGGTGAGTCTCAACAATTATATCATATTTGTTACTTTCTAGAGATAGCTCACCTACGACTAAAGCAGCCAGCTCAGGAACAGTTGGTAGAGAATACATATCATCATGACTATTAGCCGAACCAATTAAGCGAATATAAACTTCTGGGTTTTCTTGAGAAAATAATCGGTCTCGTGCCATTCTGAACTGTGTGACTAACAAATTGCAGCAATCAAGCATGGCAATCAAGGCAGCCACAATATTAGGATCTGGTTCATTATGTGCACTATCTTCTTTATCAAACACAGACAATCTATTGCCAATTTCGTTGAACGTATCATAAATATATAGTTGAGCATACTGGGGTCTCCGGCCTGGTGTGGGAACTAAAGAACCAATACGATGATGAACGACACCATTTATGCGAAAAACATAAGGACCTCCACCAGTGTTAATAGTTTTATCAACATTTACGCCCAAGGAAGTGAATGCAAACAAGGAATTATAGTGGCGTATTAAACGCATAAATTCATTTGAGCGAGCACCTTTGTCAAAACCAATAAGTTCACATAGTGGGTATGGGGATTTTTTATGTGGTGGAAGAGAGACCTTTCCACCTCGGCAACATTTATTATAAACAACTCGTTGATGTTTAGAAGAGCTCCTATGCTGAGATCTTTCTTGGAACCAAAAAATAGCACCACATTTGTTACACTCATAGTCTGGACCGCCATAATATGATCGATTCACATACATGGCTGAAACAATGTAATAAAAACTGTATTGAAGAAAGAACAACAAACAAATGAAACAACGATGTGAAAAAGCTGAAGAAAGGGGCACGGAAAAAAGAGAAGCAGAAAAATCATGTAATGCAAAACATATTGCTGGAGCGAACCTTTTAACGAAGAAATTTGTTCCTTAAAAAGGGAAACACCTACTTCTCTAAATGAAATTGTATTAAAAGATGGCACACCACCTGAAATGTGTAAAAAATGTAGTACAAACTATGGAAAAAGGTATGTTGAAATCTCTGTAATTGGAAATAAGGGAAAAGTAAAGAACAAAGGGAAAACATGAAGAAAGAAACAAGTATGGGGAAAAACATTTTGAAAATTTTATAAGCAGAGGTGAAAGAGATAACAAAAAGAAGGCACCTGTTCTACCAGCACTGCGAAGCAAATTCGATAATCTTCTTTTTTCCTATTATTAGCTGCTTCAACTGAGCTAACCAACGGCGAAAAGTGGTCTCCTATTATGTATGCAGGTATGAGGAGAAATGGTAAAAAATAGGAACATGAACAAGAAGCAAGCAAAAAGAGGAAACAAAGAGGTATAAAGATTGTGAATAACCATGGCGACGCTTGCATGGAAAGACTATATTAGTCTCTGTGACAAACACTGTGCAACAACAAAATAAAAGGGCGAAAAGAATAAGTGAGCAACTAAGTGAGCAACTGAAACTATGTAAAAAGTCTGGAAAAGGTAGACAATTCGATGCACGTAAGGTATATAGTATTAGGAACGATCGTACATGGCTGTGATGGTGTCTGTGGAAGCACTGGTGAAAAAGCGGCGGACAAAGCATATGTAGAAGGCTGTGATGAAACTACAGGATCAATCGGTTGCTTTCCACATAAACTTTCTTCACGGTGGGCTTTAGTAGAGGATGACGAATCCATAAAGGCAAATTGCAAGAAGCAAAAGAGGAACAATGCAGATGTATGCTTACCACTGAAATAGAGAAAAATGAATGCTTGAAAACAAAGACAACCAAAATAATGCAATGACAGAAGCATGTATAAATATGCTAATATATAAGATCAGGAATGCAGCACAGCAGACTGATTATATATGCAAATATTAATGAAATAAACTGCAGAAAAGGGACAATAAGACTATGACGATAACTATGACTAAACAAATGCGTTAAAAGGTAAGAAAAAGTACCTTATGAAATTGCAGGCTTACGACTGAAAGAGAGAAATTCAAGCGCTCGAAGGCAATGTTGAGGAAAAGAGTAGAACTATAGCAGAATCTGTAAATATGGTAATAAATAAGATGGAAAGTGTAAAGATGGCTTGCTTATACCATACCATAATTTAAACAGTACATAGCAAACACAATTTGTATATATAACATGAAACAAGATAACAAACACAGAGATATTTTTAACAAAATGATAAATAAACAAAACCACAGATCAAAAAAGCAAGCATGGAACATAACTAAACTGCGAATCATAATAGGTAATGATAACCATTAGTCTGTAGCACAATGCAGATAGAAACAAATAATGATGAAGCCAGCAGTATTTAAACCATAATAGGCAGCGATAGGAAGTACTCAGCAGCATAGCGTAGGCACAAAGAAATAGTTATGACACCAATAGTACGTAAAAGCATTTAGCCTAATGAAGTACGAACATTATATTAGCTATATAACACTAAAATGAGAGCAATAATAAAAGATGTAAGAAGCGAAAGGAACTACAATAAGAGTGTTGTAAGAATAAGCAAACAAATGTGGTAAAAGGCAGGAGAAGCAAGCAAAAGGAATAACAACAGTAGTGCTGTTATAACAACTAAAGAAATGCACTATAAGAAAAGAGAAGATACTGGCAATAATACGTAAGGCATAAGAAAAGTAACATGTACAGTAATAGAAACTATCTATAGCACAATACAATAAGAAATAATAATAATAGCGATGGAACAACAACAAAATAAATGCGTGACGAATAGCAATGACAGGAGTAACAATAACTAAATAAATGGGGTGAAAAGCAAGAGAAACACATAGGAATAATAACAATAGTGCTATAACGATAACCAAAGAAATGTGCTATAAGGTTAGAGAAGTTGTCAACAATAATAAGTAAACCATAAGAGAACCAATATGTATAGCAATGAAGAAATGGTAACAATAACAGAGATGCAAGAGACGAAAGGAGTAAAAATAGTAGCGCTGTAGTAATAAGTAAATAAATGCGATAAAAGGCAAGAGGAGCACCTTAGAAATAGGCAAATATAGACACCAGTTTATAACACAATGCAGCAGCAGTAAGCTATCTAGAATCACCTGTGCATAGCACATAAGAAAATCATAAGCATCAAAGTACCGTTGTAATAGGCGCGTTACAAATAGGTAATTTTTTCGCTAATGCTATATTCCAATTTAAATATTACAAAGGAAGAACAATAGTAGTGCTGCAACAATAAGTAAATAAATGTGGGAAAAGGCAAGGGAAGGAAGCAAAAGAAATAACAATAGAAGTGTTGCTATAATAACTAAACAAATATGCTATAAGGTAAAAGAAGGTATTAGCGATAATATGTAAGGCGTAAGAGGGGCAACATGTACAGTAAGCAAGATTTGCCTATAGCGCAATAGAATAATGAACAATAATAATAGCGGTGTAAGAATAGGTAAATAAATGCGCCAACAATAACAGCAACAGCTGCAACAAGACCTAAATACATATGGTGAAAACCAAAAAAACACATAGCAATGATAATAACAACGCTGTAATAACTACTAAATAAATGTGCTATAAGCCTACAGAGCCTGGTAGCAATAATAAGTGAACCATAAGAGATCTAATATGTATAGTAATAAAGAAACGTTAGCAATAATACGGATGAAAAAGATGAAAGCAATAAAAATAATAGCGTTCTGACAATAACTAAAGAAATGTGATCGAAAGCAACACCATTTAAACCATAATAGGTAATGACAGGAACTACTCTGCAGCACAATGTACTCATAAAGAAATAGGCATGAGACTAATAGTATGCAGAAAAATGCCAAACATCAGAGTAGCACTGTAATAATAGATATATAAATTTGACAACAGGCAACAGAAGCACCTTACAAACACGCGAAGATAGACAATATGTTATAACACAAAGCAGCAACCCATCTAGAAGCACACCTGCATAGGACATAAAAAAACACACAGGCATTAGAGTAAAAAATAATAATAATGGAAGGAACTAAAGGAATAACAATAGTATATAAGAACAGGTAAGTAAATACGATAAAAGGCAAAAAACACACACTATATATAGGCAAACTTTTTACTAACACTATATTGTAATCTAAATATTATATAGTAATAACACACATGGAACAAGGTAAAGACAAAAACGGGAAAGAACTAACGTGTACAATAATGAAGAAATGTTTATAACAGTAAAACGATAGCAACCATAAAAGATGTAAGGAGCGAAAAGAAACTACAATACCAGTACTGTAATAACATGTAAATAAAAGCGGTAAAAGGCAAGAGAAGCACGTTAAAAATTCCGCAAAAATATACACTGTCTTATAACATAAAGCAGCAAGCTATGTAAAAGGACTCCTGCATAGTACATACAAAAAAACACAAGCATTAGAGTAACGAACAAAGATACCATATGGTAATAACAAAGATCGAAGAAGCTAAAGACAGAAATAGGAAAGAACTAACATGCACTGTAATGAACAAACGTCTATAGCACAAGCTCTGTGAAAGCATGTCTGTACAACAATAAAATACAGCGCATCATAATACAAAAGAACAAGCACCGCTTTACACCACAACGCGTGTATATCTAACTCTAGATCAGTTAACAAACCTATAAGCAAATCATAAGCAACGTGCACACCAGTAACAACAAAAAATAGCAAATCATAATAGATAAGAACAAGAACCACTCTACAACAGAAAGCATGTACGGCTCATCGTAGGCCACCTAACGAAAGTACAGCCAAAACAACACTCTACAACATGAAAGATATATACATCTCACTATAGATCAGCTAGCGAAACGATAAGGAAAATAACAGAAGCATGTAGACTAATGAAAAAATGTGAACGGTATACATAGCAACCAAGAAATGCGACGAATAACAGCGACCTTCTATTTGCGTGAAACATATCGGCAATAATAATTGGATCATAGCAGAACTAATATGCGTACTAAAGAAGAAATGTGAGGCTTATAAATACGGAACAAGAAGCACTACTCTACAACAGAATACAGCACAACAAGGTATGTTGAAGCACCTCTGTATAGCCCTAAAAAAGCACAGATATTAGAGCACGAAGAAAAACCTGATAGCAGCGAAACAACGCCACCAATAATGGCTAGCACAGATGTCGGCTCGATAATATGAAATTAACCCTAAAAAATTCCTTAAAGGGACTACCTAACAAACCGCAACAACAAACGTAACCAAAAACCCCACCCTAACCGAGATCAATCAGCAAAAATGTAGGGCGGGTAAATCGGCTAAAAAAACACGGCGTGATCTAAAACGACCAACACAAATCTGTAGCCGACAACATCACAAAAACCCTAACAAAACCGTAAGAAGAGGCATCCTAGCTCAAACACGTAACCCAGATTAGCCACCGCTAAGCAAAACATAAAAACAACAAAAAGTAAACAAATGCATACGGCAACACACGAGCATCCGGTCGGAACTGTACAAATATACGAAGAAAAACAAGAAGGAAGTAATACCTTGGATAAAGACGTAAACCCCAAAACTGAAGACACAAACAAGCCGTAGAGCACGTAAGCGCCGCGCGGAAAGCGAGCAGGAGAGGCGAAACAAGCAGACCAAGTGGAAAGCAAGGAGCACAGACGAAACAACCAGACGAAGAAATGCCTGAGGCAGGGACGCAAGAGGAACCGAGAAGATGATGCGAACGGACGTGCTGTGGTGGAGAAAAGCTAAATGAATCCCGTGGGAAAGTCCGCACTGGCCTCGAGAATCCCCACAGGGCGCGTCAGGCTTGTTCTCGAAGCTTTCCACGAAACGCGCAAAACCAAGCGGACTCAACGCCTGCAGACCGCGCGGCGCTAACCAGCGGGCCAAAGCGGTGAAACGAGCTGGTGGAACGAACCGAACGCAAAGCAGCGCCCGAACGAGCGAACCTGCCCACGAACATGCGTCGAACCAGCAGCGCACAGGCACTACGTGGCAGGGGCGAGGGACGGCGAACTCCCCCAGCTTTGTGTACGGTAGTATTTGAAAATTGAGGATGTTACTGGCATGGAGAGCTCCAACGAATTCAAAATGGGCACTGTGTACCGGATGATCACGGACAACGGCGTTCGCAACAGGGATGCGCTGCTCATTCGCCTGCAAGGGTACCTACCAGGCAAAATTCTCCCCCTGGCTTTCTTTTCGGGATCGCTGAACACCCGGCAAAACATGCATCGCAAGACCATAGTCGACGATCTCGACTGCGAAAGATGCAAGGGTATCTATGAGACTACAACGCACCTCTTTCTGCTCTGTCCCCGGAGTGTGGCAGGGATCACCAACAGGACTCCTGGGAGGCTGCCCTCCCCCATCGCTCTCGGCTACGGTGCGGCCAAACGTCCTCCTCACGATTCTGTGGTGGCTGTGGAAGGGGACGAACGCCTTCGTCTTGGAAGACACTGATCTTCAGGTGAACGACATACTTCACAGCATAGCTCACGACCACATTTTGTGGCGCCACCGATTCAGACGCACTGAAGATATGTCCCGCGGGTCTATATTTCCTCTTGTATCTCCTCTGCTTAATTTTCTGTTTTGCCAAAAGGTCTTGCACTGTTGGTGCTGTATGGTTCTCAAGAGCACCTATTGCTTGCGCGATGATATTACAGACTTGCGTCCGGAACTCTGAATTGATGTCAAGCGAAAGTTCCCATGCTTACACAGAAGATTTAACGCGCATTCGATTTGCAACACAGGTAACCAAACATGATGGTCCCCAAAATTAGGGAACACAAAATAGAGTCGAGATACTCTCGCATGTAAACTACACATCTTTGAGAAAAAACAAAACAAAAAAAATCTAGATATATTTTTATCGTTGCAGATAATTTAGTTATACTTTTCAATCATTTATAGGCACGCGAGTTGTATAATTTTGATGATAGTATAAAAATAGCATCCAGCCTTCACTGGACGCGTATGTGTGTGAATATGTGGAGGTTACCCCATAGTTGTAATGAGTAACTGATCTTTTGATTAGAGTTTTTGTGGAGTTTGAGTTTGGTTTTGAGGGTTTTGCCAAAGACTGCATTTTGGTTGGGCAGTCTGCTAAAATCTTCAGGTTAAGCGGTTTGACCGCTTTATTTTGGCGGTCTGATCAGCAGACTTCGAGAGGCATGGTCCTCGACTTTGTAGTCGGGTGATCCAAACGGCCGTGTGTTGGGCGGTCCGATCGGCAGATCGACCACAAATAGTCGATGGTCAAAAGCTACAGTGCCTAAACGACCACGAATGGTCGATAGTTGTATACTTTGTAATCGATAATGGTAGACTTTGTTATCGGTAGTCGTAGACTTCGCGATTGATAGTCATGGGCATTGCGATCGGTTGTTGTAGGCCTCGACTACTCGTGTCAGACTAGCCAGCGGTCTGACCGGCCTGTGCATGGTGGTTAGATTGGTTCTTCTCGATGGTCTGAGGTTGTTTTGCTAGAATGCATAGATTTTGGGTCGTGATTTGACCTGGGTGTTATTGTTTATGTGTACATGGGTTTATTGTCTGGTCCTATCCTTAGGATCAGTATTTTTGTTGCATACTTTTTGCATGGTGCATTATATGGATTAATTGTGCAAATTGAAGACTTTGTGTATTGTGCGGTACTACGTGATGGTTTACTTGTTGGTGTTAGTTACATGACCTCAGAGCTAAGTCATGGTGAGGCGTAGGAGGACCGAGACTAGGCACATGGTGGTGCTGAGGTCCAGAACGATCAGGGAGACACCGAAGATGACTGAGACCTGTGGGGTGGTTGCAAGCCGGGACAACAAGGAACCAAATCGGGAGCTACCAGTGATGGACATGATGGGCAATGGCAAGGTGGACCAGGACTAAGCTCAGGAAGGTGTTGAGGTCCAGACGATCAAGGAAGCCAGGCGCCATCATGTGTGAGAAGAGGCATGTGGTGTGCCAAGTGACTTGGGCCGGTTGCAAGTGAGGACTGTTCGGTGGGATCCAGACACGTGAGAGGCTTTGCGGCATGTCATTGGGGCCACGTGTAAGATGGCGAAGCATGGGTGATGCTTCATAGAAAAAGAAGCGGGAAGCTTCAACGAAAGCGATAGAGGGGCATTTTGGTAAAATTGCTCAATACCAGGGAAGTGTGCGTGAGTAAAACCCGATGTTAGGTGGGGTTAACGAGTTATCCCCGATTTGGACTAATGAGTGGATCCATTAGGTTTTGGTTCAGGTTATGAGCATATATACGAGGAAGGGTGATAAGAGCTAGGGTTTGAGAAGGTTGGCTAAGCCTTTTGGTGGTTAGCTCCCCCACCCTCCCATGGGAGATAGATTAGGGAGTGTGTCTATGCTCTAGGCTTAGAGCTCTACTATCTTAAGGGATTAGCTATAAAAATATTTCTCTCCAAGTGAAATGGACATCTAAACTTTGACCAAGTGAGTTGTGCCATGAATGCCCTCATGTGCTTTTGATTTTCTTGGCATTCTTGTTGGATTTATCTCGTCTTGAGCTTTTCTGGTGCCAAGGACATGTAAGAGGTGGAGATGTCTCTTGAAGATAAGATCCCATCCATGTAGGTATGATCTAGAAGAAGTTCTTGAGGAAACCCGATTTTTTTTGCTTATCTTTGGCCTCTTTGGACTATTTCTTGATCTGAGGTTTTTTTATTTGATTTCATTGATGTTCTAACTCGCTATGATATGTGGGAATGTAATCAAAGTCATCTTGGCTATCTTTTACCCATGAGCAAGTTCTGATCAACGATTTCAATTTTAGATCTCAATTCATGTGCGCTTACTCAAATCGCAAAAATGGTCTCATCTTTGCCATGGATTTTTCAATCCAAGAATGGAATAGTCTCCTGAGACCTTAAGCTCTATGCGTACAAAGTTTCACGGCTTTTGGTTTAGTCAAATGAAAGTTCTGTCAATTTTGGTTCTCATGGTCGGTTGGAAACCCTGTTCATCTGGGAGAAATGGTAGTACCGTAGCCTGTGTAGCGGTTGTACCACAACTCCTGTTATCCGACTAATTTGGTTTTCGACTATTCACTGGTTGTTGACCTCACTAGTCATGTTTTGACTGGGTTTGACCACTTTGGTTTCGACCGCTTACTGGTCGACCTATCACTGGTAGTTGCTCACACCGGTCAGGTTTCATCCTACTTCAATACTCAGGTTTGCTCTCAGGTCTTCGACAACGTAGGTTATGATCATATCGGTCTTCGACGGCGTAGGTTTTCAACCACTCATTGGTCCTCGACCATACTGGTCTTTCAACCTCTCACAGGTGATCAACCATGTGGTTTCAACCACTCAATATCCTCGACTACGGTGGTCTTTCGACTACTCTCTTGTCATCGACTGCGTTGGTTTTCGACCACTCTATGGTTGTTGACCACCCAAGTCGAATTTAGACCATATCAAATTTTCACCACGCTGGTTTCGAGCATGCTGGTTTGACCATGTTGATTTTCGATCACATTGGTTTTCGACCACTCTTTGGTCGTTGTCAACTTGAATCGAATTTCAATCACGTTGGTTCTGGACCGCTGTCTGGTCACCAACCACCATAGTCGAAGTTCGACCATGTTGGTTTTTGACTAGTTTTGCTTAGCTCTAAGAGTCTCTGGTTTTTCATAGTGGTACAGTTCCGTGTTTCTCCAAATTTTGAGTAGGGTTCCTATTCGAATCTTCATACCTTTGTAGCTATCAGAGCAAAGGATAAGTGAATACTTGAAGGAATATTTAAGGCACCATTCACCCCCTCTATGGCCATCTTCGGTCCTACAGTAGGTATTAGAGCAAGGTTTACTCTTTGTTTGATCTTAATCGATCTTGAGCATAGCAACTAGTAGGAAAACTTGTGAGCTCTTCTTTGCATCTTATTGGGGTGTTTTTGCAAATGATGTCCTTTAAGACAAGAGGCTTGAAATCAACTAGAAAGTGATTTTATTTATAAGAAACCACAAGTGTGAGTTTCGTGGTATATTCTTTACCTTTGGTTATTCAAGTATCAGGGAAGAAGCTTTTGGAGTCCACAGATGATGATGATAATATTACAAGGCGGACCAGCTTCGACTCATCATGAGCAAGGCAAAACCTCATGTGACCACTTTTGCTTTGTCCAAGATGAATATGCTTGCTTCAGGAATAATGTGAGATACCTAGATGATAAGAATACTAGATTGCTTGATGATGATTTTGCTAGATTGGAATCTCACATACCATGTGTAGGTTGTGAGTTATTGTATGTAGATGTTGAAAATTTGAATACTTCTCTTGCATACTTAAAATCTAAAAATGATAAATTAAAATTAACTCACCTCACATGTGTTGAGTGGCTTGAGTTAGCTAGGGCTGGGATTAGTGAGGCAAGTGATTCTATTCATAATTCTCGTGTAGGCTCAAGTGATTCTCTTGTTGTAAGCCTAGCTTCTTTTGCTATGTGGTTGTACTAGTTATGTTCCTCTTATTTTTTTATCTCTTGCATATTTTTTTATCTCTTTCATAATTCATTGGTTGTTTGCATTTTTTTATCTCTTGCATATTTGTCATTATTTGAGAGATGGTATAAATGTTTTAAGGAGTTGTGAGTTCTTCTGGTGCTTCTGTTGGTTCTCATATTGGAGCTTTCAAGTAAGGCATTCATTGCTTTTCCAGAGATGGCACTCGTTTTACTCGTCAAGTTGTCCACTTGCGGTGTGCCTCTAAGATTGGATTCTCTTCATTAACCATCTTTTGCATCATGCTAACTCGCATACTTCTATTGTGGGTGTGTCAAAGTTTTGGGTTCCCAATACCTGTTTACTAACCCTTCGGGATCCAAGACTCGGGCACATTGTTCTTCTCATGTATAGGAGCCGGGACGCAGGATGAAGAATATGTGCTTAATTGGGTTATAGTCTTTTGCTTCATCATGTGATTAGAACACTTATTGATTCTCCGCTCCTTTTGATGGCCTCCAAGAGGCATATTTTTTACGTTTGGTCTTTCCACCTATGTTGTGAGCTATCCTATATCTTCATGAATTTATATTCATGTTTGATCATAATTAGTATGTTGTGCTTGTCCATGTGCTCACTTGTACCATATTGGCATGTATTACGCATGTTACATTCTTATCATGTATTTATGTTTATTTTTGCTTGTATATCCATGTGCTAGCTAATTATTCATCTTTTGTAGATATATATGTTTTATCTTCATGAGCATGAGTTATTGTTGTGTGTTTAAGGAGTCAAGTATCATCACGATTTTATGCCTTATTGTATCTATGTTGTTTTATTGCTTACGTCTATCTCGTTATGTCCATTCACCATTATTTATACATGTTAGCATACTTTCCATGATTTTTATTTATCATGATGTATGTCTACATGATGTGTGTTTGATTATGGATATTTTAAGCTTGATTACACCTTGGATAGCCTTCTATATCATGATGCTATATTTATTTATACCTTCTTATCTTTTTGGTTCATGTGTACATGCTTATATTTGTACCTATGCTAGCATATGCTTTTATAACTTTTCCTTGTCACTTGCTATGTGTGTATGGTTGTGATTCATTGAGATGCATGTATATCTTAAACTTATTCATTTTTGTTCTAGCATGAAAATAGTTTGTATGACATCTTGATAATTTTAGACTATACTTATGCCTAGATATCATGAGAACATTGATTAGTCCATAAGCTTCTTCTAGATTTGGTTTGCACTAGGCTCGTTGTTCTAGATGCTCTAATGAGGGCTAGATCGAGCTTGTGTGAGAGTGTGTTCTCATGTGTTCTTTGTCATTTGTACTTGTATGCTACTTTTATTATCATGTGTCTCAGTATTGGCTCCACGCTTGTATATTACCTACCCCAGTACTAGGACATTAGTTGTTCTTGTATTTGAGTTACAGGTTGTGGATGTGAGGGGGAGACCGTGTGGCTTATGTTTATGCTTTGGGTCTCTCATCTCCTTTGAGCTATTGGTGGATGTTTCTATTGATCTCACGATGTAGCTTCAGTTAGCCTCCACCACAATAACTAACCACACCGCCAAGCGATGTGACAGAGGTTTGCTCCCTTGTGACCTTTAGTTTCTTGCTTCCTACCACTTGGTTTTGCATAGTTTTCTTATTCTAGTGGTAGGAAGAGTCTGATTGGATAGATTGAAACCAATAGATGATTTTATCTTAGTCACACCTCTCATTGAAATGGTTCTCTAGGATTATTTACTGTTAGCTTGAGTTTCTTCTTGGTCACTAGTGTTTTATGTTATGACAGCTAGTATTGCCTTTTACTTCGTGGTATGAGGTTATAGGCTAGAGACCATATGGGAAAAGTGTGTTTGGGAGTCATCTCATTGAGTTTGAACCCTTATTTTCTATTTTTTTTTAGCCTAAATTCTTGGTTCTTCTCAATTTGCCTTCTTTAGGGGGGTTGGAGCTTCCTTCTTTTCAGGATGCTTTTCAGGGAAGCTTACTTCTTGTGCATTATATGTATCATATTGCATTTTAATTTCATCATGTATTGTATATACATGAATGCTTGTACAAATCATGGAGCTTTGAGTACTATCCTTATGTGACATGATATCTTTCTTTACATCTTGCCATAACTTGTGCTAGCTTTCTAGATTTATCATGTCCTTCTATGTGTAGCTTAGTTTTTGCCATGCTAGCTTTATTAAATATGAACAACTTGAATTAAATCATGCCTTGTTGGATCGTGTGACTAGTCTGGCTCTACTGATCCTCTTATGATTCATGCCATGTCAAATAAGCAAAGTTGAATCTTGAATTTGCATTGAGCTTTAGATTGAGCTATGCTAGTTCATTAGTCAAACATGAGTTATAATCAACTCTTTGTTCTTGAATTAAGTCAAGAAAATGCAAAAATATCTCTATTGTGTAAAAAACTAATCTTACCAATCCGTTCTCATGAGACGGTTTGCCATTGCACTAGGTATAAACTCAGGGGAGTTTTGAATGACAAAGATCACTTACTTAAGTTTCTTACTTGGAGTGGTTACATAAGACTTGATATCTAGCTAAGAAAATAAAATCTTGTGAAAGAATGGTTGAAGCCAAACATGAACTTCTGAAGCTGCCACATGTTCTAAATTTGCTCACTTATAAGTGATATCTAGTGTTTGAACACAATGTTTCAATTTTGAAATTGTAGTACTCTAAATTGACTCAATTATAGTTTCTTGGTTCCACTTAAAATATTGACATGGCTTGACTTATTTTTAGATACCTTTAACTAGAGTATGATCCTGAGTGACTTGACATGTTAAACAATTTATTTAATTTTAGATTATGCCTTATTTGGTTTTAGCTTGACTATACATGGTTTGTCATGATGTAAATAGCGATTTCACTTTTTATGGATTGGTGTAACCGTGTAATATTTGAAAAGTAACTTTGGATAATTTTCATGGCTCCTAAATGCTTAAAATGAATAAAATGTAGTCACTCCATTTTATTCATGTTCTATCTTGTTCCATGCATCTTGATAAGTCTATTGCTGAAAGGGGGAGATTGATTGAGCAAAATGCATTAACGGGTGCAAAGGGCTGCAAAGGCATTAAGGGGGGAGAATGCATGGGATGAGTTTCAAAACTTGCTAACTGGAACTTAAAAATACCAAATGAGATATTTGAGTGAGGGAGGGCTTCAATGCATTTCATTTGCTCTCTTTTGCATTTTTGGTTCGTCATCTTGCTATGAAAATGGTCATGGTTAGGAATTGCTCTTTTCTTTGGACCATAAGCAAGATTAGGATTTTGAGAGGCTTTAGGTGTGATTGGAGCTTTTGTAGAAAACTTGTTCTTTCCTATTGTTTACTCTATTTCACACTTTGCCAACATGGTCATGAGTTCTTTCTTTTTACCTATTGGACAATGTGTGATTTTTACAACTTCTTACTTTTCTTTTGAAAAACAAACTCATCTTCATGCCTTTTTGGTGCTTGTCAATATACTCATCAAGGAGGAGATTGTGAGTCCCTGTGGAGGTCACCCCATAGTTGTGATGAGTAATTGACCCTTGGATTAGAATTTTTGTGAAGTTTGAGTTAAGTTTTTGAGGGTTTTGCCAAAGACTGCATTCTAATTGTGTTGTCTGCTGGAATGTTCAGGTTAAGCGATCTGACCGCTTTGTTTTGGCAATCTGATCGGCAGACTTCGACCATTGACAGTAGTCAGAGGTGTGGTCCTCGAATTTGTAGTCGGGCGGTCCGAACGGCCATGTATTGGGCAGTCCAATCGGCAGATCGACCATAGATGGTCAATAGTCAAAAGCTACTATGCCTAAATGACCATGGATGGTTGATGGTCGATAGTCGTAGGCTTTGTGATCGGTAGTCATAGACTTTGTAGTCGGTAGTCGTAGACTTCGCGATCGATAGTCTTGGGTGTTGCAATCGGCTATCGTAGACCACGAGCACTTATGTCAGACCAGCCAGCGGTCTAACCGGCCTGTGCATGGTGGTTAGACTGGTTTCTCTCGATGGTTTGAGGTTGTTTTCTAGAATGCATGGAATTTGGGTCGTTGTTTGACCTAGGTGTTGTTGCTTGTGTGCACATGAGTTTATTGTCTGATCCTAAGCATAGGATCAGTATTTTGGTTGCATACTTTTTACATGGTGCATTGTATAGATTAATTGTGCAAATTGAAGACTTTGTGTATTGTGCGATACTACGTGACAGTTTGCTTGTTGGTGTTGGTTACAGGACTTCGGAGCTAAGTCATGGTGAGGCGTAGGAGGGCCGAGACTAGGCACATGGTCGTGTTGAGGTCCAGAACAGTTGCAAGCCGAGACGACAAGGAACCGAAGTGGGAGCTACCAGTGATGGATATGATGGGCAACGACAAGGTGTATCGAGACTAGGCTCTGGGAGAAGTCGAGGTCCAGACGATAAAGAAAAACCGAGTGTCGTCTTGTGAGAGAAGAGGCATTTGGTGCACCAAGTGAATTGGGCTGGTTGCTAGCATGGACTGCTTGGTGGGATCCGGACACGTGAGAGTCTTGGCAGCAAGTCATTGGGGCCACGTGGAAGATGGCAAAGCATTGGCGATGCTCATGGAAAAGGAAGTGGGATGCTGACGAAAGTGGTAGAGGGTCATTTTGGTAAAATTGCTCAATATCGAAGAAGCGTGTGTGAGTAAAACTTGGTGTTAGATGGGGTTAACAGGTTATCTTGTGTTTGGCCTAATGAGTGGATCCATTAGGCTTTGGGTCAGGTTGTGAGCCTATATAAAGGGAGGCGAGGCAAGAGCTAGGATTTAAGAAGGTTAGCTAAGCTTTTTGATGGCTTGCTCCTCCTTCCTCCTATGGGAGATAGGTTACAAAGTGTGTGTGTACTCTAGACTTAGAGCTCTGCTATTCTAAGAAATTGGCTGTAAAAATATTCCTTTCCAACTGAAATGGACATCCAAGTTTGCCCAAGTGAGTTATGCCATGAATCCCCTTATGTGCTTTTGATTTTCATGGCTTTCTTATTTGGATTTTTTCCTTTCTTGAGCTTTTCTAGTGCCAACGATGTGTAAGAGGTGGAGATGTTTCTTGGAGACAAGATCCCATCCATCTAAGCCTGATCTAGATGGAGTTCCTGAGGAAACCTAGTTTTTTGCTTGTCTTCGGCCTCTTTGGCCCATTTCTTGATCCGAGGTTTTTTATTTGATTTCGTTGATGTTCTGACTCGCTGTGACAAGTGAAAATGTAATAAAGCCACCTTGGCTATCTTTTACCCACGAGCAAGTTCTGATCAATGATTTTGGTTTTAGATCTCAGTTCATATGCGCTTACTCAAATCGCAAAAAAGGTCTCATCTTTGCCATGGATTTTTCAATCCAGGAATGGAATAGCCTCTTGAGACCTTAAGCTCTATGCGTACAAAGTTTCACGGCTTTTGGTTTAGTCGATCGAAAGTTTTGTTGATTTGTGTTCTCGCGATCAGCTGGAAACCCTGTTCAGGGAGAAATAGTAGTACTACAAGCTGTGTAGCTGTAGTACCGCAACTCCTGTTCTCCGACCAATTTGGTTTTCGACCATTGACTGGTTGTTGACCTCACTGGTCATGTTTCGACTAGGTTTAACCACTTTGGTTTTGACCGCTTACAGGTCAATCTCTCACTGGTAGTTGTTCACACCAGTCGGATTTCAACCTGCTTCAAACACTCAAGTTTGCACTCAGGTCTTCGACCACGTAAGTTACGATTGTATCAGTCTTCGACCGCGTAAGTTTTCGACCACTCATTGGTCCTCGACCACGCTGGTCTTTCGATCGCTCATTGGTGATCGACCATGTAGGTTTTGACCACTCAATATCCTCGACTATGCTGGTCTTTCAAATGCTCTCTTGTCATCAATTACTTTGGTTTTTGACCACTCTTTGTCATTGACCACCCAAGTCGATTTCAGGCCACATCGACTTTCAACGTTGGTTTCGACCACACTGGTTTTGACCACGCTGGTTTTCGACCACACTTTGGTCATTGACCACTCGAGGCGAATTTCAACTACGTTGGTTTCAACTACATTGATTCTTGACCACTGTCTGGTCGTCGACTATCGTAGTTGAAGTTCGACCACATTGTTTTCTGTCCGGTTTTGCTCAGCTCTGAGATTCTCTGGTTTTCCATAGTAGTACAACTCGTATTTCTCCAGATTTTGAGTAGGGTTCCTATCGGAATCTTTATAGCTTTGTAGCTATCAGAGCAAAAAATAAGTGAATACTTGGGGGAACTTTTAAGGCACTATTCATCCCCTCTGTTGCCACAGTATGGTTTGATGATAGTATATTGTATTCTTACTATTTGACACCCGTATAATTTTGAGAAAGTTTGAAAATTATAGTACTACATACTTATTTTGTCAATGACATGTGGACCTAGCTAGGCTCCACTTCTCATTGTCACGACTCCTGTTGCCAAATCATGCGGCGCTCCACCGTGTCTCATTGCGTCCGCAAGAATTTCTGCGGTTCATATAGGCGTACAATTGTTTGGTTGTGAACTAAACGAAAGCAAAATGACGAAGAAATTTTCTAAAGAAGGGGACGTTGATTGATCTGCTTGACTTTATGAATTTTGATATTCTCCTGACTCTCAAGATTTAGTTCTGGTTGATACAAATTTACGGATGCATGCCTTTTTTCCAATTTATAGGAAATTAAAAGGTTATATGCATATCCTCTTCAATCATGGCTGGTTTGGTCGGTGCCGCCATCTGTGTGGAACGTACGTGCGTATGAGTAGTATACACATGAGGTCCTCGTTGACGTCGTGAATTAACTGGCCCCGTTAATTCTTTCGAAAACTTAGAACAAAGTGTTTGATATGGATCACAATAGTATGAGTATAGTAGGACCAACAAAAACAACAGAGAGGTAAATGGTGTCTTCTCAAAATCTTATCCCAAACATCAAGAAATCTTTTACTCTAGTAGCTAGAAAGTTGTAACATCCCAAAATTCGGATATTCAAAAATATGAAATTTTTAAAAACTTTTTCTTGCATTTTGCTGGCATTCAAATTTATTTTGCATATTTATTTAAAATCTTTTGAGTTTTGTGACATGCAAATAAATATATTGAGAAATAGTATCCAAGTAAGTAATTCGAAATAGTTACAAAATGCAAGTAATAAGCCTAACAAAAAAATAATAACAATAATAATAAGAGTAATGGAAATAAAGTTTGAAATTTAATTTATCTAGACCAAGGAAAGCAATGGCCAAAGGAATATTAAAAGCTCGCATTTAAATAACTAAACTGAGAATTCAAAATTTTGAACATCATGCAAAACTGAAAATTAGTAAATCATATATAAATTAAAATTTAAACTAAAAATCCAAATTCCAAAAATTATTCTAAAGTCTTTCTCTTTTTCCTCTCTTTCTTTTCCTTCATTTACTTTTTTCTCTCTATTACATGTGGGCCTTCATCTATTTTTCTCTATTCCTCCCTCTCTCCTTTCCTCTGCCATTGGGCCCGAACGCCCCCGATTCATTCATTCTTTTCTTCTCCCACCTCGCACTGTCTTCATCCTCCCTTCGCTCGTGTCACCCGATTGCCTGGCCCCATGCTCCCTGTTCCTCCGCCACCTCGCGAACTCCGCCGGTCGCCGCCTGCCCGCGCCCATACTGCTGACGACTGCCATAGTGACGCCGCACAGTGACTGTCGTTGTGTCGCCCCGGTCAGCGCCCCCGGTTGAATAGCCGTCGTCCGCAGTTTCCCCGTCCCATCGCATCCACCTCGTCTCGCGCGCTCCTGACATTGTTACTGTGTGGGCATTACCAGGCAATCACGCCTAAGCCTCGAGCGCCGCCCCATCGCCTCTGTAGCCACGCCGCCACCAAGACCAATCAACCACCCCCACGTCGCCCGAGCTTTTCCTAGCTATAAAGCCCCGCCCGATGCTCCCGTCGGCACCGCACCGCTCTGCTCTACCTCCCACCACAAACAATCGGCCTTTCCATGCCTCTAGCTTCGCTGGCAGCCCCTTCTTCCCCAAACCCAGTCAACGAGGGATCCACCATTCGGAGCTACGCCAAGTCGATTCCACCGAGCCGACACCTCCTTGGAGCAACGCAAAGCCATCCCCATCCTCGGCCGGACCTCTCATCGCCTCTACTTCGCCCTCATCGTGCGCCACCTCTGCCCGTCGCCGTCGCATGCCGCTAACTCGCCATCGCCATTCCCGAGCCGCGCCGACCCCCGAGGTAGACTACTGAGCCCTCCTAGATGATCCCCTCTCGCTTAATTGAGCTCTGGTGCCATGCGCCACCGTAGCCACCACTCCCCTGTTTCGCCACCACCCACGGTCGCCGCCAGCCAACGCCCTGGCCAAATTGGCCGATGAGGCTTTTTCCTACAGGTAGGCATGGGCGTGAGCAACCCATTTTAGAGATGTTCAGCTCCGACTGCCGTCTCCTCTGCCAGCGACGAGCTCGCCGAGCGTCGGCCAGAGGAAGACGATGCAACTTGTTGAAGCCCAGTCACACGACTACGAGTACCTGGTACTCGTTATGACCACATAGTTGAACTTATGACTATGAAGTCATTTACGACCACTCATAGTCGTTTATGACCATGCACAGTCATTTACGACCACTCAAAGACGTTTATGACCACGCATCGTCGTTACGACCACGCATAGTCGTTTACGACCACTGCATAGTCATTTACGACCACCCATAGTCGTTTACGACCACTACATAGTCGTTTGCAACCATGCATAGTCATTTACGACCACTGCGTAGTCGTTTACGACCACGTTGAGGTTTACGACCACTAAGCGCCTTCCGAGTTCGACTACTCTGCGCTCGGAAGTCTTCGACTACTCCACGTCATCTAAGCCACTTTCAACCACTCAGTAGACCTCGCCATTCCCGACCACTCACTTCTGCTCCCGACTTCGACCGCCCTCTTTGGCTTTGCCTTCGACCACGTACAGAATTCCGACCACGTTCAGCCACTCGATCATGGCTATTCGACCACTGACCATGATGTTTGACCACCGACCATGTTGTAATCTTGACCCCTCTAACCACACACAAATTACTGTATCTTTCGACCATGTTCAAATTATTGTAATTCCTGACTGCCACCATAGCTTTTTGACTACATTATAGATCTTTCGACCACTCCTATCTCCGACCACTCTTGCCTTCCGATCACTGCAGGGCATCCGACCGCTACGGATCTTTCGACTGTGTATAGCTTTCGACCACAGTGAAAATTTTAGATTTTTCATGCCATTAGATTCAAACTTCTAGAAGCCACTGCTTAGTACTGCTTAGATAATCAGGGGTACAAAAATGCCCAAAGCATCACTTTTATTCGTGAGAAACTGATTTGGGAAGTCATGGTGGAAATGACTGGTATATTCTGATATGATTATCTTATGCTCCCGAAAACCCCAACTTGCTTAATATCTAGGCGGATGGTATGAGGGTTGGTGTGTGGTGCAGTGGAAGCATGGTGTATAGTTTGTGGTAGAACCGCCCAAATACCACTAAGGACTGAATCTTGTCATGACCTCCAATGTAAAACAGTACAATCACAGTCTGTAAAATGCAACTTGGCTAAGTAAATCTATCAAAACCCTCGGACTCATCTCACCAGTACTGGAAAGGAGGGGAATATTGCAAGGGCAAGGGGAGGCATAAAGGGACACCAAGAGGAGGGTGAAGTAACCAGACGTGCTAGCGTTGTGGAGAGTGGAGTCCGAATGCGCTAGTAGCCGTGGTTACATCCCGCGCAACGTATGTGACCCATCGCAAGTGGGAGCAGCCCGTAGGGTGAGATGACAAAAGGGCTAGTGTAACATCCTGAAAAAATTCGAAATTGAAAATATGAATTTCTTGAATTATCTTTTTTTGCAATATATTTTGTTGGAATTTGGATTTTATGGTGTTTTCCTAAGATTTCAAAATTTTAAGAATTCATAAAATACAAAGACAAACAATAGTAATACCAAAAAGGGGAATATGCAAATAATAGAAAACTAAAATTTTAAATACGAATCTGAAAAGATGATCCAGTATAAGGAGGGAGAAATCTGAGTTAAAAATATAAAACTTCATTTTGTAAATAATGGAATAAATAGCAATAAAAGTAGATGAATAAAATGCGAACACATATGTATATATATATACATATATATGCATATACATATAACCTAAATAATAATAATAATAATAATAATAAAATTTCAGATAAATGGGCCAGGCCGGCCATCACCCCGGCCCAGCCCCCTTCTTCTTCTTTCCCCGACCCCTCTCTTCCACGCACACGCGTCGCCGCTCCCTCTCGCGCTTGCTCCCTCTGCCGCAGCAAATCCTCTCTCTCTCTCACACCTCAAGGGCAAGTTCAAAAAACCTGTCACAGGAGGGGAACGCACCCTCTCCCACCACCTCCCTCCCATGCAATCCAGGAGAAGATCGAGTTCATCACCCCTGCCCCGCGTAAACAGAGAGAGGCCAAATGCCGCCCTCGCCGCGCGCCTCTCCCCTAGCTATAAAAGCCCCGCCCGGGAGTCTCAACCGCGCCGCAATACTTCCTTCTCCCCTCCCCTGCAAGCAATTGAACCGTAGTGCCATCAATCCCCGCCGGCAACGTCTTCTTCCTCACGGCCGGCGACCGAGCCGCCGTTGATTCCGGCCGCCTCCGAGCAATTCCTTGCTCCCAGAGCTTCGTGGAGGCCAGGCGTAGCCGAATCCCTTCCTCGCCTGGTCTCCCTTTGCGTGAGCATCGCCGGCGTCGATCACCTCCTTGGACCGCCGCCACCACACGCCGCCAGCCTAGCTCCGGTACCTCTCAGCCTCCGTCATCACCAGCACCACCGCGACCTCTACATCGCGTTTTGCCGGTCACCCAACCTTCCCTGGCCACCGCTCGCCGCCAGCCACCGTCGCCCCCGACTCCTCTGCCCGACCCCCTCCACGGCATACTCCAAAAGGATTTATTATCCTTATAGGGTAGGCAATGCCTCCCCGCTCACTTGGTTACCACTGCCATCTCTTCCTCCCCCGACTCCCTCGGCGCGCGTTCGAGCCCCGGCTCCGCGTGCTGAGGTCGAGTTTTCGTTTTATTTTCCGCGTTGACAGAAGGGCCCCATTCGTCAGCCGCTGCGGGACCGCAAGCCCACTGACAGCCGGACCCGCCTGTCAGGGCAGCCCACTGACCTGTGGGGCCAAAGGCCGAAGGACCCACCTGTCAATGACCAGCCACATGCATGGTTACTGACAGTGGGGTCCCACATGTCAGCCACTGGGATTCAAAAGACTCACTGACTGGTGGGTCCCACATGTCATACACACATAATATGGAATATAATAAAAAGGTTAAAAGATTAAAATAACCAGTGGGTCCCACCTGTCAGATATCTCATATTTTCTGGAATTAATTCAACCAGAGAACTTTAAATAATCATAACTTTTTCATTTTAACTACAAATTGGATGAAACAAATTTCTAAATTTATCTAAATTCAAGATCTATCCAATGGAACTGAAATCATAATTTTTGAAGTTCATTTGGATTTCTGGTGTTATTTGTTTGATTTATTGATTTTTATTTTTATCCGAATTTTCGCGCACGTTAAAATAGCATACGAGGCTCAGGAGGAAGGAGCAGAAGCTGCAGCCCTAGAAGCTCCAGATAATCAAGCACCAGACCGCTGTGACCAAGGCGAGTCAATACTTTGATCATGTTGAACCTACATTTTCTGCAAATTACTTTGTTTTAAATTATCAAATTGCATGCTGTTATGTTATATGCAAATACATGTTTAATTTAATATTCTAGTTATATGCCCATTGTTTACCTTGAATAATATTACCCCTCCTTTGAAATATTTGAATGTGTGAACCTTGTCAACCTAGCAAAATTATAATAGTAACATTTCAAAAATAAGTCCCTAATTATATGCTATGCTTAGTTCTGCATAGATACTCGGGGGCGTTGAAATGTCCCAAACATCATTGTCATTTTTAATCATGAGAAACTGGTTTGGGCAGTCATGGTGGGAATGATTGGTATATATTTGGACATGATTATTTTATACTTCCAAAATCCCCAACTTGCTTAAATATCTGGGCGGATTGGTTTGATGGTGTGAGTGTGGTGCAGTGGATGAACAAAGTGGGTTAGTGGTAGACCGCCCAGATACCACTAAGGATCGAATCTTGTCATGACCTCCTGTGTAAAACAGTACAACCACAAGTCTGTAAAATACAACTTGGCTTAGTAAATTTATCGAAATCCCCGGACTCATCTCACTGGTAGGGGATTGAAAGGGCTACGCTATGGCAAGGGGGCCTGAAGGGACACCAGTGGGGGGTGAAGTTTCCCAGCTGTCCTACGTTGCGGGAAGTAGAAGCCCGAGCTGCGTAGTGGCTGTGGGAAACATCCCGCGCATAGATGGGACCCACCGCAAGTGGGCAGTTTCCCATAAGGTGAGATGACAAAAGGGTCTAGATACTTTGAAAAGTCACTGTGATGGTCTGCTCGACCACATGTCTAAGGTATCATGTGGGGTAATGAGTTGATTATCTCTTGTGGTAAAAGTGTACAAACTCTGCAGAGTCTAAAACTATTCGAATAGCCGTGCCCACGGTCAAGGGCGGACATAGGAACTTAACCAGATATAGTTCTATTTCAAAATGCTTTATGAATGGGAATGGAAAAGTGGAAGGGCAGTGGAAAGCCCTGATTTGAATTGTCCTGGGTGTCGTCCCAGTGGTAAGTTAAGCGGCTATAACGCTGAAAGGTGCTATATGGTGCAGATGCCATGTAATGGTGGATGGAATCTGGATTGCTATTATTATTGCATACTCTTGAACATTATGCTTTTGTTCAAAACTGCTAGGTCTGAGGAAATTTCTATGTATTATATTTTTAAATAATGGTAACATTTCTCACAAACAAAGTATCAGGAAGAATAAATAGAGTCGTAAGAAAGGAAGATGACTGTTTATGGCAATCATGATAATGCTACCAAAAGCGATTTTTGGCAAATAAAATAACCCGAGCCTCTCCTTTGTTAAGCCTTGCATACTATTTATCTGCATTCTGTGTATTGGCTCGCGGAACACGGGGTTGGAGTGCTCACACTCGCTGTTGCGACAAAATTCAGAATCATGAATCAAATCGCCTCGCCTCAGCAACAAGACTAGACAAGCTGACAGAGAAGATGAAGATGTCAAAGGCTAGGTCACGAACCTCCAGTTGGCTGCCTGTGGGCATGTCCTGAAGGTCCCACCTGTGTGCTTCGTTCTTCCGCTGCTGCAATTTATTGATTTCGACCTAATCGGCCCATGAGTAAGTCTATTATTATATTTACGCTTCCGCATGATATGCATTTTGATATTCATTACCGTAACTATGAGCACTATCTACTGATCCAGGGAATAGTGCAGCTAAACACAGTAGAATCCGGATTATAAAATCTGGGTCTGACAGGGATGGTATCAGAGCATATCGACTGCTGGTCGTGACCTAGATACCCTGGCCGTTAGTTCATAGTTAGAACTATTTTTTCAATATTTATTTTCACAAATATAAGTTATATTGCTCAATCTCAACTCTCTTAGATGATTCTCCCTCATCTATGTGCTGACCTGGCTAATTTGTTTCTGAAGCTCTCTTATCTCGACTTCAAAGTGGTAAAAATCCAGTACTCCTCTTGTAAACACTTTATGAAAACACGACTTAGGCCAAGAATTATGAAGCCTAACCGTGAGACTTAATTGTTTTATTCTGGGATGAAACAATGGAGTGAATTTGGGATAAATAAATTGGTGGAGCTCAAATGAATAGATTGATCAGACAGATAAATAAGAGATTCCAGAAGAAATAGAGAGTGCGAAACTAATTAAAGGATTGCAACACAGATGAATTGAAAAATCCCTGGAAGATGTTTATAACAATGGAATAATAGGATATGATCGATAGCTGGATGGATTGACTGAAATATTTAGAAATTAGAGATGTGATAACAACTATTGGAGTATAAACCTAATTGACAATATAAAACAATGAATCAGATTGGAGATAGTGAATATTTAGGTTGATCTCTAGAGGAGCAACTTATGGGTTTGAATCAATAACACCAGACTGGGTTATTAGAAAGTCTCGGTATGAAGATCATCGGTGGATCTAAGATAAAGGATACTAGACTCCCCTTTGGATTGAGCTGATTAAGTTGGCGAATAATAGATCTGAGATGGGGATTATAGGAACACAGTGAAACATGAGATTTGAATTATAAATCTATGGTGGAAGTTAGGATTTATGTAGGGGTTAGACACCCATAACAGAATTAATAGAATTGAAAAGACACAACAGGAAGAGTATGAACGGTGGATTGAATAAATGATGATACCCGCTGTTTGGAGTTTCAGACGGCAATAATATTGTGACTAAATGCTGAAGGAAGATAGCTTAAGAGCAAATTGCAAAAATGGAAGTTGACTGATCGAGGTTGTTGGATTTTTGGCCTTATGTATGAAGATTGAAGTGAATCAAATCATTGATGGATACTGGGGAGATTGTACACCTATACAAAAAAGGGGTATTGCAAGGTTGCGTGTTTTCAAAACAATTACAAGAACGAGTACTACTAAACTCCCAATGCCTTCCTCTTCCTTCTATGGATTTCAAGAGAAAATTTAACTCACTTTTTCTTACCTTCGCTTCAAAATTTAAGATTTGGATTGTCGAAGACGGTCATGAAGCTAAGGTGGTTCCGTTCTAAAACGGACTATGCTGATAAACCCTGCGCCCTTTTGTGTGTGCTTTCCCGAGTAGACGTTGTACTGCCGCAAGGTTTTCATTGGGTCCTGTGCACTGCATTTTTGCCCTCAGGCGTTCTATTTCGCAGTCACGGGAAGAGCTTGCTTTAAAAGTTTGCGTGGTTATATATCACCCTAGCTTCCGGGGTATATTCTCTTGAAAATTTGAATGGGTTTAGATATCTTATCTCTACGATTAATACTCACCCCATGCTAATTCTCCCTCACCCTATTGCTGAACACCTCGTCAGGTCTGCAGGCAAGAGATAGCAGATAACCAAGTCAACACACTTGAAGCTCTGAAGTGGAAAGAGGCAACATCTCTGAAAAAGATAACAACTAAGAAGCCTTAGCCTGCAAGAGGATCAAGACTCAAGTCTCTATTCCGCGGTAGACTCACTATTCCAGTCATCGTCAAGGCATCCTCAATGGCCAAGAATAAGGCTAAAAGCAAGAAGCAGGAACCAATGGTTTTTACTCACTTTGGTCCCTACCGCTCGTCCAAGTATTCGCTCAAATCCACTTCACAAAGACAACTAAGAACAAGTCGCCGCATGATGGGCAACCGCACCACTACATTGGGCGGACCCCGAAAGAATACCATCTGCTTCTATTGCGGAGAAAAAGGACATGATATGCGTAGGTGCCCTGAGAAAAGGAATCTAGAAAGATTAGCCGGGGATGCTATCACCACCAATCAAGGCCCTCAGAGGAAGCCGGGTCATGGGTTCAACTGTTTCATATGCAGTGACCCAGGACAATATGTGAGAGACTGCCCTCAACGGAAATCGAATAAGCAAATGATGGATGCCGTCACCCTTAGCTCCAACTCTGCCAAAGGAAACCCTCTCGACTGCAAAGTGGAACAAGCTGCGACTACAAAAGTGCCGCCACCCGACCAGGAAACTTCCTTAAATAACATATGTGTAGAATGTGGTAAAGCAAGACTTGTCAGGCCTGAAGTTGGAAGGGAAGACTAATATCAGACGTCGCTTATTTTAAGGGGGGTAGCAAGAATAGACAAGAAAGTCGGGGGACTACTATGGTGTATAAGTACTTTTGGAAGTATCGAACTGATGTATGACTATTTTGGAGGTGCAATGATGCTGTATTAGATCTAAGCAGATCAGACTGAGAAATTTGCAAGACCGTTGCAACGAGCAAACCTGTTGCTAACCAATTTGGCCCACTTGCTTCTTTCTGCTCTACCGGAATCACGGGGTCGAGATTCATTTAAGGGGGGTAGATTTGTAACATCCTGAAAAATTTGAAATTGAAAATATGAATTTCTTGAATTATCTTTTTTTGCAATATATTTTGTTGGAATTTGGATTTTATGGTGTTTTCCTAAGATTTCAAAATTTTAAGAATTCATAAAATACAAAGACAAACAATAGTAATACCAAAAAGGGGAATATGCAAATAATAGAAAACTAAAATTTTAAATACGAATCTGAAAAGATGATCCAGTATAAGGAGGGAGAAATCTGAGTTAAAAATATAAAACTTCATTTTGTAAATAATGGAATAAATAGCAATAAAAGTAGATGAATAAAATGCGAACACATATGTATATATATATACACATATATATACATATATATGCATATACATATAACCTAAATAATAATAATAATAAAATTTCAGATAAATGGGCCAGGCCGGCCATCACCCCGGCCCAGCCCCCTTCTTCTTCTTCTTTCCCCGACCCCTCTCTTCCACGCGCACGCGTCGCAGCTCCCTCTCGCGCTTGCTCCCTCTACCGCAGCAAATCCTCTCTCTCTCTCTCTCTCTCACCTCAAGGGCAAGTTCAAAGAACCTGTCACAGGAGGGGAACGCACCCTCTCTCGCCACCTCCCTCCCACGCAATCCTGGAGAAGATCGAGTTCATCACCCCTGCCCCGCGTAAACAGAGAGAGGCCAAATGCCGCCCTCGCCGCGCGCCTCTCCCCTGGCTATAAAAGCCCCACCCGGGAGTCTCAACCGCACCGCAATACTTCCTTCTCCCCTCCCCTGCAAGCAATTGAACCGTAGTGCCCTCAATCCCCGCCGGCAACGTCTTCTTCCTCGCGGCCGGCGACCGAGCCGCCGTTGATTCCGGCCGCCTCCAAGCAATTCCTTGCTCCCAGAGCTTCGTGGAGGCCAGGCGTAGCCGAATCCCTTCCTCGCCGGGTCTCCCTTTGCGTGAGCATCGCCGGCATCGATCACCTCCTTGGACCGCCGCCACCGCACGCCGCCGGCCTAGCTCTGGTACCTCTCAGCCTCTGTCATCACCATCACCAGCACCACCGCGACCTCTACATCGCGTTTTGCCGGTCACCCAACCTTCCCTGGCCACCGCTCGCCGCCATCCACCATCGCCCCCGACTCTTCTGCCCGGCCCCCTCCACGGCATACTCCAAAAGGATTTATTATCCTTATAGGGTAGGCAACGCCTCCACGCTCACTTGGTTACCACCGCCATCTCTTCCTCCCCCGACTCCCTCGGCGCGCGTTCGAGCCCCGGCTCCGCGTGCTGAGGTCGAGTTTTTGTTTTATTTTCCGCGCTGACAGATGGGCCCCATTCGTCAGCCGCTGTGGGACCGCAAGCCCACTGACAGCCGGACCCGCCTGTCAGGGCAGCCCACTAACCTGTGGGGCTAGAGGCCGAAGGGCCCACCTGTCAATGACCAGCCACATGCATGGTTACTGACAGTGGGGTCCCACATGTCAGCCACTGGGATTCAAAAGACTCACTGACTGGTGGGTCCCACATGTCATACACACATAATATGGAATATAATAAAAAGGTTAAAAGATTAAAATAACCAGTGGGTCCCACCTGTCAGATATCTCATATTTTCTGGAATTAATTCAACCTGAGAACTTTAAATAATCATAACTTTTTCATTTTAACTCCAAATTGGATGAGACAAATTTCTAAATTTATCTAAATTCAAGATCTATCCAATGGAACTGAAATCATAATTTTTGAAGTTCATTTGGATTTCTGGTGTTATTTATTTGATTTATTGATTTTTATTTTTATCCGAATTTTCCCGCACGTTAAAATAGCGTACGAGGCTCAGGAGGAAGGAGCAGAAGCTGCAACCCTAGAAGCTCCAGATAATCAAGCACCAGACCACTGTGACCAAGGCGAGCCAATACTTTGATCATGTTGAACCTATATTTTCTGCAAATTACTTTGTTTTAAATTATCAAATTGCATGTTGTTATGTTATATGCAAATACATGTTTAATTTAATATTCTAGTTATATGCCCATTGTTTACCTTGAATAATATTACCCCTCCTTTGAAATATTTGAATGTGTGAACCTTGTCACCCTAGCAAAATTATAATAGTAACATTTCAAAAATAAGTCCCTAATTATATGCTATGCTTAGTTCTGCATAGATACTCGGGGGCGTTGAAATGTCCCAAACATCATTGTCATTTTTAATCATGAGAAACTGGTTTGGGCAGTCATGGTGGGAATGACTGGTATATATTTGGACATGATTATTTTATACTTCCAAAATCCCCAACTTGCTTAAATATCTGGGCAGATTGGTTTGATGGTGTGAGTGTGGTGTAGTGGATGCACAAAGTGGGTTAGTGGTAGACCGCCCAGATACCACTAAGGATCGAATCTTGTCATGACCTCCTGTGTAAAACAGTACAACCACAAGTCTGTAAAATACAACTTGGCTTAGTAAATTTATCGAAATCCCCAGACTCATCTCACTGGTAGGGGATTGAAGGGGCTACGCTATGGCTAGGGGGCCTGAAGGGACACCAGTGGGGGGTGAAGTTTCCCAGCTATCCTACGTTGCGGGAAGTAGAAGCCCGAGCTGCGTAGTGGCTGTGGGAAACATCCTGCGCATAGATGTGACCCACCGCAAGTGGGTAGTTTCCCATAAGGTGAGATGACAAAAGGGTCTAGATACTTTGAAAAGTCACTATGATGGTCTGCTCGACCACATGTCTAAGGTATCATGTGGGGCCATGAGTTGATTATCTCTTGTGGTGAAAGTGTACAAACTCTGCAGAGTCTAAAACTATTCGAATAGCCGTGCCTACGGTCAAGGGCGGACATGGGAACTTAACCAGATATAGTTCTATTTCAAAATGCTTTATGAATGGGAATGGAAAAGTGGAAGGGCAGTGGAAAGCCCTGATTTGAATTGTCCTGGGTGTCGTCCCAGTGGTAAGTTAAGCGGCTATAACGCTGAAAGGTGCTATATGGTGCGGATGCCATGTAATGGTGGATGGAATCTGGATCGCTATTATTATTTGAGAGACCATGTGGAGGTCATCCCATGTGAATGATGAGTAATTGACATCGGTTTATGAGAGTCGAGTTTGGTTTGGGTGGTTCGGACCATGTCGTTGCATAGTGCAACGGGCTCGGTCGGACTTTGGTCAAACTTGGTCGTATGGGATTAGGACGATGATTCTTTGATTCGACAGGTTTGGACTTCATTTGTGGTCAGTATGAGGTTATTTATGCTTTCATGTATCGAGCGGTGCTATGTGACGTGTTTCTTGTCTGTGTGACTGCAGGACGTCGAGGCGGAGTCGTGGTGAGACACGGAGGACTAGACTAGGCGCAGGTGGCGCTGAGGTCAGAACAGTCGGGAGGTGTCGAAGACGACGTGGACTCGAGGTGGTTGCGAGGTGTGCGAGATAAGGAGCGCGGAAGCTTCCCGGAAGGTGCAGGAGGGGCGAATCGGGAAATTCGCAAGGCTGCACAAGTGGAAGCGGGCTCCATTGGATTTAGCGGGCGTAACGGGGTGGAGACCCGTTAGCTGTGGGCTATAAATAGGTTGGAGGGGCTGCATGCCCACTTGAACACTTGAGGGGATTTTAGGGTTTCCTTTAGTCAAAATAGGCTTTAGAGTTTGTTTTGGCTTTAGGCTTTAGTGGTTGAGAGTTGTTGGTGGAGGCAGAGTTGTGTTCCCTCTGTGTCCCCTTCGATGGGTTTCTGAGACCTCTCTGTGTTGGTGTTCCTCCCAAGATGCATGTGTAGCTCTTGGTGTTCTTGAGGATTGAGAGGGTGAGGAGAGGGATTGAGTGGCTTGTAATCATTTCTCTTGTATCAATCATGTATCTCCTTTCCTCGTTATCAATATGAGATGGTGGAGTTTGAGATTGATTCAGTTCTTGTCACTCTGTTCATGTTTTTCTCTTTGATGCTCCTCTCTGTTGATTTCTTGACTTTCTTGGTTTCTTGTTCTTTCTTGCTGGGAAGGCCCAAAATGGGTTGCTCTATGTTGGGATGATGCCTCAAGATCATTTGATCAAGTTTCCCAAGAGCAAACTTCATTTTAATTTCAGTTTTCATTTTTGAGCCTCCCCTATTCTTGTTTTGCATTTCTAGGGTTTGGTGCTGTTCTTGATTCCCTTGTTGAAATGGCTTCAAATTTGGTATGGAGAGTCCAGAGGCTATTAATTAGCTACCCTCAAAATTTCATAGCCAAAGGATCAACGGTTGGGGGGTAATTTGATTTTTGACTCAGCTCGGGCAAAAATTTCAGATTTTTACCCAAATCTGAAATTCTTGCTTCTTGGAGTGGTTTTCTTGTTTTTGGCTCTTGGCTTATTCTTCTGGGAGTGTTCCCTAGCTTTCCTCAAAGCTTCCCAAGCCAAGAATCCAAGAATCCTTGTGAATTTCTCAGTTCTCTGAAAATCCTGTTTGCTGTTTTTCTCGAGAGGTACTACCGCTCGTCCTAGCGGTACTACCGGTTTTGTTCGTACCAGTCCGATCGGCAGCAATGAAACGTTCGGATGGTCCGAACGATAAGAGGTACTACCGCTCGGCATAGCGGTACTACCGCCCAGAGGTACTACCGCTCGTCTCAACGGTACTACCGCTTGAAGCCAGAATTTTTCCGATTTGATTTTTCTCGCTTGCTGGTCTCTGTATTTGTGTTTTTCCTGCTGCTGGGGTGTCTTGTGAGCACTGGTCTTCTACCTTCATAGCTCCCATAGCTATTGGAGAAGAAGATACTTGTTGGAGGCGATTTTTAAAGATCGACATTCACCCCCCCCCCCTCTGTCGCCATTTCGGTCCAACAATTGGTATCAGAGCCGGTTAGCTCTTTTCAATAGATCTTAACCGGTCTCAAGAGCCATGGCGACAGACAAGTACTCGACCAAGCCGCCCATTTTTGATGGCATCGATTACCCCTTCTGGAAGAGCCGAATGGAGACATACATCCAGGCTCAGGGGTACGCTATCTGGCGCAAGGTCAAGGTCCGGTTTGTTGTTCCTGCCGATGAGAACATCAATGCTAGGAATATGCATGATGTTGAGTCAAACGCTAAGGCAAGGAACATCATTATCCAGGGCCTGAGTCGTAGCGAGTTCGATCGCATCTCCCACCTGTCGTCCGCCTACGATATCTGGGTGACCCTCGACGCATACCATGAGGGCACCACCCAGATCAAGACGGTTCGACAGGACCAGTTCAAGCGAGAGTACAACAAATTCGAGATGCTTGCTGGTGAGTCCCTAGATGAGTGCTTCGCGCGTTTCCACAAAATCTTGAGCAACCTCCGAGCGGTCGGTCTCACATACCCCGACTCGGACAACGCTCGTCAGATGCTCGCGGCACTCGATCTGCGTGTGTGGGAGATGAAAGTGACCACCATCAAAGACACGACAGACCTCTCGACCTTGACTCTTGACGCGCTGTACTCGCGCCTCAAGACTCACGAGATTGAAGATGTCTCTCGTAGGTCGAAGTCACAGTCGATGGCTTTGGTCACCGATCCCAGTTCAGCTTCTGGTCTCTCTTCTAAGTCTTCTTGCGGATTCTCCCTTGCTGCTCTCTGTGACATAACTGATGATCAGTTAGAGCAGCTTGCCCTCCTTGCTCGAAGATTCTCCCATGCTTACAAAGGGAGGAGGGACAGAAAGAGAGGAGGACCCGTGATTTGCTTCGAGTGTGGTGGCCCCAACCACATCCGAGCAAACTGCCCCAAGCTTGGGAAGGGTAAAGGTGACTACGGCGGTTCGGGCAAGAACGACTACACCGACAAGAACCGCAACACGAAGCCCTCAGCACCTGCTCAAGGCAAGAAGAAGTTTCGCAACTTCGGGAAGGCCAAGAAGCTCTTCCATCGCGTCCTCACCGCCTTCGACGACCTCGACCTCAGCGAGGTGGAGGGATGGAGCGACGACGACGGGACGGGTGACCAAGAGCCCAAGGATGGCGGCGACGACTTCTCCGGCATGTGCTTCATGGCCCTCGAGGGCGAACTGAGCGACAGCGAGCTGTACTCTGACTCGGACGAGGTATGCCCCACCTACGACCAGCTCAATCATGCTTTTCTTAAGCTAGGTGGTTTTCATGCTAGAGCTAGGGCTAGGTGTTCTGAGTTAGAGAAGGAAGTAGATAGATTATCACGGGAGCTTACTTCACTTACATCTGCTCCCTCCCGTGATGATTGTGATACATGCTGTGCTCTGTTGGGTGACATGGAGAAACTAAGGACCTCACATGATAGTGTGTCCTCTGAGCTTGATATTGTTAAGGTGGAGAATGTTAGTCTGCTTGCTGAGTTAGAGTTGAGTAGGATGGCTATTACCCTACTTACTACTGATGAGACTACTTCTCCCACCTCATGTGAGGTTAAGGACATTGCTGCTAGAGGACTTTATGCCATGCTCCTTGATTTATCCGAGTCTTGTGAAAATTGCAATAACTTGAAGATGAACTTAAAACGGGCAAATCATAAAATTGTTGAACTACAAGCTTCTCTGCTTGAGCCGATTGATTCATGCTTGAACTGTCCTAAGTTAACTGCTGAACTTGAAGCTGTCTCCAAACAGTTTCAAGAAATGATTGATCATGATAGGAAGTTGGCTCAGTATGCTTCTAAGGACCCTGTTAGCTCACCATGCATTAATTGTAACAAATTAAAATCTGACTTGGTTGCATTGGATGAGAAATGTGTGAAGCTAACTAAGGACCTACTAGAGAAGCCACAATCTGGTTGTGTTGTGATTGATGGTGTGGGGGAGAAGCCCCAGGGTAAGGGTGAGACGCCTAGAGACGCGAACCAACCTGCTAGTAGTAGGACTGTCCCCTCAGAGTCGGCTGTGCGTGCACAAGCCATTCTTTCCTCTACTGTTGGTTCTTCTTCTGCTCCCTTACCTTCTGCTGTCTCTTCTTCTCCCTGCTCTTCTTGCACCTCTCTCTTTCGGGAGTGTCAGTATCTTATGAACACCCTCGAGAGATTTGTAGGCGGCAAGAAGAAGCTTAATCTTATTCTAGACCAATCCAAGATCTGCAAGTTCAATCAGAGTCTACGATATGATTTCTATGAGGATATAAGGAAGCATCCACCTGCTATTCTCAGACCCATAGTACGAGGTGTGATCGAGGTCGAGCCCAGGTCTGATGAGGTTAAATTCAAATCAGTGGGTTTTGTCCAAGGGATTTCTGACAGCAATGTGAGTCCACCTGCAGCTTCGGCCTCTCAGAAGGCGAAGCCATCTCATGCTACTTCAGCCTCTCAGAAGGCGAAGTATCATTGCACCTTTTGTCAGAAGGATAGACATACGATCGACCGATGCTTCAGGCGCGCCAGGATCGCACAGAGAGACCATGTTGCAGCTCTTAGGCATATTCAGGGTCAGCCCCAGACTTTGAGTGCATCTAAGACCAACACGAGATCTAGGTTTGCTTCAAATGCTTCTGATGGGTTTGGGCAGCATCGAGAACTTGGTTTTTCTGAGTTTTCTGGTTTTCGTCCTCGATATGCTCCTAGTCGTGACTTCCGCCGTCCTGAGGGTAGATCTCGTTTCCCCCGTCGAGACAGCTACCTCTCCTTCTGAAATAGGAGACTTGGTCATATTGGATTTGACCATTTGACCCGAGTTAGAGGCCACGACCTCATTCGTGGTCTGCCGAAGCTCAAAATGGTCAAAGACCTTGTTTGTGCTCCATGCCGGCACGGCAAGATGGTTGCCGCTTCTCACCCTCCGGTCAATGTGACCATGACCGATGCACCGGGACAACTGCTCCACATGGACACAGTCGGACCAGCTCGAGTGCAGTCTGCCGGAGGGAAGTGGTATGTTCTTGTCGTGGTCGATGACTATTCGAGCTTTCTTGGGTGTTTTTCTTAGCCTGAAGGATGAGACATTTTCACATTTCCGAGGTCTTTTCAGTAGGCTTTCTGTTGAGCTCCCGGGTGCCTTACGAGTGATCCGCGGTGACAATGGCACGGAGTTCAAGAATTCCTACTTTGAGAGTTTCTGTGGTGAGACAGGTGTAGAGCACCAGTTCTCTTCTCCGCACGTCCCACAACAAAATGGCGTTGTGGAGAGGAAGAACCGTACCTTGGTCGAGATGGCCAAGACGATGCTTGATGAGTACTCTACACCGCGAAAGTTTTGGGCTGAGGCTATAGCCACCACGTGCCATATCTCAAATCGAGTCTTTCTTAGGGCTCACTTGCACCGTACTTCTTATGAGTTGAGATACGGGCGAAAGCCCAGCGTCTCTCATTTTCGTGTGTTTGGTTGCAAGTGCTTTATTCTGAAGTCCGGGAACCTAGACAAGTTCGAGTCGCGTTCTTGTGATGGTATCTTTCTAGGTTACTCGCCTTCTTCGCGGGCTTATAGGGTTTGGAACTGCGAGTCTAGTAAAATGGTAGAGACCTGTGAGGTGACCTTTGACGAGGCTAGTCCAGGGACTAGGCCCGATATCTTAGGTTCTTTAGAGCAGTCCGAGCCCATCTTTGTGGATGATGAGGACGATGGAGATGAGGGTTGTCTACCCGATCCAGTCCCTCATCCACCCCTTGAGGTGCCTTCTTCCACCGCACCTCGGGGAGATCAGCCCATACCTTCGGCTTCCTCTGGAGCTGGTGGCTCTGTCCCTACCTCGTCAGCTCACGAGGTAGAGGCCACTTCTTCATCTCATCCTGGACCTCCTAGACACATTCAGAAAGCTCATCCTTCCGAGTAGATTATTGGAGACCTTTTCGAGCGTGTTACTCGCTCAAAATCTGGATTATCTCAATTCTGTCTCCATTCTGCTTTCATTGCCTCCTTTGAGCCCAAAGATGTTTCTCATGCTTTATCTGATGAGTCTTAGGTCAATGCCATGCATGAGGAGCTAGAAAACTTCGAGAGGAACAAGGTCTGGTCGCTTGTCGAGCCCCCGCGAGGTCACAATATTATTGGGACTAAGTGGGTGTTCAAGAACAAGCAGAGCGAGGATGGAGTGGTTATTCGAAACAAGGCTAGACTGATAGCTCAGGGGTTCTCCCAGGTTGAGGGTCTAGATTTTGAGGAGACTTTTGCCCCTGTAGCTAGACTTGAAGCCATTAGAATCCTGCTTGCCTTTGCAGCTTCTAAGGGCTTCAAGCTTTACCAGATGGACGTTAAGAGTGCCTTTCTCAATGGCTTTATTGAGGAAGATGTCTACGTCCGATAGCCTCCTGGTTTCGAAAGCTCCAAATATCCAAACCATGCCTTTAAGCTTTCCAAAGCTTTGTATGGACTTAAGCAAGCCCCTCGAGCGTGGTATGAGAGGCTTAAGTCCTACTTGCTAAGTCATGGGTTTGAAATGGGTAAAGTAGACAAGACCTTGTTCATCCGCCGTCATGGCAATGACCTTCTGCTTGTCCAGATTTATGTGGATGACATCATCTTTGGCGGCTCTTCCCATACTCTGGTTTCAAAGTTCTCGGATGTCATGAGCACCGAGTTTGAGATGAGTATGATGGGTGAGTTGACATTCTTCCTTGGCTTCCAGATCAAGCAGACTCGGGAGGGTACATTTCTTCATCAGGGAAAGTACACTCATGACCTCCTAAGACGCTTCGACATGAGTGATGGTAAGCCTGTGTCGACTCTCATGGCTTCTACAGCCTATCTTGACCGAGATGAGGATGGCGAGCCAGTTGATCAGAAGGAGTATCGCAGCATGATTGGTTCCCTCTTGTACCTCACTGCCTTGAGACCAGACATACATTTTTCTGTGTGTCTGTGCGCTCGTTTTCAGGCTTCTCCTCGCGTTTCTCACCGCCAGGCGGTGAAGCGCATCTTTCGGTACCTACGAGCTACCATTGACTATAGTATCTGGTACTCTTCGTCATCCTGTCTTTCCTTGAGAGCCTTCTCGGACGCAGACTTCGCTGGCTGTAGGATAGATAGGAAGAGAACTTCTGGCACCTACCAATTTATTGGCACTTCTCTTGTTTCCTGGTCTTCAAGGAAGCAATCCGGTGTTGCCCAGTCCACCGCAGAGGCCGAGTATGTAGCTGCCGCCAGTTGCTGCAGCCTGGTGCTTTGGATGGCTTCGACCCTGCGGGACTTTGGGTTAGTCATAGATAGTGTTCCACTTTTTTGTGATAACACTTCTGGGATTAATATTGCCAAGAACCCAGTGCAGCACTCTCGGACCAAGCATATTGATATCCGATATCACTTCCTTAGAGACCATGTGGAGAAGGGTGATATAATGCTCCAGTTTGTGGAGAGTGACCACCAGTTGGCTGACATTTTCACCAAGCCATTGGATAGCTCTAGATTTTCAGCTCTGCGGGGAGAGCTTGGGGTGGTTTGTCCTTATGGACTGTTGTGAGGGGGAGTTTTATGCTTTACTGCTTTATCTTATGTATTATGCTCTTACTCCTATCTGTTGCATTGCATTGGGGTGATTTGGGGTTAGTCCTAGCATAGGTTAGAGTGGTCATCTTGTCTAGTGTTTAGACTTCTTGCTCTTATCTTGTGCTTCTAGGATGCTGCTTATTAGCTGTCTCTCTTCTCTCTAGGTTGAGCTTACTCACTTCTTGTGGGTTCTAGCGAGGGTCGGGCCACCCTCGGGTAGACAGGGTACGTGTTTGCTTCCTAGGTTGTTAGTAGACCAGCTGATAGTCCTGGAGTCATATGGGTAGAGAGAGTCAGTCTAAGTCATAGTATCCTCTATATCTTATCTATGCTTTAAGGACTGCCTGTTTTCTGATTTCTTGCCAGCTTCTCTTGCTTATCGCTTTGGTTCAGGGGGAGTTCATTTGGGAGCTTCTAGAGCTTAATCTTGACATAACTCAACTTAAACTAAAAGTTGCATCTCATGTTGAGGGGGAGCTGGATTTTCTGCATTTTTAGCATTCTGCATTGTAATATATCTCATTGAGCCTTGATTATTATCCTGTTATGACATGTTTACAATGCTTTATACCTTGCCATGACTTGTGCTTATATGCTAAATTTATCATGACTTCATATGTGTAGACTAGCTTTTGCCATGATAAGTTAATTAAACATCATGACTCTTGAACATTATGCTTTTGTTCAAAACTACTAGGTCTCAGGAAATTTCTATGTATTATATTTTTAAATAATGGTAACATTTCTCACAAACAAAGTATCAGGAAGAATAAATAGAGTCGTAAGAAAGGAAGATGGCTGTTTATGGCAATCACATAAAGAAGTTGGTGGATGTATGATTGATCATAGGAGGGATAATGATAGTGTGGAGTTTAGGAGAAATAAATGGATGGAGCCCAAATGGATTTATAGACTAGATAGATGAATTATATGATTTTTGGAGTATTAGGAAATGCGAAGGTAAATTGTTGGATTACAACCCTGATATTTAATATAAATTCTTGGGAGATGTTGACAATATTGGGATTTATAGGATTTGAACGATCTCTAGATTGATCTCGGAAATTTGGAGGTATGAAAATAACTATAGGGGATTAATCTTGATCAATGATATTCTTGGTGGATATATATATTAGTGAATCATAGACCTGACCAATGATATTCTTGGTAGATATTTAATAGAGGGTCCTAGATATAATCAATGATACTCTTGGTGGATGTATACTAGCGATTCGTAGATTTGATCAACGATATTCTTGGTGGAGGTACAATAGTGAAGTAGTTAGAGATGGATAATGGATAATAAGGTTAATAATTGGACGAGCAAATTATGGTTGTGGATCATTAACAAAAAGGATTGGATTGTTAGGGATTAGAATACAAACGATATTGGTGGATTAATTAAGTGATATTAGATAAAGGATGACACTACATGTTTGGAGTCTTAGACAACAGTCAATAATTAAAGTGTATTTTGGTGGATTAAGTCAATTATGGCAATTGTTGTGTGGAATTTAGGTAGCAACAATAATACTAAAACTAAATCATGATAATGCTACCAAAAGCGATTTTTGGCAAATAAAATAACCCGAGCCTCTCCTTTGTTAAGCCTTGCATACTATTTATCTGCATTCTGTGTATTGGCTCGCGGAGCACGGGGTTGGAGTGCTCACACTCGCTATTGCGACAAAATTCAGAATCATGAATCAAATCGCCTCGCCTCAGCAACAAGACTGGACAAGCTGACAAAGAAGATGAAGATGTCAAAGGCTAGGTCACGAACCTCCAGTTGGCTGCCTGTGGGCATGTCCTGAAGGTCCCACCTGTGTGCTTCGTTCTTCCGCTGCTGCAATTTATTGATTTCGACCTAATCGGCCCATGAGTAAGTCTATTATTATATTTACGCTTCCGCATGATATGCATTTTGATATTCATTACCGTAACTGTGAGCACTATCTACTGATCCAGGGAATAGTGCAGCTAAACACAGTAGAATCCGGATTATAAAATCCGGGTCTGACAGCTAGATACTTTGAAAAGTTATTGTGACGGTCTGCTCAACCACATGATTAAGGAATCATGTGGGGCAACGAGCGGATTGTCTCTTATGGGTAAAGTATACAAACTCTGCAAAGTCAAATTATTCGAATAGTCGTACCCACAGTCAAGGGTGGACATGGGAACTTAACCAGATATAGTTCTATTTCAAAAACTTTATGGGTGTGAGGGCAGTGGAAAGCCCTGATTTGTGTTGTTCTGAGTATCGCCTCAGTGATAACGTAAGCGGTTATAACGCTGAAAGGTTAGCATATGGTGCAGAAGCCATGTAACGGTGGATGGAATCTAGAACGCTATTATTATTGCATTCTTTCACACATTATGTTTTAGTTCAAACTGCTAGGTCTCAGGAAATTTCTATATATCATATTTTAAAACCAATTTATGACACATAAAATAACCCGAGCCTTTCCTTGATAAGCCATACTTATTATCTAATTGCATCCTGTGTATTGTCTCGCGAAGCACGGTGGTTTGTGCTCACCCTTGCTCACTTAATCTTTACTATTATAAAAGTGTGAGTTGGTGGTTGGTCCATTCTCCCTCCTCACTTCTCAGCCATCCGATTTGATCTGGACCATTCATCTCTCTCCTCCTCTCTCTCTCAGGATACAACCGCCCACCCCTCCACTTTCCCCATCTCCTCGCACATTCTGGCCACCCTTCTCTCTCTATCGCTTGCTCTCCAATGTTTGATGTGTGAAGTTGGCCAGGCAGTAAGTTCCATCTCATTATTTTTATGACTCTGTTGCAACGCACGGGTCTTTAACTAGTTAATCCTAAATCAGGAGTCAGATCACTACTCTTCGCCAATACACCTGGACATGATGGTGAAGAAGATGATGGTGTCAAGAACTAGGTCGTGTACCCCCAGTTGGCTGCCTGTTGGCACGTCATGAGGGTCCCATTTGTGTGCTTCATTACTGCTCCTGCATTTTATTGATTTCAGCTTGTTTGGCCCATGAGTAAGTCTACTATTATATTTACGCTTCCGCATGATATGTATTTTGATGTTTTGTACTGTATCTATGAGCACTATCTACTGATCCAGGGAATAGTGTGGTGAATCACAGAGGATTCCGGATTGTAAAATCCAGGTCTGACAAAAGCTATGAATATCAGCTTTAACAGTATAAATCCAAACAACAACCCAAAACAACAAAAATTCTCAAATTCACCACCTAACCGGTCTAACCGCCACTTGAGGTGTAGTCTGACTGGTGGGCGGTATGACCGGCTACTCACCAGTGATCTGACCGACCACAAATCGGTAGTCTGATCGGCAACCGGTTAGACTGTACCTAGGAGCGGTCTACTTCTTCCCTGTTCCTATAACAGAAAATTAGCCCGAGTCAAAACTACTTTTGGTGCAAACTTCAAAAATCCATAATTAACTAAAGTCAAACTTTACACACACACCTTACTGAGAGTCTCAAGAGCATATTCCATCTAAGTATCATATGGATATTGACCAAAATTTTAACCTTTTCTCAAAGCATGCAAGGTTGTTCAAGACCTGGGAAATCTCAAAACTTGATATCTAACTTGTTGTAGGTTAAGAACCACCAAGACGGCTCTATATGAGTTCTCATATGTCACAACAAGCAAAACCACTTAACGGAATCAAAGCCAAAAATCTCATATAAAAATTCCTCAAGAAATACTCCAAATCAAGCAAGAACCTAGCAACTTCAAAATCTTGCAAACCACAATCACCTCCATCACCCACATGTCCTTGACACGCAACAAGAGCAAGATAGGGAGAAGAGGCAAAAAAACCAATAAGAACAAGAACAAATCAACCAAGACAAGAATACTTAATGAGAGATGAACAAAATTAATTATATTGCTATATGATGACAAATATTTTACAGCCACTCTATAAAGAGGACAAGAGAGCACACCACACTCACTATTCTTTCTCAAACCATAACCCTAGAACGCAATAAGGAAATGGTTGGAATGGCTCACTCGCAAGCCTCCATGCCCAACGCACATGAGCTTGAACTCACTAAATCTTTAACATTTGGTCTACTTGTTCTTCTCAGCATTTTCTTGACTTCAGCCGCTTTCCCAATCACCACTCAAGTACCGCGGTTTTGATCTAACGAAGTTTTTGGTACTTAGTCACACTACTATAGAAAACCGTATTACAGACGGTTCAAAAACGTCATCACAGACGGTTTTCTGAACCGTCTGAATTTATGGGTCAGTGATAATTGAAGGTTATCATAGACGGTTTACGAACCGTCTGTGGTGTAAATATCACAGACGGTTTGTAACTAAAAACCGTCTGTGATTATCAGCTATCACAGATGATTTTTAGTTACAAACCGTCTGTGATATTCTTTTGTACCCCTAAATCTATTCCTGTTTATTGGCTAGCCTTAGGAAATGCTAGCCATGCCCTCTGAAACAAGCAGATCAACATGTACATGTATACATACAATTCACATCTCAATTCATTTCACAAACATAAAACATCCAATTCACATCGCACTTCATTTAACAAACATAAAGCATCCATTTCGCAAATCAATTAATTGAAATGAAATAAAATATCCACTAACAAATACACAATTACAAAAGATCTACATTGCATTTGCACCTAGATGGTAACATTGCATTTTTTATTGCTCTATCACTCCGGAATCGAGGTCTCGCGAAAGGAACAGATCCATAATCAACGAACTTATCAGGCTGCACAAGCTATACTTGGATGGTGCATGATTGCCATTCAAGTATTGCTTGTGCAGCTGACAAGTCCGTTGATTATGGATCCATTCCTTTCGCGAGACCTCGATTCCGGAGTGATAAGAGCAATAAAAAAATCATTGTGCGCAGTGGAACTCTCCATTTGAGTTTATGACTCCAGCCACCAAAAAGTACACCAACTCTGCTCGAATTCGTGAAAGGTCGCACTGTTTCAATGCAGTTAACGGGATGGACGCAGCTTGTCGATAGGAATATCAATGTGCGTATACATATAACGTGATAAGTACGAAGTAACTATGGGAAGATTGACAAACCTTGGAATTGGTGATCCTCGAGGAATCGAGGAGTAGTTCCATATGGTGGCAAACATAGAATCCACATGTGTTGCCTGGCTGCTGCTGGTGGCACTGCAAAAAATGGAATGTGTTAATTTAAGAGGCATTACTACCAACTGTTCCATAGGATTAATTAATGTGTAATAGCGAATACCTTAAAATCTCGAGCATGTGTCAGGCCTTTGGCCCCTGGCGCCGAGTCACCTCCCTTTGCAACGTACACCACGAACGCCCTACGTGATTCAAAAAAGTTAACCTTATCATCCGGAAGGAAAGAAAGAGTACAATATAGGTATGTATGGAGAAAATGTACTTACCTATCGATTACTTGGCTGACAACTGTGAAGTCCATTTTATTCTTACTTAGGGAATCAAGGTAATATACATTGTTCCATTTTGGTACAATTACTATTAAAATCCAATGATAGTTCTGATTGTAGGGCATAAGTACATATTCCTTATGGTGGTAAGCCAGCAATCCTGATGCAATGTACCTCTCGACGAAGGGTGTATTCTCGTCGATGATATACTTGGCGACCAAGTGTGGGTCCAAGAAACCAACGGATGATGATTTGGATGATCTAGCTTTAGTCAGCATGTGTCTATATATATACACACGAAAGCAACAAATTATATATGACATTTATCGGTATGACATGAACGGAGACTATGATTGTCTACACTTACAGCGTCCAGCATCGAATGAGTGAGACGTCGAGAGAGTTGAGCGTGAAAAGATCGAATAAATCCTCAAAGGTGACCACGAAGACACACTCGTGAACATTCGGCTCTAAATGATCTGACGCGAATTTGACAGTGATAGCTAACCTCTGTTCTCTCTCTGGCTTATTGGACTGTTCCATATACCACTTGTGCAATTGCTGGCAACTAATTGGTAGGGTTTGGAGGCCCTTTTTCTCGAGCAACAGCTATTATATAACCAACAATTTTGCAAACCATTTCAATAACACTCACCAATTACATACATCTAAATTGTAATGCAAAGAAAAATAAATTTCATTACTAACCATATCTAGAGCAACCAGGAAAGTATGAATCTTCAAACCTCAATCTCTACCTCCTCCCACCAAATTAATTGGCTTGAAATCGCCTAGCTTGCCGCCTGAGCGAAAGAGTGCAGCACCGGCTAGATCTGGATCGAAATGAAGACAGATGCGGTTCTGAGCAGCACAATAAATGCCTAGCGCCATTATCACAGACGGTTTTGTATTAAAAACCATCTGTGATAATATTATCACAGACGGTTTTTAATAAAAAAAACCGTCTGTGATAATGCAAAGTCAGAACGTATCTCTCGTGTTTCGATCGTCTAAATGTATCTCGATCGTTATACGAAGCGTCTATATCATTAATGTTTGGTATACGAACCGTCTGTGCTAAAGGTTAAATATGTGCGCCTAATCCAGGTCTCTTCTACGTACGTACAATATGGCTTCTACTATTCTTGTGATCATCTCCTTCCTCTCATCTGTTCATCAAGAGTTGTTCGGCCGAAACCTTACATAGGCGGCCAGCAATTTACATCTGGAGCAGCTTCTCCACACACGCCCTACTCTCCTTCCCCGACTTTCTTGCATCCGTCAGCTCGACCTGATCATCCACCGTTGACAGAGGCGTCTCGCTGCCGCTCAAGAAAGGGAAACAGCCCTCACCCTAGTTCTTCTCCACAATGTGCACAAAGCGGAAGAAGCTCTACATGCATTGGAGAGACTGATGGATAGCATTACCGATCAAGCAGAAACGGCAGATTCTGAGGAATCTTATAATGCTATCCTCTACGAGATTATGGGCTATGCTACTGATCATTTGCCCAGGTTGGAGGAGGAAGTGCTGAGGACAAGGACAATCTTAACGGCGTTCGAGAAGTCAGCGGCTGATCCTCCAAGTCCCAAAGTCGAAGAAGAAGCGTACGAAGCCCAAAAGATTACAATCTGGGAAACTCTTTACCTATGCGACTTTTGTAATAAATTTGCCTCTAATTGAAATTAATAAATTTGCCTTAAATTTCTGATCTCTTGTCTCAGTGGTTCTGTAGTTAAGTTATTAGAAGCAATGTGTACTTATATATTAACCTCTGATCATGTGCAGAATATGACAGACGAGACATCACAGACGGTTCTTGTTAAAAACCGTCTGTGAACATTCACAGACGGTTCTTAACAAGAAACGTTTGTGATAGTGTACACAACACAGACGGTTTTTAATAAAAAATCGTCTGTGATAATTCCAGATTATCACAGACGGTTTATCGGTAAGAACCGTCTGTGATACTCGTTTTCTCCTACGCCACCAACACAGACAGTGTCCAATTTAAAACCGTATGTGTTAGTGTCGATCACAGACGGTTTTGTCAAACCGTCTGTGATTGGCCGTCTAGTATTAGGCTTTCTGTAGTAGTGTCAACTACCAAAATACCCTCTCCTTGACCTGGTCTTCTCCTTCTCTTGTAAGCAATCACCACGCTTGCTATGTGTAGGTGCACCAATGGCTTGCTACGCATTGGCAGGTCTCTCTTACTCCTGTTCCCATCGGATCAAGCCTCATTTGGAATGACCGAGTCATATGGTGCAACCCATCGATCGAACTTTCCCTTCAACATTCCTTGCCTTCCTTGTGTCATGCTTGATCTCAACTGTCACACCCAGTATTCTTGATCATTCTGGATCTCGGCTTCTCTATGAGCATAGTCTCGTCCTCATTGTTGACCATAGTTGACTCCAAACTTTTATGCACACCGAAAGACCAAAAAATCATTTTTGCGCACAATTTCTTCACAACTTGACCCACGTTAGATCAAACATGTTTCATGCATCATGAATGCACTGACCTAGGACAAAATTACCCAATCATCAATTAAATTTCCAAATTTTAGAACTCTCAGCCGAAACTTCAAAGACAATCGGTTTGACTGTTGTGCATGGCTGGTCTAACCACCATGCACAGTTGGTCTGACCGTTGGGAGCTAAACCATAAATTAAAAAGCTAAATTTTTAATAAATTTGAATTTCAACTTAACATATATTGAAAATGGTTCATTACAAAAAATTCTGAACCTTTTCACGTAGTTGCTGGAGTATAAACACCATGCAGTGCTCTGTTACCTTCTGAACACCTCTAAATCACCACAAAAGCTGTACATATTTTTATTATATGGCTTAAGGATACGCTCATTGCTCTTCTAAAATAAAATAAAAAATAAATACATGCTGCTTGCCACTGGATGCTCGCGAGAGTTAGGTGATTTTATTTTACAGAAACATTACTACCTAGCTTAAAGTGTAATCAAACACACCTTTCGTAATAAGTAACTCTTAATCAAATCGGCGTCATGACTACCTGATGTTTGAATGGTACTATGTAACTAGTCGTCAGGCATCTCGATCTATGGACTATCCAGAGACCTGAATGAACTGACCTGTGAAATAATAGGCCGATCGACATAATAGTGGACTCAATCTGCGGACTTGGCTGAGAGCGAAGTTCCTACATGCATCATCTAAGTCTAACTTTATCTAGAAGTGTATTTTTTTTCCAAAAGTACATCGCGTAGATGGAGCTACCTTTATACATTGGACAGTTTATTTAACATGGATGCTCTCCCAAAAGAAAATAAGATGAGCTTCGTACGCATTTGTAAAGCAATGGAAATGGAATGTACAAGTTTCTCTTCCCAGAAGCATGTGAGTTGGTTCCGAGAATAAGAAAAAAAACAACGGTGTTTTTATTGACCGTTGAGGCACCTTTTCATTCTCCTACTCGCAGTGAAATTTCCAAGTCTAACGGATTAGCTAATTCGACGGACCAAATCTACAATGACATTTTTCGGCCTGAAAAATCTGTCCAAGTGGATTGCCGCTTAGTAGCTGGTACCTCTCGAGTACCTCATGCTAGCTCATAGGTAGTAGCGGCTGCTCGATAATCTATTATATAATTAAAACAGGGTTAATTAGACACACTAGTTTCGCTTTGTAGGCTAGAAATTTTCATGTTATTCGAAAGGAAAGAAAAGGTCACTTAAAATATGTGTGTAATGGACTTCTATAACAAACTCAACTATATTGCGAAATACAAAGAGATATGCATTTGACGTGTCCTTGTGCTCAGCACCCCAAACTTTTTGACATATGTCTTTAAGAAATTTTTGGACTTCACTGCAAATAATTGAAGATATGTGATGAACCATGTGGAGGTGACCGCATGTGTATGATGAGTAATTGACATATGTTTAGATAAGTCGAGTTTGGTTTGGGTGGTTCGGACCTAGTCGTTGCGTGGCGCAATCGGGCTCAGTCGGACTTAGTCAAACTTGGTCATATGGGATTAGGATGCTGCTTCTTTGATTAGACAGGTTTGGACTTCATCTGTGGTAAGTATGATGGTATTTACGCTTTCATGTATCGAGCGGTGCTATTTGACGTGTTTCTTGTCTGTGTGACTGCAGGACGTCGAGGCGGAGTCGTGGCGAGACACGGTGGACCGGACTAGGCGCAGGTGGCGCTGAGGTCAGAACGGTCGGGATGTGTCGAAGACGACGTGGACTTGAGGTGGTTGCAAGGCATGCGAGACAAGGAGCGCGGAAGCTTCCCGGAAGGTGCACGAGGGGCGAAACGGGAATTTCGCAAGGCTGCACAAGCGGGAGCGGGCTCCGTTTGGATTTAGCGGGTGTAACGGGGCGGAGACCCGTTAGCCGGAGGCTATATATATGAGGTTGTAGCTGCATGCCCATTCAGGATTTTGAAAAAGGAATTAGGGTTTTGAGAGTCAAAAGAGGCTTTGGGAGGTGGTTTCTCCTTTAGGCTTTAGTTGGTGAGTCCTTAGTTGTTGACACTACTACACGACATAGCATATTCCAACGCATGCGTGGCTACGTATCCAGCAACCGTTGCAAAGAGAGAGGCCATAACATATCTTATCCTGCTATTAATGCTTCCATTGCTATCTAACCCTTCATCAATTGGCCAACCCACACCTCTTCCGAAGGACCCCAGCCCAGCACGTCGTTTCATCTCCTAAAAACAGTTTCATTCTTTCCCCAATCCAAAATTAACCCTAACTAGCCACCAAACGCTGCAAACCGAGATCTTGTCCTCGTTTATTGCTCGATTTCTACAAGGGAGATGAGATGTTCACGGGCCACGATAGCGGCGGCGATGACAGCGCTCTCTCTTCTGATTCTGTCTGCGGCCTCTAGATATCATCTCTGCATCCAAATGTAAGATCCCTTTTATCTACCCAACTTTCCACTATTGCGACTTACCATTGGTGCCGCCTGGATCCCTCGGTCCTCACCGATCCCCAATCCCCGTACCAGCTGGCGGTTGGCATGATCCCGCGCCACGACATGGGACAATGATTCCAAGTTCCAGCGTTGAATTGTCGGCCTCCTATACTGCTTGTTGGCATCGTGGCCATCTTCCCAGATAACACGCCGTCGCATCAGTGCTCAAGTGCCATCGTTCTTGTCACGGTGGAGGTTGAGGTCGGCGGCGGCAACAACAGAAGCTGCTGGAGATCAGTTGTGGTTTTCAGGGAAGGATTTTTATCATCGTATTTCCTTGTCCATTATCTGTTTGTGCCGGTTAGCTTAATGAGAGATATGGCTTGTGGTAGGTACGATTGAACAAAACAGGTTCCATAATTCGAACAGATAGTGGGCACTTTTCTTTTCAAATTGTTTGTGACCATAGAGAGGTACTACCTTGATGTGTACAGTACTAACATAATTTTGCCTTGATTTGTAAGTGGTAGGTCTAGTTCAGATTTTTCACTTATTTTTTTTAGTTTAGCTTCTAGTTATCTGCAAATAATTTGCTTAATTGAACTAAAACAATCTTTACATTTTAGTGGTTTTGTATAGCAGATATGCTTTGGTGATGCATTGTTGGCTAGCTGCTCATCAATTCGACTGCTTTGTCTATTCTCATCTCCTTACTTTTCTATTTATTTATCTACAGCTTGGTTGACACTCGAAGCTAAGTTTCTTATCACCCTACATTAGTTAGTTAGCTAATAAATTACATTAGTTAGTTAGCTAATAAATTATAATGTTCATATTTATGGAATGTCTTCGCTAAAGTCAAAAAGTTGGCTTGGAATTGGAGCCTTAAATGCTTGTGAGCTTGAATTTACATGTATGCGGTGGTTGTCATGTACTTGTATTTGGGAGTCGGACGGTATTGGTCTACAATTTACATTGTTTAATCTAGCTTACCAGTTTCCTCGGTTGATCAAGTTACATCCATGAAAATTTTATTTGCTTATTTGTTGCCAGGTTGAGGTTTTCTAACAGCCAACAGAGACCTCTAAGGATTTAACAAATCAAATCACTGTAATGTTGTTCCTCTGCAAGGCAAGTGTTTTCTCCCTCAATGACTTGTATATCATTTGTAACTTAGAATGAAGTACCTTCGTTATATAATTCAATATCAGGGTTAAACTTTTTTGCTTATACAAATACTCTTTCGATACTATTCTCTTTTTATAGGTTCGAGAAATGGATGATTGCTCAATCCTCGCACGTATAGCAGAAGAGTGAAGAACCATGAAGACAAAAAGGCTAGATGCTATGTGCTATTTTGTTTAAGCACAGCGTAGCAAATTAGGTCCTTGAATAGGTTAGATTTTGTTAGGTGCCATGGACTGTTTCGTTACAGAATAATATAATAGATAAGACTCTTGTACTCGAGCTTGTACATTATGTATAAATTATTATATTAATATATCTGTTTACTTGTTTAAAAAGTGAGCACAAATAATTCTTTGAAATTTGTTTATCCTTGTGAGCTTTATTTGTAACCGTCCTTTAAACTTCAAAAAGGAAAGTCCTATGGCGCTAGAAAAGCATTGTAAAACAATTCTCTAATTTCCCAATTAAATTGCATATGCATTATCTCTTTATTTAGCTCCAAATTGAAATAATTTCCAATATTGTTTATTGATGGTTTATTCCTAGCTACGCATATAGGCGTTGCAGCAATCCAAATATATATGTTGCTACGAACTATAGAAGTCATTCGTCCGCGATTGGTACAAACACATATAAGCGTTGCCATAGCCCATTAATATCCGTTGCAACTTTGCAACGGTTATTTGTAGGTGTTACCAACGCATATATAAGTGTTGCAACAAACCCTTGCAACGCCACTTCTGGCAACGCATAATAAATGTGTTGGTATAGACCCCACCAACGCATATATGGACTTTTAGCAACGCATATATGCGTTGCAAAAGGGGGAGTCATCTTGTAGTGTGAGAGCAGGAGAGACAGAGAGGTGTCTGTACTTATGTCTCCTTCGTAGTCTTTCTTTCTCTGTTCTTGAGTGGAGTTCTTGATTGAGAGAGAGGGAGAGGCAGGAGATGAGTTGAGAATCCATGTAATCATTCCTCTTGTTCTAATGTCCTTGCGTATCGGGACTCCTATGTATTCATCTTGCTTCAAGGAATGAATGATTTTGGTTGAAACTGCTCACTGTTCAGTTCTCTGTTAGTTTTTCCCTTCGATGTCTCTTTTGGTTGATTTCTGAGATTTCGTGTTTTGAGTTCTTGCTTGCTGAGGAGTAGCAAAATGGGTTGCTATGACATGGGAGATGCTCAAAAGCCATTTGGCTAGTTGATCCAAAGAGCAAACCAAGTTTAATTTCAGTTTTTATCTTTTGGTTTCCTCTGTTCTTGTATTTCTCGTTCTAGGGTTTGAGCAAGATTTTGTTTCCCTCAACGAGATGGCATGAAATTTGATCTGGATTATCCCATGGCTATTGCTAACATATCTGCAAAATTTCATAGCCAAAGGATCATGGATTTGAGAGGAATTTGAGTTTTGGTTGAACCCTCTGTACTTTTTCAGTTTTTGGGAAATTTCTGAAATTCTTGAGTTTTTGTTGTTTTCTCACGTTGTTTGGAGCCCCTATGATATTTAGTTTATGTTCCTGGGTCTTGGTCTATAAAGAAAAGAATCATTTCTTCTTTTTTTCGGATTTGGCAAGAATCTGAATTTTCAGCTTCTTCATTCCTGTTTCAGTCTGCAGAGGTGTCTTTCCTGTTGCCTTTCTTCAGTTCGAGCGTGAGTGAGCATGAGTGTCTCCATTTAGTGCTTTTCTTTTTTTTCTTTTGCTGATCTTTGGCAATTTTGCATGCAGATCAAACAGCGGTTTTTTTAGTTGAATTTTTTACTGGCTGGTCTCTGATTTATGCTGAATTTTTCAGTATCGCATGCGTTCCAAAATTCAGCAAAATTAATTTTAATTTTCTGTGAGGTGCTGTGTTTTGCATCTTTTTGAAAAATCAGTGTTTGATTTCCCGGGGGCGATTTTGAAGCGAGCGACATTCACCCCCCTCTGTCGCCATTTCGGTCCTACAATATGACGGCTTCAAACAAATCTGATGTGTACAATACATTGTATTCAGAATATTCAGTACATTCATGGACCTCATTCGACTCTTTCACCACAGTGCACCAATTTTCAGCGGATAGGACAGTTTCTCAGTCATCGTTTCAAGCCAACTTATCGGAATGATTTTTTTGAAGTAGCTTATTGGCATTCGATTCATTGTATTATACAAGTGCTCATGCTAGAACTAAAAATTATAAAGCGCGGCCGAAAAGAACTCAATCTATGAAAACCAATACCACCTTGTCGGTAGATTTGTCTGCATATATATTTGTCCAAGTCTTGGTTAACGAACTGGGTGACATACAAGGTCACGAAGATGACATGTGAGATTACCTATGGACAAGGGCACAATGCAAATTAACTAACTTACATATTAGAGAAGCAGTCAAAGCATTTCTTCCCGAATGTAATTTTGTACTTCTTTTTTCAGCTCTACAATGTACACCGGGGATTGATAATACATCGCGGGCGTATGAAAACACTGACTCGAAGGAGCAAAGCGACAACCTATTGGTAAGCCCAGCCGTCACAAGCTGGAAACTGATGTAACTGCCGACGTGAGCTGGAAGCACCAAGTTTTACGTTTACCGCGACTTTTCTGGCGCGTACGCGGACTTGCGAGGTAAAATTAAGAGCAGTGCATCTATATCTACGACAGTGTAGCAGTAGACTACAGACAACCACAAGAATTGACGCAGCGGAGTTCATACCAACTAACATAACATCGATCTTTTTTCTTCTGAATTTCAGAGTTCTCTGATAAGCTGTCAAAGAAACACGTGGAGCAACTATGACTGTAGCTCTGCATCTCCGTGAAAGCTTATAAAAAGGATGCTCAAAGCTGGTGAGCTCGTTCGGAGTTCAGAGTTTGAGACTACAAAGGCTGCGCTAAGTAGTACTGCATATCGACACCCTTAGGTGTTAGTTGCCTTGCATTGATCAGATGGCTCAAGCAGTTGGTAGTGGAAGCCGAGAAGAGATCGTCGTCGACCTCGGGAGAGAACTCGACGTGCCGGCGGTGCGGCGGCAAGACTCGCTGTACGTGGACGCGACCAGAGCCGCCGGCGCAAGCCACCATGGACAGGTTTGGGCCTAGCTAGCTCTCTATAAATAAAAAGCCAATGTCTAGTAAACCATTGTGATCCGTGACACTAAAGCGAAGGAAACAATGGTGCCATGCATCTATTGATACGTACAGGATAGCTGGGCGAGGACGCTGCGGCTTGCGTTCCAGTGTGTGGGGATATTGTACGGCGACATTGGGACGTCGCCGCTGTTCGTGTACTCGAGCACATTCAAGGACGGCGTCGGCCACCCGGACGACCTGCTGGGGGCGCTTTCCCTCATCATCTACAGCTTTGTCCTCTTCACCATCGTCAAGTACGTCTACATCGCCCTCCGCGCCAACGACGACGGCGACGGTAAGAAATATAGCTTCCTCGTTATCCAGTAACTAATAGTATAAGCTAGGAACATTTCTTGTCAAAACAAAACACATATATACGTTCATGCATGGGACATGAGTCTTGTACCAAAAGTTGATGCACTACTCACCTTAATGTCTAGGCACGATATGACCCAACAAGGAACAGGATCTAGTAGACCCATAACATGTCTTCTACATATAGCCTCTGAACCATGATACCATGCAAACTTTCATCGCGCGCCTACAGAAACATGAACACCAGCTTTCTGCAAATGAATCGGCAGAGTTCAGAAAAGTCAGAAACGGGTAGCTAATGTTAGCTCCACACTCCTTGTCAGGTGGAACGTTCGCGCTCTACACGCTGATTTCGCGCCACGCTAAAGTCAGCCTGATCCCGAACCAGCAGGCCGAAGACGAGCTCGTCTCAAAGTATAACCGCGGGAAGCCGCCGGCGACGCTGAGGAGAGCTGAGTGGATGAAGGAACTGCTTGAGACGAACAAGACCGTCAAGATTTCCCTCTTCCTCCTCACCATGCTAGCCACGGCCTTGGTCATCAGCGACGCCGTGTTGACACCAGCGATTTCGGGTACTAACTCGAACATATTGTGTGTCACCGTTATTAAGTTTTCACATGCTCTCAATTGGAGAATCTGACTTGGTTTATGCTGAATTTTGCTTGGGGAAATGTTTCAGTTCTATCTGCGGTTGGCGGGCTGAAAGAGAAAGCACCGAATCTGACAACAGGTACGTGGGAAAACATAAGCTACAAATTACGCACAGCCAAGTTTTCATTATTCAGAAATACCATGTAACTGAAAATTAGGAAAAGGACATCGAGATGCACGGTAGAAAATTTGGAACACGTTATTTTTCTTAACTTACACGGCTCTACCACTGATGTTGACATCTGCGACGGCTAATGAACTGAAGACTTGGAGCAAAACTGTCGATGTTAGCATTTAATAGTCGGGCGTATGTATGTGGTTGTGTTCCCAGTATCAAACTGTTTGCTTGAGACAATGTTCCAAGGACTGCTGTTGTCCAATCAAATGAACAAGATTCATTGGCTGGTTGAACTGATCACCACCAACTTCTGCATAAGGTTATGGATGTACACACCTTACTGAAACCAGCACTGTACAGTACACGCGACTGACTCTGGCACCACTTGTTACATCTCTGAAAGAGATGTCTCTAGTGATCAATTCCACGTATTTTCTTGTAAATCTTTTGATCCCTGAGGGGCTGGATAGGTGACTTTCCTGAACATGTCACTTTCAAAAGACTTGTGGACGTCTACTAAAGTAATAGTTGACGTTTCCATGCACTAGACTTACGACAATACAAGTCTACTTAGATAGAAAGTATGATATAACTAATTTCATATATATAATAGATACCAATAAGATGCCTTCATGATAATGACTTGTGGTGTAACTCTCTCAACAGATGAAATTGAGTGGATCACCGTGGCTATTTTGGTCGTCTTGTTCGCGATCCAGCGGTTTGGCACCGACAAAATCGGTTACTTGTTCGCGCCGATCATCCTCCTTTGGCTTCTCCTCATTGGGAGTGTTGGGATCTACAACCTGATAAAATATGATACCGGCGTACTGAGGGCGTTCAATCTGAAATACATCATCGACTATTTCCGACGGAACAAGAAGAAAGGGTGGGTCTCGCTTGGTGGCATACTCCTTTGCTTCACAGGTAGCCGGCCTACATCATATAACACAAAATATATTTGATAACAGTGAGAAATCTTGCAAGAAGCATCTGCACGGCAAGATATTACTGTTTACTAAATGTAAAAGTACTGTGCACATGTGACAGGCACAGAAGCCCTTTTTGCTGATCTAGGATATTTCAGCATCAGATCAATTCAGGTATGCGAATGCTTGAACGTATTGTAACTCTTGGTGAAAATTCAGAGAAGATAGATTATATCTCTGTATCATTGACTGATCACACTGTCATTTCTTTCTTCTGCTTCAGCTAAGCTCTGGCTTTGGACTAGTCCCTTCATTGATGCTCGCTTATATTGGGCAAGCAGCATACCTGAGAGTACACCCAGAGCATGTAGCTAACACTTTCTACAGATCAACTCCAAGTATGTATAGAATCCACATGATACCCCCACTAGTACAAACATCTGAATTTTTGATCAGAAGTTAATCTTTAGTTACTTGGATGCAATTTCAGACTCATTGTTTTGGCCGACGTTCATCATTGCCATATCTGCATCCATCATCGGAAGCCAAGCCATGATCTCCTGCGCGTTCGCAACCATTTCCCATTCGCAGAAACTCGGCTGCTTTCCGAGGGTTAAGATACTGCACACGTCGAGGCAATATTCAGGGCAGTTGTACATCCCTGAAGTAAACTTCTTGCTCTGCGTGGGTGCTTGTCTTGTAACAATTGGCTTCAAGACAACTGTGCTCATTGGAGAAGCTCATGGTAACTACACCATGAATGCCTTGAGTTATATTTACATTTTGTGTTTCAATCAACCCTCCTGTACATTTCCACACGCGCGCGCGCGACACACACAGATATATGTATATGTAACTCTGCCTGTACATTTGTTTCATGCAGGGATATGTGTGGTTCTCGTGATGATCATCACAACCCTCCTGTTGACAATAGTGATGCTCCTTGTATGGAAGATCAGCATCTGGTGCATCGCAATCTTCTTCATCGTCTTCATGGCATCGGAGTCGATCTACCTGTCAGCAATCCTATACCGGTTTGCGTATGGCGCATATGTGCCTGTGGCCATGTCAGCAGTTCTGATGCTGGTGATGGTCATCTGGCACTACGTGCATGTTAAGAGGTACAAGTTTGAGCTCCGGCACACCGTGCCCCGTGACAAGGTGAAGGAGCTCCTGGAGCGCCGTGACATACAAAGGGTTCCCGGGGTCGGGCTCTTCTACACCGAGCTGGTGCAAGGCATACCACCAGTGTTCCCTCACCTCATTGAGAAGATCCCTTCCATTCACTCGGTGCTCATCTTCGTCTCGATCAAGCACTTGCCAATTCCATCCGTAGACACGTCGGAGCGCTTCCTCTTCCGACAGGTCGACGCAGAGGAGAACAAAGTGTTCCAATGCGTGGCGCGGTACGGGTACCGGGACCCCTTCGAGGATGCCAAGGATTTCGTGGATGCGCTTGTCGAGCGCCTCCAGTACTACATCCGAGATGTCAACCTCTACGCTGTTGGCGGCGAGCGAATGCTCAGGACCACCAGCTACGCTAGCTCTTGTGCCGAGAGCTTTGCCAGCCATGAGAAACCTTCTGGATGTGCAGTCTTTGCCGAGGAGATGCTTACGCCAGCCGAATCGTTCTCTGAGCACACAAAGCAACCCAGTGGCAGGAGCAAGCAATTTCAGGTGGCAAATTCCTTCCGCGATTCCATCTATGAACATAATAAAATTCGTTTTGGAACGAGTTGATTTACTTTATCAGGAAGAATCTATTGTTGTGTTAGATTGGTGGCGCTAACACTTGTTTAAAACTTTGGGTGCCAGGCAGAGAAGATGAACATGGAAGAGATGGTGAAGATCCAGCAGGAGCAGCAGGCTCTCCTAGCAGAGATGAAGAAAGGTGTGGTGTACATCTTTGGGGAGAGTGAGGTGGTGGCAAGACCTCACTCCTCGCTCATCAAGAAGATCGTTGTGAACTACGTTTACTCTTTTCTTAGAAAGAACTCTAGAAATGGCGAGAAGATGTTGTCTATTCCGAGAAGCCAGATTCTGAAGGTTGGAATCTCATATGAAATATAGGCATACGTATGAAGATTACAACTGATGATGGTGGATCTCTTCACATCACTATGTCCCAATAAGACATCATCGGTCTTAATGTTTGCGAGAATCAATGTGATTGTGGAGTTTTCGGATGTATGGATAAGTGCCTCTGAGAGGGCCATTTTAAGTGGCTTCGACTTCTAGCTACCACCTTCTAGAAGTTAATTGGAATATGTTGGCTTTTTGTTATGGTTTTTTTTATTTTTGGTTTTTTGTTTTTCTTATTTTTTTCTATTGATCGTAAAGATATAATAATGTTTTTTATTTTTAATTAAATAAATTACAAAAGCTAATAGCCACTAAAACTAAAGTGGATTGGAGCAGAACCTTCATCATTCATTTCCATGCATGATGAGGGTAAATTTTTGAGAAGGATGACATGACGCCAGACCCGCTATTAGATAGTGGACCAGCAATTGCTATTATCACAATGGAACTGTTATAACAAAAAGCAACAGGTACCCAATGTACAGATGCCTCTACATACAGAAATGTCTTTACAGCAAAAGACATCTTTTCAAGCCACCCCATTATCATCTATAAATTTGTAATATCATGTACAGATCAATATGAGAATCAACAGTTTATACACTTGTCTCAATCTTGTAATACGTTATCAGCACGAAGTCTCTGACGATCCAGGATGAGTCCCAGTAGTAGACCTCCCGCAACCTGGAGCCCGGCACAACCACCCTGCCGGTGGAGAGCACGGCCGCCTCCGCCGCGCCCAACGGTGCCGCCTCCGCCTCTGTCCCCGCGGTGGCGCGGCCTGAGCCCGAGGCCGGCGTGGCCTAGCGCACGCCCGAGGCGGCTCAGTCCGGCGAAGCCCGGCCCGGCGCAGCCGGCGCTCGGCACGCTCGATGCGGCGGCGCCCGCAGCCGGTGGCAGCTCACGGCGCGGGCGGCGCGCGCGGCTCGGCGCAGCATGCAGCCCAAAGCGGCGCGGCCCGACACGGCGCCCATGGCGCGGTGAGGCGGTGACACCGACGAGGCCCGGAGGCGCAGCGGTGTGGCGGGGAGGCACGGACGACGACGCGCCCAGCGGCCTGCGGCGGCGTCCGGCTGCTTGCGCCCGCAGGCGGCGGCGGCTTGACCCGCCGGTGGCGACGCCCGCGGCCGGTGAAGGTGGCCGGCGGCGACGGCGTGGAGGCGGCGGCCAAATGGGCAGGGCGGCAGCGGTTAGGGTTTGGGGGGAAACCCTAAATTCCCCCCCCCCCCCCCGCTCATTTATATAGAGGCTGCCGAAATGGGCTTTTGGCCCAATAACCCCCCACCTCTCCACATGGGCCACAAGGCCGAACAGGCTTTAGCCCAGGTTTTCGGAATTTTTCGTTTTCCGCCCTCTAGTTCGTGGAAAATGCAGACTTTTTATTGTAAATAAAATTTGTATTCTAGTTTTTGCAGTATAGTCCTTGTGCTTATTTATAATTGTACTCGTCAATTAATACTTTTATAAATTAGCATTTCAGTCCCTACAGGATCTGAAAATTATGTAATTGTTCAAATAAATGTGCATGCACATTTCTATAACTTTTACATATTTAGGATTATTTTATTGCAATTTATTTACAATATGAATTGCGACCATATTTAAATTTGCTATCTTTCGTAAATTAAAAATTCAAAATTCCCATTTAGTGAGTACCATTGTACTTAATAATTTAGAATTTTTTGCAAAATATTATACCTACCATAAATACCATAAAATCACAATTTATGGCATTTTGCTACATTTATTTTTACGCTATGTCATACAATAAATTGATGTTCACCACCAATATTGTGATTACACGGTATTATAAATATAACCACATGTTATATTTAATTTGGGTATATATTCATTCGGATTACAATACTTATATTATTTTCCACATATTTTGCATTTTATTACAACATTACCATACACATTAATTTACCTCATGTAAATTAATTATTTATGGTATACTTTTCATGTAGGTTTTAAATGGCTACCAATGATTTTGAGCCCCTCGCTCTCGATGGTACCAACTATCCTACATTGGCTATGGACCTCAAAATCAACCTTACCACACGTGGGTTGCAACGGGTGATATTTGATCCTCCAGCTGATCAAATTCCTCCGGATATTGTGAAATATTCCGTTTTGAATATAATACGGAATCACATACATCCGGATTTGAAGGCTGAATATTTGTATGAGGAGAATCCACTCACATTATGGTTAGCCCTCAAAAATAGATATGAACAGCAGCGAGGTGTTATCTTACCTGAGGCTAACCATGAATGGGCACATCTTAGACTCCAAAATTTCAAATCTGTTGGAGACTATAACCATGCCCTTCATACTATTGGCCCCAAATTGCGATTTTGTGAAAAGGAACCAACGGATGCGGACAAAATAGAGAAGACTCTCTCAACTATACTCCCATCTGACAGGGTCCTACAGCAGCAATGGCGTGCTGCAAATTACCAAACTTATTTTGATCTTATGCATACTATGCTTCAGGCAGAGAAGCATGCTGAACTTCTTTTAAAGAACAATCAGCAACGTCCCATTGGGGCTGCTCCACTTCCTGAAGTTCATGCTACTCAAAATAACAAGTTCAGTGGTTCACACAATCACTCAAAGAACTTTAAAGGTAAACACAAACACAATAAGAAGCAAAAACCGAGTGGATTCAAGAAAGGTAAAGGCAATTCTGGTAAGAGAGTTGACAAAACTGAAATTTGTCAAAAATGTGGTTGCTACAACCATCCTACCAAGAAATGCCGCACCCCGAAGCATCTTGTGAACCTCTACCTCCAGTCTTTGGCTCACGGCAAGAATGCTCAAGAGAAGAGATTTGAAGCACACTTCAATCTCACAT